>CAWUFW010010154.1:0-722131 GCA_963921515.1 Calotriton arnoldi
CCCGCACATTGAAAGCAATGGGCCGGCCGGAGGCACCGATCGGTCCATTGCAGTACAACGCGCACAGGGGTACAACGCGTACCCGCACACATTGAAAGCAATGGGCCGGCCGGAGGCACCGATCGGTCCATTGCGGTCACAACGGCACAGGGGTACAACGCGTACCCGCACACATTGAAAGCAATGGGCCGGCCGGAGGCACCGGTCGGTCCATTGCAGTTCAACGCGCACAGGGGTACAACGCGTACCCGCACACATTGAAAGCAATGGGCCGGCCGGAGGCACCGATCGGTCCATTGCAGTTCAACGCGCACAGGGGTACAACGCGTACCCGCACACATTGAAAGCAATGGGCCGGCCGGAGGCACCGATCGGTCCATTGCTGTTCAACGCGCACAGGGGTACAACGCGTACCCGCACACATTGAAAGCAATGGGCCGGCCGGAGGCACTGATCGGTCCCTTGCAGTTCAACGCGCACAGGGGTACAACGCGTACCCGCACACATTGAAAGCAATGGGCCGGCCGGAGGCACCGATCGGTCCATTGCTGTTCAACGCATCACTGTACATGTGACTGGCATATGTCAGCATGCCTGTCTCAGATGGACATATGCCAGCCACAGATAGCTCCCAGGGAGTGAGGGGCACACCTACATCACGACAGCCTGTCCAAACTTTATCATAAGGCATGTAAGGCTGCATTTCCTATTGTGTGTATGTTGGTGTACATGTTGTCCTGTGGGTGTCACCTGTGGGCAGCCACCCCCAGGCTGTGCACGTGTTCATGGGGACAGGATCCTGGGTGTTAGGTGTACGTGACCACTGTGATGTGCAACTGTTCATATCTGTGCATGTGCCATGGTCACATTTCACAGTGGTGTATGTGTATGTCATGTCACATACCCCGTGAGTCCCATGTGGGATGGTATGTTTGAGCCAGGGTGTCCCAGTGGCACAATAGTGATGGTCCTCCACAGTCTTTATGCATGTGGTGTTTACAATGTCTCTGATTTCATGTGCACAATGGGAGACAGTCTCCACATCCACGTTGTGTGTGCATGGACTCTGATGTTGTGCGTGTGTGTCACAGACGTCCATGTCTGTCCTGCCGTGGCAAGTGGGGCCACTACCTGTGGGGGTCATGGTTGTTTTGCTGTGGTGTATACATGATACTCCATGTAATGCCAGTGTCCATGTGGCATTACAGGGTCCCTGGGAATGTACCTGTCGTTGAGCTGTGGTGCCTGGGGCACATCTGTCCTCACATGTCCCTGTGGGGGTTATTGTGACACGGCAGCAGGAGATGGGAACTGTGACACGGCCTCATGATATCCAATGGGCCAACCTGGGACTAATTGATGCCACCTGTTGGACCGTGTTGACAGATGTTGGCCATGTATGTACCATACATGTCCTTACGGTACTGCACACTTCATGTAGTTGTGCCTCATAATGATGTATGTTGGGATCTTGAGTGTGTTCAATGCCGCATATGTGGGGTGACTGACAATCTTGCTTACTTCTCCTCTGCACTGCAGGGCTCCTGCTGTCCATCGGCCATTCCCAGACCTGGCAACGATGGTGGAACGGGACAGCATCCGACAGTACCGCTTCACCAGGCAGCTGATTGAGGATTTGGCAGTGCAGTTGTCCCCACATTTGCAGCCTGGCCGGCCGTATCCTACAGCGCTGACCCCCAAGGTGAAGGTGATGGCAGCCCTACACTTCTTTGCCACTGGTACCTTCCAACATACTGTGGCGACTGCTGGTGGGATGTCACAGACCATGTTCAGCCGTGTGCTCCGCGATGTTTTGGCGGCAATGTTGCTCTTCCTGAACCGGTACATCTATTTCCCTAGACTGCGACGACTCACTGACGTGAAGGGTGACTTTTATGCCCTGGGGAGGATGCCGCATGTAATTGGCTCCATTGATGGGACACATGTGGCTTTGGTACCACCACAGGCCCAGGAGCAGGCCTACAGGAACCGCAAGCACTACCACTCGGTCAATGCACTGGTGGTGTGTCTTGCAGACATGACCATCACACACGTGTGTGCCCGTTTCCCTGGTTCAGCACACAATGCCTTTGTGATGAGGAGTAGTCGCATCCCCAGGATGATGGCACAGATGCAGAACCAGCGTGCCTGGCTTGTCGGTGTGTACTGACTTTGTGCCATTGTGTGTGATCTGATCTGTAGTATTCCGCCCACTTTTCCAAGTCAGCTAATGTGCACTTGTCTGTCCGTAGGTGACTCGGGATACCCCAACATGCCGTGGTTGCTGACACCCCTCAGGAACCCTGTGACACCTGCCCAGATGCGCTACAATGAGGCACATGGTCGGACCAGGAGAGTGATTGAGCGGACCTTTGGTCTCCTGAAGAGCCGCTTCCGCTGCCTGGACAAGACCGGAGGGTCCCTCCCATATGCCCCTGCGAAAGTGTGCAAGATTATCATCGTCTGCTGCATGCTCCACAACCTGGCAGTGCGGAAGGAGTTGCCTCTCATCCAGGATGACAATGACCAACATCCGCCACCTGTGGAGGATCCTGGCCTGGACCACAATGCCAGTGACGATGATGATGATGATGGTGATGGTGATGTCCGCACACAGCTCATCACCAACTTCTTTAGCTGAATGTGAGTATCCTGAGGTGTCATGTCAATGATGTGAGTTGGCATGATGTGTGGGTGGTGCTCTGGTGCTGTGGGAGTGTGTCCATGGGCCACTTGACTGGATGTGTGTTGCGATGTGTGGTGACAGGTGGGCTGTACTCCCCAACAGTGTTGACATGCTAACTTGGTTCTGGGTGGGTATCTTGTAACATGTATTGTGCATGTGTTTTGCTGTTCTGTCCAGTACTCCATTGCTTTTGACTGTGTGTCATTTCTGTCCTTCACAGGGTACTTTCAGATTCGTTTGGTCAACTGTGTCCACCGACGACGTGATTGCACATCCAGGCTGGTAGCTGTTGTGTCCCTACAGGTGATGTGCGCCACACCCATGGACTTCCTTCCGTCTACAGTTGTTGACTGTGTGCCCGCTGCCAGGTGGGGTTACCTTGCATCTGTAGTGGTTACGGCATGTTGCAACTGTGTAATAAACCTGTGCTTCACTTTGTGATGTGCGTTGTCTGTGGTCACACATTTGACTGCCATTTGCTTACTGCACCTGTGGGCTACTTGACTACAACTGGGAATGGGTGTGGTGTCTGTGCATTGCACCGTCTTCCCTGGCAACATCAGTGTAGGCAATGAGTCAGATGGCCTAGGTGTGTATGTGTCGTGTAGCCCTGGTGGTGTGTCTCCCTCATGTGTGTCACGTTTCCTGTACTCACATGCCTGTGTTGTCCTTGCTGTTGCAGTTCGCATACACAGTGTAATTTTGCAGTTCATCATCCCAATAACAGCACCCACGTTGGAATCACGACAGAGGCAAGTATGGTGTATTAGTGTGTTTATTGTGATACATTTGTGTTAATAGTGCATAGGATGGGTTGTGCTGTACATGAATCTTGCAATCCCAAGTTCCTAGGTGAATTGAAAGTCCGGGTAGACAGGATCCCCAGTATCGGGGCCACAGTTGTCTGACACATTGGTCCAACTTGTACTCCCCATGCAATGTGTGGGAGTAGTGTTGCCGTCAACAGGGTGAACAGTCTGTGCACAAAGGCGAACATCCAGAACAGGTTCAGGCTTCCTGGGAGTTGCGCTTGGCCATCGGCCTCTCACTTTTCCCTCCTCGTACGACCCCTCTTCTTGGGGGGGGCCCTCAAGTGCAGGCTGCTGCGGTGCAGGGGACTCTCCGCCAGAGTCCTCCTCCCTCCCTGTGGCAGTTGCAGTTTGTTCGGCACCAGATGTTGTTGGCACACAGGGAGGTGTGGACTGGTTGCTGTTCATCTGGCGGAGGCATTGTAAAATGTCCCTGTGCACCGCCGTCATCTCATGCAGTGCATCCCACTTGGACTCCACGCGGGACATGTGTGAGTCCACACGGGACATGTGTGACTCCACGTGGGACATGTGGGAGTCCAAGCGGGCATGATGGGCAGCCTGCTGCTGCTTAATGTCTCTGAGGAGCCCCACTACCTGGCTGAGCTCTCCGGTGCTGGACTGGTACGCATCAGCTATGCGTACCAGTTGTGGGTCATCATGCACACCAGCAACATCTGCAAGCAGCGACCTCTGTCTCCCACCCCTCCCACCACCCCTGCTGACATGTGCAGTGTGTGCAGTGGCACGCACAGATAACCCTGGTCCACCTTGGGGGTTGGTGGTGGTGTTGGTGTCCATGGCCCCAGGTTGGTCCAGGGTCACTGTGCTGGTGTTGCTCCTTATTCTGTCCATGTCGGCAGGGATGGTATTCGTGGTGACAGTCGTTGTAGGGGTGGGTGCAGGGGTGCAGCTGGTGGTCCTGCTGGTGCTGCAGCTGGTGGTCCTGCTGGTGCTGCATGTTGACTTGCACCGGATGTGCCAGGTTGTTCTTCATCGTCCGAGGAGGACAGAGGCTGTACTGACGCCAGTGAGCTCGGCATCCTCTTGAGCCTGGGACTGGGACTCCTCAGCGTCTGCTGCTGTGTCCCCATCATCACCTGTTTTTGGGAGACACAAACAATGTATGTCATGTTTCTGCAGGCATCAATGGTTGACACACATGACAGTTGTGACTGTGCCTCTGGGTGCGGGCCTGTACATTGCATTGTCCTGAGTCGTCACAGTCAGGGGTTGATATTGGTGTGGCACATTGTCCTGCATTATTTGGGCATTTCTATGTATTTTCTGGGGTGTGAACATGGTCTGCATTGGTTGTGTTTGGTTGGCAGCCGGACCTCCTTCCCACCCACCCAGCCAGTCAGTTATCCCACCATGAAACGTGCTTGCGTTGCAGGGAGTGTAAGTTGTCTCTCAGGATGTCAGTCAGTGGTGTCCTGCTGTTTGTTGATGCACAGTTGCCAGCAGGGCCTTGTGCTCCCCACAGCAGTAGCCAGTGTCAGCCATCTTGTGAGTCCTCCACTTCCTGTGATGTGAGCATGGTTCAGGGTGGTGTTGATGGGACAGTTGTGGGGGTGAGCTATGTCTGTGACTACGACTCCCATCATGCCATTGCCTCCACCCCACTTCCCAGCATTCCCATACTTACTTGCTTTTGTGTGGAGTTCAGTGTGTGTGGGTGTGAGAGCAATGGCAAGATGGCTGACAGTGGTGTCCTGCTGTTGGTTGGTGTGCAGTACCCAGCATGCCCTTGTGCTCCCCACGACACAGCAACAGTGTCAGACAACTTTGATGGGCCTTTCCACTCTCTGTGGGATGTGCATGCGTGAGTGTGGGCTTGCTGGGCCATGTGGTGGGGGATGTAGAGCTGTGACTACGACTCCCATCATGCTATTGCCTCCTCCCCCTTCCCAGCATGCCCATGTTTCCTTCCTTTTGACTCTGCTTCCCTGTGGGGTGGGCTGGCTGTGCTGACAGGATGGCTGGGAGTGTTGTCCTGGCAGTTGTTTGGCTAAGAGTCCCAAGAGTGTCCCTGTGCTTCACACAACATAACCCAGGGTGGTGGTTCTTTGTGGGATCTTGTGTTAGGATGGAGGGCATTGCATTCTACCAGGTGGGTACTGTGGAGTTTGTGTTGGGGGGGTGTGAGGGGAGGTGCTTGTGACTATAGTCAGTGCTGCAAGTCCCCCTTCCCACCCAGCTAGCCAGATATCCCACCATGGAACGTGCTTGCATTGCAGGGAGTGTAAGTTGTCTCTCAGGATGTCAGTCAGTGGTGTCATGCTGTTTGTTGGTGCACAGTTGCCAGCAGGGCCTTGTGCTCCCCACAGCAGTAGCCAGTGTCAGCCATCTTGTGAGTCCTCCACTTCCTGTGATGTGAGCATGGTTCAGGGTGGTGTTGATGGGACAGTTGTGGGGGTGACCAATATCAGTGACTACGACTCCCATCATGCTATTGCCTCCACCCCCTTCCCAGCATGCCCATGCTTCCTTCCTTTTGATTCTGCTTCCCTGTGGGATGGGCTGGCTGTGCTGACAGGATGGCTGGGAGTGTTGTCCTGGCAGTTGTTTGGCTAAGAGTCCCAAGAGTGTCCCTGTGCTTCACACAACATAACCCAGGGTGGTGGTTCTTTGTGGGATCTTGTGTTAGGATGGGGGCATTGCATTCTACCAGGTGGGTTCTGTGGAGTTTGTGTTGGGGTGTGTGTGAGGGGAGGTGCTTGTGACTATGGTCAGTGCTGCAAGTCCCCCTTCCCACCCAGCTAGCCAGATATCCCACCATGGAACGTGCTTGCATTGCAGGGAGTGTAAGTTGTCTCTCAGGATGTCAGTCAGTGGTGTCCTGCTGTTTGTTGGTGCACAGTTGCCAGCAGGGCCTTGTGCTCCCCACAGCAGTAGCCAGTGTCAGCCATCTTGTGAGTCCTTCTCCACTCCCTGTGATGTGAGCATGGTTCAGGGTGGTGTTGATGGGACAGTTGTGGGGGTGAGCTATGTCTGTGACTACGACTCCCATCATGCCATTGCCTCCACCCCACTTCCCAGCATTCCCATACTTACTTGCTTTTGTGTGGAGTTCAGTGTGTGTGGGTGTGAGAGCAATGGCAAGATGGCTGACAGTGGTGTCCTGCTGTTGGTTGGTGTGCAGTACCCAGCATGCCCTTGTGCTCCCCACGACACAGCAACAGTGTCAGACATCATTGATGGGCCTTTCCACTCTCTGTGGGATGTGCATGCATGAGTGTGAGCTTGCTGGGCCATGTGGTGGGGGATGTAGAGCTGTGACTACGACTCCCATCATGCTATTGCCTCCTCCCCCTTCCCAGCATGCCCATGCTTCCTTCCTTTTGACTCTGCTTCCCTGTGGGGTGGGCTGGCTGTGCTGACAGGATGGCTGGGAGTGTTGTCCTGGCAGTTGTTTGGCTAAGAGTCCCAAGAGTGTCCCTGTGCTTCACACAACATAACCCAGGGTGGTGGTTCTTTGTGGGATCTTGTGTTAGGATGGAGGGCATTGCATTCTACCAGGTGGGTACTGTGGAGTTTGTGTTGGGGGGTGTGAGGGGAGGTGCTTGTGACTATAGTCAGTGCTGCAAGTCCCCCTTCCCACCCAGCCAGCCAGATATCCCACCATGGAACGTGCTTGCATTGCAGGGAGTGTAAGTTGTCTCTCAGGATGTCAGTCAGTGGTGTCCTGCTGTTTGTTGGTGCACAGTTGCCAGCAGGGCCTTGTGCTCCCCACAGCAGTAGCCAGTGTCAGCCATCTTGTGAGTCCTTCTCCACTCCCTGTGATGTGCGCATGGTTCATGGTGGTGTTGATGGGACAGTTGTGGGGGGGCAATATGTGTGACTGCGACTCCCATGATGCTATTGGCTACACTGACTTGGCCAGCATACACAGAATTCCTTCCTTTGAGTGTTCTTCACTGTGTGTTGGTGTTGTTGTGGTGGCTACATGTCTGGATGTGTTTGTTAGTTCTATTTGTGCCACTGCCTAGCTGTAGTTGTAGTTGTTTGTACATGTGATGGCACAGTTGGATGTGACTTTTTGATGGCATGTGTTGTGTTTATCTGACTGACATACACATTTTGGGATGATTCTGTTCTGGTTGCTGTGTAATTGCTATGAGTGCATGGTTTGACTCTCCCCTTGACAGTGATGTGTGTGTGTTTTGTGGCAGTATATTGTGTACATTTGTTGTGTACTCACCAGGCTCTGGGATGTCCTCTAGTCCATATACGCTCACTGGCGGAAGGATGGCCCGCACCTTCTCCTCCCAGGGCCTGAGGTATATTGGCTTGGCAGGAGGGCCACTGCCGGTGTGTTGGCTGTTGATGTAGTCTTTCTTCAGCATGTCCCGTACCCTCCTGCGCACGTCATACCACCTGTTCTGGATGTCCGTCTTTGTGCGCCGACATGGTGATTGGGCGTTCACCCTGTTGATGATCCTCTCCCACATCTTGGTTTTCTGCGACATGGGGGTCTGTTGGACCAGTGTGCCAAACAGCTGTGGCTCCACCCTGAGGATCTCGTCTACCATGACTTCCAATTCACTATCTAGGAACTTGGGATTCTTCTTGGGGGGCATGGTGATGGGTGGTGATGGTGGGTGATGTGTGTGTTGGTGTGCAGGTGAGGGTGTGTGAGTGTGTGTTTTGCTGGGTGTATGTGAGGTAGGTATTTGTTGGTGTGCTGATGGTGTGTGGCTTGTGTGAGGGATGAGCTGTGGGTGTGTGGTTGCTTTCTCTTGGGTGCTGGCAGTGGAATGGCATTTGCAAAGGCTCATGGTAGTGATTTGTGTCCTTTATATAGGTGGAGTTGTGGGTGTGTCTTTGTTCTCTGTCCCCACCCCCCAGTATTTATTGGCTTGTTTGGCCTTTTTTGGGTGATTTTTCCTTTGTGCTGTTTGTGTATGTTGGAAACGTTCTTGTGACCGAGTCGGACCCTGCATTGGTCAAGTACGGTGTTCTCCGTTTCGTTCACGCTGTGTTTGTGCAGTTTTCTATGCTGCGTACGCGTCGGTCGCGGTGTATTGTGTTGCTTCGGCTCGGTTTTGTATGCGTGTCGGTCGTACGGCTTGGCCTCCGTCCGACTCGCTCGTGGTTTTCGCGCCTTGCATCGTACTTTGCGGTTTGGAGTTCGCGTGTACGTTTCGGTCGGATTTGTTCCGGGTGCGTGTCGGTCGGTTGGATTCGCGTGTTTTTCCGGCCGGATTGCTGCTTTCCGTGCGGCTCGGTCGGTCGACTTTGTTTCGGTACGTGTCGGTCGGATTTTTCGCGCCTTGCATCGTACTTGGCGTGTCGTGCGCCACGGGTACGTGTCGGTCGGTATTTTTCCCGGATCCGAGTCGGTCGGTGCTTTTTCCGGCCCGAATCGGAATCGACCCCTAAGTCTCAATTTATGACCTATCCCCTGAATGGTTCACTGATAGAATATCGGTTCCCAAAATATCCCCATACACAAATATCGATACAAAAATATTGATGAAAAAATATGTTCATCCTATATTTAGAATTGTAAGTACAAAAAATGTAGAAACAAAAATATCAATGTAAAAATATAGATGTACAAAATATCGATTTTTTTAATTTAAATAAAAATTAATGTTAAATATATTAAATAATAAAATTAACTTTAAAAAAATTATTTAGATTTAATATACATTTTAACAAATATAATAAAATACATTTAATTTAAAAAATATTTCAACATACATATATAAAATGTAATATATATATATATATATATCTATTTCCTTTAAAACAATTAATAAACTATTAATATTAATTTATTTTATAATTTTATAAATATATAAATTTTGCAAATAAATATATGTATATTTACATACACTTATAAAATCTAATAAAAAAAACATTATATTATAGATTAAAACATTAAAATATTTAATAGTCTTTAAAATTAAATTTTGCACTCCATTGAGTGCAACAGTATGGAAAGTGTTGGATAGCGGAGGGGTAAAAATTACTATTCTCACTCCAGTGAGTGCAATAGTAGGGAAAGTGTTGGATAGCGGAGGGGTAAAAATTACTATTCCCACTCCAGTTTGTGCAACAGTAGGGAAAGTGTTGGATAGCTGAGGGGTAAAAATTAATATTTCCACTGGAGTCAGTTCAAAATTAAAAACAAACAAATTAACAACAACAGCACAAAAGATTTTAAAAAACCAAAAATAAAACATATATAAAAGTTTTAAATATTATGAAAGATAGAAACAGATTAGAATGTGAAAAAGATCTAACAAATACCTAGAAAGATTATTTAAAAAAATTCAAAAATAATTTAAATACAAAAAACTATTTTTAATAGAACATTTTTATAAACAAAAACATTATTTATTACATAAATGTAATATTTTTTATTTCCTACCCTATAACACCACACAATTCACAACACACATTTAATTTTTTTTACATTTACTTCCATAATTAACATAATAAAAAAATTATTTAGATTTAATATACATTTTAACAAATATAATAAAATAAATTTAAAAATATTTCAACATACAGATATAAAATGTAATATATATATATATATATATATCTATTTCCTTTAAAACAATTAATAAACTATTAATATTTATTTTATAATTTTATAAATATATACATTTTGCAAATAAATATATGTATATTTACATACACTTATAACATAAAATCTAATAAAAAAATTATATTATAAATTAAAACATTAAAATATTTAATAGTCTTTCAAATTTAATTTTGCACTCCATTGAGTGCAACAGTAGGGAAAGTGTTGGATAGCGGAGGGGTAAAAATTACTATTCTCACTCCAGTGAGTGCAAAAGTAGGGAAAGTGTTGGATAGCGGAGTGGTAAAAATTACTATTCCCACTCCAGTGGGTGCAACAGTAGGGAAAGTGTTGGATAGAGGAGGGGTAAAACTTACTATTCCCACTCCAGTGAGTGCAACAGTAGGGAAAGTGTTGGATAGCGGAGGGGTAAAACTTAATATTCCCACTCCAATGGGTGCAACAGTAGGGAAAATGTTGGATAGCGGAGGGGTAAAAATTACTATTCCCACTCCAGTGAGTGCAACAGTAGGGAAAGTGTTGGATAGCGGAGGGGTACAACTTAATATTCCCACTCCACTGAGTGCAACAGTAGGGAAAATGTTGGATAGCGGATGGGTAAAAATTACTATTCCCACTCCAGTGGGTGCAACAGTAGGGAAAGTGTTGGATAGTGGAGAGGTAAAAATTACTATTCCCACTCCAGTGAGTGTAACAGAAGGGAAAGTGTTGGATAGCGGAGGGGTAAAAATTACTATTCCTACTCCAGTGGGTGCAAAAGTAGGGAAAGTGTTGGATAGCGGAGTGGTAAAAATAACTATTCCCACTCCAGTGAGTGCAACAGTAGGGAAAGTGTTGGATAGCGGAGGGGTAAAAATGACTATTCCCACTCCAGTTTGTGCAACAGTAGGGAAAGTGTTGGATATGTGAGGGGTAAAAATTGATATTTCCACTGCAGTCAGTTCAAAATTAAAAACAACACAAAAGATTTTAAAAAACAAAAAAATAAAACATATATAAAAGTTTTAAATATTACGAAATATATAAACACATTAAGGGGCCGATTCCAATCTCGCTCGGAAGGGCACCGAACGGGATCCGTAGCGAGCGAGTCCGATTCGTAGCCCCAGTTTCCGGACGACTCGTACCGCTGTACGAGCGAGCAAGTACGATGCGAGGATAGCCTCGCGCTCCGACCGACTCGTACCCGTCAGCGACGCCGTCTGAATGACTCAGACTTCATCAACGCGCACCGCGCAATGGGTCTGATTTTAGAGCGACCAAGTACGATGCGCACGTCGAGCAGCCAGATCATTTCGGAGCCACCGACTCGAAAAAGCTCCGGGAAGCGGACTTCGGGTGTCCGTAGCGGATCCCCCTTCACCCGCAGCCCTACGACTCGATCACTGGGGGGGTCCCAAGGGTCCCCCCTACACATGCCTGCATGGTGCGGGCGGGACTGAAGCGTCCCCGCGACAGGGGGCACCCTTGTCCGAGACGTGCGTTTTTGGTCTATTGGAGCCCATGTACGCAACGTACACCAGGCTCCCATTGACTTCAATGGTGCTCCGAGCAACACAAGTCCGTCAGCGCTGCAGCGCATCGTACTCTGTTGCTCGGAGCCCTGGAGCCCGAGTCTCACGGAAAGCTCTACGGGCGCCAGTCGGCCGTAGGGCTTTCCCAGCGAGATTGGAATCGGCCCCTAAATGTTAAAAAGATCTAACAAATACCTAGAAAGATTATTTAAAAAAATTCAAAAATAATTTAAAAACAAAAAACTATTTTTAATAGAAATTTTTTATAAACAAAAACATTATTTATTACATAAATGTAATATTTTTTATTTCCTACCCTATAACACCACACAATTCACAACACACATTACATTTTTTTTTTTAATTTACCTCCATAATTAACATAATTAATTATCAATTAAACAATTAATTTGAAAAAAATTAAAACAAATAAAAATTAATTTCCTCCCCAAACGTTGCCCCTATAAAAACAAAACACACACACAAAATAACAATAAACACTTACCATAAATATTTATCAATTGATAAATTAATATTAATAATCAACTAATTATTAATTAAACATAAATTATTTTGCACCCTCTATCCCAATAAACACCACAACCCACACCTAAAAATCATTACACAATTTCCATAACTAATTTTACATTAATAAATGAATATCAATTAACATCAACTTATTAATTAATTTAAAAGAATTTACTTCCCATCCTTTACCACTATAAACCCCACAACTTACATCAAAAATTTATTACACAATTGCATTATTTTAAATTGAATTAATTAATTAATTAGCATTAACAAACAATTATTAATTAATTATAAATAAATTACTTCCCACCCTATTCTCCTATAGACCCTACCACCCACTCCTAAAAAATGACACAATTAACATAATTAATTACAAATTAATTAATTAATAATAATTAACAAACAATTAATAAATATTTAATAATAAAATAACTCCCACAATTAACACTATAAAATATAAATTATATAAATATGAATAAATAAAAAATATTAATACATTTATTATAATTAAGGGGCTTATTAGGATGGCGGGTGGACCTGAGTCCGGCCGCCATCCCCGCGGTGTTGGGACCGGCCGCCAGACATGCGGCGGTCCCGCACCGCGAGTAGGATGCGACCGCCACCCTGGCGGTCGCATTCCGCATTTTAACATTGCGGCGGGTGCTGCTTACAGCAGCACCCGCAGGGATGTCAAAATCGCATGCCTGGCATGTCACTGCACCACATGGCAGGCACCACACGGTGCCTGCCACTTGGTGCAGCGACATGTAGGGGGTACCATAGGTACCCCCCAAGTGCACCCCCCACCTCCCCTCCCCCCCGGGGGCCCACAACGGGCCCCCAAACCCAATCCCCGCGAGCCTTTAACAATCGACATCCTAATATGGCTGGCGGTGCCTGCTAGGCACCGCCACCATATTAGAGCCCCTGCTCCGCCCGCAGGCAATCGTAACGATTGCCTGCCAGCGGAAAAGCAGCGGACGGACTTTCCATCCGCCGCGATACCCACCACCATCATAACGGTCGCCACCGCCGGCTCGGCGGTGACGATCGCTATGCCATCGTAATGAGCCCCTAAATTACGTCCCACCCTATTCCCCTATAAACCCACAACCCGCTCCTAAAATAATTACACAATTAACATAATTGCCAATTAATTAATTAATAATAATTAACAGCCAATTCATTAATAATTAGTAATAAATTAATTCCCACAGTTAACACTATAAAATCTAAATTAAATACTAATACATAAAAAATTATAATTAATTTAATATAATTAAATTACTTCCCACCCTATTCCCCTATAAACCCACAACCCGCTCCTAAAAAAATGACACAATTAACATAATTGCCAATTAGTTAATTAAAAATAATTAACAACCAATTAATAAATAATTAATAATAAATTAATTCCCACAATTAACACAATAAAATCTAAATTAAATAAATACTAATACATAAAAAATAATCATTAATTTTTTTATAATTAAATTACTTCCCACCCTATTCCCCTATACACCCACAACCCGCTACAGAACTTAAAAACGCAAAATTTAATTAAGATAAAATTAATAACTACTAAAAATTGAACACATATATCAAAAAACAAAACAAATTCTTATACAAAAAAATAGATCACATACTTTTAAAATACATACTAAAATACATAACACTAATTAAAACATCGATATTTTAAACAACTATATTTTTGCAAACGATATTAACAACTTCGATATTTCCAAAAACGATATTTCTTACCTGCAAGTCAATATTCTTGACCACGATATTCTTCCGGTCGATATTTCTATATCACGATATTTAAAACTCGATATTTGTGTATGTCGACATTTTAAACTCGATATTCTGTCTGTGCACCCCCTGAATACTATTGAGGTAGTTCAGATTGGGACTCACTAGGATTCAAAATTTGTGAAGCAACCTATAAATACATAGGTTGGTTCGGAAATTCCACACTGGTCACAAAAATACTGGTCAGCATTATTCTTGTCTGTCACGTCACCACAGTTACTTACTTTGCCTAAGCAATTCAGTAACTTATGCAAACATTGTGCTCTGCTTTGTGGCGGGTATTCCCAACAGCCACCTTTTATTTTTTTAGTGAACCCACTATTTGTTTAAAGCCTTCCTGCTCAAGCCACCCCCTCTAGTTCTGTTCCTTGCTTTAAAAAGTGCTCTTGTCTGTGGAAGAAGTTGTTGAATGGAAGACTTGTAGCCGGAAGCCTTTTTAGGTCTTATCTAACAGACAGTGCAAACTGTCTGGTTGGAATAGATTTAGGGCCCGATTCCTATCTCGCTAGTAAAACCCTCCGTACGACTCGGATCCGGAGGGCTTTCCGAGCGAAATGTGCTTTGGGAGTCCGACCGAGTGAGTACGATGCATCCGTATGCTTACGGACTCGGTTCGCTCGGACTCCCATTGAACTCTATGGGAGCCTGTGTACCGAAGTGTACACAGGCTCCCATAGCAAAAAGGGGTGGGTGTGGATAATCGTACACCCTGTGGTGGGCACCCCATGGTGCCTGCCACACTGTGCATGCTTGGATCAGGGGGACCCATGGTTACCCCCCTGTGACAGATTCGGAGGGCCCCGGGTGAATGGAGGCTTGCTACGGCCCCCGAAGTAAGTTTCCGACAGCCGTTTTGTCTCGCTGAGACTGAGTCGATGCGGCTGTCCGAATCGTGCATCGTACTCGCTCGGTCGGAATCCGGCTCCATTGCGCGACACGATTCGGCTACGAATGAGTAGTACGGACAGGATCGGGTTCGGAAACGATTCGGTCAGCGAGTACGGGATCTTCGCATCGTACTTGGTCGTTCGGACCTGTGTACGATTCGGTCGGAAACAAGGGCTACAAATCGGATCCGGGAAAGCCAAATCCGATTCGGAGGCCTTCCGAACGACATCGAAATTGGGCCCTTAGTGTGGGTTTACCGAAAACTTGCAGTGGGGTGACAGCCCGTCCATTGCTTACCATTAGTTGGCTTTATGTCACTCTCATATGCCTGCTTCTTAATCAATGGCTTTCCTTGTCCATCTTTTTCCATCTTCTATTTGTCGTTCACCTGGAGCGTAGCCTCTTAAGCATCCTTTGGCTTGGTTGACTTGTATCCTTCTACTGCTCACTTTTAGGAAACAACTTTTTTTAAGCACTCCATGATAGAGCATGTGTTTACCAGCCGTCTGCCATGTATGCTTTTCCCTCACCAAATATCCCCCCTCTTGATATTTGTTGCTATCTACCTTGTGGTGAAAGCTGTCTTTCGTATTCACTTCCCGCCAACAAACTCAACCCTCCTCTGCAATCTGAGTTGCTTTCTTGCTCATGTGCTTCTCCCAAATCTCTGCAACTGCTCTTCCTCCTGAGCTACATTTTCGCTTCCTTCGTCCACACTCCATTGCTTCGCCCCACCTTCTCATCTACTGCCTTCCACCCCGAACTCTGCAGTCTTTTTAAAAAAATAATTCCTTAGTTTTGGGGATTGGGTCTTTAAAAAGGCGCTTTCTGTTTCTAGTTCCTTTTTTTATATTTACCTATCCATCTCGGCTTGGTAATTTAAAAAAATGGCACCCTCATTATTTTGTAGGTATATAATTGCGTAATGACTTATGCACAAATATGTTGTCATGCATGCATATGCCTACAAAAGAGGCGGCTGCTGTGGCCACATATTCAGGCTTGTTTTTTTTTTCTTTTGGAGATATTGCACAGCATCTTGTTGATGATGTAGGGCACCGCCAAAAGGATTGGCAAAAGCCAATATGTCCCAAAGGCAAGACATATTGGTTTTGCTAATGCTTTTTTTTTTTTTTTAAAGTTGTCATATATCATGATTGAAAATAACTCTTGATAATGTCTCTTCAACAGAAAAATTGTGTCTATGCTGGAAATCAGGAATAATTAATTCTTGATTCCAATGAAATTGCATTAATGTTTTAAGAAAAAATGATCGGACTCTCTGGAGAATCACATTATCTTTATGGAAGACAATGTAAGGCCTCTCAGAAAATAAAGCAAAAAAGCTCACCTTTCTGTTTTTTTATATTTATTTATTTATAAATTCTTGCTTAACGATCTAGTTATGATGTATAATAAAATAAGTATTCACAAGAACCTTGAAGAGTTGTAATATTCATATTTTTACACTATGCTCTATATCTGATTCTACATTGCAGGCTCCAAAAACTATGTTTAAGAGGCAAGGTTGCCTGTGGTATTCGTTATAACAATCAGTGTCCTTCACCAGAAACAACATTCTATCTGGTCTAGTTCTTCAAAGAGACTCAAAAGGACATTATGGGCCTCCTTCCCCCAAATTTTGAAAAAGGCACAAAACATGGTGCAATTTCCGTAACAAAATATCTTATTAGGGTGACAATGAGACCACTCCATTGGCTTTTTAATAGGACATACGTGCCCCTTGTGGCTTCGTAGCATTGTGATTTTTAATGACTTAACCAATTGTGTTTGAAAGGCTCCCTTGAGCCAATGAGCTGACGAGCTCTCCTGGGATGCACCTGTGTGCCTGTGGAGTGGTACTGTGAACTGTGAAGACTTGGGCATCATTTCAGCAACCCCTGATGACTTTACTCTGCTCTACATTACTTTTGCTCTCTACTGATGAAGGGCTAAACCCAGAAACACATGTCTAGAGATAACAGCACTACCTGTACCATCTTTGGTGAAGAACGACAGCAACTTTGATTGTAAGCGTACTGCATTTACCAGGGAGCAATGGGGAGAACTGTGCTGGGATGAGAAGCAGTGTGCTCCCTCCCCCCTTGTGTTTGAAAGGCTCCCTTGAGCCAGTGAGCTGACGAACTCTCCCGGGATGCACCTGTGTGCCTGTGGAGTGGTACTGTGACCTGTGAAGACTTGGACACCATTTCAGCAACCCCTGATGAATTTTCTCTGCTCTACATTACTTTTGCTCTCTACTGATGAAGGGCTAAACCCAGAAACACGTGTCTAGAGATAACAGCACTACCTGTACCAAGTTTGCTGAAGAACTACATCAACTTTGAAAGTAAGCGTACTGCTTTTACCAGGATGCAATGGGGAGAACTGTGCTGAGATGAGAAGCAGAGTGCTCCCTCCCCCCTTGTGTTTGAAAGGCTCCCTTGAGCCAATGAGCTGACGAGCTCTCCTGGGATGCACCTGTGTGCCTGTGGAGTGGTACTGTGACCTGTGAAGACTTGGGCACCATTTCAGCAACCCCTGATGACTTTTCTCTGAATTGAATTAAATGTATTAACTGTTCGATTAATTAAAATCATTACAGTAAAGGAAAGAAAAAAAGAAAAAAGAAGAAAAGAAAAGAAAAAAAAAAAAGGAAAAAAATAAATAAAATGAATAACATCTATTAAAATACAACAATTGTTCAGAACAATTTCGCCTTAGACCCCTGCCCGCACCCCAGTCCTTCGGTGCCATCGTCCTTACGAGGGCTAGGGTTCCTCGATTCATTTGTACACGCTCTCTGGGATTTATTTAAAAATAGTTTAGGAACTGGGGCGATTCTAAAATAATGAAAAACGAGCTTTGAATAAAAATATTGACCCTTGTGATGCCTCACAGGGTCCCCCCGGCCACAGTCACCCCTTTGTGAGACCCAAATAACAGGAGGTGAAAGAGGGCCATCAAACTAGCGCGGAAGCAGTCTCTCCCTGTGACACCTCCTTTATGGCACTCCTAATTATGTGCGTAAATTTCCCCAGTCTTGCTAAGTTTCTTGCCGTTGAGATTGAGAAACACAAAGCCGAGGCCTTCCTGCAGGTCCTTACTCCATTTGCAATGAGCAGCGGGCTAAGAAGGTGCCGTTGCTCTTTGTTCAATTTAGGGTAGCAGCACAGGAGGTGTAGCCAGGATTGTTTAACAAAGAGGCATAGCCTGCACTCAATGCACACCCCCTTACGAGCCCAGCAACTTTGAAAGTAAGCGTACTGCATTTACCTGGATGCAATGGGGAGAACTGTGCTGGGATGAGCAGCAGTGTGCTCCCTCCCCCCTTGTGCTGTAGATTTATGTCATAGTTATGGATGTGTCTCTCTCTGCTTGCCCTCTCTTACAAACCCCTCCCTCTAAGCAAAACAACTATTTTTACATTTTAGTAACATTCAATTCGGCCCCTGAAAATAGTGTGTTTAGAATTAAGTAAACTATTTCACTCATTTACAGTAACATGGTATGTAGGGTACGGGGGACTTACTAAATCTGTTCCCCATCCAGCCACGTGCTCTAGGATTACAGTCAACGCTCTTTGTTGGTCCAAAGTCTTGCACAACCCTTTGGTGCTGTTCCAGATGTCTATCTTCATTCACAGTAGTTTCTGTCCCTTGAGGCAGTAAGGACTGGGCCTATGAGTTGAAGCCTTCCATGACCTAGCGGAGATGCTGGATTATGTTCTCCTTGCCTGCTAGAATGTCAGCTGTTTTAGTGGTTGCATACACACTGAGGGGCATATTCTCAAGAACGTGTGATAACTACCGCAAGTGTAGCTTAACACAACCCTACACATCGCAGTCCATCGCGGGAAAACAACTCTGTGTTAACGTGGTATTCACAACACGGCGGTACCATGCGATAGTCACAGGACAACGCATCAAATGAACGCGTTAGAAACAACGCGACGCCGCAAAAACGCGAAACCCCAACGCGAAAATAGTAGCGATGACGCCAATCGCGATACAAAAATCTACGAAAACCAGCCACAGGCCTACAATTCCCACGCGTCATGCGGGAAAATGCACCATAAAAGTAGAAAAAAACATACCAACAAAAGCCAAACAACAGCGAAGCACAATGGAGGCAGCCGGGCCAAGTACAGAGGACAACCAGAACCCCACAAGCCCCACAGAGGACCAGCCTGGGACCTCGGGGTCAGGGAAGGGCAAGGACAAGAAGAAGAGGAAGACGAAGTTCAGTCCGAAGGAAAACAGGATCCTGATAACGGAGGTGATAGAACACCATCAATCACTATTCGTCACCTCCACCGTGTCACTGGCAACTAAACATGGAATATGGCAGACCATCGTGGACAAGGTGAATGCAGTCGGAGTGCTGAAGAGGACAATGGACGAGGTCAAGAGGCGCTGGAATGATGTGAAGCGCAAAACCAAGCTGAAACTCGCAAACAACCGGAAGGCAGCAATGCAGACTGGAGGTGGGAGTCCTGAGCCACAGGAGGAGCTGGACGAGATGGAGGAAATGGTGTCCACAGTCATCAGTGGGGAGACGGTGGCAGGAGTCGGGGTCCGGACACTGCTCAACATGACCGGACACAACAGCAACAGGGTGAGTAACCACCAGGGACTGGGGGACGGGGGAGATGGGCACAATGGCACACATGCACAATTAAGCATAGCACATCTGCGGACAAAACATGCCCCAGACCCACAACTCCCACCAAGAGACCAATGCACACAGGTATGCAACATCTCAGCACTGCAGAAGCACAGGACCCAGAGGCACACCGCATGGAAGGGAGGATGGCAGCTAAATCAGAGCTGCAGGGGCGACTCCCCCAAAATGCGGCACACACACATAACATGCAGAGCACATCAACATTGACAACTAGGTGGTATAAACCGCAACACGTCCACAACAGAACAGAGGACACAACAGGTGCCGCATGTGCGTAGAAACTGGCCAATCACATATGGCACTGCAGGGAAATGTGAGTTGACAATGTACAAGTACAAACCCACATCCGTGATGTAGTCGGAATGTCCACTGTCCCGCATCAAATAGGCAGCTCCCCCAAACAGTCACAATGTACACTGTCATGCAGTCTGAATGCAGACATGTACAATGCGTCAACATACATGTGTACACGATGTCAAACTGCATCTCCCCTTCACATTGCAGGGGGAAATCCAACACCTCCTGCAGAGCAGTCCGAACCTCTCTTCTCTGATGACGAAGAGGACCACCACACCTTCGACTCAGACGCCCTCGAACCGCTCGTGGAAAGCCTCGGCAGCCCACTTCCAGGATCAGGGCAACCCAGCTGCCACGAGGAGCCCCCCCCTGCACAGTACACACAGCAGGCAGCACCCACCACCACGGCTGCCTCCCAGGACCCCCACGATGAACACATGGCCTTCCAACGCCCTGTGTTGGGGTGCCAGGAGAAGCTGGCTGAACAGGTGCAGGTGGGGTGCAACCGCATGGCAGCCAAACTAGACGCCATATGGGGGTGTCTAAGTCCCATCAGGGACCACTCACAGTCCCTAACGGACACCCACAGTCTGCTCCATGCCCTCCAACGGACCATGGCTGACATCGCCGGAGTCCTGACTCTGCGACAAGACCGACTGTCTAGCCAGAGTTCCTCCAGCGATCTCGCCCGCGAGTTGGGACACATGCGGAGGATCATGGAGAACATGGAGCGGACGCAGGCGGAAAGAGCGGCTGCCACGGCTGCACACCAGCGAGAGGTAGCTGGGTCCCTCAATGCCCTAAAAACCTTCCTCATGGCATTGCTGCCACAAGGCCTGGCGCTGATGCATGCTGCTGCTACCACCCCATCCACATCTCCGGCCCCTGATGTGTCTGTGCCACACAGTGCTGGGGACAGTACACCACCACCCACATGTGAGGCACATGCAACAGCAGAGGACGAAGATGCGGATGAACCCACCCTCGTGGTCAGGAGGACGCAGTAGCATTCATCTCCGCCATGTGGCCTGTTTCTGCTTGGTTTTGCCCTCTGCATCATCACCTTCCACTGTCCCCCGATGCACTCTGCGACACTCACCTCGCACCTCGACATGGACTGCCATATTCTGTTTGGTCACCAATGACACAGCATCAGACTGCGGACTGAAGTCCTCCTCTCCTGATGTACCTCTCATTCCCTGAAGGACTCTGGCTGGCCCTCCACGGGCCAACAATGTGAAGTGGGGCTGGCATGGCCCTGTACTGATCCAGCTGCAACACTCCCTTGAATGTGTAATAAACATTCATATCCACACAGATGTGTCATGTCTATGATCTTTCAAGTGTGGAAGTATGGATGAATGTAGGGTCAGTGATTCCCCCATACATCCATGTTGCCCATGTTGTGGGACTATTGTCACAGGGTGACAGATTGCCGATTCCGGTCCGGGTGGTGCCGACACTACAACTGAGACACATCCATTAGTCACTTCCTTGTCCAGCCCAGGACGGAACCACGCCCAGAGCCCCGGGGTCATTGTTCGCACCCTTACGCTGGACTGGCATACGCCAGGACTGCCCACTCCGATTACGCACACAGGGGGGGACGACAGCGCTACATGTCCTAGGTCTTCACTGTGGGGATCTGCACCTCACAGGTCTAGTTGTCAGCATGCCACAGCCACTCCCTCGCGGCTGGTGTACACCCACACCACACCCATCCAGCACTGGCGTCACAGGACATGTGACCCTGGCAATAAAAATGGCCTGGCGCATGTGCTGGATGCCATTTCCACTCTCTCTGACTGGGTGTCTCCGTGTAGTTGTCATGTGTGCATGAGGGCCTAGGGCCCTGCCGCCTCACATTGCCCAGTGCCGGGGGTGACATGATGGCGTCCGCACAACGGGACTCAATCATTAAGGGTCCATGGCTAGCGGGGCACAGACTTGGTGGCACCGGATACACTGCGGCAGGCACAGGCACCCCGCCACGGGACGGTGTCTTGCGGTGCAGTGAGATAGGGGCACCTAAAGTGCTGAGCGGGTGTGCAGCCTGCGATGATGCGCCGTCCTGGCAAGGATTAGTGTGAGCCCTGCTGGGCCGCAGTGTAGGCCTGGGCCAGTGGGCAGTGCGGCCCTCCCGCCACGTGGCGTGGCGTTGCGTCACGCTTCACAGAGTTAGTGGCACCTCAAGCGCTGAGCGGGTGTGCAGCCTGCGATGATGCCGTGTGCACCGATGTGGTCTCTGCCATTGCGTAATCAAGACCCAGAGTCAGGTGTGTGACCTGGTGGCCCGCGGTGCGGGGCTGCATGATGTGGAGGGTACCATGGTCGCGGGCACCGGGCTTGGAGATCCCTCCGGAACGTGGTGGGCCCTCTTGGAGACACGCCGGGGGCGGAAGGTGAGCAGTGAGGCCTGATTGCGCAGGGGCGGGCAATCACCGCTGGGCGGCAGGAGGGGCTGGGGTGCAGCAGCCTGTGTGCGCAGGGGCGGGCAAGCGATGATGGCGTGTGCAGCTGTATAGGCTCTGCCATTCATGTCTCTGGAAACTATTTCAGATGAGGGACCTGGGGGACTGCTGTGAATACCGGCACGTGGTTGGAGACACACCGGTGGCAGCAGGTGAGCAGTGAGGCCTAGGTCCGCAGTGTCGGCACTCTCTCCCTCTCTCTTTCTCTCTCTCTCTCTTTCTCTCTCTCTCTTTCTCTCTCCCTCTCTCTTTCTCTCTCCCTCTCCCTCTCTCTCTCTCTCTCTCTTTCTCTCTCCCTCTCTCTTTCTCTCTCCCTCTCTCACTCTCTCTCTTTCTCTCTCCCTTTCTCTCTCCCTCTCTCTTCCTCTCTTTCGCTCTCTCTCTCTGTACTTTGATGGGCGCATGGCACACCTTCTGATCCACATTTCTGTTTTGCAGGCTGTGACTTACAGATTGTCCTGAGACGACCCGCCATGCCTCTTCAAATTTTTATTTTTTGGTTTGTTCTGTAATAAACGTATTGTTTGGATATTTTGATGTGGGTGTATGATTTCCCTTTTTCTGGCCACCATGTATGTTGGGTGTTGTGATTGTGCGACTTCAGGCGATTTATTTGGTTCATGTTTCGTGGAGTTGATGTGCACTATCTTTGTCCATAAGGGGGGGGGAGCCCGGGGTAGGGCCCCGGGGGGTGGGGGGGTGGTCCTGGGGGTGGTGGCGGTGGGTGTTGTTGGCCTATTGGGGCTCAGGCCTGCTTGATGGGTTGCTCCAGGGCATCTGTTGTTCTTCATGTGTGGCTTTGGGCTGTGGTCCCTTGTCTGGTGCCGGTTGTCGTCCGACTTTACACCAGGTAGGAGCAGGTGTTAGTTTCCTGCTGCTAACGCGCCTCAGCGCATGTTTTGTGGTCTTATCGCCGATCTGGCTGGTCGTTGAGAATTTTGTGGAGTGGTGTTGTCGCGGCTTTTTGCACGGGAACGCCTACTCTGCATATCATTAGCGTTAGTTGCCGGGCTCCTCTGTGGCGATGTTTTTTGCGACTAATATCGCAGGTAAACTGGTGTTTTGGGCTGTTGGCACCAGCTTGGGAATGGGGTGATAACTTTATCGCGGATTTGGCTGCGATAAAGTGTTGTTGGCTTGGCGATAGCTCCTTGACAATATGCCCCTGACATTTTTCAGGAGAAGATGATGAAGCCTGGACCTATTTTAGGGCTGACTCAGCTTTATCTTCAAGGTCTAGTACCAGGGCAGATTGGGCTTCCTTCAGCGAGAAAAAAAATGTTGCTTCCACCCATTGTAAAATTTGCCTGAAAGGGCGAACCCACCTATACTGGACTCTGTTGTCTCACAGGGGATCAATAATGGGCTTAAAAGCCTTCATTTAACTAGGGTCACTGTTGAAAGGTCTTTGAAGATCTGCAGTTGCTCTCATTTGTAGGAGAGGCGCCCCCCTCCATAATGTCCATAATCATCAATCAACCAATGAAAGAAGAGGCCTTGTACAAGGACGTCTAGGGAAAGTTCATACCATGCGTCATTAGCGGAAGTCTGAAAGATTAGTAGATCTTGATTTGATCATGTCCAACTCTTTCTAGTATGATGTCAAAAAGTGCTATCACCTATTGGTTTATATTGTCTGTCTCCTCTTAAGGATGGGACCTTGGATATAGACACTTTTCCTCTAAGTCTTAACATTTTCCTTAGAGGATTATATGCTGCTGATCCAGATGCAACATGCATGCACTGAGGTGCTTACACTCAACCATTTGCTCATACCTGCTCTCGTATAGGATATTTACCATGTTTTCCACCCCAGAGACTTATTTGCAGCTCTCTTTCAAGCTTTGATGTTGATCAGATTTGACTGCCATTATTTCATCTCTAATTTTTTTAAAGCTTTGAGCAAGAAATGTTTGGTGATAGCTCTGTCCAAATTTTGGAGTGTGGCTTCAATATCTATTGGTGATTCACCCACTGTGGGACTTACCCGGACAGATTTCTCTCCAGTGGTTTTAGAAATGGTTCCCTGTTATGGCAAGTATTTCATGTTCGGGTCTTTTTTTGCGTCTTCTCACAGTCAGTGCAAGGGATGCTTGGATTAGGGAGACAGGACAAGGGACTCAGATGTGACAGGTATAGGAGAAAATTGTTTGTCTCTAGCTTACCCTGTAGCTAGAGTATGCTGATCCCGCCTGCTATGCAGCTCAGATTTAGAATTGAAATTGGACAGAGATTGCCTTGGAAGCAGGGGCCCTTCCAAAACAGATAGTTGTACGTCGCAGGCAAAAGCCACCCGGAGCCTCATCCTCCTCTTCTCCAGCTAGTTGAAGGGAATCTACTATAGGAGAGACAGCTAGGTAAATAATTGACTTTAGTATGTGGAGTATACCTTCTGTCTTTTAGTGAAATAACAACATGCGCTAAGCTTCATGATTCCTCCTCAGTGGATGCTCTCCTTGTTCTAGCAGCACCAAGTTATTTAAGTCACTAGGAAAGCGTATGACGGATGACAAGCTTTTAATTCTATCAGGTTGTATCTTTGAACCAAGTAGTGAGCCTTTCCGACTGCATGTCTTCTCTTTCACAGGTTACATGTTGCTTCAATCTGATAGGACCATCACGTCACTTGGCCTCACCCCATATTGTAAAGCTTCCCAGCCTTTCAGCACAGTGTCATCTATAGTTACATCCCTCAGATCTGCCACTCACAGAACTGCTGTGCCGAATCTCCATCATTCCCTTTATTGCGCTACAGATATGCGTTATGCAATGCTGCTATCTTGTTTGTTCAGAATGAGCTGAGTCTGTTAGAGTCCTGGGATAGATCACCTCTGGCCTCCCTGGGCCTCCCACCATTACTGGCCCTTCCTAATCGTAGTGCCAAAGGGCGTCAGAGACTCTTCATATCACTGATATGCTTTTGTCGCAGCCTTTCTACCATTACCATGGCAATCTAACTGTTACACATACCTCAAAGCGATCTCCTGCTCTATGCAACCGGTAGTTTTCTTGAGTTGCAACAGTTTCACCAGCTCCTCTCTAGCATCCAACGTCGTCTCTGGGTGTAAAAAGTACCGATGCTTCACTGCTATGGAATGGCAGCCTGACAAGACCTCTGTCATCCATTGTCTGCCGTTTTCACATGCGTAGCACCCCCACCTCGCTGTGTCTTAACTGTGGATTAGAGACTTTAACTTCCTTCTTTTCCCTGCTGTGGTTGGCTTGGAATGGTGTTTGGAATAGGAGTTATTATATAAACATTGAAAAGGTCCTTAGCTTCTTTTAGCCTCTATCAGTATTCCTGTTTTTTTAGAACTTTCTTTTACTTTAGATACATGTTTATTTTGTACTGATTGTATGAGAATAATGATTGAGAAATGTTCCCATCTATATGAAAAGCATATTCTAAAGTGGTAAAAGTGATTGTTTAGAAACTATACTCTTCTGTTGCTATAAGACTTGATCATCTTCTCAGTCATGAGTAAGAGACACAAGAGGAATTCATTTTTGTAGATTCATTAAATTGCTTCATATCAATGGGTTTTGGAGCTGCATGTGATCAAGAAATCTGAATTTGGTTTGAGTTTAGGTCTACAGTCGAGGCGGATTTATACATTTGAGTACCTAATGAGCACTCAAAATTAACTCCATGTCATTAGACGACTGCAGCGTGATAGCTGAGAGAAGAGGCCATAATTGACCAGACTTTTGTGCTGTTTTTTTCATTGCAAACACAAGGAGATGATGGACGGAGCGCTGAAACTTTTCAGACGCTCACCCCCAGTCACAGATCTGGGTTGAACCCATCATCATTCTTTAGCTCACTTCGATTCAGACCCAGCTATATGCAAATCAGTCTTGACCCTGTGCCTCATGGGAACAGTCCATCCTGAACTGCAAAGCCAGGTCTTCCCTGAACCGGAAACAAGCATCCTGGGACCAGTTTCGGGGTAACACCCCTCATCAGCCAGGCTAGCTTGAATCCAGAGGCAAAGTGAGAGAGGGACCCACGTCTGGGCATACCCTGCCAACTTACGGAGAACAAAGCAAACACAAGGAGATGATGGAGGGAGCGCTGAAACTTTTCAGACACTCACCCCCAGTCACAGATCTGGCTTGAACCCATCATCGTTCTTTAGCTCACTTCGCCACCTCAGTTCAGAAGAGGCCATATTTTGGTCAGACTTTTGTGCTGTTTTTTTCATAGACAAAGGGCCCAATTTAGATTTCGGAGGACAGATATCCCGTCCCCTGAAATATAAATCCCATAGGATATAATGTAATTTATATTTCATTGGATGGGATATCCGAAACCATTCTGACGATCTAAATCAGGCCCAAAGTGTTTGATCAGAGAAAGGCCAAAAGATTATGTAAAGGTTATGTATCACGTCAAAAATTAAATATTGTGAAAAGATTAATTCATGGTTAGAGGATTCTGGTTGGATCACTTCATTCTCTGGAAGCTTCTCTTTAGATAACAGAGGCTTCTGTTCAGTGATGTCTTGAGGTTGCTCTGTCTTGTTATGCTCATCCAGGGACATATTGAAGCTCTTCTGGCTATTCTGTTGACCGACGTCTCTTCTTTGCTCTGTGCATCCTTTTTTGAGTAATACCTCAGAACTTTATTTAGCAATGCTGAGGCTATTCTCAGCAAAATCTTCACCTTTGGGCTGTTATCTTCCCTTTAATGGACATCAAGGCTGTTGTTTTGCTCAAACAATTTCTCTAATTTTAGTTGCGAAAAGCCCATTTCTCAGTGAAGATCATTTAACCTTTAGTTCAGTCTTGGAGATTGTTTGCCTTTCAAACAGTGAGATGAAAGCTTAGATAATGAGGGATCTGGAAAGGAGGACAGACTTTTGGGGTAGTAAAACACAGAATAAAAGACTGTGTTTGCAATTTTTTGTTTCTCAGCTCCAGTGGGGAAACTAGGTTTTGAGCAAATATAGGAGTAGACAAAACTTGTGCTTCAGTTTGCAATGAAGCCTGGATGCTGGGCTCACCCTTATGAGCATTATCAACCCCAACTGCTTTACTGCCCAGGATTCTATGTGATCACATTTTCTTCATAAAGCTCATACTAGGGGGCAACTGAAATATTATTATTTCATATGAGACACTGTAAGCCACAACAGCTCTGATGTTATGAATTGGACAGAGAAGCTATGAAGAAGTGGCAAGGAGTCAAAGGAATGCAAATTTTAAGGACCTTCAGTGATTGATCCACTGGTTCAACCACTAGGGCCTCTGGAATGCTAACAGCCAGCAACAGCAAAAACAAAACCAATCATGTAATGAGGCAGTAATACAAAAAGAATTGTATTGCTTACTGATAGTTCGAAATAAAATTTAATTATCAAAATAAATAAGACAATCACAATAAAAACAACAATAACATTGTAAAAAACAGTAGAATTAATAACAGCAATAAATAAAAAAACTAAAGACGAGTATACAACAAAATTTCATCAGAGGTTCTTTCACAGTTCATCATGACTTCATCAAATTCAGTCCCCTATGGTGATCAATCTGTCCTGCTACCTAATCACTTTTGCCTTACTTACTATGCTATATGCAGGCACTTAACCACCACCACTACTACTAGTGTTGAGGTGTCACTCTTACAGATTCTATAAGCCTCTCCGGTTTCTGCCAGAATGAGGGAACGACAGAGGGGCACTATCCACCTGCTTCTGGCTTTGGCATAGATAGGGCAGAAGAATAACAAGTGTTCGTCTGTTTCCATGATGGTTTTACAGTGGAAATAGAAACTTGACCTCAAGTGCGCACTACTCCAATTGGCAGTTTAAGCATCTACTGGTAGTGTCCCATACCTAAACTGCAGAAACACAGACCGAGCACGAGCCGGTCATATGTAGTCTAAGAAGTGCTCAGCTTTGTTTGTAGATTTATGTTGCAAGAAAGTACTTGTCAGGGTACCTGTGAAGGTTCAGTATTCCCTACAACTGATAACTGGAAGCAGTTTTTTTTACTAGTTGATTATCTCCTGGCTGAAAGGAACATGGATCCTCCCAAAATATTTCCAAACCCAGATCAGTCCAAGCCCTTTTTCTGGAGCCCACCCATTTTATCGTTACCACACAGTTGATTCTTAGAATGTCTTGGAGACCATCTGTAGTGGGAGAATTCACTAGTGCTCCAGATACGTATCCAGTATAACAGTAGTCTTAATGCAACCAAAGCTTCTATTTCGTGGATGCCTAAGTCCAGGCATAGGGGTTCCAACGGGGTTCCCCTCCCTAAACCAGTATGAGATCTAATAAAGTGATTTTCTGCCACACTCAGAGAGTTAATGTTACAATGGCCCTCATAGCTCCGCCCCATAAAGGACTATTCCCCTTCCTTGGGCTTTATAATTCTCTATAGCTGGTAATAGGGGGGGTCTAGTTGGCTTTCTTTACAAATTTACATATAGCCCCTGCTCTGTGCTTCACTACTAGTGTGCTTTTTAGGATCTGTGGTTACCATGGCCCGGTTTCAGCTAATCTGATACCTAGGTATTTGAATCATCATAATAATAATAATAATAATAATAACAATAATAATAATAATAATAATAACAATAATAATAATAATAAAGCCACTTATAAAGCGCATGGCTACTTTTAGCTAAGATGCTAATTACAGATACCAGAATGCATATAAAAAGGGTTCTAACTGGATCTAAACAATCAGTTTTTCTGTTGTTTTTTCCTAAAGATACCCTCTGAGGGGGCAAGTCAGAGTTCTAACAGTAATGACTTCTAGATTTTAGGGGCCCCTCTCACTTTTTCCAGTTTTTCCAGTTCCTCCATGATCGCTCATCTCGCCCTACCTCCCTTAGAGTAGGTCATGTATTTAGTTTTGGAGGTGCTAATTTCAATACCCTACTCAATGCAGAACGTTTTGAATCTGTCGATCAGGTTTTGCAGACCCCCTCCTGGTTTGTGTCCCCTGCCAAGGAGAGAGAATCATTAACACAATTCAGCAGATAGCGGATACATCTGTTAATATATAAGAGGAACAGACTTGGCGCTAGGACACAGCCCTATCTTACTTCTTGGTCTACTTGGATGGCCTTGGTCACTTCCCCCTTAGTGCCACAACTGACTTTTGCAAAATTACCCTCAAGTAGTATTTTAATTATGCTCAGTAGATTTAGGGGGACCCCCAGTTCTTGAAGCACCTTCCATAATTTCCCCCTAGGCATGGAGATCGATGAAGGCCACAAAAAGGTCACCCTTGCTCATGTCTACCGTCCTCTATTTAACACGGAGTAATCAGAAGGCCTGGTCAACGGAACTCATCTTGTGCCTGAAGCCCACTTGCAGGTTTGAGAGAACATGGTTCTCCTCACACCAATCCAACAGACACTGGAGAATCTGTTTGCTGAAAAAAGTTTGCAAGTTATCGATAAGGCTGAGTGGGCAATAATTAGATGGGATGCTGGGATTCCCATTTTTAAAAATTGGGATAATCTCAGCACCCCTCCAAGAAGTTAGAATAGCCTTCTTCCTCATGATTACATTGGAGGCAACATTTATGTAGGGTACCCAGACAGTGGTGTCAGATTTGAATAGATTTGCAGGGATCTTATCAAGTACAATGCATTCTGCTGGGTAAAGCAATTGCTTAGTGAACAAACCAATTTATATCATCAAGAACATAACCATGTTTACTTCTATATAGCCATTGGTGCGAAGTAAGCAATATAGGAATGAATCTGAATTAAGACACACTGCAAATAATATTCCATTCATTTATATATTTATATCACTAATGAAAATCAATCAAGTGTGTTAGAGCGCAAATTTTGCTCTTTCATTTGTAGGGGTGCATTATAATCATGGGTAGTCCGCACCTACATATAATCCTTTATATCATGAACTTAGGCCATTAGAACGTGAACAGTAATAACATAAAAAGTGATGTGATAGTGATATTTTCAATGTAAACATGAAGAAATTAACGTTGCAACTATGTGTGGTTAGTCGAAAAGATTAACGTGCAGAATTCGTACATGTCGCTGACAAGTATTCACATAATTGATGTGCTTATGTAACCTGTTACCTTAGATGTGCTCAGTAATAATGTTCATTTTATATGTGTAAATTCATGAGGCCTTCTGCCATTTCTTATGTTGACCGATTTCGTAGGCCTGAATTGTACTTTTCCCCTGAAAGCTCTTGCGTTAGACTTACTAGCAAATTTCATGTGCATGTTGGATTTGTTCTTGCTCACGTTTCTGTTGCAGGTGAAGGATTCATCCTTGTTAGCTAGAATAATGTCTTTGTTTTAGGAATTAGGCTTAGGGAGGAGAGGATACATTGAACGGCGATACTGATAATAAAGGACTGTTGTATTTTCTCATCGGAGTAAGCCTGGGAATCAAGGTCATCACGCCAAGGCCTGGGAGCATCGCTGCTGTGTGGAAAGTTACCTACAAGGATGTGGCTTGCTTGGATGGTGTGATGTCGCAATGCATCTTGGTTTACTCTTACAAAGTGAAGTATCTAAGTTAGGGACAGTGTCCGGGGGACTTCTGCTTTGCCTTGAGAGAGAGAGCATCTTAGAACGAGCTCTGTAGCTTTATGCTACTAGACCCATCTAAACGTGAAGGGACTACTTTAGGAAGACTTCAAGGCTGAAACCTTTATGGATCTTGCCTTGCGAAATGCTAAGTAGGGATGTCACATTAGTGGTAGGGTAGGGACAGACTAATGCTTTATACCTACGAACCTCCAATGAAGAGGAATCTCGATGTTAGTGCAATTATTTTCTGTATCCTGCTTCTTGAACTGATTATTCTGTTCATGTTGCACCGCCTTAATTTCCCCAGTAGGTTCGGCTTTGTATTAGTTCCAATGTATTTCTACACCCTCATTTTGAGGTGTTTGTATGTCCAACTGTTCTTGGCTTTGTAATAAACTAACTAAACTTAAATGGGAGTCTGTGATTCTTCTGAGTCATAGTTCATTGGAACTGTAATGATTGATTGGCTAACAATTTACCACCCCTCCACGCTTTCCAGATGAAAAAAAGAGACATTGGCCTGGGGTTCCAGAGTAGATCTAGAACGTAGAACCCGGCTCCTTCAGTTGGTAGCAGTGTAGGATGGTTGGCACATGTAGCGAGGGGAGAATCTAGAAAACTCTAGAAAAGACCTAGATACGTAGAGCCCCAAAATAGAGCCCAATGGTCCAGAGCGGAAAACGACGGGCTTCGGCAGAGACCGACGGAGATTGATGGTGCGGCGAGAACAGCAGCGAACGGAGGAGTGAGTATCAATGGGGATGCAACGTGTGTTAGATTGCGGGAGTGTGTTGATTGTATGTCTGGCGGAGTTGTGAGAAAGTCGAGTGAATGTGGTTTCGGACCAGGCGTGGTCCAAGTTTTGTTTTGAGTTTCAGGCCCGAAGTGGCCTAAGATCCCGGGATATATTTAGTAGTGTAAAAGACACCGATTTGTTGTGGTTGTCTGACCACTGGTTTGAAGGGTTGTCGTGAGACGTCATCGGCAATTCCACTTAAGACAGGGAACTTTGTGTGAATGGAATGTGTTAGAATCGTATGGTAAACCTTGTGTACAGGGGTGGACTAGATTAGTTTAAGTGACCAGCGGAGGTCGAGGGTCGCTGTGTGTGAATGTTCTTGAGTGATTGAATTCTATCAATCTTTTAGAAAGGCAGACAATTACGGAGTTGTAATTGTGTGAGTGAATGGGAACAGAGAAATTGTGAAGGATGGTGAGCCGGTGCGAGGAGGAAAAGGGTGACGTCGGAGTGTGCCATGCTGCGATAGGTCGGTTGGTGTAAAGCCACGCTGGGATTGGTTGGTAATCATCAGGAAGTTGAAGTGAGGAAATCCTGTGGGTTGAAGAGAAACTTTGACTTAATCATGCGATTCTTTTGGATGTTACAGGATCTCTGCAGGGGAGATCGGGGAGTGGTTACTCGAGTGGGTGAGGAAGCACCACCTGAGGATACTCTGGCACATTACATGGCAACAAATGTAGGACTCCATAATATAGTTTGGCTTCAAAATTGGCACAAAAGCACTGAAAAAGAGGGAGATTTGGATTTTCTGTGATATGGTTCATTTCGATTGGAGGTGTTGTATCAGTTGAGGGGAGTGATGTCTTCACTACGGCCTACATCTAGACCAACACAGTTTGAGGCATTAGATGCGTGGATGCGAGCAGCTCAGGCAAAGAACAGAGAAAGATGTCAGGGGAAGATAAGAAAGGTAATCAAAGCATATCAGGATGCGCGATGGGATGCAAAACTAAAGAGATGGAGAGTAGACACCATTGAAGGAGAGAGATTGTACCCATTACTGGTAAAAGAGGGAGATACTCAGAATAGGAATGGAGGAGAAAATGGAAATGATGGGAGCGATATAGACGACAGCTTGTTAGACAGATTATTGGCAGAGCGTCTTCCACCTTTCAATCCACATTCAGAAGAAGGAAGGCGAGAACTGGCAAATGCAGCGAGTATGGAAAGACTGGTAACAGCACAGCCAGGCCCTAGTACAGGGATAGTGGGAAGGATTTCAACAGGAACAGAAGGAACAGGGATACCAGTATTAGGAGGTGCAGAATTAAGTGGCGCCAACGCTACAAAACGGTTGCCGGTAGCCCTTATGGTACCGGTCACCATTGGACCTGTAGTCTCTGTTTATGACCTGAGTTTGGTGGACAACGCTAGTCAACAATAGCCAGGGTTGGAAGAAAGGGTCAGCTCAAGGGGAAACGTGACTGTGAGTGGGAACAACCCATTTTTGGTGCCTATAGAAGCTAGTACCCCGTTGCCAGCAACTGCAGATCCTTTGAGAGTATGTATTGGATCTAGTATCATACGATCTGTGTCATTAGCGAACTCAAACTCAGATTTGAGAATGTGGGAAGCTCCAGTCAGGGGACCCATGGGAAGGATACCAGAATTAGGCGCCGGTCAGGGAACCTCTGGAAATCAGCATGTCTCGCAGGCCCCAACTTCAGAGAATTGGCAGAGGAATCGGAGCAGTGATAGGGGTAGGACAAAGTAGTGTGTCGATACAGGGCACAATCAAAGCTGCTGTAAAGGCAAAATTGCAACATGTAGTGAGGTTGAAGACAGAGGTGGATGAAATAATGAGTGGCAATTTGCCTTTGGAAAGGATGGAACTTTATGAACAGGATGAACTGTTGTTTGGGGCGAAGGATGTCACCCATAAAGTGAGACGAGCACATGAGGAATTAACAGAATTGGCTCAGAAATATGATGAAGACCTGTCAAAAACGAAATTGTTACAGGGAAACCATAGACTGAATAACAGTGATCAAGAATTGGAAGAGAAAAGGATAACAGGCTTGAAAACACACATTCGAGAGCTGATCATAGGAAAACACACATGGAGAATGCTTGACAAATGGGAGGAAAGATGGTCAAAGAAAAAGAATGTTAGGAAGGCGACGGGAGATATGCCACCTCCAGGAGGGGGGATACCAGGAGTTGAGGCTTATACACTGCGAGAGGTACCAAGCGAAGGGTATGTGCCATGGAGCTGGGGGGATTTGGCAGCATTCACAAATGATTTTCCTCGGCTGAGGGAGAATCCTGCTGAATGGTATAAGCAAGCCGATCGTTTTGTAAAGATTTCGAAGGTGTTGTGGATTGACCTGAATACATTGTTTGACCTTGTAGTTCCTAGTGGCTTATGGTCTGCTTGTAAAATTGCTATTGAATGGCCTTCTGCTGAACCAGATAGAGGTCCTGTAACTCATGGTCCTTCACCTTTGGTCATGAAAAAGTTCGAACAGGTAATTACATGGTTGCAGTCTAAGATAGCCCCACAAGATATTGATTGGGTTAAAATAGATCGAACAACCCAGGAGCCCAAGGAATCAGTACATGCTTATTATGAACGGCTCTTGCAAGCCTTCAAGCAATACAGCAGGTTAGATACTCTGGACCCTAATGATATGGGACAGTTTGTTTTCAAATTTGTACTGGGACTGAGACCGGAAATTAGTGTTATGATTCAACAGCATTTAATCTGCTGGCAAAACAAGTCCGTGGACGAGATCCTACGGTATGCCAGATATTGCAGTCGTGAGGTGGATATCAAGCACCGGAGAATAAAGGACAAGTTTATGTTGGTCCAGATGAGAAATGCGGACAGAGGGGCCGATTCCGATTCGGGCCGGAAAAGGTACCGACCGACTCGGTACGGGAATTTAATCCGACCGACACGTACCGGCGTCGCCCGACCTGGGTAGTACGATGAAATGCATGTGAATCACGACCGACTCGTATGGAACACAAGCCGAACGACCGAACCGCACGGAAACAAGCTATCCGGCCGGAAAACCAGGCGAATCGAACCGACCGACACGCACCAGGAATGAACCCGAACGAAACGTACCCGCGAACTCCGACCCGTGCAGTACGATGTAATGCGTGGAAAACCAGACCGAGTCGCACGGAGCTCAAGCCGTACGACCGACACGCATACAAAAGGCAGCAGAAGGAAGCCAATACTCGGAGAACGACGCGTACGCCGCACAATAAACCTAGCAGAAACACAGCGTGAACGACTCGGAGAAGCTCGCACGAGACATCTGCAGCGTCCCACTCGGTCAGAAGAACGTCTCCTACATGCTCAAAAAATACAAAGGGAAAAATACAAAAAAAAGGGCCAAACAAGCAATGACAAAGTCAATAAATACAGGGAAAAAAAACATGGAACAAGGACACCCCCCCAACTCCACCCATATAAAGGCCACAAATCCCTACCATGATCCTTTGCAAATTCAACTGACCTGCCAGCACAGAACACCATCAGACAGCAACCACAGACACACTCACAGCTCATCCATCACACAAGCCACACACCATTAGCACCTCAACAAATAGCACCCTCACATACACCCAGCAAAACCTACACCCACACACCCTCACTTGCACACCCACACACACATCAATCACCACCACCATGCCCCCAAAGAAGAATCCAAAGTTCCTAGACAGTGAATTGGAAGTCATGGTAGATGAGATCCTCAGGGTAGAGCCCCAGTTGTTCGGGACATTGGTCCAACAGACCCCCATGTCGCAGAAAACCAAGATGTGGGAGAGGATCGTCGACAGGGTCAACGCACAATCACCATGTTTGCGCACAAAGGAAGACATTCAGAACAGGTGGTATGATGTGCGCAGGAGGGTCAGGGACCTACTAAAGAAGGATTACATCTTGAGTCAGCACACTGGCAGTGGCCCTCCTGCCAAACCACTATACCTCAGGCCCTGGGAGGAGAAGGTGCGGGCCATCCTACCACCAGTGAGCGTATATGGACTATCAAAAATCCCAGAGCCTGGTGAGTACACAACTAATATACCCAATATTGTGTGACAATACACACACATCACTGTCAAGGGGATAGTCAAACCATGCACCCTTAGCAAATCCACAGCAACCAAAAGATAATCACCCCGAGATTTGTCTGTAAGTCAGATAAACACAATACATGCCATCTCATAGTGATATGTAACTGTGTCATGATATGTACAAACCTAACTACAAATACAGCAAGGCAGTGGCACAAATATAACCAACAAACACAGTTAGACATTTTGCCACCACTAGAACACCACCTCACAGGGAAGCTCACTGAAAGGAAGGAATTCTGTGTATGCTGGCGAAGTCAGTGTAGCCAATAGCATGATGGGAGTTGTAGTCACAAATATTGCTCACCCTCACAATTGGCCCATCAACACCACTCTGAACCATGCTCACATCACAGGGAGTGGAAAACAACTGACAAGATGGCTGACACTGGGTACTGCTGTGGGGAGCACAAGCCCCTGCTGGGAACTGGGCACCAACCAACAGCAGGACACCACTGCCTGACACCCTGAAAGCCAACTTGCAATCCCTGCAATGGAAGCACGTTCCATGGTGGGATATCTGGCTGGGTGGGAAGGAGGACTGACAGCTCTGACCATAGTTACAAGCAGATTTCCTTACACACCCCCTTAACACAAACTCCACACAACTCACCTGGGAGAATGCAATGCCTCACACTCCAATTAAATATCCCACAAAGAACCACCACCCTGGGTTATGCGGTGTGAAGCACAGGGACACTCTTGGGACTTGTAGCCAAACAAACACCAGGACAACACTGTCAGCCATCCTGTCAGCACAGGCACACTACCCCATAGGGAAGCAGAGTCAAAAGGAAGGAAGTATGGGCATGCTGGGAAGGGGGGTGTAGGCAATAGCATGATGGGAGTTGTAGTCACAGATATTGCTCACCCTCACAATTGGCCCATCGACACCACTCTGAACCATGCTCACATCACAGGGAGTGGAAAACAACAGACAAGATGGCTGACACTGGGTACTGCTGTGGGGAGCACAAGCACCTGCTGGGAAATGGGCACCAACCAACAGCAGGACACCACTGTCAGCCATCTTGCGATTGCTGTCACACTCACACACAGTGAAGTCGACTCAAAAGAAAGGAAGTATGGGCATGCTGGGAAGGGGGTGTAGGCAATAGCATGATGGGAGTTGTAGTCACAGATATTGCTCACCCTCACAATTGGCCCATCAACACCACTCTGAACCATGCTCACATCACAGGGAGTGGAAAACAACTGACAAGATGGCTGACACTGGGTACTGCTGTGGGGAGCACAAGCCCCTGCTGGGAACTGGGCACCAACCAACAGCAGGACACCACTGCCTGACATCCTGAAAGCCAACTTGCACTCCCTGCAATGGAAGCACGTTCCATGGTGGGATATCTGGTTGGGTGGGAAGGAGGACTGACAGCTCTGACCATAGTTACAAGCAGCTTTCCTTACACACCCCTTAACACAAACTCCACACAACTCACCTGGGAGAATGCAATGCCCACACTCCAATTAAATATCCCACAAAGAACCACCACCCTGGGTTATGTGGTGTGAAGCACAGGGACACTCTTGGGACTTGTAGCCAAACAAACGCCAGGACACCAATGACAGCCATCTTGCCATTGCAGTCACACTCACACACAGTGAAGTCGACTCAAAAGGAAGGAAGTATGGGAATGCTGGGAAGGGGGTGTAGGCAATAGCATGATGGGAGTTGTAGTCACAGCTCAATATCCCCCACCCACATGGCCCAGCAAGCTCACACTGAAGCATGCACACCTCACAGGGAGTGAAAAGCCACTTCAAAGATGTCTGACAATGGTGCTCTGTTGTGGGGAGCACAAGGCCCTGCTGGGAACTGGGCACCAACAAACAACAGGACACCACTGACAGCCATCTTGCCATTGCAGTCACACTCACACACAGTGAAGTTGACTCAAAAGGAAGGAAGTATGGGCATGCTGGGAAGGGGGTGTAGGCAATAGCATGATGGGAGTGGTAGTCACAGCTCAATATCCCCCACCCACATGGCCCAGCAAGCTCACACTGAAGCATGCACACCTCACAGGGAGTGAAAAGCCACTTCAAAGATGTCTGACAATGGTGCTCTGTTGTGGGGAGCACAAGGCCCTGCTGGGAACTATGCAACAACCAACAGCAGGACACCACTGACTGACATCCTGAGAGTCAACCTGCACACACTGCAAGGGTGGCATGCTTCATGGTGGGATAACTGGGCTGTGGGGAGAAGGAGGGCCGTATGTCCACCAAATACCACCAATGCTGGCCATGCACACACCTCAACATTCACATTGAAAAGCTTCAGGTTGGCAGGACAATGTGCTACCCCAATATCAACCTCTGACTGTGACAACTGAGGACAATGCAATGTACAGGGCTGCATCCAGAGGTACAGTCACAACTGTCAGGTGTGTGAACCATTGATGCCTGTAGAAACATAACATACATTGTGTGTCTCTTCCAAAAACAGGTGATGATGGGGACACAGCAGCAGACGACGAGGAGTCCCTGTCCCAGGCTCCGGGGGACACTGAGCTCACTGGTGTGGAACAGCCTCTGCCCTCCTCGGATGGCGAAGACCTACCTGGCACCTCCAGTGTGAGTCATCATGCAGCACCAGCAGGACCAACATCTGCACCCCCTGCACCCACCCCTCCAACAACTGCCAACACACAGACCACCCCAGCCAACACGGACAGACCAAGGACCGCCGATGACAACAGCACAGGGACCCCGGCCCAACGTGGAGCAACGGACAACGACCCCAGTAACAACCCCCAAGTGGGCCTACGGTCACCTGTGCGTGCCAACGCAGGTCCGGCACGTGTCACCAGGGGTGGTGGGAGGGGTGGGAGACATAGGTCGCTGTTTACAGAGGGGTCTGGACTGCATGATGACCCACAACTGGCACGCATTGCTGATGTGTACCAGAATAGCACCGGAGAGGTCAGCAAGGTAGTGAGGATCCTCAAGGACATTCAACAGCAGCAGGCTGCCCATCATGCCCGCTCGGACTCACACATGTCCTGTGTGGAGACACACATGTCCCGTGTGGAGACACACATGTCTGGCATGGAGTCCAAGTGGGACACATTGGAAGAACTGACAGCGGTGCATAGGGACATATTGACATGCCTCCGCCAGATTAGCACCAACATGGCCACACCTCCCTGTGTGCCCACAACATCTGGTGCTGCAACAACTGCAACTGCCACAGGGAGGGAGGATGACTCTGGCGGAGAGTCCTCTGCACCGCAGCAGCCTGCACGTGAGGGTCCCCCGAAAGAAGAGGGGTCGTCCGAGGAAGGAAAACTGAGAGGTTGATGGCCATGTACATCCCCCAGGAACCCAACACCTGTTCTGGAAAATCTCCTTTGTGTGCAAACTGTTCACCCTGTCGAATGCAACCCAACTCTCCCACATGACATGGGGAGCTTAAGTTGGCCCAATGTATCAGATGACCGTGGACTTTACTCAGGACATTTCTGCTACCAAGACTTCCAACTCATCTGGGAACTTTGGATTACAATCCCAATGTACAGCACCCACCATCCTGTGCACCATCCTCACACATGTATGGAAATAAACTCACCAATACACCATACTTGCCTCTGTTGTGATTCCAACGTGGTTTCTGTCATGGAGATGGTGATCTGCTAAATGACACTGTGCATGCTAACTGCTACAGCAAGTTCAACACCGTCATGTGAGTCATGGAGACGTGACACATATGAGGGAGACACACCACTAGGGCTACACAACACATACACACCAGGGCCATCAGACTCATCGCCTACACTGATGTTGCCAGGAAATACAGTGCAATGCACAGACACCACACCTATTCACAGTCTGTGTTAACTAGCCCACAGGTGCAGTAAGCACATGTCAGTCAGATGTGTGACCACAGACAACGCACATCCCAAAGTGAAGCACAAGTTTATTACACATTTGCAACATGTTGTTTCCACTACAGATGCAAGGTAATCCTACGTGGCAGGGGACACACAGTCAACAAGTGTAGAAGAAAGAAAGTCCAGGGGTGTGTGGCACATCACCTGTAGGGGAAACGACTGCTTCCACCCTGGAAGTTGAATCATGGTGTCGGGGGATCACAGTTCACCAAACAACTCTGAAAGTACCCTGTGAAGGACAGACATGACACACAGTCAAAAGTTCCGAAGAACAGGACAGAACTGCAATACACATGGCCAATACATGTCACAAGATACTCACAGAAAACCAAGTTAGCATGTCAACACTGTTGGGGAGTACAGACTACCTGAAGGACACATCGCTGCACGCTTCCAGTCAAGTAGCACATGGCCACACTCAAACAGCACCAGAGCACCACCAACACATATCACGCAAACTCACATCATTGGCTTGACAACTCTCTGGATACTCACATTCAGCTGAAGAAGTTGGTGATGAGCTGTGTGCGGACACCACCATCATCATCATCATCATCACTGGCATCGTGGCCCAGGCCAGGATCCTCCACAGGTGGCGGATGTTGGTCATCGTCATCCAGGATGATAGGCAACTCCTTCCGCACTGCCAGGTTGTGTAGCATGCAGCAGACGATGACAATCTTGCACACCTTTGCTGGGGCATATGGGAGGGCCCCTCCTGTCTTGTCCAGGCAGCGGAAGCGGCTCTTCAGGAGACCAAATGTCCGCTCGATCACTCTCCTGGTCCGACCATGTGCCTCATTGTAGCGCATCTGGGCTGGTGTCACAGGGTTCCTGAGGGGTGTCAGCAACCACGGCATGTTGGGGTATCCGGAGTCACCTACAGACAGACAATTGCACATTAGCTGAGTTGGAAAAGAGGGCGGAATACAACATAGCAGAACACACACAATGGTACAAAGTCAGTACACACCGACAAGCCAGGCAAGCTGGTTCTGCATCTGTGACATCATCCTCGGGATGCGACTACTCCTCATCACGTAGGCATCGTGTGCAGAACCAGGGAAACGGGCACACACATGTGAGATGCACATATCTGCAAGACATACCACCAGAGCATTGATAGAATGGTAATGTTTCCTGTTCCTGTATGCCTGCTCATGTGCCTGTGGTGGTACCAAAGCCACATGTGTCCCATCAATGGAGCCAATGACATGTGGCATCCTCCCCAGGGCATAGAAGTCACTCTTGACGTCAGTGAGTTGTTGATGTTTAGAGAAATAGATGTACTGGTTCAGGCATCTCAACATTGCCTCCAAAACATCGCGTAGCACACGGCTGAACATAGTCTGTGACATCCCACCAGCAGACGCCACAGTGTGTTGAAAGGTACCGGTGGCAAAGAAGTGTAGGGCTGCCATCACCTTCACCTTGGGGGTCAGCGCTGTAGGGTACGGCCGGCCAGGTTGCAAATGTGGGGCCAAGCGCACGGCCAAATCATCAATCAGCTGCCTGGTGAAGCGGTACCGTCGGATGCTGTCACGTTCCACCATCGTTGCAAGGTCAGGGAATGGTCTATGGACAGCTGGTGCCCTGCAGTGCATAGGTGAAGAAAGAAAGATTGTCAGTCACCCCACATATGTGGCATTGACCATACTCAATATCACATGATACATCATTACGAGACACAAGTACTTGATGTGTGTGCCGTTCTGTATGGACATATGTGGCACCTACATGGACATCATCTAACATCTCAGTTCAACATGTGTTGACAACAGGTTCCAGGTTGTGCTATGGGAAACCATTAGGCTGTGTCACAGTACCCATTTACTGCTGTCACGTTCCAAACACACACCACAGTGACATGTCTGGACAGATGCGCCACAGGCATCACAGCTCATTGACAGGTAGATTCCCAGGGACCCTGTCTTGCCACATGGACACTGGCATGACATGGCGTATCATGTACACGTCAGCAAAACTAACATGACTCCCACAGGTAGTGGCCCCTGTTGCCTCCGCAGGACAGACATGGACGTCTGTGACACACACACGCACAACATCAAAGTCCATGCACAAACAATGTGGATGTGGAGACTGTCTCCCATTGTGCACATGGAATCAGAGACATCTGAAACACAACATGCACACAGACTGTGGAGGGCCATCACTATTGTGGCAATGGGTCACCTTGTGACGTACATACCTTCCCACATGGGACTCTGGGGGTATGTGACATGACATACACATACACAACCTGGAAATGTGACCATGCCACATGCTCAGAAATGAACAGTTGCACATCACAGTGGTCATGTGCACAACACACAAAGGATCCTGTCCCCATGAACACGTGCACAGCCTGGGAGTGGCTGCCCCCAAGGGCCACCACAAAAACCACATGTTGACCCCCATACACAGATAAGGTAATGCAGCCTTATATGCCTTAAGATACAGTGTGGACAGGCTGTGGTGTTGTAGGTGTGCCCCTGAGTCCCTGGCAAGTATATGTCACTGGCATACGTTCACCAGTGACAAGCATGGTGACATATGCGAGTGACCTGTACAGGGACGCGTCGTACAGCAATGGACCGATCGGTGTGCACGCACTGGCCATTGAATCTGTTGTGAGCGGGTACGCGTTGTTTCCCGGAATACGCGTTGTACAGCATTGGACCAATCGGTGTGCATGCATTGGCTAGGGCCTGGCATGGCAACGGACGCGTTTTCGAAGCTTAAACGAGTCTGATGCAGTGAATTCAGTTGGCCAGCCACAACAATGTTGCAAATTCATGGGTGTCATGAAGTTTAACTTTTGAAGGATGCTGTGGGCGTGTATAAGTGGTGCAATTCCATGGATTGGCCAGATTCAGAAGATGCAAACGACTTGGACCTATCACTTTGGACTCATGGGACAGTATCTGCCTCTGCAGCACACATATAATGCTGGCTGTTCCCCTGAGAGCTCACTTGCCTGCACTACATGCTCCAGGACGACATCTGCCACCAACACTGCTGCTGTCTCTGCATCCTCTGGCTACTGCAATGGCACGTACTGTGGAGAGAGCCCCAGCCTTCAGCCTTGAGGAGAACCAGGCCCTGCTGGACAGCCTCCTTCCACAGTACAGCAAGCTGTATGGGAAACCAGGGGAGCAGGTGAGTGTGCTGTCCACTGTCTTACTAATTGTGCATGTTGTCTGACTAGCAAGACTTACAGTGTGCACACCATTGGCTAGCATGCTCACTGAGTAGTTCTCACCCCCCAAAGTGTGTAGTCACATGCACTGAACATGTACAGTGCAGTAACAGTGCAATCCAACAATCTTTTACTTCCCAGACAATGATACCATGTAGTGACTGCTGGCAAACTGTCCATAGCCATAGTTGCACAGCCTGTGTACATCATATGCCCCTGTGATTGAGACATGTATATCCAACTGTGCGATGCACGTATATGTTGCATGTGTAGTAATGGCATTTTCACTTTGTCATCCTCACAGGTTGATGCCCACCAGAAGCAGGAAATTTGGCTGACCATCGCCCGGGAAGTAAGATCCGTGGGGGTCTACAAGCGCCGGATCCGCAACTGCCAGAAGAGGTGGCAGGACCTTCGGGGCTGGACCCGGAGGATCGCAAGGGTCCAGCTGCAGCTGTTGCCTCCTCGCAGGAGGGGCGGACACCGGATCCTGACCCCCCACATGCACCGGATCCTGGCGGTGGTCTTCCCTGACCTGGATGGGCAGCTGAAGGCCAGACAGCAGCAAGGAGGGGTGAGTCCATGACTGCACTGTGAACTTTGTCTGACATGCTATGTGCCCTCCTCTGGCCTGGTTAAACTTCCACAGTACATCAGTCTTGTGGTCCAGGACCCATGTCCCTCAATTGTGACATGCCCACTCCTCATCTGATACGCAGGTGTGGCCCTTACAGTCAGGAAATTGTGTCACTTGGGTACTGTGTCCTTGCATTTTGCTTCGCTCAAGGTGGGGGACAGCATTTGTTCCCGTGACTTTGTGGTGGGATTCATGGGTGGGTCAATTGCTTACACAATGCCTACGTTCTGACATGTAATCTGGGTGTAACTTTGATATGTGGTCCACTTGCTGATCTGAATCACCACATGTCCCTGGGGTATTTGGCACACCCCATGCTGCGGGTGTGAACAATGTTTGGGCCTCAGGAGTATGTATATCAAGTGTGTCACACATGCTTAGCCACCTGCCTACTGTCCAGGGCTCATCCCTCTTTCAGGTGGAGCAGGACAGTCATGCCTACTCCAGGGCATACAATACACTCTGTACTCCCACTCCCGTGTATCAGCTGACATGTTGTGATCAGTGAAATGTTCCCTCAGGTGTCTGCCTCTGTGTCGTTGTGCTGTGGCTTCGTTGTCAGGACTACTGGGATGTTTATCGTTTAGGGCTCAGCATGCCATCTGAGATGTGACCATGGAAGATGATACTTGTGTGACTTATAGGTGTTTGACCACTTGACTGTGCACACAGGTGTATGCGACTGTGAATTGCAGGCAGCTGTTTCTCATTCACAGCAGACTGTGAGGTGCTCAGGTTCATAGAGTTGTGTTTCATGTCTCCCATATGTCCAATTGGCATGACGTGGACAAATAAGAGTTCAGATGATGTGGTTTGTGGGGGATGGACATGTGCACTTGTCAGCTACAGAACTTGCATTCCCCATTACCTAGGATTGTGACACAGTGCAGACTGTTGTTGGCTGGCTGCCATGCCCATGTGACTGGAGACAGTGATGTATGACTTTGCAGGCATGCCTGTGCCATGGCATTAAACTTCCTAAGAGTGATCCTGCAGGGGAGTGACATGTGCAACATACACCCCATTGTGGCATTGACTATCCGGACATGGGTGCATCATGGTGTCTGGTGCTGGTATGCATCACATGCATCTCTAATTAGACTCTGGCCATCCCTTTATCCGGACACCTGTACTGACTCAGTGGCAAGAGATGTGATGTGTGCATGTTCACATACTTCACCGTGTTCTATGCAATGTCCAACAACTGTGTACGTGGTGCATGTGTCCACCCTGGGGTCTTACCATCCAACAGGCACCAGACAGATGGGTGCAAGGGCAGGAGGGGTGTGAGTGCCATGGTTGACCATCAGACTGACAATTGGCTTCTCCTAATCTGTGGGAGCACTTTTGGCAATGTTCAACTAAGGATACCAGGGCTTGCTCTGTAATGTGCTGTACTTACTGTGGTGTGTGCGGTCAGTGCAGGTGACTGATGTTTGTCTGTTTCCTTAATTGTTTGCAGATACATCCACGGCCACAGGAGGGGACAGCTCCACGGACCAGGAGGAGCAGCTGAGCCAGACTGGGTCAAGAGCCGATGAGTGGTCGGAGGGACCCAGTGGCACGGAGGGCGAGGGGAGCCACACCGAGGAGTCCTCAGCACCATCCACCTCAGCTGAGGACCACAGCAGCTCGGAGGATGACTCCCTTGTGGAGGCGGCTGTCAGCAGCCACCACACCCCAGCTAGTATGTCTGGCCCCGCCTCCACCACCACCACCCTCCCATTGGCTCCCATTCCAGAGGTCCGTGGAGGCTCCCGTGTTCGGGAGCGTGTCTCCTTCGTGCCAGGCACCGCACCCCCTGCCCCTGTGTCCCCTGCTGCCCTGAGTGAGGAGTCTGTGTACCTCCTTCGCCAGCTCCATGTAGGGCAGACAGCAATGCTGAGTGTCCTCCATGCACACACCACTCTGTTGACACAGCTGGTGTCGTTCATGGAGGGCATCTCGACGGGCATGTCTGCCCTACAGAGGAGCAATAGGTCCATGGACTCCTCACTGATGGCAGCAGTGTCCCTCCTCCAACAGTCCATCACCCCTCCTACCTCTGCCCCATCCACACTTCCTGGCACCCTACCTGTCCCAAGCACATGCACACCTGCACAATCACCCAAACACACAGACACGAGCAACACAGAAACACACAAAACAAGGGCAAAACGTGCACACAAGCATCCTCAGGGGACTGATACCACACCCACAGGGGATGGGGAACAGATACACACACAGGCATCCACAGTCACTCCGCAGTCCTCAATATCCTCTCCCTCCAAGACCCCTTCCCTTGCCTCACCTGCAACCCCACCTACAAACCAGCTCTTCCTCTGTGACCTTGGCCTCTTCCCCTCCGATCCCGCTGATCCAGCATACAGGGGGAAGAGGAAGTCCACCCACACAGAGGGGAGTGCCCCTCACCCCCGGATACCCTCCTCCAGGCGCAGACAGACTGAGGCCCCCACCCGCAAGTCCCCCCAGGCCCGGAAGAGCAAGACCCCACCACTGCCCTGCAGGTCAACCACACAGTCTCCTTCCTCCATCCCTCAGGCCCCCGCAACACAGGTTCCCCCACCACACCCAGCCCCAGGTTCCCCCACCCACAGATACACCATCCCCAAAATGATGCGGCCTTCTCCACCTACCACTTGCTCTTCCAGCCCCACACCCCCGCTGCACATGTTTGTGCCACTGGTGTGGAGACCGTGTCCTCCCCCTCTGTCCTGCCCACCTTACCTGAACCCCATTCTACTCCCCTGGAGATGGGCACTGCAGTGGAGTCCACTACCACCCCGTCTGACTTGGGCACTGCATTGGGGAACCTGTCCACTCCATCTGGCCAGCCCACTGGAGTTGTGCCGGCACCCACACCACCTGACTCATGCCCCCCAGTTGTGCCGGCACACACCATGTCAGACACCTCCACTGCAGTTGTCAGTGACTCTCCAGCACCAGCCACCCCTCCCCTGCCTCCTTCTGGTGAGCCCTGATCCTGTCCCTGCGGTGCCTGGCCTGCCCCCCGTATGCCCCTCCGAGGGAGTGTCCCTGGTTTGTAGCAGTGCAGGCAAGGAGAGGGTGACATCTGCCACTGTCACCCTGTTTGGACTTTAGTAATGGACTGGCCATTGGCCTTTGGGTTTTGTCTGGACTTCCTATTTACTATTCACATATGCTGAATAAAGCTCCTTTCAGTTCTCTAGTGGTTTTGCTTCAGTTGTACATGATGTTGAGGATGCTAACCATGCCCTTGCTGCAGTGATGGTGATTTTTGATATCAGGTAAAAGAAGTGTTACTGTGCAGGACTCCATGTGGTCCAGGGTGAATGTGTCCTATACTGGTGTGTAGCCATGTCATCCTTTGCAGCAATATGAGGGTGTCATGTTTTTCATATTTGCCAATGGGATTCCCTACATGTTTTTGCAATATCACATCTGTGGCTTACACCCCTGCACATCAGATGTGCTTGCCATTGTTCAATTTGTCTATTTCCCTGACCGTGTGACCATCTCCACTGGACATGCAAGTTTGGGCATCAATGGGGAAGGACTCATCTGTGGTATCAGTGCATCTTGCTATACATGTGTATTTGAACTGTGCAGATGATTTCGGTGACACTGACATGACCAGGCTGATGTGACGAGAGCCTTCATTTTGTGCTAATTGCTGACTGAGTGACCAAGTGTTCTGCTGACATGATAGAGCCCTGCAGAGTCAACGTATGGCACAGCTTTCCTTACACAGGAGTGGAGTCCCCTCATGGCAGTGTGTAATTCCGTGACATTGCCTGAGCCCAAGGTGTGTGTTGTGTGAGCATGTCTGTGTGTGTTCACTTCCATTTTGCTACGCAGGCTGGGGTCCCTAGTGATGTTCCTGTTTGTGATGCTTGCTGAGTTGACCTATGTTCCCCCCAAATCTTCGCCCTGGGTTCTCTGGGAAGTGGGTGCATGCCACATTACTGGCCATTAGGGTGTCATCAATAGGTGTGTTTGCTGTCAGGGCTGAGTTTGTGGGCAAACGCAGATGAGACACAGTCAGGATTCCCCTTGGCACTTGTTGGTTACACAAGTCATGTAATTTACAGTTTGTGTTAGCTTTCAGTGATTGTGACACGTTGTGTCTGTGACTGCTGCCACTCCTCAGGGTCAGAGCTGCAATGTTGGTAGTTGTCTATGTGTGTTCTTTGTGGGTGACCTTGGCTTCTTCATTGGTGTGTGACTGTGGCCGGGATCCCATTGGTTGGTGTGGATTGGACGTCATGCCCATGTACAGCGTACTGTGCAGTGTGTCAGACATTCTCAAGTCTTGTTGACTGGCCATGTGTGATGGGTATCTCCACCTTAGTTCCCGCCACCACCCCTGGGATTGTCATGGGTGCATGTGCAATGTCACCAGTTCATGTGAGCTTCACTGCTGCACATTGGTTGAGATCAAGGTGGGTGGTGTTGAGTGTGTGCAAATGAGAGTTGTTGCACGGCTAGACCCCTACCTCCATGTTGGCCTTGGCTGACAGGCCGTGCTGATTGATTTGTGCTTGTGTAGGTGTGATGGTAGTTAGTTGCTCAGGACACATGACTGTGGTTCACAGTGTGTACGACATCTACCTTTGTCATCACAATGGGATTATCATGCAGGCCAGTGTCACCACAATGTGGGGTCCCTGGGGGTAGTGCTGTGGTGGGTCTGTCTCTTGCTGTGTTAGTTGCTGTTCCTGCAGGCTTGTGTGACATTTGTAATTTGGGCTCCCTCTCATCTAACAATGCCTGATTGCCCACATAGGGGATTCCGATCCATGAGTTACTTTTGTGTGGCACTATATTGACATCTGTGTAGTGGGGATTCAGGCCTCCTCATGTGTTGTGTGGTTGCCTGGGGACACTGGCACACACCCCCATCACCTGTTGTGTTTGATATGCAGTGTGAGTCTGCCTGTTTGTGTTTGTGCATTTGCACCACTGCATTGGCATTTCTTTAGTGTGCCATTGGCTGTATGTTGTTTGGTGGCTTTCCCCTGCTGTCCCTGGGACTCCTAGGTCATCAGTCAGCACAATGATCATGGTTTGTATCTCCCATTGCTGCCATGGAATGGTATTTGTTCACCTGACATCTACAGTCTCCCCAGGATATCTACATTTGTGTGTCCATTGGTGCAGATATGTGGGTCTGCATTATGATGGTCACTTCTGTCATTGTGTTATTCGTGAATGTTGACAATGTGAGCCCACATGGGTGATGTTTGTCTGCACATGGCCAAAGCGATGTTTCATTGGCACTGCACTGTTTGCCTCACCCAATCTATGTTGCTATGGGACACATGCACTACTATGCCACTGATGTGTTTGTTGTTGTGTGACCAGGAATTATCCATGCAGTTTGGCATTTGCAGCTTTTCCCATGACAACACTTACATTTTGCTCACTGTGGTGATGGGGCTTTAGACCCCATTGCCACAATGTTCCAAATGGCTTCAGCTATGGACCCCACACTTACCTTTTGGTCACTGTGGTGATGGGGGTTTAGACCCCATTGCCACAATGTTTAAAATGTGCTTCAGCTATGGACCCCACACTTACCTTTTGGTCACTGTGGTGATGGGGCTTTAGACCCCATTGCCACAATGTTCCAAATGTGCTTCAGCTATGGACCACACACTTACCTTTTGGTCACTGTGGTGATGGGGATTTAGACCCCATTGCCACAATGTTCCAAATGTGCTTCAGCTATGGACCACACACTTACCTTTTGGTCACTGTGGTGATGGGGCTTTAGACCCCATTGCCACAATGTTCAAAATGTGCTTCAGCTATGGACCCCACACTTACCTTTTGGTCACTGTGGTGATGGGGCTTTAGACCCCATTGCCACAATGTTCAAAATGTGCTTCAGCTATGGACCCCACACTTACCTTTTGGTCACTGTGGTGATGGGGCTTTAGACCCCATTGCCACAATGTTCAAAATGTGCTTCAGCTATGGACCCCACACTTACCATTTGGTCACTGTGGTGATGGGGGTTTAGACCCCATTGCCACAATGTTCAAAATGTGCTTCAGCTATGGACCACACACTTACCTTTTGCTCACTGTGGTGATGGGGGTTTAGACCCCATTGCAACAATGTTCAAAATGTGCTTCAGCTATGGAGCCCACACTTACCTTTTGGTCAGTGTGATGATGGGGTGTTAGACCACATTGCCACAGTGGTCATGGTCTGCTTGCATTGTGGTGGCCACACACATTTATGTGTGACACATGTGATAGGGGGTCACATTGTATGTTCAATGTCATGTTCAGTGTTGTAGGCATTTGACACAGACTACACATGCATGTCATGGTGTTGGGGGGGATGTATTTTTCAGACATTCCTTATGTTGGAGTATGCTGGTTGTGTCATGCATTACCCGTCCTATGAGTAGGGGTTGTGTGGGTGGTAGGCATCCAGGCCCCCATGAGTAGGGGTGGTGGGAGTGGTAGGCATCCATCCCCCTATGAGTGGTGAGGGTAGTAGTGACAGGCATTCATCCCCCTATGAGTGGGGATGGTATTAGTGGCAGGCATCCATCCCCCTATGAGTGGTGAGGGTAGTAGTGACAGGCATCCATCCCCCTATGAGTGGGGATGGTATTAGTGGCAGGCATCCATCCCCCTATGAGTGGGGATGATAGTGGTGGCAGGCATCCATCCCCCTATGAGTGGGGATGGTATTAGTGGCAGGCATCCATCCCCCTATGAGTGGGGGTGGTATTAGTGGCAGGCATCCATCCCCCTATGAGTGGGGATGGTAGTGGTGGCAGGCATACATACCCCTATGAGTGGGGATGGTATTAGTGGCAGGCATCCATCCCCCTATGGGTGGGGATGGTATTAGTGGTAGGCATCCATCCCCCTATGGGTGATTATGGCATTGGTGATAGCCATCCCGCCCCTATTGTTCTGCTGTTGCTTGTGTACGTCATTTCTGCATCCCTATGTGTGTGTGACATATGTTGGGTACGTGTCGTTTGTTTGTGTAGTGGGTGTTTGACTTACCGTCTGCGTCGTACGCGTCCGTACCGGTCCCGGTAATAGAGGTAGAGTATTGGTAGGACCTGCGCGATGGGATTCATGGTTTGTTCGTCTCGTTCGGGTTTCTCGTGGCTTGGACTCGTACTCGTCGCTGGCTTGTACGTCTCGTCGCCGTAGATCGTCTTGTGGCGCGAATCGGAGCTTATGTGCAGCTCTCCCGGATGCTCTGACGTGCCGGACGTAGCGACGGGTTCGGCGCGTATGGAAGGCGCATCGTACTCGTCCGGCCGGAAGGTGCTGTGTGTTTGCTTCCGTGCGACTCGAATCGGCGTTTACGGATCCGGCTCGGACGGGGAACAGGAGCTGGATTTGGTGAGTATGGCTCGTTCGGAATCTGGGCTATTATGCGCATCGTACTTGTTCGTTCGGACGACTGTTCGAATCGGTTGGGAAACACGCGTTCGGCTTGATTTTTTTCCGGACGAATGGTGTTGGGTGCGCTTCCGGCTCGAATCGGAATCGGCCCCAGAGTAGATCAGGTGCAGACAAATGGGGGAACTTTAAGTCGGAATCAGGGAAACAACCAAGGAGGGATTCAGAATGTTTTGAGCAATACCGGACAGGGAAAAGGGAAAAGTGCAGACCCCAAGACAGGTTTAGACATGAACACGCTAAAGAAAACGACTGCATGTCATTATTGTCACAAAATCGGGCATTGGAAGCGCAAGTGTCCAGCAAATCCTGCTAATCAGTTGCAGGACAGAGAGGTCGTACATGTGCCTGATCTTACAAACACTGTGACAAACCCCAGATCTTGCAATGGGGGAAGTCAGAACCAGCTAGTGCAAGTACCTCAACCTCCCAGAGTTCCACAGAGTAATCAAGTGTATCACCAAATGCCTTTTATGGAAACTCTAGATGGTTTCGATCAGGACTTGTCACAATGACGGTGCCTGAGGGGGGAGGAAGACTGTACCCTTGGAGCAGTCTTAGAGGTAGACCAGAGTGGACCGTATGTAGAGGCAGATTTAGGCAGTCATCCCATTACATTCCTGATTGATACTGGTGCTACCCGTTCTATTGTGAGATCCGGATCACTGATACAACATCGACTCCAAAAACATCGCACTACAAAAATATCGAGACAATAACATCGTATACAAAAATATTGATACACAATACACAAAACAGAAATGACACTAATATCGATAACAAAAATATCGACAACAAAAATAAAAATAAAAATATTGATAACATTAAAATAACATTAAACACATCAGAAACATCGATATAAACAATATCGACAACACAAACATCGATAAAATACACATAAACTATATCAAAAATTACATTTAAAAATAAAGAAATACCATTTGCAACAATATAATAAATTAAAATATACCAAATATTTTAAATAAACCAAAATTACAAAACAATTAAATAAATTTTAATAAATTAATTTAAAATGCAAAAACAAATAAATAAACAAACAATACAACATTAAAAATACATCACAACTACCGAAAATAAACAAACACAAATATATATCACATATAAAAAATATACCACATTTATCTACATATAAATTAAAATAACAACAATTAACAAAATAAAACAAACAATAAATAAACATAATAAATGTGAAACAAATAAAATGGTAACTGCTAAAAATTCAAAAAGCTATCTCGACCAATAAATTTAAACTACACCAACACAAACCAATAGAAAACTCTAACTAATTAAATGAACACTATAAAACCAATCAATTAATTAACATAAAATTTACTATATAACGGACAACCACAGAGGAAGAGCGAACCTTTGCGAGAGAGAACACAGAACGAAGAACAACTACACATACAACTATTCCGAAAATCCCTCAATAAAGGTAAGCACAAAACTTTGTAACTAAATAAATAAAAATAATACTAAAAATAACTAAAACATGTTTTCCTTTACATATCACAGATTTAACATCACTAAAATTCCACCTCGAAAATTCAACACAAAGATTTACAAACAGAACAATAATAAAATCAACTTAATAAAAAAATATCTCAAAAAATAAGTATATAACTTAACCAACAAATAGAGTAAATCATTTAAAAGTAATTAATTTAATAATAAAGTAAAACATAGCTAACAAATGTTTTTTTCTTAACAGCTTCTACAGAAAACAAAACCACAACATGAACAAAAGACACTTCATCAACAAAAAAGTAAGTATATTTTTATTTACAAATAAAAAAACTAAATAATAAAAATAATGCAATTAACCAAAACTATAATGTTTTCTTTTATGTTTCACAAATTATACTTTAATTAAATAATTATAATTATGTCATTTAAAATTCGAAAACGAACACAAAAATGTATGACATAATATAATTATTGAAATAAAAAAGAAACAAACAAAGCAATAGAACAAAAAACATTTCCCACCCATAATAATAAAAAAGAACTTACAATTATGTAGTAGTAGACAATCTTGGAAAACCAATAAATCCATAGTAGAAAATTGAAAGACGAATCCATACGAAAATATTCCCTCAAAAAAATGCAAAAATCCAACTGTAGAAAAAAGGCACCAACAACGCAATTCTCTCAAAAAAGAAACCCGAAAATGATTTGATGAAAGAAAACGCAAACAGAGACCTGTTAAAAAAAGGCTCAACAACGCAATCCTCTCAATATCAATACCCTCAAAAACCCGAAAAGTAGGTTTTAAAAAAAAAAACACTCCAACAAACCCGAAAAATAAAAGGAAATGTAAAATAACTTGTTTTAAAAAACACAAAATACATTTTCCTTTTTTTTAAAAAGTTAACATGTCACCACCATCCGTTCACGAAACAGAAAACCTGTAAAGAAAAAAAAGAACACCCACCCACAATAACATATACAACCCCACAAACATTAATATTAACATTAAATACAAGTTAACATAATGTAAAAACACATAACTAACACTACATAACACTCTACTTCTATCCAAAACTACGTCAAACACATAAAACACTAAACTACCAAAACAACACCTAACTACATCAAAAACGAACAAATAAGACCCTAAGGGGCTCATTACGATACCCGGCGTAAAAAAATCCGCCAGGCATGGAAGCGGCAAAAATCCGCCCGCACACACCGCCTGAACACCGACCACGCCATTATGAGTACACAAACCGAAAACCGCCATCGGCGGAAAAATCACACAAAATACCGCCCGCCATCGTCCGAGTCGGATTCAAACCGCCCGCCACGGACGGAAACACGCACGACAACACAAAACCGCCCGCCCACACGGCCGACACACCGCACGTGAAATTACGATCGCACCGCCATGAGCGCGGAAAAACAACAAATATACCGCCCGCCAGCGCAAACAACGCCGATGAGAATCGACACGGCAGAAGCCATGGCGCCCACGTACCTGCACAGAAACCATCCGCACACAAAACCAATAGCACACAACATGGCCAACAAGTCCACACAGCAAGGCACACACAAATACACAAGCACAGTACACATCCCGAAAACACCCCCCGGACAAACAAAAAATACAAAGGCCAGAACCCCAGACACAACACACCTGAAAACAACAGACCATGAGGACACACCCACATAGGTGAGTACAAAAGCAGCACTCCCACAGACCACAACCCCTTGCTACATTGCAAACCAGAGAGGAGAGGAGAGGACACAGTGACACAGCAAGGACAGCAGCACACCACAGAAACGCACACATCACAACCACCACCACCACCACCAAACACCGGCACCACAAACCCCCTGCACATTACACAACACACACCGCACCAGCACCACAAACACCATGGCACCACAAAGGATGCCCAAGTTCACGCCCATGGAGCTGACGGTCATGGTCGACGAGATCATCAAGGTGTACCCACAAATCTATGGGAACATGGTCCAGCACACACCACTAGCCACCAGAAACAGAATGTGGACCCGGATCGTAGACCAGGTCAATGCAGTCGGGACCCTGCCCAGGAACAGAACCGAGATAAACAAACGTTGGAATGACGTAAAGAGCCTGGTCAAGAAGAAGGAGGGCAAAAACAGAGAGCTGGCTGCCGTCACTGGCGGAGGGAATCCTGCGCTCTTTAAGACCTTCAAAGCGTGGGAGGAGAAGGTGCGAGTCGTAATCCATCCGGAGATCCTCGCCGGATTAGCAGGGGGAGTGGAGGCTGGTAAGTACAAACTAATGTATACCAGCACACCGCTATGTACTCACATGCGCAACTACCATGCCACAGCTCCCAGGGACAAACACCCCCATGTCCAGCACACAATACACAACACATCACACACACATGCAACAGACACTACCACACACAGCCCAAACCGAACAACTGTAAGATGCGTGGGGACATGTGTACACTAAGCCAGCCACGTAACCACCAACAGGTCCCCAAATATGCCAGAAGCGCCACAACGAGCACCCACCACACCCATGTGTCCGCCACAGCTGCACTAACCGACAAGTAACAGGTAAGTGGCAGGAACACAAAGTGCAGTGGGTGGGACGGTGGACAGCCCAAGTACAACACACACCAGGCCCCAGTCCCACAGGACAGCAAGGAGGAGCATCCCCCACACCCCACAGCCACGTGTCAGCCACCGCAGTGCACAACGACAGCCGAAAGGCAGACATCACGGTCCACAGCAATCGGTGTCAGTGGGTGTACAGCCACCCCCACGACCCACTACACCCCCCACCCCCACAGACCTGCAACATGGAGCACCCCCGCTTAGAGCCATGTGGCATCCAGTACAGTGCACGCACGAACAACTTGCAGGTGGGAAACTGGACAGGGCTGGATTACTGGAGGCATGAGGACCATAACACCACCAACACATGGGACATGTCACGTAGCACACGGACACGCAGCACCGCCCACCGTCACGAACAAGTGAACAATGTGCACACGGACATGAACAGCAGACTCACACCCCACATGACCCATCACAGACATAGCAACACCCAAGGAGCCACGTCTGCATGCACAAGCCACACTGAATATAGTCCCACACGGCAGCCACTGTGCAACTCATCACACACAACCGAAACACCATTGAAGTCCTGTCCATGTAGCCCCCACTGCCTGTCAACCCCACACCCCACAACTACGCCTATGTAAGACAAACAACACTAGACGCAACAGAGCGGAACAACAGAAATGCACACGAACACCACTGAACCCATCAAACTCACAGACACACCATGCACATACAACATACCATCCATCCCATCCGTCAGCCCCAGTCACATGAAAGGCATGTCATCCGCACAGCTGCCACACATACAGCAGTCACGCTAAGACACATGCCCATGACCAACCATGTGCCAGAAGTCAATTAAGCGCACGACACACTGTGAGCAACAACACACAACATGGGCCACACCCCCCGAGCACTGCAGTGATGCACATGGCACATGGCAGCACGCACACCAAGGAGATGGGACAACTGCAATACGTTGGCTGGCACACAACTATCACTCACTCATAACGATGTGTCCAATGCCATGTCCAGTAACCACAACAGACAGCAAATATGCAGGGCATGTCAGGCATGCACACACCTCAGACCATGCACTGTCATGCTGCCACAACACATGTCACGTTCGGCACCCATGGCTCACAGCATGTACCCCAAAAGCATATCCCCTCCCAAATGCGAATCTGGGGCATGGCCCCCATGTTGCCATATGCGTTCCTAAGCGTTCCATTTGAACCCCAAAAGCATATCCCCTCCCAAATGCGAATCTGGGGCATGGCCCCCATGTTGCCATATGCGTTCCTAAGCGTTCCATTTGAACCCCAAAAGCATATCCCCTCCCAAATGCGAATCTGGGGCATGGCCCCCATGTTGCCATATGCGTTCCTAAGCGTTCCATTTGAACCCCAAAAGCATATTCCATCCCAAATGCGAATCTGGGGCATGGCCCCCATGTTGCCATATGCGTTCCTAAGCGTTCCATTTGAACCCCAAAAGCATATTCCATCCCAAATGCGAATCTGGGGCATGGCCCCCATGTTGCCATATGCGTTCCTAAGCGTTCCATTTGAACTCCAAAAGCAAAGTACAAACCAGACCCAGGATGGGCCAGGAGCCCGCATACACCAGAGTCACAATGAGTAGGGGCAAAGCAACACACCCATCGGCATGGCCAATCCGTCCCATGCCACATGTGCACAGCACACAGTCCCATTGCCTAGCACACACAACTACAGATGCCACAGCCACACACTCGCCTCCGGGAAACCCATGTACGAGATTGCACGAACTGCCAATGTCAGACGACTAATACATACTTCGCCAGGTGCAACACAATAACAAATCTCATTCTCTCCACAGGTGACGAACTGCTGGACGCTGGGGATGGAGACAGCAGCCAGCACAGCCAGCCTACAAGCCCCCAACGAGGACACACGGATCTGGAGGATCTGTCCACCTCTTCGGACACGGACCACCAAGCTGGCCCATCTGGCGTGGCAGGGCCCAGCCGCTCCCCAGGACCCCTCCTACCCACCAACCCATCATCCAGGGATGCTGAACAGTCCCAGTCCCCTGCTGCCACTGTCGTTGCGGCCACACCCACGGTCATTGCGGCCACTACCACTGCCGCAACCGCCACCATCGCCGCACCGACCACCACCGCCTCCACCACCACCACGTCTTCGCTGGCACCAGCCCCAGCGCAGGTGGTGGCCCGGCCGACTGGATCCACCCTGGGAGCCACAGCGAGGACCGTGGTGAGCAATGTGGCTAGTGGGCAGGCCGGTGGCAGCAGGACTGGTAGGAGGAGCAGGGTCAGGGAAACGCCAGCCTCCCCTGGGAGCCATGCCCTGCCTCAAATGGCCAGAGTCCTTGGGGCCTATGAAGAGGCCCAAGGACAATGGGCCAGGTCTGCTACTGACACGCGGGAGGTGCTGGGGGTGCTGAGGTCCATGGACGCCCATATGGGCCAATTCGTGTCCCGTATGGACCAACTCGTGGACCTCATGGGCCAGCTGGTGGTGGCGGTGGGGTCACAGGCAAGGCCAGCAACACCACCTCCGCCACCACCTGCTAGGGCGCAGGGTCGGCCAGCAGTGTCCACTTCCCCTGCGTCCACAGCCAGTGAGCACACCTCACCCACCACCAGCAGGTCGCCACCACACACCCCCTCCCAAACGTGGAAGGGGCCGTCCGAAGAGGAAACAGATCTCCCGGGAGGACTTCGCACGCTCCAGTCGCAAGTGAGGCAGCCAGCCAGCCTTCCGCCAGCCTTCCTTGACCAGCCACTGCATTGACTTGCTCTACGATCCCACTCCACACAGCCAGCTGGATGGCATGTGTGTGTTGGACTATGGACATAGAACCAGTGGGTACACCCTGATCATCACGCAGCCATGACCGACAGCTCATTGTCACTGCACGCACCACTTTTGTCATCACCTTACACACAATCACATGTCACAGTTTGTAATAAATGCACCTTTTTCACTAACTGCTGTTTGTGCCCTGTGTTTTATTTGTACGGAATACAACGGCCACCTTGGGCGGAAGGGCACCTGATGCGTGGCATGGCAATGGAATCCGGAGGGCCTGTAGGGACCTAGGGGTGGGAGACAGAACAGGAGCACATTCAATGAGTGTGTCACACACCCATCACACAGTACATGTCAACAACTACAAGCAATGTACACACATCGCACAGAGCAATAGGGCACAATGCCACAGTCACCAACAGTGGCATACTACCCTGGCCATGGAGCGTTGACACACTGCACGCAGTGAACATACGGCCACCCTGACACAGCACACACACACCTGCATAGATACAGACACATCATCCGTCGTACATGGACACTCACCGTCAAGTGAAGTAGCGGGCGATGAGCTGCTGGCGCACATTCCCAGCTTCCTCCTCTCCGCTGTCCACCTCACTCGAGCTGTCCTGGTCTGCGGGCTGGGGCCCTGGTTGATCTCCGTCATCCACAATGAGGGGGATCTGCTTCCGAATGGCCAGATTGTGCAGCATGCAGCACGCCACCACTATCTGGCACACCTTCTGTGGGGAGTACGCCAGTGCACCCTCGGTGCGGTCCAGGCACCTGAACCTGGACTTGAGGAGGCCAAAGGTACGCTCGACCACACGTCTGGTCCTCCCATGTGCCTCATTGTATCGATCGTCTGCTGGGGTGCGAGGATTCCTCAATGGACTGAGCAGCCATGCCCCATTCGGATACGCAGAGTAACCTGGGTGTGAGGGACACAGAGAACCGTTGCTATTCCAACTGGACAGGGGACAGCATCGCACAACCAGCACGCTACACCACTCCACATACTCACCGACAATACAGCCACGATCCTGTTGCAGATTGGCCATCAGTCGTGGCAAGATGCTGTTGCGCATTATGTGTGCGTCATGTGCCGAGCCTGGAAACTTGGCACACACGTGGGTGATCACCATGTCCGCAAGGCACACCACTTGCACATTCAGGGAGTGCGTGTGCTTCCTGTTGCGGTACAGGTGCTCAGTGGCCTGTGGTGGAACAAGGCCAACATGAGTGCAGTCAATGGCTCCCACGACGTGTGGGATTCTGCCAAGGGCATAGAATGCACCCTTCACTGCCGCCAATTCACGAGCCCTGGGGAAGCGGATGTACCTGTTCCGGTACAGCATCATGGCTGCCAGTACATCCCTCAGCACCTTGCTGAACATGGGCTGGGACATCCCTCCTCCACTGCCCACTGTGTGCTGGAATGACCCAGTGGCGAAGAAATGCATTGCGGCCATCACCTTAGCCGTGGGGGTGACAGCAGTCGGATACACCCTGCGGGGACGGAGATGGGGCTCTAACATGGCACACAGTCGATGCAGAGTTGGCCTGTCCAGCCGAAACTTCCTGATTACCTCTGTATCGTCCATGTCCGCCAGCAATTGGTATGGGCGGTCAATGTTCGGTCTCCGCCTGGGTTAAATGGCAGAGGACACATGTCAAAGCAACACGGCACATAGCAATTTCGCATACACATCACTGACATGACTGAGCAAGCACATGAGCCACAGCCCAGCTGTCAAGCTGGGACGGCACGGCCACAATACACTTACACAGGTCTCCCAACAATGGCAATGGCAAGTGAGACATACCACTGCCATGTGCATGCACATGGGGATCTAGGCCCCAATGACTTGCGGGGCGTGCTGATGGGGACTGACTGCATATTCGTCAAGCGGCAACGCCACGGCAACATGAGTGTCTGCTGAGCATGGAACTGCTTCCGAGGCTGGATGAGTATGGCACACGACGACGACGATGTGGGCACGGGCTGAGCGGCCAATACAAGTGGGACCTGTGGCACGAGGGGATATGAGACAGTAGTAGGTGTCAGCACTGCACCCTATGTACAGCACTGTACGGATCACAGCTCCCGAAACATTGACTGGTGTCCACATTGACAGCCCCATGCCAAGACGGCTGTGTGCTTGCAGTCACACGTCACAGGTGGCAGACGTACATAGTGGGAGCTGGCATGTGTGTGCATGTGTCTCCTGTTCAGGATCCACCAGATGGGCGCTGACTCTGTACTGACCATTGGACACAGCATGTTCCGTGGAAGGCTTGTGTGTGTGGGATGGTGGCACTGGATGTGCCTCCGTTGGGTGGGGGGCCATGCACAGGGCGGGTACGTCGATGATTGCGCATTGTTGGTCACGGTGGGTGCACCAACTAAGATGTGTTGCCCTGTGTTCGATTCCTATGTCCGCATGATGATGGACTGTGGATGTGGGCAGACAACACATTGGTCGATGTGCTGTCTATATGCATGTGCCTTCACACCAGGCACAGCTGCCCCTGCACATGTGACCCCTGCTGGACTCGCTGCTGGGTCTGTGGAGCTGATGCACCTTCTGCGCGTGGGGCGGACAGCTCTCCTCACTTCCCTCATTGCGCATGTCATGTCTTTGCCGCAGGTGACATGGATCATGGAGGGCCCACATGTACGCGTGGGTAGGCTACACATGATTGTTCACTGGTCGCCACCCCAGTCAGTGTTTCGAATGGGAAGGTTGTCGTGCTGGTGGTATGTTCGATGTGGCGGATGGGCGGGCCTAGGTGCGGGCTTACATTCCGGACATGGGGGTAGTTGGATTGGCGACTAGTTGCAGTACACACGGGACACGTCTCTTCCTTTCCACATCTGGGTCATCCCTTGTACTAACTGACAGTGATACAGTCATCTTCGCCCCAGCCCTCATGTCCTCCCCTCGCCCCCCAATATGCATGCTCACCTGCGAGGCTAGCGCTTGCACAGGCAGCCCCAAGCTCGCACCAGAGAGGGCAAGGAGTGTATGTGTGGGTCCAGTTGCACGAGTGGGCTGTCTCAGGGTATGATGTGTGGCGGGACGCCGTCCACCTGCGTGGTGCCCCAAATGGAGACCCGGCCTGCATGGACTATGCATCACAGTCTTCGCCTTCCGGATCCGCCACCTGCGACACCCAGTGGCTGTGGCTGCCCTTGCGGCCAGGCCGCGTCCGTCTGTGGCTGATGGCCCACACATTCACTCTTTGGCCTCTCTGGGGAGGGCTCGGGGTGGTGGCGCACGCGCTTGCACTTAGTCGCAATGGCATGTGGCGTGGTTGGTATGATGGGCAATGGATGGGATGGTGCGAGCCACCTCCCGTGACGTCAGTGCTGCTCGTGCTGTGGTGCGTCCCCCTACACTTCCATTTGACTTGTGCCATGCTAGACGTTGAGGTTCTATTGCCTGCGTGATATGACCAGGAGGAGCGCGAGGAGACCTCTCACACACCATGCTCCACTGCCATCCCGTGCCCTGTATCGCCTGTGCGGATTGACTATGTTGGGGTTACACCTGGTCGACTGGGGCTGTGTGTGCCTTGTCAAGGGGCATGGCGGGCGCACAACAGGATCCAGCTTGTCCACAGAGGGTGGGCTGAGGTGCGCCTGGTACCGCTTTGTACGTGTGCCCGGCTGCTGTGCACACACGTGTTCACTCCCCCGACAGGTGTCCTCTCACAATGCCCAGGGAAGCGGTGGTGTACTGTTCATGACCCCTCCCAACACGGCGTGCTCCAACTTGGCATGTGCGCATCTACCCGTCGCACCCACCCACCTGAGCACTGCGTCCATACGACTTCACACGACACATGTGTGTCTTCCACAGTAGTGCTACTCATTTGCGTTGACATCCAATACCAGTGGACTACATGGTCATGTCACGACTGCCGTGTACTTCACATACTCTCATCCTCTCTCATTCGTACTTGTGAAATGAGTCAGCGGAGACAGTTCTGGTTTCAAACATTATATTGAGTCTTCTGTCCTCTGTGATGCAGTATAGTGGACACTACTGGCAGCGGAATACATGTGGAGGATATACTGAGCATGATAACAAATGGGATAGGGTGTGGGGTTACATCTACTTGGCCAAGGCTGTGCTAATGTACATTTACGTATAGCTGCGGAGCTGCGGACTTTGACACAGACGGTATACATGTAGCCTACCAGACCGCTTGGCATCATGGGCACAGTCCATCTCAGTTCCATGTGACAGGTTTGCTGCGGTTATTCCTCATGCACGCGTGCATGTGTGATGACATCAGGGCATGGGCTTGCGTGCATGCAGCGGCGTGCCACTTGTTGTTGCACTGTGGTGGTTACTGGACATGTCACAGTCACTGGGGTCGTGTTGTTGTTGTATGCACTTGTCGTCCATGCAAAGGTCCTGGTATGGGATTCCCGGGGCGGGGGTGGGAGGGGTGCAGCACCCACAGACTCCAGGCGACCTATTCATGTCCACTGAGCGGTGTGTGTGTCCATGTGCGCTGGATCCATGTCGTGTCCTGGTTGTTCGTGCAGTTCCGTCCATGTGGGTGCGATGCACAGAGCCCATGCCACTGCCTCCCACGATGCATGCGGTGTTCCTGGATGTGATGGGGAACAGTGTGCATGTCCCGGTCATATCCGATGTCATGGCGATGTCGTTGATGGTGTGGTTACAGTTGCCGGTCGTTTGGTATGGCTGTTGTGGTGGTGACTGGCCAGTCCGTGCGGAAGCTGAGCATGGGTGAGGGGTTGGACTTCATAGGTCACTCGGGGAACCTGCGTTGTGGTCCGACGTATTTACAGGTTGTCAGGTATGCGATGCCGTCCAGCAGGGCTTCCATGTCATTGGTGGTGTACATGTTTGCCAGCCAATGAAGCGGATGGTGGCTGTCAAGGTGTTGTTCGTAGGTTGTCCCTTGGAGGACCATGATGGGGCATGCTGGGTGACATTCGATGTAGCTGTTCTCGATGATCCGTCGTGTGGAGGCACAGTGGTTCCATTTCAGTGCGCGTGCGATGTTGGCCACATACGCCATGCCCCCATAGGCAGAGCAGGCCCTGTCGTGTGCGTCCAGAGGGAGGAGTAGTGGTAGCAGGTCCGCCTTCAGACATGCCGGGTTGGAGAGGCATATCTCGACGGGATGCTGGTAGGGACACCTCCGACAGTAGAAGACGGGCATGACGCAGCTGAACAATGTGATGCGGTAAGTCAGTCGGTAACTTACGTTCAGCAGGGACAGGAGATCGCATCCCAATGTATGTATCGTGTTGGTTTGGTACAGCTTGAGCTCTTCGGCGTAGTTGGGTAGGTGTGTTGCGGTTGCCATTTCGCAGCGGTTCGTAGAGGTGGCGTGCTCCGGCTGTGTGTGCAGTCTGCAATGTGCACGCTCCGGGGTTGCTGTGAGCTCTGTGTAGTCGTGGGGAGACAGGACTTGTGTTCTGTTGGCTTGTTTGGAGGACACGGGCCCTCTTCCCACATGCTTCTCAGACAGTTCAAGGTCGGTGCTGTGTGACTCCTTCCAATTAACTTGCATGTGGCCGACATGGGGGAGTGTTTTCTTCTTTCTTCCCCGTCCGTTGTGTGCTTCTGTGATATGCGCTATCTGCCCTGTGGTCGGTCTCCTCGGCATGCCTGTGTTGGTCTATTCTTGGACAATGGCTGTATTCACCGGCTTCTGTCGTAGGGCTGTGGTTTCGGTGTTGGAATGGAAGGTCATTCAGTGCTGTCTGCTCTCCCTTGTGTGGGCGGCAGGCTGCCTTTCCGCTCTGCGTTGGGCCTTGTGTGTGGATGTAATTCTTGGGCCACCTGTTGTCGGTCACCGGGCTCTTTGGTGTTCCGTTTCATGTGTCTTGTTCATATGTGCAGGGTGGTATGGGTTTTTCAGTGTGGTACTGGCGTTCCTCTTCCCGAAGGGGCCCTGCTTCTCCTAGTTGGTGTTGCCGCCGCTGTGTGCTTCGCCATGTTTGTTACACTGGGGTGTGTCCTGCTGTTGCGTGACTTCACTGACATGTGTGCGTCGGTTGTGTGGCGTTGGGTGTTGTCCGTGAATTGGGCGTTGGGGACATGTCTGTGGCCGGCCTGTCACGTGTCATGTGCGTTCGGGGTGGGGCTGGTGTGTGCTGCTTGGTTGTGTCCCTGTGTCTGTGTGCGACGCATGCATGGCGCTGCGGTTGGCCTCTGCGTTGTGCGCATGTGTGGCGGCGTCATCGGCGCTTTGGGGCCGTGACGGGGTGGTTGGTTCCTAGTCCCAGGTGGTGTGTACACATGTGTTCTGCGATGTTAGGATTTGGCCTGTGTGTCATATGTGGATGCAATGGTGGATGTGTAGTGTGCACGCGCTGGTGGGGGGTTGTCCGCTTTTTCCGCCCTTGCACTGTGTGCGCTGTTTGCGTGCACTTGTTGTGTGTGTGCCTACCTGCGTCTCCGCGGTACGTTGCGTCCTTGGTGGTGCATCAGCAGAAGCATGGGAAGGGCCTGCAGTGCTGGATTCATGCCCGGGGTGCCGCTTCTTCGTTGTCCGTGCTCTGCGTCCGTGTTTCCGCCTCTCTTTCACGTGCGGTGTCTCTTGGCCGTGGGAGCCGTTTGTTTGCGGCATCGTAATTTATGCGCCGGGCGGGACGTGTTTCGTCGGACGGTGTGTGTCAGTTGAGCTGCGCCGCTACGTGTGCGGGCGCACTTTGATGGCGGACGGTGTTGCTGGCTTGCCGGCGGTGTTTGGCCTGCTTTTCGCATCGTAATTGGGCGGGCGTGTGGACTGCTGCGTGCCGGCGGTAACTGGTGGTTTTTGCATCCGCCAGCACGGCGGTTGTGCTTCCGCCCGCCATCGTAATGGGCCCCAAACAGACCTAACTACACTACTACTACCTCTCCCTTACCTTAAAACTACCTAAAAAGTAAATTAAATCAAACTTGCCTTAACCGACGAAACACAGGTCCTAACCACGAGGTTCCGTCTTCCAAAATGACCTAAAAATGAAACAGATAGACAGAAAAGTGAGGAAATGAGAACAAAAATGGCCGCGTAATAAAAATTAAAAAAGACTTACTCTCCATAGAAAAGAATGCAAAAATATAAAAAGAAAATCAAAAACTTAAATGTATATTTCTAATTACTGTTAAAAAAATTACAAATGTTGAAAGAATATACAAAATAAATTGCAAAATATATATTAAATATTTTTATTTCAAAATAACAAAAATAAAATATTTAATATGTATTAAAATGTATGTTTATTTGATGTACTGTAAATGTTCAAAAAATATGAAAATGTTTACTTCTAAAATATATGTTAAAAAATATATTTGTTATAAAAACTGTAAATTATTTAATATATTAAATATTATTTTATAAAAAATAATATTCAATATACTAAATAATAAAAAATACAAAATATAAATTTGTAAAATACGTATTATATAATTCTATAAAAAATTAAATCATATAATATGTATTAAAAATGTAAAACCAAATGTATAAAAATGTTTACTTTACATAATAAAAAATATTAAACAATAAAAGTCAAACCGTTTATAATTTAAAAAATAAAAAGATATTTACTTTACTATTACATGACTATTTTTCAAAAAAATTTACCATATTTCAAAAATGTTAAAATAAATATGTATGTACAAAAATATTGTTAATGTTGCAATTGTACATAAAAATATATATTAAAAATATGTTATACTTTCTAATACATTTCAAACAACATCAAAATATCTGAATTGTGTTTTTAATATTCTAAAAGTCCAGGCTAGGAGCGCTGCTATGTATGGAGCAGAACTATGGGGACATTGTGCATCTGGCTCGTTAGTTCGTACAGAGAATTCATTCGTTAGACATCTTATGGGCCTCCCCACTAGTACACCCCTAACACCTCTCCGTATGGACCTTGGGATTAGACCCATTGTGGATGAAGCTGCTCTTAGACCCCTTCTCTATTGGCGCCGTCTGTGGAGCACCCCGGAACTAGCTGCATATAGGGATGAATTGATTGAAGTTATGGGACTGCGAGGTGCAGGGAAGCTACCATGGTTGGTGTACATTAAGAGTATATGCGAGGGTTTGGGTAGGGGTAGTCTATGGAGCAAAGCAGAAGAAACCTCCCAAACAACTCCTAGAAAGACCTTGGTAGAGAGTTTTAGAGATCACAAACTCAACGAGCTTGAAAGGAGGCCCACTGTGGGCCGTCTGACTGCCAAGTTCTTGGAAGCAAAAAATAGTTATAGCCTAGAATTGGTGCTGGACGACATTCAGCCACTCCTCGCTAAAAAGCTCTACTTACAATTTAGATATGGAGTCCTTCCGCTGTGCTCATTCACTAAAAAATGGGGGGGCTCCACCAACGGGGAGTGCCCGGCATGCAATAACTCAGATGAGACGGAGCTTCACGTGATATTTGTTTGCCAGGGCTATAGGAGGGCCAGGTCTCGTTGGTTACTCCAACTTTGTAGGAACCTGGGGTCTAGACACTGGGGCCGATTCCGATGTCGGACGGACTCAGGTCCGTCCGACATCGTCCTGGAGCCGTAACCGACCGACCTGCTGTCGTCGGTTATGGCCCTGCAAGTACGATGCGACCGAACCCTGTTCGGTCGCACTCGTATACTGCACAATGGGAGCATGCATTCCGAGCAGAATGCATGCTTGCATTGTGAAAAGCAGGGGTGCAGTTCATCCCTGCACCCTGTGGCCGGCACCCCAAGGTGCATGCCACCGGGTGCAGGGATCAACAGAGGGGCACCATAGGCGCCCCCAGCCCGCCATTCGGCGGGCCTCGCACCCATGGGGGCCCTACTGGGGGCCCCCAAAGACAGTTACCGACTGCCTTTTCGTGCCGGAAAGACCGGCACGAAAAGGCAGTGAAATACTGCCATCGTACTCCCTCGGTCATGAAGGTGCGGCCGGGGGAGTACTGAAGGATTTCCGGATGGCGGACGGGCTCTCCGAACCCGCTCATAAGCCATCCGGAAATCTGAGTCGGATTCCTTCGGACCGAGCCCATCGGAATGGCTCGGTCGGAAAGGAACTGCCGGCACGCTCCGATTCGGTCGGAAGGGCTCCGCCCATCGTTCGGTGCCCTTCCGGCCGAAATCGGAATCGGCCCCACTGTAGTGAAGTGTACAGGCTGCTAAAATCCGACACACATATGCACATTGTCTTCTCTATTTCACGTTTCCAATTTACCATGTGGTGCACCCGCAGAGCCATCCTAAAAAAGGTGGCCAATTGGAATGGCTATCACTTATGATCACCTCCTGACTTAATCTCCCCACTGTTGAATTTGTTTGATTGTTTTAATTCTTTTAATGCTAATTTGCTTGAACTGTTGTAATGAACTACTCCCGTCCGCTCCAAATGTTTTATATAGTGTGGCCGCTTATGGCTATTGTTAAAGAAAACTTTTATGCCGCCAAACCTGGGGCAAATTTGATGGATAAGTAAATGTTGTTACTCTCGGGGGGATTAATATTTTCCACTAGAACTTTTTTAAAACAACTCATTGCTTGAAGAAACAAATAGGAGGATTACTATGATTATTGTCTTGCATAGACATAGACCTTGTGTTTATTTGCCATCACCTAAAGTGCATCGCAAATTGTAAAAATGTAACACAAAATGGGCCAACAATGACCGCTTGAAATAGCACTTACTAGCACAACGCACAAGCAATTTTGAGCCACACACATAATTAAGGCAGATGTGGGGAATAGTTCCCACAGAAATAGGAACATTGACTATTCATATGTTAACTTTTAAATTGTGTAAATTGTATGTATTTTAACTGTTGTTTTAATGATGCTTTTATGGCCATGTGTGCCGAAATAAAGTTTTTATGAACTGAACTGAATATTCTAAAAGATTGTATAAAAAAAGCAAATGAAAAAACTTTTTAAAAGTACACGTGTTAACACTAAAAATATTACTATTCCTAACTTCAAAACCAACTAAACTCCGAGAAAGTGCTGGATAATAACCCCCAAAAAATTAGTATTCCAACTCAAAAACCAAATAAACTCTGGGAAAGTGCTGGATAATAAACCATAATAAAATACTATTCCAACTCCAAAACCCAATAAACTCAGTGAAAGTGCTGGATAATAACCCCCAAATAATTAATATTCCAACTCCAAAACCAAATAAACTCTGGGAAAGTGCTGGATACACCATAATAGATTACTATTCCAACTCCAAAACCGAATAAACTCTGGGAAAGTGCTGGATAATAAACCATAATAAATTACTATTCCAACTCCAAAACAAACTAAACTCAGGGAAAATGCTGGCTAATAAACCATAATAAATTACTATTCCAACTCCAAAACCAACTAAACTCAGGGAAAGTGCTGGATAATAAAATATAATAAATTACTATTCCAACTCCAAAACCCAATAAACTCAGGGAAAGTGCTGGATAATAACCCCCCAAAAATAATATTCCAACTCCCAAACCAAATAAACTCTGGGAAAGTGCTGGATAATAAACCATAATAAATTACTATTCCAACTCCAAAACCAAATAACCTCTGGGAAATTGCTGGATAATAAACCATAATAAATTACTATTCTAACTCCAAAATCAAATAAACTCTGGGAAATTGCTGGATAATAAACCATAATAAATTACTATTCCAACTCCAAAACAAACTAAACTAAGGGAAAGTGCTGGATAATAAACCATAATAAATTACTATTCCAACTCCAAAACCAACTAAATTCAGGGAAAGTGCTGGATAATAAACCATAATAAATTACTATTTCAACTCCAAAACCCAATAAACTCAGGGAAAGTGCTGGATAATAACCCACAAAAAATTACTATTCCAACTCCAAAACCAAATAAACTCTGGGAACGCGCTGGATAATAAAACATAAAAAATTACTATTCCAACTCCAAAACCAACTAAACTCAGGGAAAGTGCTGGATAATAAACCATAATACATCACTATTCCAACTCCAAAACCCAATAAACTCAGGGAAAGTAATGGATAATAACCCCAAAAAATTACTATTACAACTCCAAAACCAAATAAACTCTGGGAAAGTGCTGGATAATAAACCATAATAAATTATTATTCCAATTCCAAAACCAACTAAACTCAGGAAAAGTGCTGGATAATAAACCATAATAAATTATTATTCCAATTCCAAAACCAACTAAACTCAGGGAAAGTGCTGGATAATAAACCATAATAACGTAGGGGCTGATTACGATGGCAGGCGGTAGCACATCCGCGGTGTTGGTGGTGGCGGAAAATGCCCTTTTCCACACTCCATCGGCGGTCCTTGCGTCCGCCGTATTACGATGGGCAAAGATAGCCCATTTCCTGTCTGCTGCGGTGTTCCGGGAACTGCCAGAAATCCCCCTCCGCAGCGGTGGCGGACGGAGCCAAATGGGAGGGACCGCCGTGCGGAATGCGGTTACGACCGCCGGTTGTATTACGATGCCACAAACAGCCCACCACAGCGCTGCAGAGAATCCGGCCAATCGAGGATGGCGGTGGCAATACTGCGGATAGCTCCATGTGTTCCTGGCTGCTGGGGAAATGGCGGTCTTTGGCCTTTTCGCAGCAAATCCGACCGCCGCGGACGGATTTTCAGCTTTTCTGCCGCTGAATCCTGGAATCCGACCGCCGCAGTAGGGAGTTTCTGGCGGTGCATCCTAATCTGGCCGGCGGTTTTGCCGCGGTACCTGCGGGTGGCAATTTCCCGCTAGCACGGCGGTCGGAGTGCTTTTCCGTCCGCCATCGTAATGAGCCCCTTACTACTCCAACTCAAAAACCAACTATTTTCAAGGAAAGTGCTGGATAATAAACACACAAATATTTCCTAATCCTAACTCCAAAACAAAATAAAAATTCTACTTATGATAACATTTTAAAATATAGAAAAATAAAAAAAATGTAAATCTTTTACATTTTACAAATCCTAAATAAATGTAAACATTTTACACAATTTAAAATAAAAAATACCACATTTTAAAAAATATAAAATATAAATTAAATATTTTTAAAAAATGTAAACAATTTACAAAAATATTAAAAAACAATTTGAGACACCACTTTTAATTTTTTTTTTAAATCAAAACATTCAAATATAAACTACAAATAAATTGAAATATTTAAATTCTAAATAATCCAAAGATATTTTTACTTGTAAAACAAAACTTTTGGGCAAAAAGTTTTTTATGTTAAAATTATAATTAATAAACCAATAATATATTTTTATGTAAAATTTATCTAATTACATTTAAAAAATAATATTTTAATAATTCTACATAACAAAATATAATTAAAAAATGTAGAAATTGTTTTACAATTTATATTTTTTATTAAATATTACAATATTTCAATTTTATAAAATAAAAATCTATTTTTAAACAATATTCTAAAATTACTCCCTACCTTTATCCCCTATAAACCCAACAACCCGCTCCTAAAATTTTACAAAAAATTGAAAAATAATTAAATTTTTATCAATTATTATTAAATTACTCCCCACCCTTATCCCCTATAAACCTAACATCCCGCTCCTAAAACGTAATTACGTAAAAAAATAAATTAAAAAAAATATATAACTAATACAACATAAAAAAACTATTAAAAGAAAAATAATATCGAAAAAACTTACCTTGATATTTTGCACATCGATATTCTTGACTCAATATTATTGTAATTCAATATTTCCACATCGATATTCTGTCTCTGTACCATGAGATCCACAGTAGTTCCAAGCCTACCCCTCTTGGGACAATCGATCCAAGTTGTAGGAGTTGCCAATAGGAGAATGACAAATCTGTTAACAGAAGAAATACCCGTGAAAATAGGAACTTTCCAGGATCAACACCAATTTGTCGTGTGCAATTCAAGTCCAGTCTGTTTGTTGGGACGGGACCTCTTATGCAAACTGAATTGTACCATCTATTGTACGCCCCAGGGAGTAGAACTGCAGACTAATGATGATGACATTGCATTAAAATTGACGAACCAGAACCACTGTGTGAACATGTTTCACCTACTCACGGTGGATGACATGCCATGGGATTTGAGAGGCACTGTCTCTCCTGTGGTGTGGGACTTTACAGGGGAAGAGATTGGATTCATCTGAGGAGTTGAGCCAATTCATATACAGATCAAGCCAAATGCAGAGTTTCCAAGAATGCCCCAATACAACCTGACCCCGGAAACTGTGGCAGGGATTACACATGTGATTGAGTCCATGATCTCACAGGGCATCCTGAAAGAGATAATAGGAAGTTTGTGCAATTCACTCATAATGGAGTTGCAGAAGCCGCGTGGCAAATATCGCATTGTTTAGGATTTGAGGAAAATAAATGCCATTGTGATTCTACGTTGTCCTGTGGTACCGAATCCATCTTTGATCCTGTTTCAGATACCTTGTGAGGCTGAATGGTTTACTGTGATTGACTTGTGCCAAGCGTTCTTCTCCATCTCATTACATGAAAAAAGACAATTTTTATTTGCTTTCCGGCTGGAAAACCGTGTGTTAACATGGTGTCGTATCCAACAAGGGTATACTGAAAGTCCATCCATCTTTAACCAGATTTTGAAAAAGAACCTTGAGAGCTTTGTGCTGCCACAGAATTCAGTGCTCGTGCAGTACATTGGTGACCTTTTGATTGCATCAGAGACAGAGGAGGCTTGTAGGGATGATACCATTGCTCTATTGAGTCATTTGGCAGAGAATGGACACAAGGTGTTGCCAGGCAAGCTTCAGTACTGCTTGCCTGAGGTTCAGTATTTGGGTCATCGCATTGAGAAAGGTGTCACCTGACCGCATCGAGGCAATCATGAAAATGAGGATGCCTACTACACAAAAAGAAGTCTGAATGTTTCTGGGAATGATTGGCTATTGCCAACAATGGATTCCAAATTTCTTGTTGAAGGCAAAGCCATTATAGAGGCTGACACACAAGGATGTGAGTGATCCGGTACCTTGAGATAACGATGGCTTAGTTGCCTTCTTGGAGCTAAGAGAAAGCCTGTGTTGTGCTCCAGCTCTGGGAATGCCTGATTAGAACAAAGCATTTTCATTATTCTGTTGTGAAAGGGGGGGTTGTGCTCTATCTGTACTCACCCAGACACATGGGGGTGTCCGTAGACCAGTGGCCTATTTCTCAGCTACATTAGATCCTGTAGCTTTAGCATTGCCCGGATGTCTCAGATCTGTTGCTGCAACAGGTGTCAGCATTGAGAGGTGTGAAAGTATCGTAATGGGTCATCCTCTTATTGTTTATGTTCCAAACTCAGTTGAGCGCCTGATGACAAGAACCAAAACAAATCATTTGACAAACAATAAGCTCACCAGATATGAGCAGATTCTGTTAGCTGCTGAAAATATCACCTTGAAGAGGTGCACTGTGTTAAATCCTGCTACTTTGATGCCCATTCCCAATGTTGAGGTGGAAGATTGAGAGGACCATGACTGTCTGGATGTGACTGAACGTTGTACCAAAACGAGACCTGGCATTGTCGATGAACCTCTACCTGAATTTGATCAAGTCCTTTTTGTTGATGGTTCATGTTTAAGAGACAATGAGGGTTGCTTGAGAGCATCGTTTTCTGTTTGTACCATTTATGGAGTTGCGGAATCTGCCTGCTTACAAGGGGTATACTCCACGCAAGTAGCTGAAATCATTGCCTTAACTCATGCATGTCTTGCTTCAGATCAAATCCGAGTCACCATCTATACAGATAGCCAGTACAGCTTTAGTGTGCTTCATGACTTCGGACAGCTATGGTCACAGAGGGGGTTCTTAACATCATCAGGATCTCCCATTAGGAATGGAAAATATGTGAGATAACTGTTGGAAGCCTTGCAGCGACCGAAGGAAGTGGCGGTCGTGAAGTGTGCTGCCAATGGGAAAGGGGAGGATTTTGTGACCGTGGGGAACAGGTACGCAGACGAAGTCGCCCAATTTTGTGCAACTCATGCATGCATTTTTAATGGGGAATATTCAGGCAAGAGCACACAAAGAACCGAGCTCAGCATGATGCTAGCCATTGCAGATACCTGGGACAAAGTCAGGCATCTGCAGGGAGAAGTGTCAGATTAAAGAACAGGCTGGTTGGATTAAAGCACGTTGTGAGAAAAGGGAAGATGGTATTTGTGTTTCAACTGATGGCAAAGATGTGTTGCCAGATTGTTTACTGACTCCTATGGCTAGACAGATTCATGGAGCAGTTCACATTGGGAGAGATGCAATGGTGCGAGTGTTCAAACAAATGTGGTTTAACCCGAGGTTTAGTGTGGCTGCGGATGCAGTGTGACACCAATGTGTCACGTGTCAACAGATGAATGCTGGAAAGAAAACTGTGGTTGCCTTAAGTCACATTGGAAGGTCGGGAAGTCCTTTCAAACAAATACAACTAGACTTCATAGAGATGCCTAGGTGCAATGGCTTGAGATACATTCTGGTTGTAGTGTGCATCTTTTCACAGTGGGTGGAAGCATATCCGACTAGAAGGTGTGATAGCCTCACAGTAGCTAAGTTATTGTTGAGGGAACTCATCCATTGGTTCGGGTTTCCAACTTCATCAGAGTCGGATAGAGGAACTCACTTTCACAGTGAGCTCATGAAACTGTTGTGCACCACCTTGAATGCCGATGAGACTGCATTGTAGCTACAGGCCAGAGGCCTCAGGGATGGTGGAGCAAATAAACGGGACTCTAAAGATGAGATTGGCAAAGGTGTGCTCCTCGACATCTCTTAGCTGGCCTGATGCTTGCCCTTGGTGCTGATGAGTTTGCGCAGTATTCCAGACAAGAGGACTGGGCTACTCCCTCATGAGATTCTCATGGGAGGGCGATGCGCTTGCCTGCGGTGCCATCCACAGCATTGATAAACATCACCGATGATTTGGTTCCTGACTATTGTAAGGGACTGGGTGATGTGGTTTGCTCTGTATCTCACCAGATTGAAGCTGCGACTGCACTGACCTTGAAAGACCTCTGCCATGATTTGGGCCTGGGGGACTGGGTCCTGGTCCGGAGGCACATGAGGAAGAACTGTCTTGATGCATGTTGGCGTGGTCCGTACCAGGTGATTTTGGTGCCGAACACTGCTGTGAAGTGCGAAGGTTTGCTGAACTGGTTTTACGCCTCCCACACCTGTAGAGTTTCAGGACCCTCGGAAGAAACAGCTCCTCTCCCTGAAGTGACTCCAGCGGTGGTTGCAAGACCACCGGAGAGGGCAAGCCAAGCTGTGGGGGTTCCTGAAGGGGCTGGATACCCACCAGGTCGAGCTGAGGAGGGTCACACTACACAAGGCCCAGGTAAAGAATTCGAGGGAGACGGTAACGTTGCGAGTGGTGTAGAGTCTGACTCAACTGAAGAGACTGGTAAAGAGAGTGGTCGGGTGCAACGAAAGATGATTGAGGTCGAAAGAGAATCGTGGCCGGTATGACAGGAAAGGCAGAATCTGAGACTTTTTCCAGAAAGAGAGCTTTCTCCCATATCTGAATCGTCTGAATCGGATCAAAATGAGAACAAGCTCAGGGGAGAGTGAGGAAGCGAGAAGAATCAGAGTACCGTGCCAGAGATACACCTCTCTGGAGTGGACTTACCTTGTTACAAATGCCTGGGAAAGTGAGGACCCGAAGGGCGACGCACGGAACGTCAGTGCTGATAATTGAAATTGAACTGCTAGTCCCTGTAGTAGAAGCTAATGGAATTCTGACATTGACTGCACCATATCCACCGAGACTGAGTTGCTTATGAGGCTTGATTTTGGAAGATCTCACATTTCCAAACTTTCTGAATCTGCCACCAGCTCAGGAGATTGCAGCATTTCGCATTGATCTTTTGCAGTGTGTCATTGAAGAAATTGGCGCTGACCTTATAAGGGATGTAAATTGAACTCTGAACTGTAAATAAAAACCCTTTTGCTCAAAAAGAAGATAACCTAGGCCAGAGTAGAAGAAGAATAAAATTAGGGACTTTTCCGTAGAAGAAGAAATAGGGCCAGGGAAGTCTTTCAAGCTATGTAAATAATCATGCCATGAAATGAGAACTGTTTCCATGATTTCAAGAACCTGTGTATGAATTTTGTTGTGCAACAGTGAGAGGCAGAGAGAGAGAGACTTTTGCATAGATCCTCTTACAGTCACAATCTGAACTTAGGGGCTGATTACGATTATTATTATTAATTATAATTAAATTAAATTTATAAGGCGCACAGCTACCCGGAAGTTTCCCGGCGCCACGATGGCGGACGGAAAAGCACTCCGGCCGCGTGGTAGCAGAAAATAACCGTCCGCATGTACCGCGGCAAAACCGGCGGTCAGATTAGGATACACTGGCAGAAAAATCCGACCACTGCGGACCGATTCCACAAAACTCCGCCGGGAACGTCCGAAAAAGTTGAAAATCCATCCGCGGTGGCCGGAATTGCTGCGGAAAGACCCAAAAACGCCGATCGACCAGCGGAATGACCGCAAGTGAAATTATGATACAATGGCGGAGCCAGCGGAACGACCAGTTGTTCCCGTCCGCCGCGATCGTGCGAAATGATGAATGGTAGAGCCGGCGGAATGACCATTGCATTCAGACCGCTGCGATTGCGTGAAATGATGAATGGTAGAGCCGGCGGAAGGACCATTGCATTCAGACCGCTGCGGTCGCGGGGAAAGAGGAATGGCGGTCGAAAGCAACAACACAACAAGGCTACCAAGTGTGGCTGTTTGTCTGGCGCAGCCTCCAAAAACATCTGACACACCCCAATGACACATCCCCATGGCAAGAAAAAAATACAAATCCCAGGTCAACCCAGATAACACACCTGACATGAATCCTCCATTTTGACCCACCCACATAGCTGAGTACAAAACCAACCCCTTCCCTGCCCAGCATCCTTTGCACTACTCCAGAACTGAAGGGCCCAACACCACAGAACAAAGGAGAGGCAAATCAGTACACATCACACCATCACAACCACCCACACACCACACACATCTCCACCACCACCTTCACATCTGCACTTTTCAACCATTTGCACATCACACACCATGGCACAGAAAAAAATGCCAAAATTCACTGACAATGAGTTGTCAGTCATGGTAGATGAGATAATCAGAGTAGAACCACATTTGTTTGGAAGCATGGTCCAACAGACACCAGTGACCAGAAAAAATCAAATGTGGGAAAGGATAGTCAACAAAGTCAATGCAGTAGGGACCTCCCCGCGCACCCTGCGTGACATCAAGAGGAGGTGGCATGACCTCAAGAGCAGGGTGAAAGAGCGTGCCAACAACAACCATGAGCTGGCTCAGAGGACTGGTGGTGGCCCTCCCAGTCCACCACTAACATTCACCGAATGGGAGGAGAAGGTGCTTGCCATACTGCATCCAGAGAGTCTCACAGGAATACCCAGGGGAGTGGAGGCTGGTAAGTTCTTACAAATGTCTCCCATTACACTGCTATGTACCGTCTTGCACAACTAGAAAGCTACACTTCCTAGACACAAAAGCACTTATGTACAACACACTCTTCCCAACACATGTCTCACATATCTAACATTTCCTTCCTCTGAATCACCTCAAAGGTAGCTAGCAATATTTCCATTGGGGCATGTGGACAGGCAGCCAGCACTACGACTCCCACCAGGCACCCTTGTCCCACAGCTGAGCAGGATGGAGCACTCCCCACACCCAGAACCACGTGGCAGCCATTTCATTGATCTACTCAAACTAACAGGTAGGTAGCCATCTTAACAGGGAGGGGGGTCTGTGGGTAGGAAGCCAGCACTACAACTCCCACCAGGCACCCTTGTCCCACAGCTGAGCAGGATGGAACACTCCCCACATACAGAAGCATGTGGCAGCCATTTCATTGCTCTCCTCAAACTTACAGGTAGGTAGACATCTGAACAGGGAGGGGGGTTTGTGGGTAGGAAGCCAGCACTACAACTCCCACCAGGCACCCTTGTCCCACAGCTGAGCAGGATGGAGCACTCCCCACACCCAGAACCATGTGGCAGCCATTTCATTGCTCTCCTCAAAATTACAGGTAGGTAGCCTTCTCATGCTTTCTTGTCTCACCCCTGAGCAGGATGGAACACTCACCCCACCCAGAACCATATTGCAGCCATTTCATTGCTCTCCTCAAACTTACAGGTAGGTAGCCTTCTCATGCTCTCTTGTCTCAACCCTGAGCAGGATGGAACACTCCCCACACCCAGAACCAAGTGGCAGCCATTTCATTGCTCTCCTCAAACTTACAGGTCGGTAGCCATCTCAACAGGGAGGGGGGTCTGTGGGTAGGAAGCCAGCACTACAACTCCCACCAGGCACCCTTGTTCCATAGCTGAGCAGGATGGAACACTCACCACACCCAGAACCATGTGGCAGCCATTCCCCTCCACTGTCTCACCGAACAGGTAGGTAGTCCGTGCATGCACCCTGCCATCCTTCTCAAAATGCATGGAGCCATATGACCACACCAGCCCTCACATGTCAGCCAACTTGGCATAGATCCCAAATTTACATCCAGTGTGCAGACAGCTAAGCGCATGTAACTGTCACAGAATTGAAACGTTGACTCAACAAGTCACATGTGAAAGAAATTCAGGGCCCAATCATGCACAGCACAGAATGCAATGTGCAAGTTCCATGGTGTCAGAACATGAAGGCCCATATGAACACAAAACATGCATGGTCAATCTGACAAGCAAAGTAAAGTACATGATATGAAACAGGTATGTATAACATTCCAATGGCTAGTTCTTTCTTAGCTGAAACTGATTCCATGAAGAGTAAACAAAAAAGACGCATTATCAAAAGTTGATGTGCCGCAAGTTGGTAGATGATGACATGTCCTTGTAATCACACAATCTGTACGTGGCACATGGTTTCAATTTACATGTCACACCATGAACAAGTAATGTATGTTCCTCAACATCATGTCATGATGCTCATTATCTTTCAGCCATACCAAGTGATTGCAATGTAAAGTGTTTGGTGTATCAAATGTAACATCAAAAAGTCTAACACCAAGCTTGTGGAGGGCACTTAACTGACATTTTAACCTCTGTTCAACAGGAGATCCACAAGCAACTGCAGCAGAAAACACCACCAACCTGCAGAGACTGTCTCCCCCCACCTGGAACGTGAACTCTCTGATGCAGATTCCCTATGTTTCTCGGATGAGAAGCAACAACCTGGCCCCTCGGGACTGCCAGGGCGCACTACATTTCAGGGCCTCATTGTCCCCACCACCACCACAGCAACAACAACAGCGCTGACCCCTGCTACAACAACCTGTGCGGCAGCCACCTCCACCATCACCACTGCTGCCTGCAACACTCTCACTGCCTCAGTGGTTACCAACACCACCACACAATCCGAGGATGCCAGGGAGAGTGTGCGTGTGCATCGAGTCCCAACGCCACAGATCCGTGTCAGCAGGGCAGGTGGGAAGGCAACTGGGGGACAATCACAGGAGGACATTGAGACAGAAGCCCAGGCCACCGTTGCAAGAGTCCTTGGTGCATACCAACAGAACCAGGGACAGATGAGCCAGGTTGTTGAAGAAGTGCGTGAGCTCCACCTGCTGCTGAGGTCCATGGACACACGTATGGGCCAACTTGTGGATCTCATGGGCCAGCTTGTGGGTGTTCTGAGGGACAGACATGCGGCTCAAATGACGGCCCAACCCCGCTCCAGTGGCCAGGCTGCTGATACTCCCACCACCTCAGCTTCGGCCACAGAGAGCGGTGAGCTGCAAGACAATGACTCCTCAGACACTGCTGAGCCTGCAGCAGAGGCCCCCCCTGCCAAACGCAGGAGGGGACGTCCGAGAAACACCACGGGAGGATCACGTGGCAAAGCACCAACCAAAGGCAAGTCGCTGAGCCAGCCATGATGGCACCTGTTTTGTCCTTGACATTGACTTTGTTAACTATCCTAACCCACATTGCCATGTTGATGGCATGAGTTTGTTGGACTGTGTGACTACATCAATCTGGTGCCTACTCTATTTGTCTCATTTACCATCACTGACAACTCATAAATTCACTTTACACAATTTTAAAAACAACCACTTCTCTTTCACAAAAACTTATTGAAAATAAACACTCTTTACACACCTATGTCTTTGTGTCAGTTCCATGTTTATCACAGTATGTACAATGTCAACTCAGATTCCAATGTACCACAAGCTCTGATTGTGACAAGGCATTGATAGGGTGAAGGAACCTAGAAAGACACAGGAGAATGAAAGTTCCTTGTCAGGTGATGCCATTACAGCTAAAACACACCACTAGTCAACAACGTACAAAAGCCATCACACATAACAATGACCACCAACAGCAACATAGACATTAGGTACGTGTAAAACAATACCCTGTGCCACACACATCAGCCATTAGCACTGAGCCAGCAACAGCCAGCAGTCAAAAAGCTCATCTATGCCTTGCCACTACCATCAAAGCCAACAGACAATGTCACTGTTGTACAATGTCACTTACACTCAAGGGAAGTAGTTGTCGATGAGCTGTTGACGCAGGTCAACACCTTCCTCTTCCCCACTATCATCGTCACTGGGCATGTGTGGATTTGCAGCGGGGGACATCTGCTGCTCATCATCGTTCAGGAGCAGGGGGATCTCTTTGCGCAAGGCCAGGTTGTGGAGCATGCAGCATGCAACTATGGTCTGACACACCTTTTGGGGAGAGTAGAGTAGTGCACCTCCGCTCTTGTCCAGACACCGGAATCTAGACTTCAGAAGCCCAAAAGCACGCTCCACTACACGAAGTGTCCTCCCATGTGCATCATTGTAGCGGACTTCACCCGGGGTCCTTGGATTCCTCAGTGGGCTCAGCAACCAAGGACGGTTGGGATACGCAGTCACCTAGGTGTGAGAAACACAGACCAATTTTGCAATATAAACAGTAGCTGAGAACAGCATGTCACACATACAGCACACTACTTGACTCTGCTTACTCACCAACAAGCCATGCACGCTCCAGATGCAGATTTGCCATCAATTGTGGGATGATGCTGTTACGCAGTATGTAGGAGTCATGTGCTGACCCTGGAAATTTGGGACAGACATGGGAGATAATCATATCCATTTGGCACACCACTTGCACATTAATGGAATGGAAATGCTTCCTGTTCCAGTAGATGTGCTCACGTGCCTGTGGTGGAACTAGGCCAACGTGTGTGCAGTCAATGGCTCCAACAACATTAGGTATGTGTCCAAGATCATAAAATCACCCTTCACACCTGCCAATTCATGTCTCCTTGGAAAGTGGATGTAGCGGTCCTTGTAGGTCAACATTGCAGACAGGACATCACGTAGCACCATGCTGAACATAGCTTGAGACATCCCACCGGCGATGGCCACCATGTACTGAAACGAACCAGTGGCAAAGAAATGCAGGGCCGCCATCACCTTAACTGTTGGCGTCAAAGCAGCCGGATAGGTTCTGCGAGGCCTCAGATGGGGCTCCAACTGAGCACATAGCTCTTGAAGGGTAGGGCGATTCAGCCGGAATTTTCTTATGATGTCCTCATCCTCCATGTTCGCCAGCACTGGGAAAGGCCGATGCACATTTGGTCGTCTCCTACATAACATGAAAGAGGACACATGTAAATTAAATTCACGAATGAGATGTGTCAAACATCTTACATATTGACTAACACAGCGCCAACATTGACAGGACTGTAACAACAGCTTAATGCACAAGTCACATGCAGAGACACCTTGATCTCATGTAGTCATACATGTGGTCAGTATGTACATACTGACTACTTCAAAATCAGATTCAGACTATGTGAATGGTAAATGGTACACTCCTACTTCTTGTGTCATCAGCCCTAGGTGTAGGTGACACAGCACATGTGGCAAACAGCAACACTGCTGACTGCTACGTAGCTGCTGTACCTGCCACACCTTCTTGCTTAAGTCCCACTAAGCACAACATTTGTACACAATGAGCACAGTGTGTGTAAGCTGGTCAACTATCAAGACAAATACAGCACTGTACACAGTGATATAGGCACATTATGTGGTCACTCCATCATTGCTGTGGGTTGCGTAGCCATTTAACACATTGACATGTTCACAAATTTGAGACTCCATTACACATCAAATCTGTGTACATGCACACAAATATCATAATTGACAAGTGAGGAAGTACATGCCAATGCATGTACTCATGTGTACGGACATGACATGTGTGGGCATCACTGAGTTAAATGTCACACTCTCATTTCACTTTACAACCACGTGCAACATGATAGTGTAAATGCATAGTGATCAGTGCAGGGAATTGTCAAGTGCCAATGCAATAGCACAATGTGTCCATAGGTACGGTAGAAGTGCTCCGCCATCGCGGTAGTGCAATTCATCTTTGAAACTCGCAGTAGGCGTGCTCCGCTACCGCGGGCCCGGTCATTGGATACAATTGAAAGATGCAGGATTGCGGTAGAGACCGCCTGGACACCGCGGTGTGACACTGCCAATGCCAATGCCAATGCCAATGCCATTGCAGCCAATGGGAACCGCGATCGCGGTAGTGCAATGCAGATTTGAAACCCACGGTAGGCGTGCTCCGCTACCGCGGGCCTGGTCATTGGATACAATTGAAAGATGCAGGATTGCAGTAGAGACCGCCTGGCCCCCGCGGTGTGATACCGCCTATGCCAATGCCATTGCAGCCAATGGGACCCGCGATCGCAGTCGTGCAATACAATTTTGAAACTCGCGGTAGGCGTGCTCCGCTACCGCGGTCCCGGTTATTGGATACAATTGAAAAATGCAAACCAAGCAGACCAATTGCATCAGCAGAGTACCACTGAAACAACCCCAGGGGCCTATAAATGTCTGTGAGAGAGCCACACATGTCACTTGCATTCAGACACTGCTGCCTGCCATTCATCACCACCAACTGCTGCTGTTCCTGTATTCTGGACCCAGTGATGGCGAGAACTGAGAACATCAGGGCCCGTCCCTTCACCACAGAGGAGCTGGAGGTCCTGGTGGACGAGGTCCTTGCACAGTATGGGAGGCTATATGGTGCTCCAGATGTACTGGTAAGTGTCTGAGTAAAAGTTTGAGAGTGCTCAGAATGCTCACATGATGTTACTGTGCAGTAGTATGTGCCTGTGAGTGCAAGCCAATGTGCATGCATCAATATTTTGCCTATAGCATGCTCCATACATGGACTATTAAGAATTGCATTTGGGTATGTGGGGAGGATGGCAACATGGACACTTGTACAGCTCTTCTTAAGCCAAAACAAACACACGTTGGTCTGAGACTGGGTAATGTAAATGTGTGATACACTGCCTAGCATGCTGACTTCATGTCAATGGGGTGTGTAGCCTTATTTCCACAGATCCATGACTGCATTGAAGGATGGGAGTGACATACTGTGGTTTTGCAGTTATACAGTTACACTGCTGGTTTGAGACACTCGAAGTCTGAACAAACATTGCCTGTGCTATGTGATGTCATGGTCCATTAAGTGTTCATATGCTCATTTGTGACATTACAAATGTATTTTGGCCAGAGGGTACTGAATAATGTGTGTACAGTTTTCAAATTGACCCTATGGATATGTGTCCATTATGCACAAGAGTACAATGCCTGAGTGTAACACTCTTGGTGGTAATTCACCTATGACACATCAGATAAATGTGAGGTGGACATGTCATCCTTCTATTGATCCCATGATGTGTTCAGTCTCGCATGTGTAGGCACTGTTTATCCTCTCATATTGTACATGCATGTGATTTCTCTGATGGCCCACGTTTAACCTCAGTGTGAGGCCCTCTGGCCTGCACAGAAACTGCCCAATGTTACAAGGACCCATCACTAAAAGGACTGAGTGAAACATATGTGTTGTCCACCAACCTATTTCTCAATGAGCTATCTTAGGCCTGAGGATTGCACAAGACAGGACTACACCTTGTGAGAAGAGTGTGAGAATGTAAGATCATGGCCCTGAATGTGACCACCATGACACATGTAGCCATGCACTGGTCAAGGACATTAAGGGGTGTGTAGTGTTGGACACAGTGAGTCTGCCACGAAACATCATTTCCAGTGTATTGTATGTCATGCTCACTCACATACTGCATCACAGATGAGGGCAATTTTCACATTGGTTGCTGTGCTGGCACTCTGCATGTGTATGAGATGGCCATGAAGTGTGTCCATCATCATACATGTATACATTTCTATGATATTATTTGATCCAAGTGTACTATGTGTCATGCTGTATGGCCTCTGCTCTCCATTTATGTATTGGTGTGATATGTATTTTCATGCTCCTGTACTGACACACAGTGGTACACAACACAGCGTGACAGAAACTTCCTCTTCTTGTCTCCCATGCCTGCAGCTTAAGGTCCATCAGCGTAAGGCCATATGGAGGGCCATTGCATGCAAGGTGCGGGCTCTGGGTGTCTCCAACCTACGGCATACACACTGCCACAAGAGGTGGAATGACATCTGCAGGCTGAGCAAAAACGTGGCAGAGATGACGCTGGGGGTGCTCCCTCATAGTGGCAGGTTGGCGCGCAGGAGCATGACACCACTAATGGCCCGCATCTTGGCAGTGACAAAGCCAGAGCTGGATGGTCGCTTGAGGGGCCATCAGCAGCAAGTTGGGGGTGAGTATTGTACAAAGTGTGACTTTGGGTGTGAGTGACTGCATGAATCCCAACCCTGAGCCAGTGCGGAACTCTGTGATGTCTCTAGTGTGATGCAATGGCTTCTAAGTGGCCTCAGTCTTGAGTGCAGCTGTTCTGCATTTGTACAACATTTTGTTTCTCATGTGTTTAAACCCATGACCCTTGTCACATAACATCAGGTTGGCATTTTTTCATCTCACATTGTATAAATGTTGTCTGAACTGAGACCTTCCTACACAGGATAATCCATTGTGTGAAGTGGGTAGCCCAGTACACTTGTCAGACTTGTGTGCGCTGTGTGGCTAGCTCAATAGTGTGCTCATGTGATGATGTGTCAGTGGATACAGACATGCACAGATGTGGACTCAGGGAGCAGTGAGTTGGTAAGGGTCACATCTGTCCCATGGGTCCCTTCTTTCACAATCATATAGAGGACAGCACCATTGTGAAGTATACTAGCCCAATATCAGCAGCATGGCATAACATGGTGTACTTACCTGCCATAGTGACAGCAAGTGCACACAGGTGCTGAAAGGGTAGATGGGGCTAATTTACCTTTGCCATTTGTGCACATGGCAACATGACTGGGATGGTTAGACTCTGTGTTTCAAATGCAATGTAGCAGAACCTGGCTATTGCGAAATAGTTTAGGCACTATGGAGTGTCAGTCCTCAGTATGTGTGCATTGTGGAGGGGTGTCCTTGTGCATCAGTGCATGGTTAAGTTGTGCCTAATGCTTTTAATCAGTGTGTGACTTATTGGCACATTGATGTGTCCTCAATGTCATCAGTCAGCACGACATATGGATGTCATATGCCAGACCCTAGGTATTGTCACACATTAGCTGTCCTTATGGAGTCCACCAACTTCATCATGAACAGCAGACACAATCCTGCCTTGGATCAATGAGGGACTGTCAGGGACTTGTGGACATGTTGGTATGTGACATGTCACAACCTATGAAGGCCTTGCATTCACTTCACATTCTCATGCTTAAGTGCTTTGTGTTTGTGACTACATTGTGCAATGGTGCTCATTGGCACTTCATTGACAGATAAGATGTGGCCTTGTGACATATGCTGCAGTATGAGTGTCATAGACATCAACTGGCAGTGAACAGCAGTGAGCATCATGTTAGTGTGCATTCATAGATGTGTGCTGTGCACAACAGATAAATTGTAACATCTACACAGCTGACACCAATGTACAACTGTAGTTGTGCTTCGAAGCCCAACATGGTGGATATCAGGAGCTTGTAGCCCTTGCAAAAGGACATATTGGAGTTTGTATCTGTGGTGTTCCCTTAAAGAGACTCCATATGTGACAGAGACAACATGGTTTGATGTATAGCTATCTCACCTACAGGCACGTAGGTATGCTTACAGACAATAGTATGTGTGGTTACAGGGAGGCACAGGCCCAGCTATTTGGCTGTGTCAACGCCACATGGAGCATTACTATCAACTATGCATGTTTCCATGCATCATCTGATGATTGCATAAATGTAGCATATGCTGAATGTACATGGAGGAGTTCAACATGGGAGTATCATTTTAAAGTTTGGTGCTTTGCTAGCATATGAGGTTTGTGAGTATGGCACTATACTGAACCTATGTCTCTGTCTCTTGCAGCATCGACCGAGGGCAGGGAAGGACGGGGGACCGACACCGGTGTGGAAGCTACTGGCACGACTGCTACACAGGAGTTCAGTGACACTGAGGGGACCAGCGCCTCGGAGGGGGACAGGAGTGCCCTTGATGATTCCCGCCCGGAAACACCAACCTCCACATCTTCAAACTCCAGCGGTGACTCCTCAGTGTTGGCGGGCACAGGAAGTTCAAGATCTGCATCTTCTTCCGCCACACCTCGTCCAGTGCCCACCCTCCCAGATGCTCCCCCAAGTGCTGTCCGTGTACGCAGCCCTAGGAAGGGTAGAGTCTCCTTCCCACCAGGCACCGCTGCCCCTGCCCCTGTCTCCCCTGCTGCCCTCAGTGTGGAGGCGGTAGACATTTTGCGCCAGCTGTGTGTGGGTCAGACTGCTCTCCTGAATGCCTTCCAGGATCATGACAAGAAGTTGGCATAGGTTGTTGCGTTCATGGAGGGCATTCATTCGGACGTGGGTGGCCTACACCAAACTGTCCAGTCTTTGTCCTCCACAGTGATGGCAGCCATTCAGCAGTCCCAAGCTCCCAGTCCAGCTCCTGTCCCAACAGCAACCACCCTGCCAGTGGCACCACCTGACGGGAGTGCACACACGCCAGAGCCCTCAGGCACCCAGTCATCCACAGGCAGCACACAACAGCAGCACTCTAAGAGTACCAGACCACAGACACCATCACCACAACACAAAACTTGCACACATGAGCGCAAAACAAAAAGCCCATCACATGACACTCAGGGACATAGGGCAAAGAAGCATGCATCCACATTACCTGCGTCAAAATCATCACCATCCAAGGGCACTCCCATCCCCACACCTGATCCCAAAGACACACAAACACTTGCCCTGTCTGCTGTGAACCTGGTGCCTGCCACAACTAGTCGAAAGACATTCAGAAGGCAGATTCACCCAAAACTTCAACTCCCACCCACACCCCTGTGAAGCAGGGACAAGAGAGCAAAGTGGGGGCTTTAGCTCAGAAACAGGGGATGCAGAGGAAAAAGCAAGGCCACAGCCAGCGTACCACCAGGTCCAGCAAATCCCCACGTGGTGAGGCACCTGCACCTGCTACACCTTTGGGGAAGGGTGAGGCTGTTGTGCCCACCTCACTTCCCACTCCGGCCAAGACACTTGTGAGATATCGTATCCCCAAACAGTTGAGACCCAGCCCTCAACATTCCCCCTCAGCCACTGAGCCTCCACACAGCATGTCACCACCTCCACGTGCCACCACTCCACCCGGTCCAAGCAGCCCTCAGGCTCCCACATCCACGGATCCCTCTAGCTCAGCCAGTTCTCTCCCTCCCAGGTCCAGTCCTCCAACTGTCCCCAACAATCAGCCACCTCCCAGTTCAACTTGAAGCCAAGTCCCCTCCCCACACCATTTGTCCCACAGCGGTGCCTGGACTGCCCATTCGAAGCCCCTGACCTGTGGTGATTCCCATGGCAGTGGACTGTGTTACCCATTTCAGTTGTGGGTTCTCATGCACACATGTGCAGACTAGAAATTTGGCCTTGCCAATGGCCTCGATGTTTTGCACTTTTGATGCCCATTTCCTGTGCAAGTTCTCAAGCACACATGTGCAGACTAGAAATTTGGACAGGCCAATGGCCTTGATGTTTTGCACTTTTGATGCCCATTTCCTGTGCAAGTTCTCATGCACACATGTGCGGAGTAGAAAATTGGACTGGCCAATGGCCTTGGTGTTTTGCACTTTTGATGCCTATCCAGAGATAATGTAATAAAGACTGTTACTCATGTTGTGTGCTTTGTCGCTGCCCTTGCTAATGATGCAGTGCAATGTATGTGTATATGTTCATGTGACACATGCTCTGTATGCCACATTCACATTGGCAATTACTTGATTTTCTTTTTCAGAGGTTACAGGCACTTTTGTGCTTCTTGACTCAGAGGCTTGAGGGTGCAATGATGGTTGTCTGTGATGATGTCCTCTTATCCTAATCATTCTATCGTCAGGTCTCCAATTTTGTACACATGTCATATTCTGATGCTGTACCACAACAGAAGTGAATTCTAGCCACAAGATAACTTGCGTGGTGGCCAGGGTCCGTCATATCTGTGGGATCTCTCTTGATGTGTGAACAGCAGTGTAGATGTGTAGTCATCTTGTGTAGGCCTGGCTTCATAGTCACATGGGTACATTAGAATGTGTGAACTTGAGTAGTCATACAGAGTGATTGACCTGTCTTTGTCAGAAGTGTTGATGTGTATGTGCCCCTGAACATGACACCTACACACATGTATGATCCAGGTAATGAGTGCCTTTTTGTTTACATTCTCAGCCATGTGCTTTAGATTGTGGGCACATGTAGGAGTTGTTTGTTGGGCACTGTGCAGTCTGTCAGTGTGACCTTGCTATCCTGGGGTACACCTACTTGTTGTCGTTGTCAGTTGTGAGTATGCAGAGTGTGTCACTGCCATGTCTGTGTTATGTTTGGTTGATCTGCCATGGCTCCTGTTTACGTTTGTGCTCACTGTGCTGACCTGCTCATGCAAACTGACATTATATGTGAATTTTATCATACATTGCTGTCACTTGACACATTTTAGGCACAAGTATGTGGTATGAAGAGTCATTCCATCCCCTATAGGGGCATTTGATGCCTACACATTGTGAGTTACTCCTCTATGTGTTTTTGCACTGTACACTCCTTACCTGTGCAATACTAATGTACACACAACTTCAGTCTAATATCTTCCACCCCATGCCTTGCCAGTGTGTGACCCTCCCCACCACTTCATAGTGTGACACTGTACTGTGGGAGGATGATCTGTGTCCAGGACCAATGTGCCACTCAGGACTGTTTCACCATTTGTTATGTGGTGTTTTCTTATACTTGATTGCAGTCATGGTTGCTCATGTACAGTGCATATGTTTTACCAGCACAGTCCTCTAGTCATGTTGGATGTATCTGTGTTTTCCTGTGTTGTGCAGCAGTAGGTGATAGCTAAAGTGTATGTCTGTTTGCTGAGGTACTGCTACCCTTCCTGAGTGTGATGTGATCTGTGCCCTGTGATGATTTGTGGTGTGGAGGTTCATGGTGGAGCACTCAGACATGTGTGATACTGGTTTTGTTGGTGTTCACACACTGCTTACTGTGCATGCACTGCTGTCAGTGTGTGTTGCCTTGTCCTTGCCAGGTGTGAGTCCCCCTGATGTCCAGCTGAGTTTGCTATGTGATGATTTTGTATGTGCATATGTTGTGTTTTTGTTGTGGATGGATGCAGTCGTTGGCCTGTGTTGGCTCTTTCTACTGACAGGTCCATATGTGTGTAATGTTATATTTGCATGACATTGTGTGTGAGGAGTTTGTGCATTGTAATACATTCTGATGTGTGTTGGATGTGTAGTGTGCTTTTCTTGTGTGAATGTCACATGCAGCAATGTGGAGTCTTGTTAATGATCTTGTTTTGAGTGCACAATAGTGCTATGTCCTCCTATTTTGACCTGTCACTTGTCAGGAGTGTGCATGTGCATGCTTGTGCTACACATGAACAGCATGCTCACTTGGTAACTGGTGTAGTGTGTATGTCTGTGTTAGCAGATTTGTTGTATTGATCACAGTTACTGTTCATGATTGGCATTTGATGATGCATTTTCAGATTGGGTTGGGGGAGGGTGTCTGTGCAGTTGACCAGAGTGTAAATGTTGTGTATTCCTGTGGTGTCTAGGGTCACATTGCCTATCCACTGTTTGCCTGCACATGGCTGAGCTTGTTGGACTTCTTTGGATGTTGTTTGTGAGACATGTGTTTGGCAATTGGGTTTGGATCATCATTGGTTCAGACATCCCTGAGTGGGATTCTGACATTTGAAGATACACACCAGGGTGTGTGATTGGTTATCAGGAAACTCACAGCACGTTATTTGCACCTTTATCTGTGTTTCCCACAGGTGTTGAGTAGTGAAGGTGTGAGATGGATAGATGAGGGGTATGTGTGAAGGTCATACTTGGGTTTGACAGTTAGGGAGTGTGACAATGAGACATGAGTGTTGTGCTGGTGGCATGCACATGTAAAGGGACTTGACACAGATGTGGGGCTGTTCACTGTATGGCTTATGACAGTTCCTATCATTCCTGGGCCAATACATAGCTTGCATTGCTGTATGACAGGGATATTGCACAGATGTTACTTTAGTTCAATTTCAAACACTGTGCCACCCATGTCAGATTTTTGGGCCTAGGTGTAGTATGATATGTTGCTCCTGTTGCATGTCATGTACAAATGCTATGTGTGTGTCTCCATGTTTCCTGCACTGGGCACTCCACTTTAGGCTAGTCTATTTATTGTCATACATTGCTGCTGACTTATGATATGTCTATGAGGCTAAATTTCAGTGTGTGAGCTGTCTGAGGACCTTGTCATGCAGTGTGCACAGTTCCATGGTTGTTAATCTGCACAGTGACTCTTCATTTCTTAAATTACTCACTTTGATTGACATGAGTGGAAGGCAGGTGTGAGGATGAGGGTTGTCCTGAGTGTCAGGTCAGAGTTTCCTGCTGTCAAGATGGACTCTTCCTTACACTGTGGCATTCATTCACTACTTAGTAGTTGGTGCTCCCTTTGTTGAGGTGGAGTGAAGGTGTGTGGGTGTTCTGTGAGTTGGCAGTGTAGTCAGTGTTGTTGATGTACTGGACATACTCACATGGTATAATTAATTTCAGCAGTGCACTTGTGAGTGAAATGCACAGTGGTGCTTACTTTTATTTTTCTGTTTGAGTCAGAAATGTTGTTCTGTGTTGCATGGTATGGGCTGTCATTGTGTGATATGGTCTGCCATTGTATCTGATGGGCCTATCAATGTCTGCTTGGGGGCTGTGGTGATTTGTGATTGTGTGGCAGTGGTGTGTGATGTGCTGTGTCATCTACCTGGGCTCACTAACTCATTCCAAAACCTTGTTGGCCTACTGTGAAGTACACATACACACCCTACTTGGTCTGCCCTCCTCTGTTCCACATTGTATGTGGAATGACCCTTATTTGTGTGCATTGATGACTATAGTCATTTTTGAGGGACTCTTGCCTCACCCCACACTCATGTTCCTATTCAGTTGCTGGTGATGTTAATGCGATGTCACTGTAGACAGTGTCCCTGCACATGACTTCTTGCTGCAGATGTGTTGTGCTGAGTGGTGCTTCTTTTCTGTTACATGTGGTGTGGATGTTGTGATGTTGGTCTTGCTTGTCTGGGACAATGTCCTGGACTCCTACTACATTGTTGGCAGGTTTTCCTGTGGCTTCACTGCTACGGTGACATGTCTGGCACGACTGGGCAAGTTGCAGTGATTTCTATGGTGATGGGTGACCCCGATACAGAGGTGTCAAATTGTGACATGCAGGACATGGGTACTTACACTGGGGGGTATGTTCCTGTCTCCACCAGTGTGTCTGATGTAGACAGGACACCTATTTCTGCACAACAGTTGTGTTTGTATGAGGGGATGCGTTGTTGACTTACCTGCGGTGTTGACCGCGACGGCGTCTTATCTGCTGGTAATGGATGAGGTACAGCAGCGGAAGGGCTTGTAGAGCTGAATCCATGGTGGTCAGGAACGTGTGGAGGTGCCTCCGATTTGAGTTTGTATCTCCGCAGTTGTGCTTCGCCGTCTCCGGGTGGCTGGTTTCTCCGCTGCGTTCGGATGGGCTGCTATAGGCATCGTGAGTTGTCCGGCGGTCATCACGTCATTCTGCACAGCAGTCTTTCTCTATTGGCTCCCTCCGCCACCGCTGCGGAACGAAAATTCTGGCGGATCCGGAAACACCGCGACGGACAGGAAATGCGCTATCTTTGCCCATTGTAATATGGCGGACGCGAGGACCGCCGCAGGAGTGAGGAAAAAGACATTTTCCGCCACCACCGCGAATGTGCCAAACACCGCCATCGTAATCGACCCCTAAGTCTGGAAAGTTGAACCGTAGGCACAAATGTATAATAGGTACACTTATTGTAGGAGTGATCGTGGTAATAGCTGTTGTCATCATTAAGTCCACTATGAGTTCAAATGAAGCTGAAGTTCAGGGAGTGGGAGTACCTGGGACATCCACACCTACCACTACTAGCACAAAAGAGGGTACATTATGAGCTGACTAGCTGCTTATTGCATGTGTATTTGTCCAAGGGTGATTATACGTTGAATGCTTATGCAAAATTATTGCATGAATACGTAAATACTATGGATGTGAGGGATTGTTATTTGTGCATGCAATTGCCCGCCTCTGTTGAGGAAGGTATTAGGTAACATCACCTGCCTTTGACGTATGGTATTACTTGTAGTTTGTTGCTTAGCATGTTTTATGGAAAAGGTCACTAGGAATACTATTTGTCAGACTATGACGTGGTGCTTTCAGAAGTTCCAGCTTACAAACATTTGAACAAGTATAAGAATTACAAACAAGGAGAGAGAATGGGAAAGTATTTCATGCCTACTGTTACATTAGACAACTTATGCACATAGACTTGCTAACTGATACAGAAAAGAAATTTGTAGATCAAGTAGAAGATAGACATAGGTAATTATTGGTTAAACTTAACAATAGAAAAGGGAAAATTGAATGGACCTAGGAAGAGTTAGCTCACAAAGCTAAGGGAAGTTATCGTCCAATAGCTTTAGATTGGGAACAGCGAGGAAAGCTTTGCATCAGACAAGTGCAGACCTATTATGACACCATATTTGTGGGACAGAGTGTGTGTGACCACATCTTCACCATTGATGCTTCTTCAAATAAGTTTCTACAAGATGCAGTGCAAGTGGTGCCGAATGTGTATCTTGTGTGTGAGAAAAATGCGTATGTCCGATTGCCAAACAATTAGTATGGTACATGTTATGTGGCTGTTGTGTTTCCTAAGATATACCATGTGGAGGATTTGAAGAGTTTGGAAGGGAAGGCATCACATAGAGAGAGACGTGGTACCAGTGCAGGAGAGATTGTAGGAGATGTATTTGGATCAATGATACCCAGTTTGGGAGTGGTTTTAAATGATTTCAAGATTAGAAGGTTGTCAACTATAGTAGATAAGTTGTCGGTCAACAAAGCTCAGTACTTGTAGATGGAGAGATGGTCTCGATAAGAGCTATGGTAATGTAAAACCGTCTTGCTTGAGACGTGTTATTAGCAAAAGAGGGCAGAGCCTATAAAATGCTGAGGGTTCAACAGTGCTGTTCTTATATCCGAGACCATAGTAAGGATCTGAGGAAGTATATAAGTAACATCACTGAGATACACATTGAGATCCATGATTTGGCAACTGAGGGGGTTTGGAGCAAAGTTGGAAAAGGGTTTGGAAAGGTTGGAAGTTGGTTCGCGAGCCTTGGAAAGGGAATTATTGGCTATATCTTGAAACCAATAGTAATAGTTGTGGTTTGTGTCATCTTGTTGATGGAAACAGTGAAGGGTTACAAGTGGCATCTGTCGAGATGAGCTGAGAATTCTCTTAGAGAGCAAGAGAGGAGACTGGAGAGACTGCAGGACAGTCACTATGAGAATCTCAAGAACTTAGAAAGATTCCGACAGGTGAGACTGGCCACGTCTGTTTAGATCAGTTCTGTTAGACCTGGCACCATTGGCGTGGGTTTCCCTTCCATTTTTTGCTGTTGCCTCCTATGTTTTTGCTGGTCTAGATGCTTTGGGCACTTTGCCACTGCTGTTCAGTGCCAAAGTATAAGTGCTCCCTATTGTAAATTGTTGTAATGGATTAGTGACTCCATGATTGGCCATTTGATTTACTTGTCAGACCCTAGTACACTGCACCATGTGTGCCCAGGGCCTGTAAATCAAATGCTGCTGGTGGGCTTGCAGCACTGGTTGTGCCACCCACAGAAGCAGCTTGTAAAATGTGGCTCAGGCCTGCCATTGCAGAGCCTGTGTGCAGTCTGGGACTGCCATGTCGACTTGGCAAGTGCACCCACTTGCCAAACCCTAAACCTTCCCTTTTCTACATGTTAGTCACCCCTAAGGAACGCCCAAGGTACCCCTATGGGCAGGGTGCATTGTATGTGAAAGGTAGGACATGCCCTGGTGTGTGTGGCCTGTCCTCATAGTGAATTACAGCCAATTTAGTTTTTCACTATTGCAAGGCTATCTGTTCCCATAGGCCAGAATGGGCACTTTGATTATAACATCTTATAAACATAACTGACCCAAGGAACAAGATAGGAAAATAAAGTTTAGTATGCTGGAACTCAGAATGTTAAAATACACCTTTTAGTGTGGGTGAGTTTTACATTCTGTGTTTGAAAGTACCACTTTTAGAAAGTAGGTATTTTCTTACCTAACCATCCAGTATGCCTCTGCTAGGTTTGTGTATTCCATGTCTGGTTTGTGAGTGACAGGGGGCTGGAGAGGGCCTTGGTTCCAGCAGTCTGATGAGTCAGGGCTGGGCTGAATAGAGCCCACATTGAATAGAGAGTAGGGGGAGGAGATTTCCTTTCACTTGCCTGAGCCTTCATAGAATAGAGAGTAGGGGGAGGCGTTTTCCTTTCAGCTACCTGGGCCAGGTCTGCATTCAACAATGCTGTCTCCACCTCCTGCCAGGAAGCTGCACCAGGGAGGACAGAACTGGTTTTGACTAGGTACAGAACTCTCTGCCTTCAGAGAACAAAAGATTTAGTAGTATAAATATTGGGACCCAGACCCCAGAACTTTAGATCACTTCTGGGAATCAAGACGAAGCTTTGCCAAGGAGAGAAACCAAGGAAGCTGAAGGAGGAGACTGCCCCTCTGCTGTTTGCTGTGTGGGGTTGGCCTGCAGTGGTTACTTACTGCCAAGGAAAGGAGAAAAGGAACTTTGTGTGTACTTTATTATCTTGAGGAAGATCTCCAAGGGCTTGAAGCGGAGCTTGCCTCCTGTTCTGAAGTCTCAGGGATACAAAGACTTCACCACCAGCTCCCCTGAATTTCCTTGCTGGGAATTCTAACTGCAGAGAGGTGCCTGCTGTTGGTTTGGGCCCTCTAGAGACTGCGTGTCGCTGGGAGCTGGAAGCGCGACGCAACGAGGAAGAAGCGCGTCGCCGCCGCCGCTGTTGCCGTCGCATCACCGAAGAAGCGTGTCGCCACCGCAGCAGTTTGCCGTCGCATCACCGACGAAGCGCGTCGCATCACCGGGGAAGCGTGCCGCCGCCGCAGAGGTCGCTGTCGCATCACCGGAGAAGCGTGTCGCAGGGCCTGTCGTGGCTCAAGAAACCATTGAGTTCGCCGCACGGCCGCCGGGCGTGCACGCATCGCATCCAAGTTATTGCATCGCAGCAAAGACGCCATTTTGTCGCATCACACCGGATCGTCGCATCGCATCGAGGCGCCAGCTTGTCGCATCGTAACCGGAACGCAGTAAGAAACCGACGCATCACCTCCTCTCCGGTAAGGAACCGATGCATCACCTCCCCTGCGCTGCAGTAAGGAACCGACGCATCACCTCCCCCGAAGCAAGGAACTGACGCATCACCTTCCGTGCGACCCTTTTGTTTGTTTTGCGTTACGCATCCAAGGTACTTTGAGAGTAAAGTGTCGCATTTACCATCTACATTGAACTAAGCTAATTCTACCATCTGAAAGTCATATTTTTTAATACTTTCTTGTGGATTTTTGTCGTTTGGTCTTGTGTTAAGTCTAGATAAAGATTACTTATTTTTCTAAACTGGTGTGGTGTCCATTTGTAGTGTTTTCACTGTATGTGTTCACAAATGCTTTACACACTGCCTCTGAGATTGTTGTATTCCGCTTTAGGTATCCGTATATAGGTTTTCCTGAAACATGTCCTTATATAGGCACAACTCGCATTGCCCTTATATAGGCATAGAATCCCTGTCCTTATTTAGGCATTAACCGTGCACTCCAAATACAGGCATGGTCACCGACATCCGTCCACCCTAACGTCACAACGAGTTCTTAGAAACCAGACCCTTAAGCTTCGGGAGTTCCCCAGCACAGGACTATTGATTTCTCCAAGAATTCATCTATTATGTATGAACCATTATACCTTAAGGGTTCATTCCTGACGTCTTCCTCTGTCCGACTTCACGTCAATGCTAACATTCCAAAGTACCTACCAGGTATAAATATACCTTCCCTTGCACAAGCAAGTTAGAGGAGACCTCGACTTCAGAGGAGCCCGTATCCCGGCCTGACGCACTGAGAAGACGCTGTCATCCCTGCTCGCAGAGAGTTCCGCTTCCAGTGATCTGACTTCCCTCGCGGGGTGTTAGAGTTCGAGTCCGGAAAGAGATTCCCACCTCTCTCATTCTTAAGGTATGGAGCTGACTAGAACCTAGAGGGACTCTTGGCATATTTGGCATACTAGGCTTAACATACTCTTAGTATACCGTAGTAAGGAATACTTCACCTACTTCCTACCTTTCCCTACACCTAGGTTAGGTTAGGTACATTGGGGTAGAACTAGCATCGTATGAGTACTCGCATTTTTAGTTCATGTTATTTATGTGTATAAATATCCACTAAAAGATAATGCTAGTGCAGTATTATTTATTTCTACTGCTCACGCTGTACATTATTTATCTTGCATACTGTCTTGTGATCATAACAGCACAAATCTCTTACACGAGAAACAAGACTGTTCAATAAACCTTTTATTGAAACGCCCGTCTATTCTTTCTGTGTAACTTTGAGGAAAACTAAGCATGCACAATTGAGCTGAGTGAAACGGTTATCTATTGTTTCCACGACTCTGAGACATGTTCCGATTCTAAAGGGAAACAAAGTGGTCATGTTTTGCGGCTGCCAGAAACTACTCCCTTCTTGTTATTCAAGGAGTTTCTAGTGGCCTCTGAGCTAGCTGGCACAAGTAATTAAGTTTAATATACTCGATAGGGACATATCGACCTTAGTCCTATGTCAAACCTATAGGGTATATTATTCCAATGCGGAGAGCCTATTAGGGAAATTGGAGCTACACTACATGGCGCCCAACGTTTGGTAAGGCGGTAATTTAATGCTAGATACTGTGTAACTCAGACGTGCTTTTTCTCTCAGAGACCCCTACCCATATACTCCATAAGACGTCTGGAGTGGGCAGGGTTAAGTATCCGCCAAAGCTACATAGGCAAGCACCCTATATATTAGCTGTTTGGTTTGTTCAACGTTGAAGGATACAGTGTTCCAAAATATTGTGCACCTTATCTTTTGTTTCCTTGAAACTTGTTCTACATTTTTCAAAAAACAAATGCCTGACTCCGAGAACGGTGGAGCTGCGGCTGACCCAGTCGTAACAGCTTTTAACTTAACCGGTTTAAATGAAACCGAGGAGGGTGTTATAGACATCCATCCAAACTTAAGAAGAGCCATCACTCTAAAACCTATAAAACACGGCCTACCACCGAGAGGCGGTAGAGCAGTTTTCGTGATAGAGGCACATGAATCATTTCAGAAAGAGGTATTCTATTCATGGATAGTATTCCCTGAATCAAATTCAGTAACAAAACTGTTTCACTTCTACAAAGAAGATGATCCACCAGAGGAATATATTCCTTTCGAGGATATTGAAATTCCACTAACATACCAGGAGCATCAGCTCTGGTTTAAAGGCGCCCTAAAACATCACAGAAACATTACCAGGCTCGGTCCACTAGGTAGACCAGGAGCAACATGGCCGATTCTAGCCGGCTACACTCCTCATCCTGAACTCGTTATAATGTCAGACGAGGAATTACATACTCAACTTTCAGAGTTAATAAAAATTTACAGACTATTGGTCCAATATGTCATGCGGACTTTCACAGTCCAACCACCATTAACCATTCCAAATCAAGCCCCTCACCAGGGGAATACACTAAAAATTACACCACAGACTTTATACGCAGTCATGGGTAAAATGCCCACAAAACGTGAGCAAATTCCATTCTGGATAGCTCAAAAAATTACTCAAATAGAAGCAGTATTTCCAAATACTAGCCATTATGAGAAACACAGAGTCCTAACAATCTGTTTAACGATGGGGATCACACCACAACTGGAAGACTGCACCACTTGGGGCTCAGTCTTTGCTGCCATCTATACTAAAACACATGGTATTCCGTCAATTGCAGTAATACCTGATGTCCTGAAACAAATTCAAAACGAATACGGGGCAGAGCCTGCTCTAAATTTAGGTATGAAATTACTGAAAAATTTCGACCAGGTCTCAACAGCAGCAGTGGCGATCCGCCAACGATTAAGGGAATTCGATGTTACAGAACATCAAACAGAACTACCCAGAATAATAGAACAATCTTATGCAGAATTAGGCAGAGATAGTTTGGGTGGAAGACCATTGAAGCCAAAACTATCTGAAAGTCCTGGGAAGGGCTCTATTAAACAAATTCCTACAACTTCTAAAAAGAAGTGGGAAACTAATAAACAAAATTCAAACGAGAAACGTTCTCAATCCCGAGGTAGGTCTCCTCAAAAGGAGCCCTCTGAAAGGAGGTATAACCTCAGGAATAGGGATAATTTGAAAAAGCCTGACAGGTATCAAGATACTGATACACGTTCCTCTCGTACCTTTCAGATCTCGTCACAGACATCGGAAAGAAGAGGACGGTCAGAACATAAAGAAGAACGCGTGAAATCCAAAGAAGGTAAACACGCTCAGAAAAATAAAACAAAACCTCAATTCTCCAAAAGAAGGTAGCAGGTCTGAAGGTCAGACATGCCGAGGATACTGAGAACACAACTCAAGAACGGAGAATGGGCTCAGACAATGCTGGACAGTGCAGCAGAAGTCACAATAGCTTGCCAGAACCTGAAGGAACTTCTGGAGATAGTGGACTTGAATGAGTACATTACAGTTGAGACTGTAGACACCAGGGTTAGTACTCCACAAAAGTTATATGAAATAACACTCCGGATGGAGGGAGACATACCAAGAAAGGTGAAAGCACTCTTTTGGGAAAAACTTTCAAGGGGCTATGACATACTTCTAGCAGAAAAAGACTGGCCACCACAATTTGTCAGGGAGTGCCCACATGGCGAGGACATTATTATGCCTGCCTTCTCCAACCATATTCCAATTCACCTAAAATATACATATGCCAGGAAATGGGCAGTAGCTCAGGCCCCAGCATTATATAAAAATCATGTAGGATGGGATGAGGACTCACCTCACCATAAAATACATCTGAAACATGAACCTACTGCACAAAGGCAGTACCCAATAAAGCAAGAAGCTAAAAAACAGGTCAGGGAGATCTTAGATCAACTTGAATACCAAGGGGTGATTGAAACATGCACCTCCTAAATGAACAATCCTTTATTTCCTGTCTCCAAACCGGACCATACATATCGTCTAGTTTTGGATTACAGACACTTAAACACTTGTTCAAAAACATTTGCAGTGCAAAATGCACATAGTACAGCATTAATGAATAACATTGTGCGCAAAAATATAAAACCACATTAGACATGTCAAATGGTTTCTTTTGTCAAAACATAGCACCTGGAAGCAGGTACTTAACAGCTTTCTCAATAATGGGGACCCAGCGTCAATTTTGTCGACTCCCACAAGGATTCAAGAATAGCCCGGGGTTATTCTCAGTGAGGGTAACAGAGTTACTACAACTTTATGATAATGAGGCATTGTCATATGTCGATGACATCTACCTGACAGACGATGACCTAAACAAACACTTGAACAGGGTGAATACCATTATATTGGGCTTCGCCTCTGAGGGCTATAAATTCAACTTTAAAAAATCCAGAAATGCCCACCTCAATGTCCTTTTTCTGGGATATGAGCTTTCAAGTGAAGGAAAGAGCTTGGCAGCCAACTTTTTAGAAAAGTGTGCGCTGCTCCAACCTCCAAAAACGCTGAAAAACTTACAATCCATCCTGGGTTTCCTAAATTTTGGAAGAACTTACATTCTAAATTACGCAGAAAGGGTTAAACCTCTCTACGCATTAATCAAACCTGATTTTTCAATCAAAAATTGGACACAGGAACACACAGAAATCTTGCGTTCACTCCAAGCTAATATGTTAGCAACAAATCACTTACAAACACGCGTAAGTCAACGCAATTTAGTGATCCGAATAATTTCGGGTCAATGCGGATTCACCTACTTAACATTTAATGAGGGTGAAAAAGTACCAATTGCATACAAATCTCATTTGTATACACAAGCAGAAATGCGCTTCACTTCAACTGAAAAAATACTGACGGCAGTTCAAACTGCAGTAGCAAAAGAAAGAGCTCTAGCCCAAGGGAAACGCATTATTGTCGTAACCCCAGTACCGGCTTTAAAGTCGGTAACTAAAGCCAGCATTCCAAATGCTAAAGCATTACATCCTAGATGGATACAATGGGTTAATTCTCTTGCTGCAACTGATGTTGAATATGTTTTTGACCCTGATCTAAAAACACAAGCGTTCCTGCAATATGAACACGAATGTCCTCTGCCTACTGAAATTCTGCCTCTCGATCAGTATGAATTCATAATTTACACTGACGGATCCGCACAACCCGCTACAGGGAGTAAGCAAGCTTACAGTTTAGCGTGTGCAATCGTTAAAGGTCGCATGCGAGATTGTATCTTCAGACCTATGGTCACAAAAACCCAAACTCTAGGAGATTGTACAGCTCAGCGAGCTGAACTACAAGCATTCAAACTGGCACTTGAAAGTACAGATCGTGAATTCCCCACACTAATAGTGTGCGATTCTTTTTACTGTGTTCAGTCGTTTAATGAATATATACAAAATTGGCTTGAAAATGGGTTCAAAGATGCAAAAGGTGGCACAATAAAGCATAAAACGCTTTGGGAACAAGTAGTTCAGTTAAAAACGAACTACCAAAGGCTCACGTGATCCATACACTGAGTCATCAACGTGATGGCGTTCACGTTGCAGGGAATTTATTGGCCGATGAAGCCACAAAGGGGGCTGTTCAAACGGCTTCCGTAGCTGCGATCACTTGTTCAAAAACGAGAATAGACAGTGAGATAATGTTGGCTGTCAATGCTACAAGCAAAGGCAGTGGTGCAGCATTACCAAAAAAGTTTCCACTCAAGTACTCTTATGTAATTGATGTGAACAACGTTCCTTTTGCTCGAATCCCTGGAGTGGGGGATAGGGTAATTCCAAACATGGAACGTAGAGCAGCTTTGATTTATGAAACACATCTGGGGGAGGGTCTGTCACATCAAGGGATCTCTAAAACAATATTAACATTAAAAGAGATGTACTGGTGGTCTGGAATGAATACACAGATTCACATCTTCATCAATGACTGCAAAGACTGTAAGGTACAGCGAGATGCAGAACGCCACCAGACACCATGCTACGAAGTAGCCTGCAAGGGACAGACACCATTATTAGACAGTATTAGACTATCTATGTGCAGGCGTCCTTCTGGACACCTGCAATCCCACAAATACTAAGTCAAGGTTCCTATGGATATGGCCTCAGCGCTCGGCTGACGCTCGAACTGTTATAAAAGATTTGCGAGTCTTTATCGGCACATACGCAATAGGCACGCTACATTCTGACCAGGGCCCTGCGTTTAGCTCTCGGGCTTACAAAGAAGCCATGGCCAGTATGGGTGTTGCATTGCGGTACTCCTCTCCGTTTCATCCTGAGGGAAATTCTGTTGTGGAAAGGAAAAACCGCAACATAAAGCAGTCTATAACAGCTAGGGTATTAGGTTCGGGTGATGGGTGGGTCAAACATCTTTATGGGGTCCAACGCTCATTAAATAATTTGCCAAGAAGTTCTCTAGGGGGGGTCACTCCATATGAGGTCCTATTTGGGACAAGAATGTGGGTACCTGACCTCGAACACGTAGGCACAGTGGTGGAAAATAAACATTTTGATATCAAAGATCGTTTGGCTGTTTTACAGGAACTCAATGAACTAAGATCGAAACAAAGCAACGTATTCCTGCAGCCAACCACCACTGGGGAAAAACCGGCGGTCCCAGCAAGGCCTGTCTGGATTCCAAAAGTTGGGGATCTAGTCAGAGAGAAGATTGCGGACAAGAAGAAATTTGGACCTTCTTACAGACGACCAGTACCTGTCCTAGCTATCCACGGAACAAGAACAGTACTTCTGCCGCCCCTTGCTGGAAAAAAGGAGAAAAGATTTGTGTCCATCGACCTCATCAAACCACAGTATGTGGCCAATACTAAATAGTAGGCCTCGTGGACTCCGACCTAGTAGCAGACACACTCCTCTCGCTACTATCCAAGAGGTTCAGACTGAAAGACTGATAACCATCGAGAATTCAGCAGAAACAGATGAAGGAGTAAGCAACAATGCTATGGAACTCATCCCTCTCGAAACTCAAGTAACAGTTCGTCCAAATACACCTGTCTACACCAATGTAATACGTGATCAACTGGTTCCAGCGATTTCAACGAATCCTGATGCAATTCCAACAATTGCCAGAACTGCTTCTGGCTACTTCATTAACTTTGATACGTTTTCTGAGGATCCGAGTGAGCCTGAGACGTTGCCAGCATCATTAAAATTCAAACAGCAAGTACAAGACTTTCTTCATTTTTTGAAAAAAGTTATCTGGTTTCACCATGGATTGAACTATGGATTATTTCTGGAATATTTTTCTTCCTGCTTTGGCTAGCTTTGGTTATGACTATAAGTGTGCTTATAAATGGCAGATACATCCATGTGAATACTGAAAGAAAAGATGTGAACTTACTTTTGAAACCTCACAAATCTTCCCATCGTGAAGCAAGAGACTTGTCAGCAGTGAACATCACAGCCGTTCCTATACAGGATGGTATAGTGTGGGACAACACTGATTTCGATATCTTCAGCCCGACGGAACAATTGAACATTCCACATTTATTTAAAATTTCACTAAGTGATCTTATTTCGTCCAGTACCTATTCTGATGATTGGGACTTTGAGACTGTAAATGACATAATGTTTGATCTAGAGAAGTCTGCTGCATTTTCTAATAATGAATATTTAGATGGTTCATCAGACTCTGAACAGCTGTATTGCTATAACCACTATGGTCATCATTTTTTGCATAAATCTGCAACACCTATAAATGTGTTTATGTTTAACCAATGGGAGCATTGTCCTACACCTCCAAAAGGTAGTTCAAAAACATTTGCTAAAAAGTTTCCATATTTTTCAGGATACAATACATCTGACCCAGAAACATTTTACTATAAAAATGTAAACAAAACAGGACTGAAAATTATGTTAACAAATACAAAACAGATTTACTCTGCAGCAATTAGTGCCCAATTGTCTAGACAGGGATACAACCTTTGGAAAGACTCAATAGACACAAAATCGGTCTGGGGTACTAAAGAATGGCAAGTACAGGGGACAGAAGCTTTATTTAGAGCATGTATCATCCCTCAGCAAATAATGTTTTTGAATGACACTGTCCAACATACGTCTTACCTTGGGTTAGCCAAGATCAAAGACATGAAAACTCCTTCTGTACCAACACCTGCAAGTGATAACAATACACAGGCAGCGGTTACAGTTGACACAATACTACAACTCAACAGAACAAATCCTGATTGAAAAAAATGGTTGATCTGGCCCACAGACACGAATACCTGTCAAGAAAGATTCCGGAATAAAACACAGGGCTTTACTATTCACAGGCCAGACCCACGATACGTCCAAAGACAACATCCAGGGGTAGTAACAACATACAGTGTAGGAAAATTATGCCTCGATTGGCTGCAGAAATCTACACTTAAGGATGTGAAACAACACTTATCCTTACTTAAAGAAGACGCAGACCTTAGGGAATTCTTGCTTGGACCAAGAAGATCGCGTCAAAAACGTTTCATATATGCCGGCATCTATGCTGCTTATAATGAAGCTTGGAAGGTGTCACAGATAGAGGCCGCAGAACGAATACGTGAAATTGATCGTATTAACTTGGAGAAAACTCTCACTGTGGTCGATAACGGGTTAACAACTTTGTCATCCAGAATATATTCATTGGACAACATTGTATCCTCTGCTATGGACATACTAGAACAAGATTTAGCCATGTTACAACAAGGCTAATCTCAGTTATGTTCTATTATGTTATTAAGCTGGACGCTGCAATCTTTGCGTGCGGGCTATGTGCCTTGGCGTTTTATCAACACGTCGGCTCTGTTTGCAGAATACAATCTAACTGATAAACAGATCGAACTGGCACAAAGGGGAGCGAAGTATACAGTGCTGAGCATTGAAAAACTGGAAAAACTACCATTTACTGTGGCAGAAAAACCAGCTACAGAATGGCTTATTCATGGCAAAATCACTCTACCTGTGACTACTTTTCAGTTTCAGTATTGCCTCAAACAAATGCAAGCAGGCAAATATGAAAGGTGGGGTAAGGAATACATTAAGACATCCTGGACTTTACCGTACACATATAGATGTAGGAGTGAGGATCGAGAAGTGTTTCTGAGCGGTACACACTGTAAAAGTGCACTAAGCGGTTCACTGATTTGTCAGGACATTTCTTTACACGGGGCTTGTAATGGTTCTGTGGCAAATTTGTCCTGCCATCAGCAGGGTACACCAGCTGCTGTGATTAATCCAACTTTTGGCCAACTTTCGAATGGGAGTTACCTCATGTTGAATGATCAGAGTTTCTGTGGCATGTTGCCAGGCATCCCATATCTAGTAACGGTCAACTCCAGGGTCACTTGCTGTATGCAAGTATTGTTTGCCCCAATAGACACAGTCAGGGAGTCGCCTTTGTGGCCTTCGTTGAATGTCTCTTTTATACGATTTGACACTTTAAGCAGAATGAAAGCCATGCTTATACAACAAACAGTGCCTTTGACCTCAGCCAAAGAAACCTATGATCTACAAGTTGCAAGGACTTCGGCTGAGATACAGGCTTTAATACGTACAAACTGCCCTATACATTTCGTAGAAATGATAGGACGTATCTTTAACATGTCAGATACAAGCGGAATTGTACATGTATTTAAGACCATCTGTTCCGGACTACTAGCACCTTTCCAGGCAGTCCTCGGAATCATCCCAAACTTTGCACATTCTGTGTTTGGTGGTGTGCCATTAATTCTAGCACTTGTTGCAGGAATTCTATTTCTATTCCTACTGTTGCGCTATGGCCAGCCTGTTCGCCGACATCACTCCGAGCGAAGTGGAGAAAGCTCTACTTGAACGACAGTGCCGTGAGCGGATAGTACAACTTTTGGGCATACCTCGTCTACGGGAGCTTAATACAACATGTTTCCTGTCATTCAGATCAATCTGGCAAGATTGCATCTTACCTGTTCTACGCTGCCTGTTTTGCGGTGAAGAATGCGTGCTAGACACCTGTCTAACACTCCCATCAGTCATGCCAACGGATATCGATACTCTGCTGGACCCGATAACGGCCCATGCTCTGTGTTGTCCCCAGAGGCTGCCAATCCTGATGACGGCATTCATTGAGATCTCACAGACGCTTCCGGCTGCTGCTGAGGTACGAGATGGATCGACAGGCACACAGGTAACAACGGAAGTGAACATTGCATCTTCTTCTGAAGGCGATGTTTCTCATCTCTGTGCAACTAACATTCTGAACGAGGTGTTCCATATGTCACCAACTGCGGTAGACGATATTTTGGCTACGGAAATAGATGATCTCATGTTTACACCAGACTCGAACACTGACTTTGATTCGGCTCACAGTGTACCAGGACAATAATGAAATTTGGCTTTCATATTTTCAAAACTTGGAACTTTTCCCAGAAATTGAACCTTTTTCTTTCTTTTTCTTTTTACAAAAAAGAAAGAAAAAAAAAATTTCTCTCTTGAAATGACATGGCAAATATCTGCTTACAGTAGAACTAGTCTTATAAAACGGACTTTTTTCATTCATGTTGCATTTACTTCCATTATATGCTTAGAATGATAACGATGCTTTAAATGTACAGTGCTTATTGCATTTCTACAATTTTGAACTTGTTTTAATATGCTTTTAGAAATGTTTTTAGCAATATGTGGTACTCAATTTTATGTTTAGCATTTAAATGTTTAGCATTTAGTATTATCGTTCGTTCGAAAGTGGAGTGGGTGTTGTATTCCGCTTTAGGTATCTGTATATAGGTTTTCCTGAAAACATGTCCTTATATAGGCACAACTCGCATTGCCCTTATATAGGCATAGAATCCCTGTCCTTATTTAGACATTAACCGTGCACTCCAAATACAGGCATGGTCACCGACATCCGTCCACCCTAACGTCACGAGTTCTTAGAAACCAGACCCTTAAGCTTCGGGAGTTCCCCCAGCACAGGACTATTGATTTCTCCAAGAACTCATCTATTATGTATGAACCATTATACCTTAAGGGTTCATTCCTGGCGTCTTCCTCTGTCCGACTTCACGTCAATGCTAACATTCCAAAGTACCTACCAGGTATAAATATACCTTCCTTGCCCAAGCAAGTTAGAGGATACCTCGACTTCAGAGGAGCCCGTATCCCGGCCTCACGCACTGAGAAGACGCTGTCATCCCTGCTCGCAGAGAGTCCCGCTTCCAGTGATCTGACTTCCCTCGTGGGGTGTTAGAGTTCGAGTCCGGAAAGAGATTCCCACCTCTCTCATTCTTAAGGTATGGAGCTGACTAGAACCTAGAGGGACTCTTGGCATACTTGGCATACTAGGCTTAACATACTCTTAGTATACCGTAGTAAGGAATACTTCACCTACTTCCTACCTTTCCCTACACCTAGGTTAGGATAGGTACATTGGGGTAGAACTAGCATAGGTACGCATCGTATGAGTACTCGCATTTTTAGTTCATGTTATTTATGTGTATAAATATCCACTAAAAGATAATGCTAGTGCAGTATTATTTATTTCTACTGCTTACGCTGTACATTATTTATCTTGCATACTGTCTTGTGATCATAACAGCACATATCTCTTACACGAGAAACAAGACTGTTCAATAAACCTTTTATTGAAACGCCCGTCTATTCTTTCTGTGTAACTTTGAGGAAAACTAAGCATGCACAATTGAGCTGAGTGAAACGGTTATCTATTGTTTCCACGACTCTGGGACATGTTCCGATTCTAAAGGGAAACAAAGTGGTCATGTTTTGCGGCTGCCAGAAACTACTCCCTTCTTGTTATTCAAGGAGTTTCTAGTGGCCTCTGAGCTAGCTGGCACAGGGTCAGACTGATTTGCATATGGCCATGTCTGAACTGGGGTGGCGGAGTGAGCTAAAGAATGATGATGGATTAAACCCAGATCAGTTGACTGGGGTTGAGTGCTTGCAATGTTCAACACTCCGTCCATCATCCCCTTTGGTTTTGTATTGTTCGCCCTAAGTTGGCAGGGTATGCCCAGACGTGGGTCCCTTGCTCACTTTGCCACTGGATTCAAGATAGCCTGGCTGATGAGGGCTGTGAGCCCGAAACCGGTCCCAGGATGCTTGTTTCCGGTCCAGGGAAGACATGGCTTGGCAGTTCGGGCTGGACTGTTCCCATGAGGCACAGGTTCAGACTGATTTGCATATGGCCATGTCTGAACTGGGGTGGCGGAGTGAGCTAAAGAATGATGATGGGTTAAACCCAGATCAGTTGACTGGGGGTGAGTGCTTGCAATGTTCAACACTCCGTCCATCATCCCCTTTGGTTTTGCATTGTTCGCCCTAAGTTGGCAGGGTATGCCCAGACGTGGGTCCCTTGCTCACTTTGCCACTGGATTCAAGATAGCCTGGCTGATGAGGGCTGTGAGCCCGAAACCGGTCCCAGGATGCTTGTTTCCGGTCCAGGGAAGACATGGCTTGGCAGTTCGGGCTGGACTGTTCCCATGAGGCACAGGGTCAGACTGATTTGCATATGGCCATGTCTGAACTGGGGTGGCGGAGTGAGCTAAAGAATGATGATGGATTAAACCCAGATCAGTTGACTGGGGGTGAGTGCTTGCAATGTTCAACACTCCGTCCATCATCCCCTTTGGTTTTGTATTGTTCGCCCTAAGTTGGCAGGGTATGCCCAGACGTGGGTCCCTTGCTCACTTTGCCACTGGATTCAAGATAGCCTGGCTGATGAGGGCTGTGAGCCCGAAACCGGTCCCAGGATGCTTGTTTCCGGTCCAGGGAAGACATGGCTTGGCAGTTCGGGCTGGACTGTTCCCATGAGGCACAGGGTCAGACTGATTTGCATATGGCCATGTCTGAACTGGGGTGGCGGAGTGAGCTAAAGAATGATGATGGGTTAAACCCAGATCAGTTGACTGGGGGTGAGTGCTTGCAATGTTCAACACTCCGTCCATCATCCCCTTTGGTTTTGCATTGTTCGCCCTAAGTTGGCAGGGTATGCCCAGACGTGGGTCCCTTGCTCACTTTGCCACTGGATTCAAGATAGCCTGGCTGATGAGGGCTGTGAGCCCGAAACCGGTCCCAGGATGCTTGTTTCCGGTCCAGGGAAGACATGGCTTGGCAGTTCGGGCTGGACTGTTCCCATGAGGCACAGGGTCAGACTGATTTGCATATGGCCATGTCTGAACTGGGGTGGCGGAGTGAGCTAAAGAATGATGATGGGTTAAACCCAGATCAGTTGACTGGGGGTGAGTGCTTGCAATGTTCAACACTCCGTCCATCATCCACTTTGGTTTTGCATTGTTCGCCCTAAGTTGGCAGGGTATGCCCAGACGTGGGTCCCTTGCTCACTTTGCCACTGGATTCAAGATAGCCTGGCTGATGAGGGCTGTGAGCCCGAAACCGGTCCCAGGATGCTTGTTTCCGGTCCAGGGAAGATATGGCTTGGCAGTTCGGGCTGGACTGTTCCCATGAGGCACAGGGTCAGACTGATTTGCATATGGCCATGTCTGAACTGGGGTGGCGGAGTGAGCTAAAGAATGATGATGGATTAAACCCAGATCAGTTCACTGGGGGTGAGTGCTTGCAATGTTCAACACTCCGTCCATCATCCCCTTTGGTTTTGCATGTTTTGCGGCTGCCAGAAACTACTCCCTTCTTGTTATTCAAGGAGTTTCTAGTGGCCTCTGAGCTAGCTGGCACAAGTAATTAAGTTTAATATACTCGATAGGGACATATCGACCTTAGTCCTATGTCAAACCTATAGGGTATATTATTCCAATGCGCAGAGCCTATTAGGGAAATAGGAGCTACACTACAAGATAAGCCTGCCTGCTCGTGCCAAGCTACCAAAGGGGTGAGCAGGGGTTTTTTAGGAGTGTAGCCCCCTTACCCTGACTAGAAGCAAGGGCCCCTACTTGGTTAAAGGTACCCACCTCTGCCAACTAGAGACCCCCATTTCTAACATTGGTGGTCAGCGGTGAGGATTTGGACTTGCATTTGTGACTCATATAAAGTGATTGGTGTACACTACTAGTGCAGACCATAACGCGACCACATACATTTTGGTAGAATTTTTTCCTTGGGACTTCTATTTTTGCTAGAAACTGCCAATCCTTGTTACCATGAGCAAAGCAGCATCCAACGCATCTATGGATCTACAATTTGAAGAAGACAGGGTTGATATTTACACTGTGCCACAGCTTAAAACCCTCTGTAAAAGATTTAAAATCTCTGTGAAAGGCATCTCCAAGAAGGAGGAGTTTCAAAAGGCACTGAAGGCCTGGGTGGAAGCTAGAAAAGCTCCTGAGCATTCTGAAGAGCCTAGTGAGGAGGCAGAGAATACAGATGGGCAGCTGGATGGGCCATTGGGTCTGGCCGGGGAGAAAGTACCTTCCAGGGCAGGCAGCAGTGTTTCTTCAAAGGGCCTGTCTCCAGAAGAGCTGGGGGACAGGGAGAGGGATAGGATGCATCAGATGGAGCTAGCCAAGCTCAAACTGGGTGGTCAGATGGAATTATAAAGCAAGAAGTTAGCCTTGGAAGAAAAAAGGATGCATTTAGAGCATGAGAAAATGTTGAGGGAATTGGAATTGAAAGCCAAAAGCTTAGAAATTACTCCCTCTGGTGGCAGCACACCATCCATGCCTGTAGAAGCAAGAGTATTCATCCCCAAAGATGTTATGAAGGAGTTCCACAAGCATGAAGATATTGGGCAATGGTTTAAGGCCTATGAGGTAGGCATGACCTCCCACCGGGTCCCTGAGAAGGATTGGGGAGCGGGGTTGTGGGGGCGGTTTCTCAGTGATGGGCGGGACACCTTATTAGACCTGCCCTCTGAGGACCAGAATTCCTATGTCCACATGAAGGAAGCCTTGATGACCAGGTATGGATTGACCCCAGAGCTTTATAGACAAAGTTTTAGAAATTGTAAGAAACTGGAGTCAAGTACTTGGGTAGAATATGTGTCTTTTTTTGGCAGAGCATTGGATGGTTGGGTGAAGGGTAGCAAAGTGAATGATTTTGAAGCGCTCTATGATTTGATTGCATGGGAGCACTTGTCCAGTAATTGTTTTCCAGAGCTACGCCAGCACCTGACTGATAGTAAGCTGACTATCCTTAGGAAGCTTGCTGAGGAGGCGGACCGCTGGGTTAGTACCCGGGTCCACAAAGGTCATGTGGGAGACTTTGCCAAAGGTGGGCAGGGTCCCCAGCAGAAGAGTGGGAGGGACAAGGGTAAACAGAGGGAGTTCCAGAAAGGGCCCTAAAGTAATCCCCAAGGGAACCAAGGGAAGGGTTCCCAGCCTCCCCCTGAGAAGAAATCAGGGGCCCGACAGATAAGCCTGTTCAAAAGGGGCCCAGGACATGTTATACTTGTGGTCAGGTGGGCCACTGCTTCTGGGATCCTAAGTGTCCCCTGAAAGGAAAGACAGCACCCACTGGTGCACCGCCCCGGCAGATGGCTAGTGTAGCCCTGGGGGAGGAGTTGGGTGCCCAAGGTGGGTGGGGTCCCGCAGAGATGTCCCTGGTCTCTTTAGGAGACAGTGAGATGGTCCCTAGGACCCAGCTGCCTGATAACACTAAGAAATACAGGCAGTGGGTGACCATCAATGGCCATAGGGTGGAGGCTCTGAGAGACACTGGAGCCAGTGTAACAGCTGTCAGTTGTCGGCTGGTGTCTGAAGAGCAGGTGATCCCCCATGCATTTTACCCTGTAGTTGCCGCTGACAACTCAGAGAGCCACTGTAAGGTGGCCCAGGTTCCCTTTGAGGGGGGGTCTCAGGTGCCTTTCAAGTAGCTGTGAGGCCAGCCATGCCTGTTGACTGTCTGATAGGCAATGATTTGGAAAGCTCCCCTTGGGCTAAGGTGGAGCGAAGAGCTCATTTGGAGATGTTGGGTCTGCCTGAGTGGGCGTGTGTGACCACTCGGTCCATGGCAGCCAGTAAGGGTATTCAAGAGGGCCTGGGGCCTGAAAGAGTGGCCCAGGTGCCTGCCTTAAAGAGAAGAGGCAGGGGGCGTGGGAAACCAGCCCCCGAAGTTCCCACGGTCCAGGAGGAGGCAGACCTTGAGGGGGATGCCCTGGAACCTACAAGGGAACAAGTAGCTGAACTGGGGGACCTGCCTGAGCTGACCCATTGGCAGCAGGAAGGAGGACCCTCCAGGGAAGAGTTCTGCGAGGAGCAGAAGAAGTGCCCTTCTCTTGTGGATTTGCGGCAACAGGCCACAAACCATGCAGCAGGTGATCAGTATGGATCACATTGGATCTACTGGGAGAATGGTCTCCTGTATAGCGAGCCTAAGGTTGCTGAGCCTGGGCCAGCCCGTGTGCTGGTGGTACCCCAGCGCTTCAGAGCCTTCCTACTGGGTCTGGCTCATGATGTGCCTTTAGCAGGACATTTGGGGCAAGACAAGACCTTTGAAAGGCTTGTCACCCACTTTTATTGGCCCCAAATGCGCAAGAGTTCAGATACTCATTGCAGGACCTCTCAGACTTGATAGGCAAGTGGTAAGAGTGGGAGGAAGCACAAGGCTCCTCTCCAACAGTTCCCTGTGGTCAGCACCCCCTTTGAAAGGGTGGGCATTGACATTGTGGGGCCTCTGGATCCCAAGAAAGCCATGGGCAACAGGTTCATCCTAGTCTTGGTGGACCATGCCACCCGGTACCCGGAAGCCATCCCTCTCAGGACTGTGACGGCCCCCGTGGTGGGACGTGCATTGATGGGGATTTTCTCCTGTGTGGGGTTCCCCAGAGAGGTGGTGTCAGACCATGGTACCAACTTCATATCTAAGTATATGAAGTCCCTGTGGCAGGAGTGCGGTGTAACCTACAAGTTCACCACTCCTTACCACTCCCAAGGTAATGGGCTGGTTGAGAGATTCCACCGGACCCTAAAAGGCATGATTATGGGTCTTGAGGAACCTATGAGGCGTAAGTGGGACGTCCTCTTGCCATGCCTTCTGTTTGCTTACAGAGAGGTGCCACAGAAGTCCTTAGGGTTCAGTCCCTTTGAACTGCTGTATGGTCACCCTGTAAGAGGACCTCTGAGTTTGGTAAAAGAAGGCTGGGAGAAAGCTCCCAGTAAACCTCCCCAGGATGTATATAGCTACATGCTGGCCTTCAGAAAACCAAACTCGGCGTTTCAGACAACTCACTCAGGCGAATCTGGAAGCCAGCCAGGAGGAGATGAAACGGTGGAATGATCAGAATGCCACTCTGATCGAGTTTCAGCCTGGACAGAAAGTGTGGGTCATGGACCCTGTGGAGCCTTGTGCGCTCCAGGATAAGTGGACCGGACCATTTGAGGTGGTGGAGCGCAAGAGTGATGTCACCAACTTGGTGGACTTGCGGTCGCCTAGGAACCCTTTGCGGGTCCTGCATGTAAACCGCCTAAAGCCCCACTTGGAGAGGTCCGAAGTGGGCATGCTCCTAGCGACAGATGATGGAATGGAGGAGGAGACTGAGTCTCTTCCTGACCTCCTGTCTGCAACAGAGCAAGATGGGTCAGTGGATGGTGTGAACCTCTCTCCCGGCCTGACCCCTGAGCAGCAGGGTGACTGTCGCCAACTGTTGGGACAGTTTCCTGATCTGTTCTCCCTGACTCCCGGTGTCACTGAGTGGTGCGTCCATGATGTGGACACTGGGGACAGTCCTCGTGTAAAACACAAAACTTACAGAGTGACTGACAGGGTGAGAGCTTGCATCAAGGAGGAGGTCTCCAAGATGTTTGCTTTAGGGGTGATTGAGTCCTCTAACAGCCCTTGGGCCAGCCCAGTGGTCTTGGTCCCAAAGGCTGCTGCGCCTGGTGCCACACCCGAACTCCAGTTCTGTGTGGGCTACTGAGGACTCAATTCAGTCACCAGGACTGACGCGCACCCCATCCCCAGAGCTGATGAGCTCATTGATCGGTTAGGGGCTGCCCGGTACCTCAGTAAGTTTGACTTAACGTCTGGGTACTGGCAGATCGCCTTAACTGATAGGGCAAAAGAGAGGTCAGCATTCTCCACACCAGATGGGCACTACCAATTCCGGGTTATGCCGTTTGGGATGAAGAATGCCCCGCCACCTTTCAGAGGTTGGTCAACCAGGTGTTGGCTGGACTGGAGGATTTCAGTGCCGCCTACCTGGATGACATCGCAGTGTTCAGCGCCAGTTGGGAAGAACATCTGCGCCACCTCTGGGAAGTGTTGATGGCACTGCGGAGGGCAGGCCTCACAATCAAGGTAAGTGCCAGATCGGGCAGGGTTCCGTGGTGTACTTGGGGCACCAGGTTGGGAGCGGCCAGGTGGCGCCCCTACAGCCCAAGATTGAGACCATCCTGGCTTGGGAACCCCCCAAGACCCAGACAGAGGTGAGAGCCTTTTTAGGACTCACAGGGTACTACAGGAGGTTTGTCAAGGGGTATGGCAGCATTGTTGCACTCTTGACAGAGCTGACTTCCAGGAAGCAGCCCAAGAAAGTGAACTGGACTGACACCTGTCAGAAAGCTTTTGATGCCCTGAAGACTGCCATGTGCATGGCGCCCGTGCTTCAGGCGCCCAACTTCTCAAAGGAATTCATTGTGCAGACAGACGCTTCAGAGCATGGTGTGGGGGCTGTACTTTCACAGATGAATGAGGAGGGCCTAGACCAACCTGTAGCCTTCATTAGTAAGAGGTTACTTCCACGGGAATAGAGGTGGAGTGCAATTGAGCGTGAGGCATTTGCTGTGGTCTGGGCACTGAAGAAGTTGAGACCATACTTGTTTGGGACTCACTTCCGGGTTCAGACAGACCACAGGCCCCTCAGATGGTTGATGCAGATGAGGGTGAGAATCCAAAGCTGTTGAGGTGGTCCATTTCCCTACAGGGGATGGACTTCACGGTGGAACACCGCCCTGGTACAGAACACGCCAATGCTGATGGTCTGCCCAGATTTTTCCGCCTTAGTGAAGAGAACTCCCAAGAGGTAGGGTAGTTCTCCCCACATTTCAGCTGGAGGGGACACGTGTTAGACCTGACACCATTGGCGTGGGTCTCCCTTACATTTTTTGCTGTTGCCTCCTATGTTTTTGCTGTGTTTTTGCTGGTCTAGATGCTTTGGGCACTTTGCCACTGCTGTTCAGTGCCAAAGTGCAAGTGCTCCCTATTGTAAATTGTTGTAATGGATTAGTTACTCCATGATTGGCCATTTGATTTACTTGTCAGACCCTAGTACAGTGCACCACGTGTGCCCAGGGCCTGTAAATCAAATGCTGCTGGTGGGCTTGCAGCACTGGTTGTGCCTGTCAGACTTCCTCGTCCTGATTCCTTGGGATTGTGCTGATGCTATAAAGGGGTCCACCTCTCGACGGCCCCAAGTCTGGAATGTACACACACACAGACTGTTGGGATAGTCAAGCGAGGGAAGGAAAGGGTAGGAACAGCAGGGAGGGAGATCTAAGAAGGAATAGAGAAACACAAGATCAGTGGATAGTGGTATCACCTTTACTAGGTTCAAGAATCTAGCGTATTCCCCACACTGCTGAACTTCATACACCCTACCTGTAAAGGAAAAGATAAACGATGACTGCCAGAAGAGAGTAGGGGGGATGCAGGGTTTCCATATACTCTAGGAAGGATCAGAAAGAGAGAACAGACATGTAATAAATCTCTTTCTTAGAGGAACACCATGAACTACTAGTGATAGTGCCCTTTACACATACCTCTAGATACATATAGAAATGCGGTAGCTGCAGGGACTTAACAGTCTGGACCCCCTATCTAGTACCTCTCTCCTGGGAAATAAAACAAGACAAAGAACAATAAAGTGATAAGATATGGTAAGTATTGGTTGGATCAATAGTTTTCTACGTCAGTCTCTTTGAAAACTTTGGAAAATATCAACCCAATACAATGCCAGGTCAAAATTGTGTTAAATGAAATTCTAGTCCTTCCCCGCACGAAACCGATCACTGCCGGTCTCTGCCAACAGGGAAAGAACAAGGGACTTGGGACTCAGTTATATAAGACACTGAGTTTCTGTAATCTTTCCCCGCACGAGACCATCCAGCTGGTCTCATCCAACGGGGAAAACACAAGAAATGCTGAACTCAGTTAGAATGTCACTGAGTTTCTGCGATCTTTTCCCCGCACGAGACCATGTACAGCCGGTCTCATCCAACGGGGAAAACAGAGTAATCTTTCCCCGCACGAGACCAATCAGCTGGTCTCATCCAACGGGGAAAACACAAGGAATGCTTCGGTACAAGTTAGGGCTTATAAGCCCCTTTGACGGCAATCCGAGGGATGCGTTAGGAAGTTTGTTGGGCGCACTGCCCTCTTACCGCCTGAACTGAAGGAGCCGTCAGTGACCAAAGAAACTGGAATAATCGGCCGCGAGGATTGTTCCCGGCGGCTCTTGTACTTGATTTCCTGGTGTGACATCAGAGCACGTACAACGTGTCTCGCGGGGCATAACGGGAACTGTAGTCTTTAGGCTTGGGTCTGCTCGCTTCCTGGTTTCGCGTGTTGACACAGTCAGCGCGTAACCGGTCAAACCCTGACAGTACATCCCCTCCCCCGTGGACGCTGACTGACAGATGGTTTCTCGGGATGCAAATGATGGAACCGGGCCGTAAGACGAGGTGCGTGCACATCCCCAGCCGGTTCCCATGAGTCCTCCTCAACACCATAGCCCTTCCAGGAAACCAAATACCACAGTTTTCCTCGCACTATCTTGGCATCTTTGATTCCCTGGACCTCATACTCTCGCTCCTGTTGTACCCACACTGGCATAGGTTGTCGTTTCACTGGACAGCGAGAGGGTTTTAAAAGTGAAACGTGGAAGACGGGGTGGATTCTGAGATGGGCTGGGAGACGCAATTTAACGGCAACCGGATTAATAAGCCTGGCTACTCGATACGGGCCTATAAATTTAGGGTTGAACACACTGGGTTTCTTAAAGTGTATGTGTTTCGTGGACAGCCATACCAAATCCCCTTTCTTGTACAAAGGACCAGGGCAACGGTGTTTGTCTGCTTGGGCTTTGTATTTTCTTTTGGCCTGGAGCAGATTGTTACGCGTAGCAAGCAAGGTTTGGCGTATACGCAACAATCGCTCTTTGAGGTCCGGTAGTCTGGCGTTGGTACTGGGGAGGAGCAAAGGAGTGAATCGGTGGTGAAACCCATAGGAACTGTAGAAAGGCGTGTATTGAGTGGAGGAGTGTTTGGCACTATTGTATGCTATCTCAGCCACCCATAACCAATCCACCCATGCTTCGGTGTTATTATTAACGTGACACCTAAGAAATTGTTTAAGGGTCTGATTCAGTCTTTCTGTCTGGCCATCGGTCTGCGGGTGGAAACTTGTGGAAAGAGACGAGGTGATACGTAGTTCTGCACACCATGTTTTCCAGAAGCGAGCAGTGAACTGGGCTCCTCTGTCTGATATTATAGTCTTGGGAAGACCATGAAGACGCACTACATTCGTCAAAAGAATGTGTGCCAGTTGACTCGCTGTAGGGGCTTGAGAGCAGGCGATAAAATGACCCATTTTGGTTAGATAGTCAATAACTACTACTATCGCGTCTTTCCCTGATCCCTGGGTAACCCCACGATAAAATCCACAGAAAACCTCTCCCATGGGATCTCGGGTGTGGGCATCGGTTGTAGAAGTCCTTGAGCCTGTCTGTGATCCGTCTTCATCTGGGCACATGTGGAACATTCTCTAACCCATTGTAGCACATCTACACGAACCGTGGGCCACCAAAATTGGCGTAGTACCTTCTCCAGAGTTTTCTCGCCCCCCATGTGACCAGCACAAGGAATCTCATGACACCAAGAAAAGGCCAATTTGCGCAGAGATCTAGTAGGAACAAGCACCTGAGAACCCTTCATGGGGAGACCTTGACGCATCTGCCAGTCTCTATGATATGTAAGCCATGTTTTCCAGGTAAAGGATCGCACCCCTGTTCTGATGCTCTGCAGAAAATCCTTCGTTTCGGTGGCACATATTACTCTGCTCGGTTCTATGATTGCTTGTTCAGGAGCAACGGTTTGATGTGTTGGGTTTTCTTGTCCTGTGAGAGCATCGGCTTTTTTGTTGTTAACTCCAGGCCTAAAGGTTACAATGAAATGGTATTCTTCGAAGAATTGCATCCAACGAAGCTGCCGTGGTGTGAGATACCGTGCGGCTCGCATGAATTGCAGATTACGATGGTCTGAGTACACCGTCACCTGGTGGACCGCTCCCATTAACCAGTGTCTCCACTCCATCAGCGCATCCCTGATAGCCAAGAGCTCTTTTTCGGCTATTGTGTAGTTTAGTTCCGCTGTGTTCAGTTTCCGAGACATAAACGCAATGGGGTGGAGACAACCGGTGGTTTCATTCCGTTAAGTCAGAACTGCTCCCAGTGCCACGTCCGATGCGTCAGCCTCCACTATGAAGGGCAGATGAGGGTTTACATGAGCCAAAACAGGTGCAGTTGTAAACCCTTTTTTGAGAAGATCGAATGCTTCTTGGGTTTCCTTGGTCCATACAAAGGGCATTTTCTTTCTGGTCAGGCGAGTCAGGGGTGCTACTAAGTCAGAGAAATGTTGAATGAATCTCCAATAGAAGTTCGCAAACCCTAACAGACTTTGGATGTCTTTAACGTTTTGTGGACACGGCCACTCTACCACCGCCTTAACCTTCCTTTCTGCCATCACCTGGCCTGAAGGGGTAAGCATGACTCCCAAGAACTCAACCGTGGTCACATGGAATTCGCATTTTGAGATCTTGCAGTAGAGTTGGTGTTTGCGTAAGGCTTGGAGGACTTTACCTACATGGACGACATGGTTTTCTTCGTTGTCCGAATATATCAGTATGTCGTCGATATAAACCACAACGAAGTAGTCAAGGTATTCCCTGAGCACCTCATTGAGAAAGAATTGAAACGCGGCAGGGGCGTTGCATAACCCAAAAGGCATAACTAGATATTCGAAGAGCCCATACCGCGTCTTGAAGGCCGTTTTCCACTCATCGCCTCGGCGCATTCGTACCAAATGATATGCTCCTCGCAGATCAAGTTTAGTATAAATACCAGCCACTCTTACCTGTTCCAAAAGAACAGGGATTAACGGTAGTGGATACTGGTTTTTTATGGTGATGGCGTTTAATGCCCTAAAGTCGATGCAACACCGCAGGTCCCCATTAGCTTTTGGTATATAAAAAAGGGGGGATGCTGCAGGAGACCGGGAGGGCCGGATGAATCCCATCACTAGGTGTTTATCCAGATAAGAACGGAGATATTCGGTTTCTGGGACAGTAAGGGCGTATATTCTGCCACACGGAATAACCGCTCCCGGTGTCAGATCAATCCGACAGTCGTATTCCCGGTGCGGAGGGAGCACCTCTGCCTGTGAATCACTGAAGACGTCTGCGTATGCTCCATAACATAGGGGTAGCGTTACCTCGTTTTCCGCTGCCGTCGCTATGTAGTGCTGTGAGGCCAATGTTTGAGAAGGCCTGATACGTGGCTGAAGACAGTGTTCCTGACAGTAAGGAGATGTTAGTTGTAGGGTTTTTGTCGCCCAGTTTATGAGGGGTTCGTGTTGTTGTAACCACGGGAGACCTAATATAACCCCATACTGCGGGGCTCGAATGATGTTGAAGGACAACCATTCATGATGATAGCCAGCAAAAGTGAGTTCGTATTCGGGAGTGTGGTGACTTATGGGTCCTGACTCCAGTTCTTTTCCATCGACAGCATACACCGCTTCAGGACGGGGTTTGCACAGAAGCTGGATACCCAATCTTGCTGCTTCGTCCCGGTCCATAAAGCATCCAGTGGCTCCTGAATCCACCATGGCTCGTACAGATTTCTGTTCTTGATCTATCGCCACTTCCAACGTAATGAAGAAATGATTGGAATCGGTCTGTGCACAGGGAGTTATTGAAGGGATAGCGCAGTTGCTTGGGGGTTTCCCTTCTGCTGCCCTCAAGCGTTGGAGTTTTCCACCCCCTTTTCTGGCACAATAATGGCCAGTTGTCCTGTTCTGGGCCGACCATACTTGGGTTTCACTGGACAGTCACGGAGGAAATGTCCCTTCCTCCCGCAATACAGACACAGTCCCTGTTTGCGTCGATGGTCTCTCTCACTAAGTGTTAGTGAGGCTCTCACCGCCCCTATCACCATTGGTTCAGGTTTTGCGAAAGGTTTTTCCATGGAGAGTGATCTTTCATGCAGTGGGGTATACCGCTCCTTCCTCCTATGATCCCCTTTCCGTTCTTTGAGTCTATGGTCAAGGCGCAGCGTGAGCTCAATGAGCGCGGCACATGTGCGGGGTTGGGGGTCTATTTGAGCAAGGACATCTTTTAATTCCTCTGTGAGCCCTTGATAAAAGATGGCCGACTGCTTGACCTCGGGCCAGTCAGTTTCTGCAACTAACTTTCGAAAATTATTGAGGTATGTAACCAGATCTGAGGTACCCTGCCGGAGCTCTAGTAGATCCCTATCTGCGGAGAAGGTGTCGGCACGTCGATCGAATGTTTTTTCGAATTCTATTTTGAATTCGTCCCAGTCATAGAGAAGGGGATCGTCCCGTCTTACTATCGGGACTGCCCACTGTGCTGCCTCACCACCCAAATAAGAAATTAAAAACGCCACCCGGGCTTGGTTAGTGGCGAACATTTTGGGTTTACAAGTGAAGTGGAGCAATACTTGAGTCATAAAGACCTGCACCTTCTTAATCTCCCCATAAAACCTTTCAGGGGGAGCTAAGGGAATTTGTGAGGGCATTTCTACTATTACTGAGGCAGGTTGTGGAGTACCTACTACATCAAACGGGTTTCTCTGTATTCTGTCTACCCGGGCTTGCAGGTGTGCTGTTTCCTGCCGCGAGGCTGTTAGCTCCGTTTGTACCAACGCCAGAGCTGCCATAACATCATCCAAAGTGGCCATCCCTAATCTCAGCACAACCGGGAGGAAAGAATTCGTGGGCCGATTATTCTGTCAGACTTCCTCGTCCTGATTCCTCGGGATTGTGCTGATGCTATAAAGGGGTCCACCTCTCGACGGCCCCAAGTCTGGAATGTACACACACCCAGACTGTTGGGATAGTCAAGCGAGGAAGGAAAGGGTAGGAACAGCAGGGAGGGAGATCTAAGAAGGAATAGAGAAACACAAGATCAGTGGATAGTGGTATCACCTTTACTAGGTTCAAGAATCTAGCGTATTCCCCACACTGCTGAACTTCATACACCCTACCTGTAAAGGAAAAGATAAACGATGACTGCCAGAAGAGAGTAGGGGGGATGCAGGGTTTCCATATACTCTAGAAAGGATCAGAAAGAGAGAACAGACATGTAATAAATCTCTTTCTTAGAGGAACACCTTTACACATACCTCTAGATACATATAGAAATGCGGTAGCTGCAGGGACTTAACAGTCTGGACCCCCTATCTAGTACCTCTCTCCTGGGAAATAAAACAAGACAAAGAACAATAAGGTGATAAGATATGGTAAGTATTGGTTGGATCAATAGTTTTCTACGTCAGTCTCTTTGAAAACTTTGGAAAATATCAACCCAATACAATGCCAGGTCAAAATTGTGTTAAATGAAATTCTAGTCCTTCCCCGCACGAAACCGATCACTGCCGGTCTCTGCCAACAGGGAAAGAACAAGGGACTTGGGACTCAGTTATATAAGACACTGAGTTTCTGTAATCTTTCCCGCACGAGACCATCCAGCTGGTCTCATCCAACGAGGAAAACACAAGAAATGCTGAACTCAGTTAGAATGTCACTGAGTCTCTGCGATCTTTTCCCCGCACGAGACCATGTACAGCCGGTCTCATCCAACGGGGAAAACACAGTAATCTTTCCCCCGCACGAGACCAATCAGCTGGTCTCATCCAACGGGGAAAACACAAGGAATGCTTCGGTACAAGTTAGGGCTTATAAGCCCCTTTGACGGCAATCCGAGGGATGCGTTAGGAAGTTTGTTGGGCGCACTGCCCTCTTACCGCCTGAACTGAAGGAGCCGTCAGTGACCAAAGAAACTGGAATAATCGGCCGCGAGGATTGTTCCCGGCGGCTCTTGTACTTGATTTCCTGGTGTGACATCAGAGCACGTACAACGTGTCTCGCGGGGCATAACGGGAACTGTAGTCTTTAGGCTTGGGTCTGCTCGCTTCCTGGTTTTGCGTGTTGACACAGTCAGCGCGTAACCGGTCAAACCCTGACAGTGCCACCCACAGAAGCAGCTTGTAAAATGTGGCTCAGGCCTGCCATTGCAGAGCCTGTGTGCAGTCTGGGACTGCCATGTCGACTTGGCAAGTGCACCCACTTGCCAAACCCTAAACCTTCCCTTTTCTACATGTTAGTCACCCCTAAGGTAGGCCCAAGGTACCCCTATGGGCAGGGTACATTGTATGTGAAAGGTAGGACATGCCCTTGTGTGTGTGGCCTGTCCTGATAGTGAATTACAGCCAATTTCGTTTTTCACTATTGCAAGGCTATCTGTTCCCATAGGCCAGAATGGGCAGTTTGATTATAACATCTTATAAACATAACTGACCCAAGGAACAAGATAGGAAAACAAAGTTTAGTATGCCTGAACTCAGAATGTTAAAATACATCTTTTAGTGTGGGTGATTTTTACATTCTGTGTTTGAAAATACCACTTTTAGAAAGTAGGTATTTTCTTGCCTAACCATACATTATGCCTCTGCTAGGTTTGTGTATTCCATGTCTGGTTTGTGAGTGACAGGGGGCTGGAGAGGGCCTTGGCTCCAGCAGTCTGATGAGTCAGGGCTGGGCTGAATAGAGCCCACATTGAACAGAGAGTAGGGGGAGGAGATTTCCTTTCACTTGCCTGAGCCTTCATAGAATAGAGAGTAGGGGAGGAGTTTTCCTTTCCGCTACCTGGGTCAGGTCTGCTTTCAACAATGCTGTCTCCACCTCCTGCCAGGAAGCTGCACCAGGGAGGACAGAACTGGTTTTGACTAGGTACAGACACTCTCTGCCTTCAGAGAACAAAGGATTTAGTAGTATAAATATTGGGGCCCAGAACCCAGAACTTTAGATCACTTCTGGGAATCAAGACGAACCTTTGCCAAGGAGAGAAAACAAGGAAGCTGAAAGAGGAGACTGCCCCTGTGCTGTTTGCTGTTGGCCTGCAGTGGTTACTTATTGCCAAGGAAAGGAGAAAAGGAACTTTGTGTGTACTTTATCATCTTAAGGAAGATCTCCAAGGGCTTGAAGCTGAGCTTGCCTCCTGTTCTGAAGTCTCAGGGATACAAAGACTTCACCACCAGCTCCCCTGAATTTCCTTGCTGGGAATTCTACCTGCAGAGAGGTGCCTGCTGTTGGTTTGGGCCCTCTAGAGACTGCGTGTCGCTGGGAGCTGGAACCGCGACGCAACGATGAAGAAGCGTGTCGCCGCCGCTGTTGCCGTCGCATCGCCGAAGAAGCGTGTCGCTGCCGCCGCAGCAGTTTGCCGTCGCATCACCGACGAAGCACGTCGCATCACCGGAGAAGCATGCTGCCGCCGCAGAGGTCGCCGTCGCATCACCGGAGAAGCGTGTCGCAGGGCCTGTCACAGCTCAAGAAACCATCGAGTTCGCTGCACGGCCGCCGGGCATGCACACATCGCATCCAAGTTATCGCATTGCAGCAATGACGCCATTTTGTCGCATCGCACCGGATCGTCGCATCGCATCGAGGCGCCATCTTGTCGCATCGTAACCGGAATGCAGTAAGAAACCAATGGATCACCTCCTCTCCAGTAAGGAACCGACGCATCACCTCCCCTGCGCTGCAGTAAGGAACCGACGCATCACCTCCCCCGAAGCAAGGAACCGACGCATCACCTTCCCTGCGACCCTTTTGATTGTATTGCGTTACGCATCCAAGGTACTTTGAGAGTAAAGTGTCGCATTTGCCATCTACATTGAACTAAGCTATTTCTACCATCTGAAAGTCATATTTTTGAATACTGTATTGTGGATTTTTGTCGTTTGGTCTTGTGTTAAGTCTAGATAAAGATTACTTATTTTTCTAAACTGGTGTGGTGTCCATTTGTAGTGTTTTCACTGTATTACTGTATGTGTTCACAAATGCTTTACACACTGCCTCTGAGATAAGCCTGCCTGCTCGTGCCAAGCTACCAAGGGGGTGAGCAGGGGTTAGTTTAGGAGTGTAGCCCCCTTACCCTGACTAGAAGCAAGGGCCCCTACTTGGTCAAAGGTACCTACCTCTGCCAACTAGAGACCCCCATTTCTAACAGGTTCTTTCTACAGGGAGTTATAATGTGGGTATGATGACATGTCATCAGGGGGGGCTTTTAGAGCGAAAATGTTGCTCTTTCATTTGTAGGGGTGCATTATCATCGTGGGTAGTCCACAGCTACATATAATCCTTTATTTCATTAACTTAGGCCATTAGAACGTGAACAGTGATAACGTAAAAGGTGATGTGCTAGGGATAGTTTCAATGTAAATATGAAGAAATTAACGTTGCAACTATGGGCCCGATTACAATGTCGTTAGGAAGGCCTCCAAATCGGATTTAGCGTTTCCGGATCCGATTCGTAGCCCTTTTTTCCGACCGAATCGTACACAGGTCCGAACGACCAAGTACGATGCGAAGATCGCGTACGCGTCGATCGAATCGTTTCCCAACCCGATCCTGTCCGTACGAATCGTTCATAGCCGAATTGTGCCGCGCAATGGAGCTGGATTCCGACCAGGCGAGTACGATGCACAATTCGGACAGCCGCATCGACTTGGTCTCAGCAAGATGAAACGGCTGTCGGAATCATACTTCGGGGGGCCGTAGCAGGCCCCCCTTCACCTGGGGCCCTCCGAATCTGTCACGGGTGGGTGCCCATGGGTCCCCCTGATCCAAGCAGGCACAGTGTGGCGGGCACCATGGGGTGCCCGCCACAGGGTGTATGCTTTTCCCCACCCACCCCTTTTTGCTATGGGAGCCTGTGTACGCGTCCAGTATACAGGCTCCCATAGAGTTCAATGGGAGTCAGAGCGAACCAAGTCCGTAAGCATACAAATGCATCGTACTCGCTCGTTCGGACTCCAGGAGCACGATTGGCTCGTAAAGGCCTCCGGATCAGAGTCATACGGAGGGCTTTCTTAGCGAGATCGGAGTCGGGCCCTATGTGTGGTTAGTCAAAAATATTAACGTGCAGAATTCGTACACATAATTGATGTGCTTATATAACGTGTTAACTTAGATGTGGTCAGTAATAATATTCATTTTATATGTGTAACTTCATGAGGCCATCTGCCATTTCTTATGTTGACCAATTTCTGTAGGCCTGAATAGTTTTTTTTCTTTGAAAGCTCTTGCGTTAGACTTACTAGTAAATTTCATGTGCATGTTGGATTTGATCTTTCTCACGTTTCTGTTGCAGGTGGAGGATTCATCCTTGTTAGCTAGAATAATTGAGCGGCGATACTGATAATAAAGGACTGTTGTATTTTCTCATCAGAGTAAGCCTGGGAATCAAGGTCATCTGGAAAGTTATCTACAAGGAGGTGGCTTGCCTGGATGGTGTGATGTCGCAATGCATCTTGGGGTACTCTTATAAAGTGAAGTATCTAAGTTAGGGACAATGTCCTGGGGACTTCTGCTTTGCCTTGAGAGAGAGAGCATCTTAGAATGAGCTCTGTAGTTTTATGCTACTTGACTCATCTAAACGTGAAGGGACTTCTTAGGAAGACTTCAAGGCTGACACCTTTATGAATCTTGCCTTGCGAAATGCTAAGTAGGGATGTCAGTGGTAGGGTAGGGACAGACTAATGCTTTATACCTACGAACCTCCAATGAAGGGGAATCTCGATGTTGGTGCAATTATTTTCTGTATCCTGCTTCTTGAACTGACTATTCTGTGCATGTTCAACAAAAAACACCAAAGCACACCAAATGGTCGTAACTATCATCCAATTTCAATGATCTGTGGTTCAACCAGTCAAAATGAATGTCCTTTAGAAGAATTCCACAACAATTGTTGAATCAGGTCTCTTTGCTTGGTTTATTCCATTTCATTACATATAGAAATCAGCAGCAGCCGACGTACGTTTCGCCCCCCTGGGCTTTCTCGAGGCTTAGATGTAATATACTGAGTTCAATTTCCTGTCTCAAATCACAAAGTTCCAATTAAGTGCAATAGGTCGTAATTATTCCAATAAATGATGTGAAAAATCAACCCGACTGGCAGTCATGTCAATCCCTGTTGTAAGCCGCGTTAATTTCGTCATGAACCGTGGAGGAAACTTTTCTCTTCCACGAGTGTAGGACCTTGATACGTCCTCTCTTGTTTTAAGAGGCAGTCAGTGCACCTCATAACCGGCAGCAGCGCCTGTGCATGTTGAACCCCCTTAATTTCACCCGTAGGTTCGGCTTTGTAGTAGTTCCAATGTATTTCTACACCCTCATTTTGAGGGTGTATGTCCAACTGTTCTTGGCTTTGTAATAAACTAACTAAACATAAATGGGAGTCTGTGATTCTTCTGAGTCATAGTTCATTGGAACTATAATGATTGAATGGATAACAATTTTCCTCCCCTCCACTGTTTCATGCTGACAAAAAAGAGGCATCGGCCTGGGGTTCCAGAGTAGATCTAGAACATGGAAAACGGCTCCTTCAAGTGTATGGCTGTCACATACACCAATGGAAACCATAACATAGAGAATATTACTTTGGTGAGCCACGTGACAGAAAGTGCAAGCATGCTGTACATACAGATAACCAAACAAATACAGATTTCAACAACTAAATAAACACTAAATAGACAATACATAGAAGTGTGGGTCCGTCCTATATATACAACAGTCCTACAGCAGCCCTCTGAGCTCTCTTCTTCTTAGTTTGAGGGTGATGAGGCTATGGACATGAACTGATAAAAAGCATCAACATTTTGACCCACAATGTATGCGTAAGTAAATATACGTCACAAAGGGTCTTCCTCAGGACTGGTTTGGAACCGAATAGACAGCCAATTAAAAATTAAACAGAAGCACTCCTCCAATCCTGGATGTAGTCTGCCAGTGTCTAATCAGGGGATGCCTGATTCATCGCTGAGAGTAGTGGAATGTATCCCCGTGTTCAAAGTACCAAATCCTCCCTAGAATCGGGTAATGACTTCTGAGACAGGTAAATCCCAATTATTTGTCTATGATCTGTATGTGATCTCTAATCGAAGTCTGGTAGTGAATGCCACAGTCCAACTTCTTTTACACTTCCTACACGTGCACTCTGTCAAATTGCTCTCACTGTAAAAGTTTTCACCACAGGGACATCCATAATAAATCAGTGCCTCTGTCAACCTTCCCTCTTTCTCAGAAGGCGACGTATCAGGAGGAAGACTTCCTAAAGGTACTCTACTCAGAAAGACACAAAGAAGAAAGGTGAGTGCTAACCATGCTGATCTCTGGGCAGGTGGATCAAGTCAAATAGCAAACAGTTGTAATTAGCCCCTGGCTTCCTGGTAACTGCTGTACAGCTGAAGTGGAAGGTGAAGGACTGAGTCACTCCATACTGGGAAAGACTGCTGCTGAACACTACATAGAAGCAAGTGAAGATTCAAGATTCCAGTATCCCAGGAAATAAGTTGAAGTATGAAAGGGGAAGGGAACCTAACAGCATACTCATCCTCGACCTCCCCAGAAGGACCCACATCACACCCCACCTCAAGAAGCTACGTTGGCTCCTGATCCAGAAGAGATGCCAGTTACAGATGCTGACATACACACGCAAAGCCCTACACAATGAAGGGCCTGCATACATCAACAAATGTCTGACCTTCCCTCTTCCTCACAGACACCCCACGGGTCAACCAACAGTGGAGAAAGTTCCTTCTCGTCCTGGTGGCCAAGGCATGGAACAACCTCCCCCTGCACCCCAGGACCACCCCATCAATCCAGAAATTCAGGAAAGATCTCAAGACGTGGATGTTCGAATGAACAAACCACTGCACAGCAGCCAGCTTCTCCAGAACCTTGGGACCCTCATGAGTGATCCGCTGTGCTGTATAAATGTCTAATTGATTGCTTGAGGAGAGAAAAAAAATGTCTAAAGTGCAGGGAGGTAAAATCAGATGTGAATTTTAAGAGGCAAAGGAAATCACTCCAACTGTTGTTGCCAATCACTGATTCTGTGGGATTGGAGTTTCTAACGCTGTCACTTCTTGGCCTGTTCCAGAGGTTTTGCAACATTCAACTACTTCCTCTTCTGCCCTGGAAGTGCCTGATCCTAACTTCCTGTGTCCCAGGGCAATACCATAAACTAGTGTGCCAAACTACCCTTTCCCATAGCCACCATGATTATCTCCTGTTCTGTTTGGCACACATATTACCCCATTGAAACTGCCCTTGCCTTAATCACAATGAATATCTGTCTGCAAGGGTAAGAGGTCTTTGGATTCCTGACATCCACACTCATTTGAAGGAGTCCTACTACAGATGAAGATTTATTACTTTCCATTGTACATCAGGCCCCTGGGATTCAACCGAACTGTAACCATAAATATCATAATTTCCTCCTACACACTGCTCTTGATCTTTTGAATTTACTGTACTGTCTCTTGCCCGTAAATGGCCCCAACTGCCCAACCCCAGAAAATCTGCCACTGACCTAACATTTGCTACCAGTGAGACCCACGTTGAGGGGAATCACCAACATTCTGGATTTCACCTGTTTCCTCTCTAGTACTGAGACGCAAGTGGTAGCAGAATAAGTCCAATTTCATCACAATAGCAACATACAAAACTGAATCCTTGTCAACAAATAAATGATATGATCAACTTTATATCAAAGTGAGACAAACTGCAAGGGCCCACACAACTGCAAGAGAATGCATCCTCCACTCCCATGGCAGTAAATCACATTGCTGTCATCTACACAACCTATGTTATGTTATGTTTATAGAGCGCGCAGCTACCCAACAGGGTCTCCCGGCGCTGAGCAGGACAACAAACAAACCACAGACAGCCAATGATAGCAAAAGATAAGGAGTTTATACTTGACTGTAAAGGAAAGTCTTTAAATTCTTGTGAAAGGCTAGCAATGAGTGGCACATCCTAAGTTCCATTGGAAGAGAGTTCCAAAGTTTTGGGACCAGGTAAGAAAACGAGCGGCCTCTCATACAAGTAAGACGGGATCTGGGTATAGAAAAAAGAAAAAGGCTAGCTGATCTCAGCTGATGAGGTTTGACCAGACTTTGTATGTAGGGAGGCGCCAAACCATGTTTGGCCCGGAACATGTAACATAAAGCCTTAAATTCGATGCATTTGTTCACCTTAAGCCAATGAAGTTTATGAAGGAAAGGTGAGACTGAAGCATGTCGAGGAAAACAGAAAAGGAGGCATGCTGCCACATTTTGTATGAGCTGCAAGCGATGAACTGAAGCTTTATCAGCTCCCAGGTACAATACATTTCCATAATCTAGTCTGGAAATCACCAGTGCCTGCATTACCATTCTATGGGCTGTAGGAGGGATTAACCAGAGAATTTTCTTAAGCCACTTGAGAACCGCAAAGCAGGTCGCAGTGACCACAGACACTTGGGCTTTAAGGGAAAGGTTGTTGTCAATGGTAAAACCCAGGTTCTTAACTTTGGGGACCGGAGCAGGTAAAGGTCCCAGAGTGTCAGGTCAGTGGTTAATTCCCCAAAGTTTGTGGTTGTTTCCCAGAACAAGGACCTCTGTTTTAGTACCGTTCAACTTCAAGGCATTTCTGGTCATCCACAGCGAGATATTACTCAGTCCGAGCTGGAGCAAGGAAGGGTCCTGATGTTGAGCGGCTGAGAGAGAAAAGATGATCTGGGTATCATCTGCATAGGAAAAAATAGACAGTCCTGACTTTTCAGCAATGTCCCCAGAGGGCGAAAATAGAGGTTAAAAAGGAGAGTGCTTAATATTGAACCCTGCGGCACTCCTGAAGATAATGCAAGAGGATTTGACTTTGTCGTATGAGAAAAAACTTGAAACGAGCGATCTTTTAAAAAAGAGATCAGCCACCTCAGAGCCACACCCTCAATACCAGCAGCTTCAAGACGATCTGCCAATTGGAATGTGACACTGTATCAAATGCAGCACTCAAGTCCAGCAGAATGAGAGCTGCCGTACCTCCGCAATCGAGCTGCTGCCAAAGATATTCAGTGACCCCAACCAAAGCCGACTCAGTGCTGTAGCCAGAACTGAAGCCAGACTGTGACGGATGAAATAAATTGTGAATTGCAACAAAAGAGGAGAGTTGGGAGTTGATATGTCTTTCCAATACCTTAGAGAAGACAGAAAGGAGGGATATTGGACAGTAATTTGAACAGCAGAGAGGATCAAGACCGGTCTTTTTCAGTAGAGGAAGCATAAGAGGGTGTTTCCACTTCTGAGGTACGAGACCTGAACTTAGACAGGTGTTAAGAAGGTTAAGAATCACGGGGGCGTGGCTAACCACCGAGCACGGCGGCCGTGCAATCGCTGGGCTCCCGGCCCGGGGTCCTCCATCTGCACCACAACACACTAGCGGGGGCAACATCTGTGCCCCAAAAGTGCTGAGGGGGACAGCGGGGACACTGCGGACCCGATGTATGCGCCGCAGCACCGTCAATCCAGTGTGTGACTCCGATATGAGGGAAGTGCGCAACGGCTCGGCTCGAAAGAAGATGGCGGCCCTCGTCTTCTCCTGACGGAGGAGGACGTACCAATCCCGGTCTACGGAAGGAGCCGGAGCGCCCTGCTGTCGTCCCCCTGACCATCCCGGAGGCAGAGGGAGTCTGCTGCCCCACCGAACACCTCGCAGGATCGGAAACGAGGTGAGCCAGGGCGTGCTCCGCTTCACGGCGCCTGGGCCTAGAGACTGTTGGGGGAGCTGGCTGCTGAGCGGCTCCAGGGGCTGTAGCTCTTTCGGCGGTGCACGCTGCCGAATGTGGGGCCTGCTGCGGCTCTAGCGAGAGAACACTGCAGACCGGAGCCGTTATCCTGGAGCGGCCCGTGGTGTGGGAAAGTGCCTCGGGCCCTCACTGGACACTATAACACCAGATGGCTCCATGTCGGAAGCAGATCAAACGGAGTGAGGCGTGTGGCCGATCCGAGCCACTGTTGGAGAGCCATATGGGGCGCCGCAGTAAGGGACGTGCAGAGGCCTGAAATACTCATTGGGCGCACTGTTTTGCTGGAGACTGGGCATGTGGAGGCCCCAACAGGGCAATCAACCTACGGGAGTGGAACACTGGCCCCAGGAGATCCTGGCTGTGAGAGTGCCCCTGGCCCCCATCGGGCACCATGGTGCCCGTAAGCTACAGGCTGGGGGCAAGTTAAACTGTACTACATCCCCACTGTGAATGTCGCCAAGGTGTAGGGAGACAGCTGCTCCAGAAAGTCGAGATCAAGACCTCTCAAAACACAAAAGAAAATAAGGCAAAACTCCATGGACTTCCAGCCCCTGGTGACTCCATCAAGGCGGGGTTCTGTGACCAGAAATGAGACTGATGCCTTCAAATACTTTAATGGCATGCTGTAAGGTGGGGTCCTTCACTGAACTGCCAAGGATCCGCTAGAACACTGCTCCATTGGAAAAATACGCGGACCTACCTTCCGCAAACTTGGAATTCGTGTTAGATGAATTACCCATTAAGGAGCCTCTAAAACTACATGTCAGTGGGAGCCGCGACTCGAGGAGATCTGTCTTGGTGAATTGCTCACCCCTGCCCTTCCGACGCGGTGAGGCAACACCCGCACAGGTTCCATGGCGATGCGGGCCGTCAGCTGCAAATAAAGACCAGGAACTGGCTTGTGATACACTCTGTGACAACTGGTTGCGGGCAAGATGGTCCGGAGCTGTGTAGCGGAGAGGGCGGCGTGATTTGATTTGAACATTTATAAAGCGCACAACTGCTCATGGGCGTCTAGGCGCTGGTAACATGTGGTTCAGCAAGGTTGCCAAAAGGAATGTATATGCGAAGTTAGTTGATAAAAAGCCAGGTTTTTAACGCCTTCCTGAAAGCTAGCAGTGTTGGACTGTTCTTTATGGCATATGGAAGCATGTTCCAAGTTTTAACAGTACCTACCAGGAAACTTCTTCCACCCCAATTCGCTTTTTTAAACCTGGGTGTTTGTAAAAGTTTGCAGTGAGCGGATCTTAGGTTTCTGGGAGGTAGATACCACTTCAGATGATTCTTCAGGTAGTTAGGACCAGATCCATGCAGTGCCTTAAACGCTAGGCATTGGGATTTGAATTTGATCCTCTTGTCCACTGGGAGCCAGTGCAAGGTTCTCAATTTGTGAGAGACTGGCTGAAATTTCGGGATATCCAGCAGCAATCTGGCATGGGGTGCTGCAGCGTGACCAAACCCATCCGGTGTGGACCAGGGTGCTGGCTCCCACTAGTAACTCATTATTGCAGACTAAATAGCATTTGGGGAACGTGACATAGAGACACTGCGTCACGGCTGGTCTGGCTTAGGGGTCTGCCCACCATGGGGGCCCTTCTTGTGGCCATAGCATAAACCGAGAAGAGTTGGCTCAAGTCAGGAAATTGCAGAGGGCGCACCCCTTGCGCCTGACCTTGGTGGCAGAGATGTACATCTCTCGGGGTCTGGGCATCCTTCGTTCCTGGGCGGCTGATCGCTGCAGCGAGACTAACACTTCCGAAGTGTCCTTATACTAGCCCAGACGCAATCATAACACCCACCTTGGAGGGGCCAAGAAAGATTACTACTGAAGCAAAGCATTAGCCACAGGTGAAACAAGAGCCAGACCTCTCGGAGGGGCCTTAGGGGAAGAAAATCTCAACCGCAAAGTCGATGCGGTATGGACAATAACCATTGAAACACACCAACTCCATAACCCCACATCTGACTCTGATACTGTACTAGCGGCAACATGGGACGTACGAAGGGCAGGAATCAGGATACAGAGGAATTCTACACAGCCTCGACCACCACATCCACAGAGATGGTACCCCCACGGCGGAGGGCACACAGCCGGACAAATTGGATCTCATCCTACAAGAAATACGATAGTCAGGTGCACTGATGGAGCAGCAACTGGGCTCCCTTACGGCAGACATTGCTATAATCCGAGATGATCACAAGAAACTCGCCGAAAAGGTGACTGCCAACAAAACGGCAGTGCAGGAACTGCTCCCAAAACAAAAAGAACACTCGAATGAGCTGGACCGGATGCAACATCAGCTTGCAACCCTACAGGAAAGAATAGAAGATGCAGCGGGAAGGTCACGTCGAAATAACGTGCACATTATTGGCCTAACAGAGAACTCGGAGGGTCAAAATGCAACGCTCTACATAGAAGCCTGGCTCAAATCACTTATGCCACCGGAATGCCTAACTGACACTTTCTGCATCGAAAGAGCCCACAGGGTTCCTACGCGGAGAAGAGTACCGGGCATGTTGCCCTGCCCAGTTGTAGCCAGAGTGCTCAATTACAGAGACTGTGACCAGATACTACAAGTTGCGAGGGAAAAAGCACCAATCACGAAAGATAATGCACGCATTTCCTTTTTCCCTGACTACACACTCCAAGTGCAGAAGCAGAGGGCGCAATATCACGGAGTTAAGCAACATCTACAGGCAATAAATTTGAAATATGCCCTCTTATAGCCAGCAAAACTCAAAATCATACATGAGGGAAAAAAAGTAACTTCTTTGATACCCCAATGGAAGCGTGGGAGTGGATCGAACACACCTTCCCAAACCTACCTATCAATTCGGCCCACCGGCGGTCAGAGGAGACACAATCCAGGCGGCGGCAATCACAGCGACAACGATCAAAACCCAAGCGATATGATGAAGACACGGCTCCAACACCCGCACAAGCGCTAGAAGAGCAGAGAAGGGCTATCATTTCTGCTGCCACCTTCAGACAAACAAGAATAGTCACAGATGACGAATCATCTATGGGAGACGCGGCTCAATCGGAGCCGGACCATAGCCCACCACTGTTTTCCTCGCTGTCCTCACACACAGGGAATGCACTCCTCAATTAAAGGACTATTGTAAGGTCAATCGAAATGGACAAGGTTATACCACTGTGGGGGACCTCCTGGGATGCAGTTTGTAAGTAATATCAATACTGATGGGAGAGACGATTACTGGTTCTCCCGCTAGAGGAGGTAAGACTGTCATGTAAGCACCTTGTGAACTCTTTGCACGACAGAGGAACTATGCTAGTCTTCAAAATGGGAGCGGGTGTCTGCACTCTCCTGTTCCCCCAGAGACTTGAACACTGACTCAGGGAGCGGGTGGTAGGGCCCTGGGGCCGGGGTCTGGCAGTGCCCCCCCCCTTCTTTTTTACTTTCGCTTAAGGGAGGTTATCTTTTGGAGTGTTGGTAGCTCCCCAGAGTTACTTCTAGCCATGCCCCCCAATGCAGTAGCAAATGTTAAATGTTTTGAGTTATTAAGTATTGTTATTATTGTTTGGTCGAACCAAGTTCCGCAGTTGGACCATGTATTGGGGTGTTTAATTGGGGTGCTGACGGGCCGAAACTCACGGAAACTTTTCACTTATTGGTTTATCTCCATGTACTTTGATGGCTAGATAGGGTACGACACAACATTATAACTGCTTCACATGGAACATTAGGGGAATGGAATCACCCCACAAACAGCATAGAGTGCACGCCCAATTGATCCGACAAAAAGCACAAATAGTGTTCTTACAGGAGACACACCTAACCGCACTAGAAGCCACCAAATTTCAGAATAAATGGAGAGGGCAATTGTATATTACGACTTACTCCGCATTCGCCCAGGGAGCGGCCATCCGGTTGCGATCTGGGGTCCCATTCGTAATACAAGAAAAACGTATAGATAAGGAGGGCAGATATGTCCTGATCCGGGGTACACTGGATGGTAATCCAATAGTGCTGGGAAGTTTGTATGCCCCTAACTCAGATCAGGAACCCTTTTATGCCCGAGTCAGCACGGCGCTGGCTGATTGGTCAGATGTTGGCTGGATACTCGGCGGCGATCTTAATGCGGTTGCAGATACTGTTTTAGATAGATCCCACCCTCCCCTAGCTGGGGCCCAATCAATACGCCAATCTAAAACATTGCAGAATTGGGCACAGGGCTGGGCCCTAACAGACATATGGCGTAATCACAATAAGGGAATGAGAGAATACTCATTTTACTCCGCCACACACGACCTTCACACACAAATTGATCATATATTATGCAGTTCGTCGCTCCTTACACAGACCACTCGAGCTGCCTATGTGGGCAAAACAATATCAGATCACAGCGCATTGGAGATTACATTCACATGGGGGCGCGTTCCAGCCCCAGTTCCTACATGGCGCCTCGACCCCCGCCACCTAGAAGATGGAGTTTATCATGCAACACTAGCATCCACCATAACTCATTATTTACCGAAAATGCTGGTACGGCATCTTCTGTAGGACTGGAATGGGAGGCATTTAAGGTGGTACTAAGAGGCACAGCTATCAGCACTTCCTGTGGAGCCCGACAACAGGTCCACCGAGACCTGCAGGACATTGAAGACAAACTGCACACACTAGAAACTAGGGTGGCCCGAGACCCCATGGCAAAACCAGACCTTCAGGAGGCACGCATTAAATATGCAGAATTATTGGATCAACTACGTGTAATAGACTACCGAACTTACTTACATAAAACGCACGCAGAATCAGATAGACCAGGTACCTTACTAGCACGGATCCTTAGAAATGCCACCCCCTCCCCCCGCCTATAATGGAAATCTGGTCACCCCAACATACTAAAGCCGTTACACAAACGGACATTAATAAAGCTTTCTATGACCATTACAGAGCACTTTATACGGCCCCACTGTGGATTGACCATCTAGAGATTAGCGCATTCCTGGAAACAGTAGAACTCCCGCAGGTGTCGGACGAGAATAAGACAATGCTAGCTGAACCCATAACACTTGCGGAAATAAAAGCTGCAATTAAGGGCCTTCCTAACAATAAAACCCCAGAATTAGATGGCCTTCCTGCGGAGTTTTATGCTACTTAAATACAACAATTAGCCCTACAACTACAGAAATTGTATAAGGAAGCCTTTGAAATAGGCACATTGCCCCTCTCTACAACACAAGCACTAATAACCTCACTTCCTAAACCCGGGAGGGACCATTCTTGGTTATACGCATACCGTCTGCTCTCCTTATTAAATACTGAGTTTAAGATTTTAAGTAAAATACTAGTCAATCGCTTACAGCCCCTCGTACCGAAGCTAGTACATATGGATCAATGTGGCTTCGTCCCTGGGCGTAGTATGTCAATGAATATACGTAGACTATGTAATATCATGTTTGCTTGTACCACGGAGGACCCAGAGGCAGGATGTATCACACTAGATATCACTCAGACATTTGATACACTGGGCTGGGACTTTATGTTGGCCGCGTTACAGAAATTTGGGATTCCACAAGCCTATACCCGCTGGATCCAACTATTGTATCATCTTCCCACAGCAAGGGTGCGCACAGGATCACACATCTCAGAACCATATCAAATACAGCGGGGCACAAGAAAGGGCTGTCCCCTTTCTCCCATATTGTTTGCTCTTGCCCTTGAACCACTGGCCCACAAACTACGAGCGTCCTCAGCGGAATGGGGTATAAACATAAACGGCGCCCATCATGCCCTATCACTTTACGCAGATGACATTATCCTATACACTAGGAGACTTCGGAACAACTTGGATACTGCAGCACAACTTTTCACACAATTTCAACACATAGCCGGATTAGCAATTAATTATGAGAAATCCTATGCCTTCCCTTCGGCACACATATGGAAGAACTGATTATACCATTTGGAAACTGTGAGATAACAATAGCTCATAATACTTTCAAATACTTAGGGATCCAAATATATAGAACCAAAACTGATCTAATAGAGGGCAATCTACATAAGGCGATCCGCTCCCTGAGGGCTCAAATTGCGTTTTGGACGTCACTGCCCCTATCAGTGGCTGGAAGGGTTGGCAATCACTAAGATGGTCATGCTTCCACGCTTACTTTATTTTTTTACAAACCTCCCAGTGGTAATCCCGAGAGCAGTATTGGCAACCCTGAATACACTACTAACCACTTTAATTTGGGGCACAGTCTGCAGACGCCTGAGCTTAGCAAAGCTACAACTCCCATCAAATGCCGGGGGGATGGGAGCCCCAGACTTCTATGCGTACTGCCTATTATCAGAATTACAATGGCTCTCATATTGGCTGACAGGCCGTAACTTGCAGGAAATCGTGTACTTGGAGAGCATGCTGGCACAGGGCACGCTGCATAGACTGCTCTCCCCAAGTGGATCAATACCGCACACTGCAGGAACCCTTCTCAGAACTGCACTCACATACTGGAAGCAGGCATTAAACTACACGAATACCCTCCCTGCATATGCTCGAAATATACCACTGCTGGGCATTCCCACTAATCTAGAAACACTCACTACCCGTTAATTAGAGCCCTGGTTGCAGGCCGGAGTGACAACGATAGGGGACCTATTTGGGGAGAAAATGTTACTTACACACACAGATTTTGTAAGCGAGCGGGGGTCACAGAGACACTGTTCATGACTCATGCGAGTCTGTCACGGTACGTTAAGAAATACTGGGTGCCTAACGGGGTAGAATCAAATACTCATGAGTTGGTCCACCTAGTGTACCTCATGGGGACGGGTAGCCACTTAACCCGCTGGCTCTATCGGGGCATACACACACACCGTCCCTCTCCACTAATTGTAACAAGTACTAAATGGGGACAGGACATTGACAGACCACTATCAGACAAAGACTGTGCAACGATTTTAGAATACCCAAAACGAACCTCCCGTAACACCCGCTTTAAATTTATTCCGTATATGATAACGCAGAGAGCGTACCTAACCCCACATAGAATACATGCCATTTTCCCTACCATCCTGCCACATTGCCCTAGATGTCCTGAACAGGATGAAGATGTATTACATATGCTTTGGTCTTGCCCCAGCCTGGGGAGATACTGGGGTGGAATCACTACTACCTTAAAAGAAGTCGTGGGAGATTCAAGGTGGCACAAAGCAGAGACAAGTACTTTAGGATTATATAGAAGATGTAAAGAACACAAGGTACAAGCCAGATTTGCAGATCTGGCTTTAGTTCTTGCTAAGCGAGGTGTTACCAGGAGATGGAAATCCCCTGTGGCCCCTACACTGCTCAGTTGGAAGGAAGAAGTGGAAAAATGGGGATTGTCAGAAAGATTAGCGATCCGTAGAGAGGAAAAAAGAGGCCTAAGAAAGGAAACAATCGCAATGAGCTAGGATCACTTGTTGGAAACCTTCAAAGCGACCGACACCCTTATTCCATGAGGCTCCGTAAGTGTCATTATATTCCACTCTCAGGACCCTGCCTAAATAGGAGACCCCATTCTCGCACCCAAGACATGGTGACTGCCGTGGTCAAGACTTCCTCTAGTTCCATTCACCCCCATTCCATGGAGTTCCTACCGACCTAGACAAAGATTACACTTTTAACGTTCATAAGCTAGGTTCTAAGCATAACCTTACAGATTGGAATTTCTAACATTTCGTAGCGGCCCGTCAGCAGGGGAGTTAATAAAAATGTATATTACTGACTAGTTCTTGATTCAGAAGAATAGTACAATTATTGTAATAGCAGGATGGGAAGAGATGCCATATCAAGACGTAAACTGTTCAGCTGGGTCCCAAGGAGTACAATTGTGGTACAAGGTTAAGATGTGATATAATAGTATGCGATTTATGTCATCATCATGTATATATGTGAGATCCTGCTATGCAGAAAACGATTTCCGAAAACTTCTTCTTTCATGTACTGTAACTGGAGAAAATGCATAAAGGGGCTCATTACGATGCCGGACGGAAGCCCATCCGTGCTGGTGGCGGAAAACGTTCATTTTCCCGCCCCAGGTGCGGTCATTGCGACCACCAAATTACAATGGTCCTACAGAGGCCATTTACCGTCCACCGCGGTCTGTCAGGCTCCACACGTTTTTTGCTTACGCAAGGGTGACGGACGGAGCCAATAGAGCAGGACCGGCGTGCGGAAACACGTTCCGTCTGCCAAACAGATTACGATGTGGCAAACAGCCCTTCCCACCGCCGCGTAAAAACCACCACGTTGCGGATGGCGGAAACACAACAACGGAGAGGAAGAGCCGATACAGCACCCATCTAAACCACTGGAGCCACCATGGATCCAACGCTACAGGCCTTCCCGCTGCACTACCTGCTGCACCTCCGGCAGACAAGACGCCGCCACACCCAACAGCAGAGGTACGTACCAAACATCTCCACGCATGCAACCCCTGAACAACTACAACTCCCAGCAAGCGTGGCGGCAAAACAATGAATGTGGCAACCTGCCAAATGCAAAGTGCGAGGCCCACCCCATCCCCATGAGTGACCCTCGGTGTCCCTGAAGGCAATTGGGGCCAATGACGAGCCCCGCAGTAGCAGAGCGCAAACACCGCAACATCAAAATATGTATGCCGAAGGGCCCCATTGGCCGATGGCTCATTCGCTTAGTGGTTGCCACACCGCGGCGGCCGGGAAGCTGCGAACGCAACCCTGCATCATCCAATTGGGGCCAATGCGTGTCATCGCCACGGATGCCAGCTACCGCGCATGCAAACACATACTGCATTTGCATTGGCGCCATGCGAATTACATCACCCATCACAACTCATTTGCCTAAAGTGATTGGTGCACCCCATGTGTAATGTTGTGGGGCACGAGGCCCCCATGCATATAAAGTAACCACACAGACACCGTACATGTATAGAAGAACTGGCCAAGGGCACGTGCGTCCTGCCCCGTTTGTTGGCAGGGTCACATGTCCAGTGATGCCTGTGCTGGGTGGCTGTGGGGTGGGGGGTAAGCCAGCCCTCTGGGAGTGGCTGGTACATCAGCACAACTAGAACAGTGACCAGCTGGTCACTACACTGTGAAGGTATGAGAGAGTGTGACCCTTGAGTCAAATCTACACACACATGGCATGTCCAAGAAAAGGAGAGTGAAAGTACATACATAGTCATGCCCCGTGGCCAGCATGGACCGAAATGAGGGAAGGAGTCTAAAAGGACAAAGGTCTCTCGCACTGTACCAATGTTGTGTAATGAAACATCCAACCTGTGAACATCGCTTGTACATCCTTTGACAACTGACTGGCGTCCCTTGGCCAGGGGTCAACTTGTGAAGGGCCAGTGACGTAGGCAGACAATCAGAGGTGTCCACTGTCTGCAAATCAGACATACTTGTAACCCCTAGCACTCCCAACACACGTACTGGTGTGGCGTGCAGTGTGCACAGCTGCCATTGCCTGTTAATGTTCACACACACATCATAGGAGTGCACATGTGGAACAAACAAACATAGCTCTGACCGACATCATCGCTCATTGGCAGCCATGTGGGAATGTATACACAATCCATGTGCATTTGTGCCTCATTTAGGTGAACATTGCAATGTCTGTTACACAAATTCCACACACACTCACGCAGGACTGACCCCATAATGTCCACATGTGTCTGTCCACCGTGCTGAACAACCATGTAGCGTTGTCCAGATGACACTCACTGCCCTCATCCCATAATGGTGTTACGTATTGTGGGACTGACGCTTGCGCTCGTGCAGTGACAGCAGCAACATTCAACTCAGCACTGATGCTGGGAAACACTAGTGCCGTGCCATCTGACCACAGGGCAGCTCATCCTTGATGTAGCAGTGTACTACATGCCATACACATCGACTTCTTTGGATGTCGTAGTGTCAGTATGTCGAGTGAGTGAGTGAAGAAAAACAACGTCTGAATGCAGGTCACTTGTGCATTTCACGTGACCATGAGGCCTGTCAATGTTGTGGTTGTTGTAGGAGTCTCTGGGTAAGCTGTGCACCACATTTCATCTAGAACTCAGCCCATGCCTGTGTACCCTGACATACGTAGGAGGAGACCACCCATCTTTCACCCTGTCCCCGACCTGACGACGATGGAGGACATCGAAATCATCCGGGGATTCCGTTTGGATCGCCGCACACTACGAAACCCATGTGCCCAGTTGGAGCCCCATTTGAAGCCCAAAAGAAAATATCCGGCTGCATTGTCTGCTACAGTGAAGGGTATGGCTGCACTGCATTTCTCCGGTACTGGGTCTTTCCAGTACACTGTGGCCAGCGCCGAGGGGATGTCACAGCCCATGTTCAGCATGGTGTTGCGTGACGTCCTGTCAGCATTGATGCCTTACAAGGACAGACCTGTCTACTTCCCGAGGAGGGATGAATTGGCAGCTGTGAAGGGGGAGTTCTATGACCTGGGAGGCATTCCAATTGTTGTGGGAGCCATTGATGGTACCCACATTGCCCTCGTTCCACCACAGGCAAGTGAACACATCTATAGGAACCGCAAACACTACCACTCCATCAACGTACAAGTGGTATGCCAGGCGGATCAGATCATCTCACACGTGTGTGCAAGGTATCCTGGGTCGGCACATGACTCCTACATCTTGCGGAACAGCACCATACACCAATTGATGGCCAATCTGCACCGCGAGTGGGCCTGGCTTGTTGGTGAGTGGGCTGTGTCAATGACTGTGATGTATGTGGGACATGCTGCTCTCCCCACACATTCAGATCACACTGTCTGTCTCACAACTAGGTGACTCTGGGCATCCCAAACGTCTGTGGTTGCTGTCCCCACTGCGGAATCCAGCAACGCCGGGGAAAGTCCAATACAATGATGCACATGGGAGGACACGTCGTGTGTTGGTGCGCACTTTTGGACTGCTGAAGTCAAGATTTAGGTGCCTGGACCAGACTGGTGGTGCACCTAAGTACTCACCACAGAAGGTATGCCAGATGTTAGTCACCTGCTGCATGCTACACAACCTGGCCATGCGCAGAAGGATCCCCCTGATTCTGGACGATGATGAACAGCAGCAGCCCCCCGCACCCAACCCACACATGCCCAGTGACGATGACAGTGGTGAGGAAGAAGGCCTTGACCAGCGACAACAGCTCATCGTCAACTACTTTCGTTGAGTGTAAGTGAACAATGAGCGACTATGACTGCGTCTGCGTGCCCTGCTGGTGTCTAACAAACTTTGTGATCTGTTACTGGCATTTTGTACACAAACAGGACTATGCGCGGGATTGGAGAACTTGGGCAGGCAGGGACTGAGCACCCAGAAACACTCATTAGCACAGGACCCAATTGCTACAGTGCCTCACTAGCTCTCCCACTCACTCAGAGGTTTGCAAGCGCGTGAACACAAGTCGATAAGTTGCAGACAAGACACCCTTTGAAATGTGCTTTTTTTACTACAGTTGCAATACAGGCAACCTACATGCCACAAGAAGTTGAGAATGCATGAGTACATATACAGTTTCCATAGTGACACATCCATAACACATGAAGCAAGATGTCATATCAATAATCCCTCTGGACGAAGACCCACGAGTATATCCCCCCACCCCTTGCTGGGAGGAGTTGAATGAGATGTCCCAGGTCTATGGGCTTTGCCAGCAGACCCATTGCTCAGCCAGTACATGGTGAAATGTACATCCCATGTGCTGTGTCGCTCACATCACTGGATGGATCACTCTCAAAGTGTGGGGCAACTAGCCCGCCTCCCCATGACATCTAAAAGGCACCCGTGTCCTCTTGCAGCAGTGACACCTTGTTGAATGGGGGGGCTAGGGCCTGACCAGAACAGAATGACAACGGACAATCCCCTTCGACCACGGACAGAATGTACAGGCAGTGCTCCTGGACCGCGCAGAGAACAAGCTCTGCAGACACTTCTCATGTGACAGACAAATACTAATGTACTTGCAAAACGACTACGCCATGTGAATTTCGTGCGCTACAGCTGCATGATGGAAGCCGGGCTCATGCCAGTCGACAATGTCCATGACGGTCAGATGACAGCCTCCCCGTTGCTCAGGTCTGTGGTACCAAGCGAAACAGACCGCAGAGGTCAGCAGATTCAAAGCAAATGCAGATAGGGCAAAAGTCAGAGAGCTGAATGACAATTCCGGTTAGTAGGCATGAAAAAGTTAAAAGGACATTGAATTAGTCACCAACAGTTCCTGTTGCTGTTAAGTAGTTACGAATCCAAGAAGGCACAGGTAGCCTCGAAGGCAATCAGTTCCAAAAGACGATCCAAATCCTCTCCAGCAAAAAGGACCGCCATCCAATCCAGCAGTATGAAGGAACAGATGTGCTCCTCGCACCACGAGGATGAAAGGAGCATCCCATGGCACACAGGGAGAGGTTCGATGTAGGCATGGCACAGGAGCCTTTGCGCAAACGCACAGGCGCAGCTGTCAGCCTGTCTGACACATTGGAAGGCATCCCACAAACGTGTATCACCGGAGCAGTAGTGATCATGGACCAACAAAGGACTCACCCACAGCTCATGATCCAGGGCAGCAAGGGATGTGTTGGAAAGGCAGACATCCAGGGACCACTGAAAGGGGCATCTTCGGCAGTAGAACACAGGCTGCACGCAGGTGAAATAGGCATAGCGGCAGGTTAGCCTATAACTGATGCGTAGCACAGCTAATGGGACACATCCAAAGAGGAGCTGCATGTGGTCACGGTACAGTTGCAACTGACCGGGGTTCGACCGGACCACAGGACGGGCAGACATGGCGTGAGAGCACTCTTAGAACCAGCGCTCAGCTGTACAGCCACGAGTAGTGATATCAAACCGCTAAATGCAGTCGGGAAATTGGAGGAATGACACCCGGTAGAACTCCAGAAATCGCATGAAATGAAGGGACAAGGCCAGAGCCCACATGTTTTAAAAAGTGTGCAACGGCCTTCAGTACCAGAGGCTTTCGATGATTCTTGTGTCAGTCCCCCGGAAAAAAGTGGGAGAGCCGTGTTCAGCAGTGACTGAATCGCGCGGGACGGTCAAGGCACCTGGAATTCGAAGGTCTCAGGGCTGATGTGGGAGTGACTACTTGTTGAAACAGAAGCCCATTGTGCCTGCACACTTATTGAAGTCCGGTTTCGCTGTGGGAATGTGAGGCCACAAATGGATATTCACAATCACATATGGGGGAGTGAGGAGGACATTGCTACAGCAAGGAACACGGTGTGCAACAGTGCCTATATACGCGATGCCTGCCCTGTGACCGCAGCACTTGTGCCCATTCAGGAGATGATAACTTTGTTTGTAAAACAGATTTAGTGTGGGTATGTTGTCAGGGACTGGTGTACATGTGGATAAACATGCATAGACCGTACATGTCACTTGAAAATCCCTGTGCAACAGTACTTGAGTGTGTGAATGCGACAATGTCACCATCGTCCACATGAAAGGGTGTGTTGTGATGCTGGCTCTTGTGGGCACACTGCTAAGGATTTCATTGTTCTGCGCTGTGTGATCTGTGACAACTTCCGTCATGTCCATGATGATGTTATTAGGGGGATGGGAGCACACTGCTTCACCTCCCAGCACAGTTCACCCCTTGGCATTCTGGTAAATGCAGTTCAGTCATGATGCTTACTTGTCATGTGACTGAGGTGTTTCACCTGAGTTGGGCAGGGAGAGGTACAGAGACCCGAGTAGAATCTGGCAGCTTCCTCAGCAGACACCGATCACAATGTATCTTACCCCTACTGATGTGGGAGGATAACGCGACACACGTGTCTAGAGATTTACAGCACTGACCTGCACCAACCTAGGTGACACACGACAACAGTAACAGAAGTAAGCTTTTCAACTGGACTGCATTCACCAGGATGCTAAGGGCGAAACTGTGTTGGGAGGTGCAGTCGGGTGCTCCAGTCCCCCTGCTGTCCATGTTGATGGTGTTTGCTGGTGTTGTCTGTAATGCATATTGTACAGTGTTGCCTCGTGGTGTGCTTTTGCGGTTATTGCATAATATGGCAATGCACTGTTGTTTCCTTGTGTCATTCCAGGTACCTCCACTCTCTCAATGGATTTTCGCTTTTACATATTCGGATACATTGCAATGTGAGTCAACATGCCAGTTACTGTGATGAGAATGCTCTTGACACGAAGACATACTGTTGTGAGTTGTGTTTATTTTGTGATGTGTGACAGGTGAGTGTGAAGTAGGAGGTGATGGTACACGGATAGTTAGGGTAGGACACACAATGGTAGAGTTCCAAAGTCCAAGCGAACACTCCCATCCTTGTGGCAATGTGGTTTGGTATTTACAACGACAGTCAATGCTCGGTGTTACAGTGGTGACATCAGCGGTTGCTCCGAGAACTGGTACGGCACGGTGCTGTGCCACGTGATCCTGACAGGGTCTTTTTCGGACGCCCCCTCTGCCGTTTGGCCGGGGGGGAACCTGCTGCATGCTCAGAGGTGTCTGAAGATTCGCCGTGGTGTGACTCACCCCTCCCTGTAGCTGCTGCTTGACCCAGCCCTTGAGGTCGCCCCACCGTTTCCTGATGTCACGCACAGTGCGTAGGGTGGTCCCTGCGGCATTGACTTTGCTGTGGACACATCTGAGTCTTGCGCGCAAGTAGGCTGTGTTGAACCAGGTGCCCAGACAAATGTGGTTCTACCCTGATTGTCTCATCTACCGTCACTCTCAACTCTGAGTCGGTGGATTTGGGCATTGTCTTGGGGGGCATGGTGCAATTGAATGAGGGGTGCAGGGTGCAAGGTAGTGGTGGAGATATGTGAAGTGTGTGAGGTGTGTCCTGTCTCTCTGTCTCGGCTTGTGGTGTGCAAAGGATGCTGGTCCAGGAAGGGGTTGGTTTCATACTGTGGTAGGTGGGTGTGTCCACATGAGTGATGACCTCCAGATGGCTCTTCCATGCTGCGCATGGCTTTCCTTACCAGGAGCAAGTTGGGGTGTATCATTGTGGCGTGTATCATTGTGGCGTGTGTGTTGTGATTGAGGGCGGCAGGGAGTACAGGCACACTTCGGGCACTGTTGTGAAGTTGGTTCCGTCCGCCATTCATTTGGCCTATGTGCGTGTGCGGCGGTCGGACGCAGTGCTCGGTCCGCCAGCTCCGCATTCTCCTCGTAATTAGCCATGCGGTCATGCCGCGGCAGGAGCGGCCTCTTCAAGCCGTTTAACAGCTTTCACCGTCCGCCGCGGTCGGATTTGCAGCTTTTCCGACCAAGGTGGACGGTCTTTTGTGACATCTGTCCGCCGCGGTGTGATTTTGCATACATTGCATCGTAATTTGGCCGACGGAAATGCCGCGGGTCATGCAGGAGGTATTTTTACGACACCATGGAGGACGGAAGGCTTTTCCGTCTGGCATCGTAATGGGCCCCAAAATTTGTTTAAAAAAAAGAAGGTTAAGAATCACAATAAGAGCCGATTCGTCCAGAAGTCTAAGCTTTGATGTGGGAAGAGGGTCAAGTGGGGAGCCGGACTTGATAGTTCCCAGTAAAGATTGAAGTGTGGCCAAGTCCAGTGGAAGCCAAGCCCTGATTTGTCGAGGCTAATTAGAAGAAGTGGCCTGGGAAGAAGTGTCAGCCAGGTCCACATTTAAAGTAGCAGGAAAAGTAAAGTTACCTTGATGTGATATGTTCAAGTCAAGTTGGCAGTGAATGGACTCTACTTTATTAAGAAAAAATGTTGCTAGCTTGTTACATTGATGTTGCGAAAGTGAGGGAGAAGGCAGAAAAGTACTTACTGATGAAAGTTCCTTCACGACTTTAAACAGAGTTTTCTGGCAGTGTTGGAAATTCGAAATCCTTTCTGTAAAGAAGGTGGCATGGGCAGATCTACAGAGAGCATGGTATTTTTTCAATGCTGCCAAGTAAACTAACTTAGCCTCTGGCACATAGTGCTTCCTCCATTGCCTCTCTAAAACTTTGCAGCGTTTTTTGGGCCAGATGTATCAAAGGGTTTTGCCCATTCTGTGTCTATGGGGAAATGTGTTGATACATATGGCCCTTTGTCTTGTTTCTGGGAGTCGGTGAACCATGGGGCAGGGGGATGCATTCTGTGTTGAGGTTTGACTAACAATGGAACAGAACAGATTAAGCCAAAAGACAAAGTTAACCAAGATCAACCTGGAGCATTAACCAGTTTGGAATGGACCTATAGATCTCACTAATTTTCAAATTGAACCAGTGCTTGAACAAACATCTGTGCACCATGATGTTCTAAATGTGGCATCATTTGTTGTCGGTGCTATTATGCTCCACCATAACCCAAAAATATTAGATCCAATCAAACATGATGTCCCCTCCACCCACAACAGGTACGATGGCTACACCCCGGGTGTGAATCATAAATCTTAACAATGAAAATACCAACATATACCAAAATAGGCCTCGATTTAGAAGAGGAGTGTCCAATATAAGTCCAGGAAGGCTACATCCATGCCAGATCTTAGAATATTTTCATAACATATATTTGCATACACTTAAACTCAATGGAACTAAACTACATATCGATACATTTTCCTATATTGCAGAGCTAAAATAAAAGTTGTCCAGATTTGGAAGTTTTTTTGCTACGTGAGTTTGTCGTATGGTTCCTACTAATTAAGTAGGACTGTGTATCCGGACAACATAAAAGTCAGAATATGTGGACTGAGTCCATCCATACCCTCCGAGTATGTTGTCCTAATTTCTGGCTAGCTCACAGTGCCCCAACCGGACCCCTAACCATGACAAGGTACCAGATGGTATCTGCAACCTCAGGATATAACCACTCTAATTCCCCAAGGAAATCGTGGAAACAGATCTACCCTTTCGTTGTTACTTGGGCATGCCCAGAGGGAGACACAAGAAATGTATGAATTGGCTTTTCAAACATATATTGAAGCAATTGTATTCTTGTGTAAAAAACATGAGCTGCCTGTGGGAGGGACAGGCGGAAACAGAAGCAAGGAGGCCGTATCGGTGTAATATTGGGGCGTTTTATTTTCAAAGGTTGACTTAAGATATACAAGGGTGTTTTCAAAATAACAACGAAAGTCACATAAATGGAGGTTCTTTTCCAAAATAGGTCTCAAAGAAGGTAGTAGTTCCTTCACTTATTCCTCTTCTCTGTTTCTTCTATGCGTTCCTGTATTCCGAGGGGGTCCTGGGAGGCTTGCAGAGGGAGTAAAGCAACAAAGGAAAAACATGGTAAGTATGATTGTGATGGTTTGGTGTACTAACCTTTCAACACACCCAAGTGGGAGAATTGTGCAAGGGCAAAGAAGAAGGAAACAACAGCAAAAAAAATATATATATAATACTTATGGGGAGTTTATTATTGTGTGCCCAGTTTTCAGACTCTTGGCACAACCTATTTAGAGGGTTTCTTAGCTTCTTTCCCGTGCGCTTTTATGGAGGGGAAGGGGGAAAATGGTGTGAGGTAGCGAGAAGACGAGATCACAAAAGAACCATGAAGCCCTTAGCAGAGAGGTAGGAATGGCTCTGTCTTTCGACCCACCACCCAACCTTCACCCTCTTCAGTGTTACATAACGCCTCTGGCCGCAACTCTCCAGGGTTGCGGCGGCTCTTGGGCGTCCTCCGGTGGCCACCACTTTTCACTCCACGCGTCCGTGGCTTCCCCGGCTTCGGCGTCTTCCGTGATGGCGTCCTCCCTTGCGGTGTCTTCCTCGATGGTGTCTCTCCCCGTCGTTTCTTCCTCAGCGGCTGCTTTCCCGATGACTTCCTTTTCGACAGTGTCCTTTGTCTGTTTCCTGTTCTCATTTTTTCTCCCTCCTATGGTAGCTGCTTGGGCCTTTTGCTGCACAACCCAGCTCCTTGATTGGTCCGTTTGTCGTGATGATGCAGATCCACCCTGTGTAAGCAAAGCAAAGTCCGTTCTCAATGTTTGTTTTCATTTCCAGCCCCCGCTGTCGTCAGCAGGACCCAGGAAGAACCGAGACCACGGTAGTGAAGAGGGGTTTGGTAGGGGGAATTGGGGCACTTTCTCACACTGCAATTATTAGCAAAACAAAACAAAGCATTGTTGTTACCAGCATTACATGAATGGTGAAAAAGATAAACAGTTCAACCATTATGACAATATTGTGTGATTATATGATTATATAATAATGCATATATGAATATTCTTACCCTAATCCTACCAACACTATCAAAAGCACAGTGAGAGTACCCTCTGCCAGATCTCTTGGGACAACCAAACTCCCTATACCTGTGTATGATGTATCAGGAAGCCAGTCTGGTGTAAAACAGGCCGCTGCCCCTTTCAGGATAGAGAATGTAATCTGCAAGGATGCATCTCTGTCACAGCGTCCAGGATAATCCATAGAAGTGCTCCTCTTGAGCATAAATCTCAGAGGCGATTTATATAATAAAATGAATGTTGTGATCGCAATGTGTCAGAGGTTCAACGCTGATGTGTGTGTTTGTCTTTGTGCCTCAGAGATGTCTCCTGCTGGACAACTAAAAAAAAGAATATCATGCTCAATGTTCCTAGCCTTGGACGGAGTGTACTAGGCAGCTTTATAATGTGCTTACTAAGAAATGTGCTGCCTGCAGAACAATTTCTAAGGATGCTATCATGTACGTGCAAAGCATGTAGAAAGATACCGTTTAAATAAGATGTTAGGTTTAAACATGTGACTAAAATGGCGAATTGAGCTCAGGCCCTGGTGAACCTTACAACAAGCTAAAATGTATTTCTAATCCAGTCCTTCTGTGCTTTCTTGAGCCCTTAAAATTAGTTGAGTATTTAGTTGGTGGTAATTCTTTTAGTGTTCGAGCTTCCACCCATCCCCACTCTTCATAGATTTCAGCCACCTAAGTGTGCATAGATGTTTTGTCTAGCACTATCAGCATGTCAGGCTCACCCTCTATCCTTTCCTGCTAATCTGCTGCATTCCATTCTTAATACTTGCTTCAATTTGCAATTCTTCCTTGTCTTCCTATTCAGTCCCTCTGACTTGGAATCAAGCACTTCACGTATCTCTATTACAAAATGATGGCAGAAAATTCAATACTCAGTAACTATCACCCAACCTCATTGTTGGTGGACCCCGTAAAAATGATTGAATAAGGCACCAACACATAGCAATCAAGCTTTACTAAGAATGATTTGATTTAAGATAATGTGCTGTTTGGTTTGTACCACCTCCATAGTACTGAATCTGCATGGGCCACAGTTCTGGATGACCTGAAATTGATGGTAGATGAGGGTGGAGCTGACACTCTGGTATTACTGAAGCTTCTGATATCTGATATATTGTCTAGCTCGGAATTTGCAAAACCCTCCTAGTGTGGCAGTCTTCCAACCTGGCCTAATAGAACACAGATCGGCCAATAGAACACAGGTTATACATCTACCACTCTCTAGTTAAGAACTGAAATCATTTGCCCTGGCACATCTTAAGGCTCATCACTCATCATTTGGCCAAGATAATTTGAACCTTTGGGTTTTCGTTGCAGCAACGTTTATGCAAAAAAGTTTATGTGTGATGACTTGAAAATCTGGCCTTTTCCTCTGGGTTGTCAAGTTCAGGTCTTGAAGCCAGTGAAGATTAAAGCACCAGTTCTACTGTCTCATGGTATACTGTCTCCTTCTAAAATGAATCACCTATGTCCGCAATAAATAGTGCTTGCACAAGGACCTCTCCAAGCAGGTACCTCTTGTAGGGATCCGGTCACTTTCTGAATTTCCTGTAATGACTGAGTCATCTTGAAGTTCATCCCTCTTCAAGAAATCCAGAGAAAAGGGCCTCTGTATTCTGCCTCTAAGAGGGCAAGGTAATCGAGGGTCCACATTCTTTTCGCCCCCACTTTATTTTCCAGATTTTCCAAATTCACTTCAAAGCTCACAATGGCTATCATCACTGTTTCATTAAGTCCTTTGTGCTGCAACCTTTCTTCTCTGAGTTTGAGACATGGTCCCCTGCTTCGCTACTTTCTTTTCCAGCTCCTAGACTGGAATCTCCAATCCAGAAATCCTGGATTACAGATTTTCAAAGAATGACTCCATTTCTGACAATCTATTATCTATGCTGCTTATTTGAAGCACTCAATGAGTCTACTATCAGGGTTTCACCATGTATTAGGTCGGCTGTCCTTGGATCCCACATGAGTGATGTGGCAAGGGTGAGAGGCACTCTACTGCAAACAAGGAAAATGAGTCTCACACAACCTGTTTTCCCAATAAAAAATCACTAGTTGAGGCGAAGTAGCGACACAACTGTCCTACTCTCCTGAATACTCAGACAGTGAGCTGATAGAAAAGGTCTTAGGAAAAATAACTCATGTTTGTCTATAGAGCCTTCGGCTTTCTGCTCCTGTGGGGGCTTGATTTGCAAATACCCCGTGCAATTCTGTAAAGGAGAATGCTCACCACATTACACCTGCTGTGAAAACAAGGGCCTGCTACCCTTTTTGTGCTCATATGTGACTGATATCATAGGTTGAGAAACACACAATGACAATCCTGTTAGGCAACGTCGCCACATCCTAGCTCTAGCCATGTACCATGAATGCAGTGAAGGGTTGTTCCAGTGGTGCTGGTTCAAGGCAGGGCATTTGGCTGTCACCAAGCCAGGAGTAAGCAGTCCTAAAAGAAAGTCTAGGGGTATACAAAGCCCCATCCCAGTTTTTGAAGTGCCACAGAAGCAGCACAATAAATCATGTCAACATCTCAGGCACAATCCTGGATCTGTAGTACAGTGATTTTCTCGACCCGAGGGAGAACAACCAGCATTAAAAATACTCTTCAATTGCTTGTTTGTTTCAGCTGGGAAACAGCCTTTACAATGCAGCATTTAACAAGCAATGTTTTTACCACAAATACTGTACCATGCAATGCCTTTATCATGCCGGTCTTTACTGTGCATATGCCTTTACCACACATGCCTTTACAACAAAATTATAAGTATATATCAGGTAAGTTAAACCATTAATATGCACACATGCATAAATATACACATATATGTATTTATTTACACACACTGTAGGAACAAGGGTGTGTATAGGGTGGTAAGGGTGATTTTAAGGTTTAGAAGTGGGTGCAGGACAAGGAGGGGCAAGAGAAAGAGCAGCCAACATACAGGTTAAGGTCAAAGAAACAATGAGAAGTCAAATAAGAAATTATTGGTTGGGAACATATCCAGTGCTACTTTAACCAACTCAAGAAAACATTTTGAATTATGGATTGAGTTTTTGCCTAACATCCAGTCCTGACTTTGCGAATATATGAATATAAACCTAAAAATTCACAAGGAAACTAAAATTGTGTAAATATCATGCCATAAAAAACACTATAATCACAATTTAGTGAGTCAGAGCGAACAATACGGAAGTCCAAATTTACCATTGGAAATATTCCTGAACTATTATTAATAGATGGAAAATGGAAAACAAAAAGGGGCTATGACCACACAGGAAGAAAGTGTTATGGAAATTGGACGCCTGGAAAGAATTTGATTTTCAACTGATTTCCATATTGAGAGCGGTTTAAAACCCTGAAGTAAATTCTGCCCCCAATTACTGGTTGGTAAGAAGATAGATGTATTCTACATATTGGTTGTGGATGACACCAATAGGTTGAGGAAGTGATATAAACATCATTGTAACAGTAATCTGTAATTTAAAGAATGGCATGAATTGAATGAGTTAAGGAATAATAAATCAGTTATTATTAAACCCTTCAATAAGGGTGGAAACATTATCATCATGGACAAAGACAACTATGTCATGGAAGCACAAAGACAATTGTGTAGAAAATATCAATATGAAAATTTTAAAATGAATCCCATTAGGAAAATCAAAATGGGTATCATGGGATGTTAAAAGATTGGCATGACTCTGGGCTCCTCAACCATGAAGAATACATGTACCTTAAAGTTGATCATCCTAGAAGCCCTATAATCAACTTTCTAACAAAGATTCATAAAGACAAACAAAATCCCCTTGAAGACCAATTGTGAGTACTATTGGGTCTTTACTAGAAAGCACTTTGAGATATTTGGCTCTTTTCCTATGTGAACATGTTACGAACTTGTCAACCTATATATGGGATACAAATGATATATTATGTCAAGTGAATAATATCCCTTGAAAACACATATATTATGGTGATGATGGATGTGACCTCTCTATATACATCAATTAAACATGACTTTGGGATGGATGCATTCTCGTATTTTTTACGAGCTCAACCGGTCAACTTCTGGCAGCATACTCAAATGATCATGACCATGCTACAATCTGCCTTACCCATTACGTGTTCCTATTTGATAACAAGATACACTTGCAGAAACAGAGAACATCTAAGGGGACCTCATTTGCCCCCACATATTCCAATTTAATTATGGGATGGTATGAAAAGAGATAGCATGGTCAGATGAATACACTACATTCATAGAGAAAATAATACCTTGGGTTCGTTTTATCGATGATCTATTCATTATCTGGGATAGAGAGGAGTCAACATTAATGGAATATATTGAAAGGTTGAATATTAATTAATTTAAAATTCAATTAATTGCTACATAGAGTAAAACTAAAATTGACTTCCTTGATGTGATGCAATTGCCGGAAATTAGATATTAAATTCACAAATCTATTGTAAAGAAACTGCATGTAATACATTACTTCACGGAAATAGTGGGAATACCAAAGCATTGAAGTGGAACCACCCTTATAGCCAACTGTTGAGAGCATGAAAAATCTTCACTTCTGATGAAGAATTTGAAAAAGAAGCGGATATGATGATTGGAAGATTCCTAGAGAGGAGTTATCGCAAACAGATTCTCTGTAAAGCATATCAATGAGTACATGTACACAAAAGAAAGGAATTATTATACATAATGTATCAAAGAAGACTGCCTGATGTACATTTAAGAAGGGATCTAGATCATAACAAACTTCAGATTAGATTCTTCATAGAATGTGGAACACCAACATATAAGTAGCCCTGGGTGGAGTTTGTGTAGTTCTGCTACGTGGAACCCCGTGAAGTGCCGAAAAAGCTCTGCCACGCTCTGCCGAGTTCCGTAAGTGGCAGAGTGTGTTAAGTCGCACTGCTTGCGCTGACTTTTAGCGCCGGGAGTTTGTCCCGTGCTGTAAAATCAGCACAAACGGCACCACGTACAGCACATGGGGGGGCGTTGCTTCTTTCTGCTGCTCGAGTAGATGTTCTAATCAAGCGACAGCTACCTCATTGAAAGCGGCAGGTTTCTCAACATGAGTGGTAGAGACCTGCTGCGACCGTCCGTGTTGAGAAATCTTGCTGGGAGGTGGTCTAGGTATGATTTTTCACGCTCGACAATTTAACATTGGCGAGCTGCGCGAGAGGAAAAACTACGCTTCGCAGAGTTTTTCAGAACTCTGCGAACTCCGCCGGCGGAGCGGAATTCAACACCCACACCTACATATAAGCTATGTTCTAAAAAAAAAATTGCCACATTCTCAAACACAATGAAAATTTGAAAGATAAACTGAGTCTACATCCCAAGATTACATACCTGAAAGCAAGACCATTGGGCAGTATACTTACATGTAGTATGTATATCTCAGAGGAATGAGGAAATTGGCTGACAAGCAAGAACAATGGGTTCTGGAAATGTGGAAAGTGTAAAGCATGTCTCTATGGAGTTAACAAAAACAGAATAGGAGACATTCAAGGGGAAAACCTGAATGATTACTAAGAGAATGACTTGTAATACAGAATTCTTGGTTTATGTATTGGAGTGTGAATGAATGAATGAAATATGCTGAAAGCGCCATTGATAAAGTAAAAATCTGGATTGTACAACATATAAGAGCTATAAAAAATCAGGATAGGAATTATCCAATGGCAAAACATTTTTGGGATTGTCATGTCTTCTAGGATAGTCCCATAATGTATATCCCATTTCTATATACATTGTCCCATCCACACGACAATAACGATTCTAAACAGGTGACCTTTTACCTAGTAGCTTGCTCCTGTCTCTTCGACACCAGGCTCGAAGTATTCTATCACAATCTCTGCACCTGACGTACATAAACATGTCCGTAGGCACGGCAGAATTATTCTGTATAAGGGTCCCCACTTTTTTTCATCCTTGGCCAACAGCCAACTGTGCATGATCACACTTGTTTGACAAAGCATTGGTGATTGTTTTCAAAACATTTATGATTGTTTTCAGAACACCCATGATTGTTTTTTAAAACATATCTATTCTAGAAAAAACCTTGGAGTGACCACTTTAGTATAAAAGACCCTCACTCCCCAACAAATTAGAGGAGAATTCCTTCCAGGCTGACACGGGGGTCCTGCATGCCGAATCGTCGACACACAGCGGTCTGACATCCCTTGCAGGTTGTCATCCTCGACACAGAGACGGGGTCCTTCGTTCTAAACCATCAGGCGAGGGGCTGGTTCATTCCTGGGGGTTTCTTGGCTACAGATACACATAGCTATACGCATATACACCTACACATCCAAACTAGGCTAGGTACATTTTAGAAAATTGATTAGGGCGCGCATTTTAGGAATATGAAAGTGCTACTGTTTTTATCTGAACTGTTTCTGTTCATCTTATTAGCACTATGGTAGAAATGTATCTACAATTCACTATATTGGTACTAGCAATCTCTTTCATATGCTTCTGTCTCCTGATTGTCGCAGCACATATGTTTTACACAAGGCTGTCGCTGGACCAATAAATACTTATTGAAACAACCTAATCGCCATCCTGTGTATTTTCTGAGAGAAAGCAAGCATGAGTGTCTGAGCGAAATGTACTGTACTGTTTTCCATGATCCCTGAGGAATCAGGGTTGTCATCTTCAGTGGTTGCCAGAGACTACCTACACCACTGTAGTATACATGGGGGTGGCAGTGGCACTGTAGAGCTAGCTGGTCTAACAGCTGATATATCCTGTGGGTGTGTCCGGAAGCGGTCGGGACACCAAGCCCTCAGTTTAGGTCATCCAAAATGCGCAGGTCCTGGGGGACTCCTAGGAACCACACGACATGGCGCCACCAACGTTGGTTTGGTTCTTATATTAACAGTAAAAATCTGAGTAGTTCAGTCGTGCTTTCTCAAAAAGCCCTACTCACACCTTTTCAGAGACGTCTGAAGTGGGAAAGGAAAATCCGCCTCAGCTGAGCAGATATACTCTGTGTATTGGCTGAATTTTTAGCAAGCTTGTAAGGATAAAAGGCTCCCTACATTGTGCAAAACCCTATCTCTTAACTATTATCTTCTCTTCCAAAAATGACTGAGTCCACGAGCAGTGGTTCAGGGAATGGAGAAGACGAATTTGCAAATGCTCTTAACATCACAGAGAATTGCAGACATGCAGTAACAATAAAGCTGTTAGAACACGGCGTACCCGCAACAGGTGGTTGTGTTACCTTCGTGATTGAGGCACACAAGGTGTTGGGATCAGAGGTATTCTATTCTTGGGTTCAGTTCCCACCTGCAGATCCAGTAACAAATTGTTCAATGCATACTTTGTGGTTGAACCACCGGAAGAATACATTCCATACGAAGACATTGAAGTCCCCTTAACGTACCAGCAGCACATCAGTGGATGAAGTACATAAAATATACAAAGACATAGTCAGGCTATACAGACACATTGTCCAGTTCGTCATGCGAACATTAACAGTTCAACCTGCGAGACATGCTCCAGCCGGTCCACATCAGTCAATACCTACAATTAACCCACAGACACTGAAATCAGCAATAGGGACAATACCTTCCAAACGGGAGTAAGTTCCGTTCTGGATAACACAAAAAATAGCACAGCTGGAAGCAGTGTTTCCCCATACGGGTCTGCAGGAAAAACACAGAATGCTAACCATTTGTTTGCCAATGGGGATGGTTCCCTCGATTGCAGATTGTACCACTTGGGGAACAATCTTTGCTGCCGTATACGTCAGAGTACACGGTACTCCTTCCTTAGCAGTAGTTCCTGATGTATTGAAACAGATACAGAATGAGTACGGGGCAGGACCTGCCCTGGACTTGGGAATGAAGCTGATGGGTAGTTTTGCCCAAGTCTCTGCAAATATGCTGAGCAACATAAAGGGGGAGGCAGCAGCAGTGGCCATACATAGCCGACTAAGGGGAATAGCACCTAGAAATAGGGAGCGAGACTTACCAAAAATTATCGAAGAAACCTATGCTGAATTAGGTAGATATAATTTAGGAACCAAAGCGGTGAAGCCACAAATGGCGGGTAGTCCCGAAAAGGACAACTCAAAGCAAGCACCCACGTCTTCTAAATAGAAGTAGGATAATAAAAAATGTAAAAAGAAAAATTCAGAAAAGAATTCAAGAACAAGGGGTGGGTCTCCCCAAAGGGAGTACTCTGAAAAGAGGTACAACCTTAGGATTCGTGATAACATTAAAAAACCTGACAGGTATCAGGACACTGATACACGTTCCTTTCGTTCCTTCCAGGGTTCATCAAAAAAACTCGGAGAGGGACTGGAGATCAGAACAAAAGACTGAAGATCGACCAAAAACAAAAAGGGAAACACATCGCACTTCAGATTACATTATCGAACAGGAAGAGCAACCTGAAGCAAAACCTCAATTCAAAAAGAAGAAAGTAGCTGGCTTAAAAATTAGACATGCCCAGGTTACTGAGGACTCAGCTTCTGAACAGGGAATGGGCTCTGACGATGCTAGACAGCGCAGCAGAAGTAACAATAGCTCGCCAGAACCTGAAGGATTTTCTGGTGACAGCAGTATTGAATGAGCATATCACAGTAGAAACACCTGATACGAGAGTGAGTGTCCCGCATAGACTATACGAAATTACACTACAAATAGAAGGGGACATCTCAAGAAAAATTAAGGGTCTCTTTTGGGAAAATTTGACATTTGGATATGACATCCTGTTAGCAGAAAGAGATTGGCCGCCTGAATTTGTGATGGAGTGCCCAAAAGGTGAAAGCGTCATTTTGCCTGCTTTCTCCGCCCTCGTTCCAGAATCTTTAAAACATTCATACGCGCAGGAGTGGGCGCTAGCGCTACCTCCGGCATTATACAGAAACCATGTAGGGTGGGACGTGGAGTCTACCCACCATGAAATTCCATTAAAATCTACTCCTAATCCACAGAGACAGTACCCTATTAAAATGATGCAAAGAAACAGGTCAAAGAAATCTTAGGCCAACTTGAATACCAAGGTGTGACTGAGACTTGCACCTCTTCAATGAATAATCCTTTGTTTCCAGTAATGAAACCTGACAATACATATCATCTAGTTTTAGATTACCAACATTTAAACACATCCACACGAACATTTGCACTTCAGAATGCACACAGTGCCGCATTGATGAATAACATTGTGCGGAAAAAATACAAAACAACATTAGATATCTCGAATGGATTCTTCTGCCAAAATATAGCTCCAGATAGCAGATATCTGACAGCATTTTCTGCCCTTGGCACTCAGCGAAACTTTGGTTGTTTGCCCCAAGGGTATAAGAACAGCCCGGGCTATTCTCGACAAGAGTGTCAGAAATATTACAAACATGCGATGAGGAGGCAGTGTCCTATGTAGATGACATCTATCTGATGGACAATGAATTACTCGAACACTTGTGCAGGGTGAACAACATAATTAGGCTATCCGGTTTTAGGTTTAAACCTATAATAACTGATAAAACCCCACCGAAAGGGAAATAGCCCTCACCAGTGTAAACATATAAACACTGAAAAAACACCAGCACAACCACAAACTAAATGCCATTCAAAGAAAGGAAAAGGAGAGTGAAAGAGGCATTTGTATTTCTTCCTGAAGGGGCCAATAAAATGTAACTTTGTTATACAAAGTAGCAGCAAAAAAAGACTGGGCTAACACTATTCTGCTTTAGTTTTGTTGTTTAGGGATGTCACTAAAATATTGTTTCTTCATCCTTTTGCTTTTGTTCAGTTTTGTGGTCTTTGGTCTAAAGATGAGGGGTTTAGAAGCATGTTTTAGGTCATGTTTGATTATTTTATAAACTGTAGAGAATCAGGAAATAAAATCTTATTTGATATTTTGGCTACGTTTGATTCTTTCACTGATGGGTAAAATGGCTGGTTTCATAAGAATCTTTCCCAATATGTACCATCACATTTACCCACAGAGAATGGGTTAAATACCTTGATACATCAGCCCCCTTTTCTAGCATGTCAGTATTGATAGTAGGTGAATTGCCAAACACCCCAGGCTTTAAACATTCAATGCAAGGTGTAGTGACAGGTATATATGAAAAGAGTGCTGTCACCAAGCATCTGGGATAGTGGTGAAAACACGACACCAGACTTTCGGAAAACATGGAGCGTAGTGTCACTTGGAATGCTGCTTCAAAAAGTTCTTACCAAGTTCAACAAAGATTGGAGTGATATTGTTTGTATTTGCAGTGATTCAGCTACGTATGTGAAAAAGTTGTGTGATGACCTGCAAAATAGATACCTGAGCTGAAGTGCTTCCCTGTAAGAGATCCTTGTCACTTGCTAGATGGTATGCTGAAAGCATCTTAACAATCTTCAGAGTTAATGAAGAATGCTATTGACTTTTTTGTCCATTCTGGTGCACTGTTTTGTTATGCGCGGGAACTAAAACACAAATATTTCTCATTTTGTGCTTTGTGTAGCCTCAAATAAAGAGTTGTTCCCACTGTGTCATTTAGCTGGTGGTTCTCAGTCCTAGAAGCCATGAATGCTATATTATCCATGTGCCAACCGTTTACAGAATCTTTGCTAAGTGATGATGCCAAAGGCAAAAAATGTGAGGATCTTCAGTCGCATATTGATAATGATGTGAAAAAAGTACACTCTACTGCATTCTTAGATTTTTACAGGAACACATGACTGCTGTAGTGGACATAATAAAATAACTATATTCTAAAAACACTCTTGTCTACCAAGTGTTCAGTATAATTGGTGTAGATGTGAAACATCTCCTTGAGAGTAGGCTGAGCGACACTTTTAGTGACTTTGACACTGCATCATGTTCCATGTTTGGCTGCTTGCCACTTGTTAAGCAAAGAAATGTTGAGGAGCAATTCAGTACATTTTATTTTACAGTGTATGAGAAATGGCTTGCAATGATGCATAGAAATGTCCCTTCACCAGCCATGGCATTTGAAGTCAATGAAGCCTCACTGTGGTACTCTGCACAAGTTCTAAATCCCTTCCGTAAAGGGGATTTTTATCTGGACTTTCAAAAGTGCTGCTTCATTTTTGACCGTGTCAGTAACTCTGAGGGCATATGCAACCAGTTCGAAGCATTTGTTGCAGAACCTGTCCCAGAGAATCGCAATCTTCATGGTGCATCAGCATTGGCATGGAAAGCTATGTCAGTGGCCAGAGTTAGCAAATTGTCTACTGGCTGTTTTGGCGTTGCCTGTCTCAAGTGCCAATGTTGAGAGGGCCTTTTCACAAATAAAAGTTTACATGGGAAGGAAAGAGCGAGCGTGCATGACCAGAGAATCACTGAAGCAGTATTGTATAGTGTACAACAATAAGTTTGATTTGTAAAAATGTATTTGGACCTCATATACACTATACGTACACTGTCTATATACCATGCACTATCAGTGCAGAAAGCAAGCAATAATAAAAGCAAACCGTACCAAAAACACCGGAAAGACACTGTTTCTGTTGTTTTAAATAGCGTGAAAATGTGTAACCACTGATAACCACTGTTTTTTAAGGTATTGAAATCACTTGAAAACACTGAAAAAAAAACACCAGAATTTACCAAAAATAGAAACTGAAAACAGGAAAGCCTAAACATAATTGTTGGATACACCAATTTGGGCTATAAATTTAATTTTAAGAAATCTAAAATTGTCCATCTGTAGGAAGCTGGCTCTGTATATACTATACCAAAGTGAGGTATAGTGTGCACAGAGTCCAATGGAATACCAAAGGTAGGCAGAGGTAAAAGTAGATAGCACCTTAATCTCTATTTGTGGTAGTGTGGGTGAGCAGTAAGGATTTATCACAGGGTAGTGTTAAGCATTTGCTGTACACACTCAATCAGCAAATGATTGCACACACTCAAAGACTGAACTTCAGACCAATTGGTTTAGTATAAAAATATTCTTTTAATTATTTTATTTCCTAGAACCAAGCAAGCCTGGCACAGGTAAGTGATTTATACTTTGCAGTAATAATACAGTTTTGAATTGCAGTTGTATATATACTTTGGTTTTGTTACAGTAGAATTACTGGTAATGCAATGCTTTGAAATATTGAACATATACTTTGCAATGACTTTTCAATAGCAGGTCATGTAAATTACTTTGCAGATTACTTTTCTTACACAGTGTAGTATACCTGTATACTACACTGGGACATTTCCTGTAAACAGGTAAGTAAAAGCGTTTTGGTTATTTGGATACAGTTTTAGAGACTTTTATAGATTTTCCAACTCTACACTTAGAAACTTTTTCATAGAAAACATTCAATGTTATCCTATAGGAGAAAATAGTGTTATCGGTTCAGAGGTAAGTACTTTGTTGTGGGTGTTGGGTTTCTGCGGTTAGACTCAGGGGTCCCTCAGGGTCGAGGATGCACTCTCAAAGCACCCTCAGCGGCACTAGGGTGGCCGGGTGCAGAGTGCTGAGGCCCAATGTTATTCAATGGGGGATAGGGGACCTTCGGAAGGTGGCTGCTTACGATCAGGCCACATGGTTGGGGAAGCAAAGCTCCTGGTCTTAAGCTCAGGGCAAATGGGGGTTCAAGATAGCACCAAAGGTACACCCTCAGCAGCACTAGGGCGGCCGGGTGCAGGGTGCTGTTTTGGCGTTGGGTGCCCTGTTACTTTCAATGGGGATTCTCTGGTTTGTAAACACACTGCAGGTTCGGGGACGAAGGTCTTCTGGGTGCGACCACCACTTGGAGAGGTAAGTTGGGATGCTGGGGATTGGCTAGACACTGTCTGTTGGGCCACGCAAGTCTGTTAGGCGTCGGGTGCAGGGGTGTCTTTTAGGGTCGGTTCTTCTTACCAGCACTGGTCACGGTTGGGGGACCTTCCGGATTGAGGCTGGAGGCGTCGGCTGGAGGCTTGAGGCAGGTCAGGGATCACTGGATCTCGGATCAGGATCGCCGGGGAGACCTCCTCGTGGTGTTGGGCCACTCGAACTCGGGCCGTGGGCGACGGGTGCAGAGTGGTGCAGACTTGCGGATTTTGCCGGAGCTGGAGTCTGTGAATGAACAAATCTGGTGTTCACAGGAGACAAAGTCTTTTCCTTGGAAGGCAGGGCAGGTCCTCGGGGTTGTTGAGGTTGCTAGCTGCAGGACACACCGGAGTTTCACTTCTGCAGGTTCGAGGTGGGGACAGGCCGGTAGGGCTGGGGCCAAGTCAGTGGGTGTCCTCCTCTTCTTAGCTTCGGCACGGCTGTTCGGTCCTTCTTCTTCTTTTCTTGTAGTCGTTTCTTGTCTGAGAAGGCAAGATTCGGGGTGCCCCTAAATACTAGATTTTGGGGCGTTTCAGGTAAGTAAAGGTTGGGAACAATGGGTCCCTTCCTTGGGGTGGGTACACCCCCTAATATGCCACCCTCCAGTGGGAGGGGGGCTTATGCCTCACTTCGGTTGGCCAGGGTCCCCCATCTGCAAGATGCGGGGACTGAGAGTTGTGCTTCACCTCGCCTCCCCCACCTGAGGGGTGGGGTTGGCAAAGGTGGGCACACCTCTCTTCCTCACTTGGGTTTCCCGCCGATTCTCCCACCCAAAGTGGGGGTCAGAACCGGTGGGGGCCAGTTCCTGAAAGCAGCAACAGGCCTGGGGAAGCTCACAAAGGCGGCAGGCCTTTGAAGCTTCCCCTTTGTGGACCCTGCCCATCCTGGGTGAGGAGGCTTAGCACCTCGTCCCAGGATGTGCATTGTTTCAGGCCCCCGAGAGCAGCAGGTTCTCGACCCAGGGGCCCAGTAACATGTCTTGTGGTGGCAGCTGAAAGCAGCCACTCAGCCTGGACACTAGTGTTAGGTCGTTTTTCAGGCGGCATCTCTAAGATGCCCTCTGTGTACATTTTTCATTAAATCCCACACTGGCATCAGTGTGGGTTTAATGTGCTGAGAAGTTTGATACCAAACTTCTCAGTTTTTAGTGCAGCCATTATGGTACTGTGGAGTTTGTAATGACAAACTCCCAGCACCATATACTCTTAATGGCAGCACTGCGCTTACAATGTCTAAGAATTGACTTAGACACTGTAGGGGTACAGGGCTCATGCACCTGTACCCTCACCACTTGTATAGTGCACCCAGCTAGAGGGGTGACTGATCTATGCCAGGGCAGTGGGTTGTAGGCATGGCACACAGGGATGTGTGCCATGTCGACTCTTCACTTTGTTCTGCTCCAAAACACGCAGCCTGCAAAGGCAGTGTGTGAGTGTAAAGGTACAGGACCTCTAAGGGTGGCACAATAAGTGCTGCAGCCCTTAGAGGCTTTCCCTGGTCACAGTGCCCTGGGTACCTGGGGTACCATTTACCAGGGGCTGACCTGTGGCCAGAGAGTGCCAATTGTGTTTTGTCTTCAATGCAGTTTTAGGGAAAGAACATAGGCCCTGGGTACCTGATTGGCAGGAGCCCAGGGCACACTCAGTCAAAGTACATCAGCAGTTCAGCAAAAAGTGAGGGCAACCATGCAGAAAGAGGGCACTTTCTCATACCATCTCAATGTCCTATTTTTGGGATACAAGCGCTCAAGTGAAGGCAAAAGCCTGGCAGACAATTTTTTAGAAAAGTGCGCGCTGCTCCAGCCTCCAAAGAATCTAAAGGGTTTGCAATGCATCTTAGGATTTCTACATTTTGGCAGAACATACATTTTAGATTATGCAGAAAAAGTAAAACCTTTCTACGACTTAATCAGACCTGATTTCACACCACATCAATGGACTCATAAACACACAGATACTCTCCGTTCAGTTCAGGCTGACATGATAGCATCTAAACATTTGCACACACGTGTGAATACCACTAACTTGGTGATCCGGGTGGTCCTGGGTTCATCTGGGTATACTTAACTCACGTTCAATGAAGGTGAGACAGTTCCAATTGCATACAAATCACATTTATACACAAATTCTGAAATGCGATTTGCGGCAACTGAAAAAAATTTGACCGCAGTACAGACTGCTGTAGTGAGAGAAAGAGCACTAGCACAAGGGAAACGCATAATTGTTGTAACCCCGGTACCAACTTTAGAAGCTGTTACCAAAGCGAGCATTCCAAATGCAAAAACGCTACATCCCCGATGGATACAATGGGCTAATTCTCTCACTGCAACAGATGTAGATTACAGATACGATTCTACATTAAAAACATAAGCGTTCCTGCAGTACGAACAAGAATATCCTCTGCCGAATGAAATCTTGCCTCTAGAGAAATATGAATACATCATTTACACTGATGGATCTGCTCAGCCTGCCATAGGAAGTAAACAGCAATATAGCGCTGCATGTGCTATAGTGAAAGGACGTATGCGGGATGGTAAGTTCCATCCCAGCAATACGACTACGCAATCTCTAGGAGATTGTACAGCGCAGTTGGCAGAGCTGAAAGACCTGATATTAGCACTTCAGTCCACGGATCGGGAATTCCCCACACTGATAGTGAGCGATTCGTTTTACTGTATGCAGTCTTACAATGAATATCTTCATTACTGGGGCCAGAATGGATTTAAAGATTTCAAGGGTTGCACAATTAAACATAAATTGTTATGGGAACAAGAGGCAAAGCTGAAAGCATGCTTGCCACGGGCTCAAGTTATTCACACATTGAGTCACCAGCGTGTTGGCATACATATTGAAGGGAATTCACTGGCTGATGAAGCCGTCAAGGCGACAGTGCGAACTGCTGCCGTTGCTGCAATCACTCGTTCCAGCACGAGGATAGACGGAGACATATTGATAGCTGTCAACGCCTCAAAGAACGGCTCTGCCATTCCAAAGGGCTTTCCACTCAAATATTCCTATAAATTAGATGAGCAAAACACACTGTATGCTCAAATTGCAGGAGTGGGGGATAGAGTTAGACCAAACAGAGATCGCAGATTAGGTTTAATACTAGCTGCACACGAGCGTCTGGGCTCTGCACATGCAGGAGTCACCGCAACAGTCTCGCAACTGAAGCGGCGATTCTGGTGGCCAAGTTTGTCCAAACAAACCAAGGCTTATGTCTTGGAGTGCGACATCTGTCAGCAGATGAAAGGTTCTACCATAGCACGGCCACCACAAACACCATTACTCATTTCAGATAGACCTCTTGCATGTGTCTATTTGGATCACTGCAGCCCTTTAAATTCAGACGGGCTTACAAGTACATCTTGGTGGCAGTAGATTCATGCTCTAGATTTCTATGGGTTTGGCCTCAGCGCTCGGCTGACGCTCGAACTGTTATAAAGGATTTGCGAGTCTTCATCGGGACATACGCAAATGGCACATTACATTCCGACCATGGCCCTGCCTTTAGCTCTCGAGCTTACAAGGAAGCCATGGAAAGTATGGGTGTGGCCTTGCGGTACTCCTACCCCTACCATCCCGGGGGAAATTCGGTGGTGGAGAGGAAAAACAGGGACCTAAAGCAATCCTTAACAGCAAGGGTATTAGGTGCGGGCGGTCAATCACCTATACGGGGTCCAGAAGGAGCTGAATAATATGCCAAAAAACTCCTTGGGAGGACGTACCCCCTATGAAATCCTGTTTGGGACAAGAATGTGGGTACCTGACCTCGATTGTGCCAGCACAGTGGCGGATACAAAACCATTTGAATTGAATGATCATTTGGCTGTTTTACAGGAACTCAATGAATTCCGGGCATTACAAAGCAACGTCCAAGTAAAACGCACCGCCACTGGGGAAGTGAAACCGGTTCCGGCAAGACCTGTCTGGGTCCCGAAGGTTGGGGACCTGGTCAGAGAAAAGATTGGCGACAAGAAGGAGTTTGGGCCATCTTACAGAACACCTGTACCTGTCCCGGCCGTTCAAGGAACATGAACAGTACTTCTTCCACCTCTTGCCGGCCGAAAAGAAAAAAGATTTGTCTCCATTGATCTGATCAAACCACACTATGTGGCCGATTCTCAATAGCAGGCCGCATGGAATCCTGAGTAGCTGCCGATCTCCTCTTGCTACTATATAGGAAGTTCAGATGGAAAGACTAATTTCGTTCCAAGACTCCTCTGCGCAAGATACTGGAGTATCAAATAACGGAGAACGAATTACACCTGATGAAATTGAACAACATCCAAATGAAACTGAAACGCAAATTGCAATTCAGCCCAACAATGAACTTTACATCAACGTGCCTTCACAAGAAGCAACTACCAGTTCTACAAACACTGCTGTGCTCCCAAAGATAGATCGAACTGCGTCTGGCTACTTCATCAACTTTGATGACTTTTCTTCAGATCCAAGTGAACCTGAGCAAACGCCACCCATCTCTAAAAAAGAATAACTTCGACAATTCTATCTTTGGCTGAAAAAGACTTACTTAGTATCACCTTGGCTGCATCTTTGGTTTGCATTAGGGATCCTGTTTTTGGTAATTTGGTTTGGTATTATAACTGTCTTTTTCCTATTACTGAATGGACATTACCTCCCACAACGCTCTGCAGTACAACCTGTGAACTTGGTCCTGAAACCACATATGTCATCACACCGTGAACACAGAGACTTGTCCCTAGTGAACATTTCAGCAATTCCAGTACCGGATGGTATAGTTTGGGATAGAGTTTCATATAATGTATTTGGTCCTAATGAACATTTGAAAATTCCACACGTGTTCAAAATTTCTATGAATGACTTCATTACCCCGAGTTCACTCTCTGATGATTGGACATTGAGACTGTAAATACTATGCTTTCAGATTTAGAACAATCTGCTGCATTTTCTTACAGGGAATTGTATGAAGATACACCTGACTACGATAGCCTGTTTTGTTACCAGCATTATGGTCATCACTTTTTGCACAGAGCTAGTGTTCCACGCATTGTAAACACTTACCATCAATGGGTACATTGCCCAACACCACCTAAAGGTAGTTCTGCCACATTCACACAGAAATTTGCATACTTTTCAGGTTTCAATACATCTGACCCAATGTCATACTACTATAAGCTAGTACAGACTAATGCAACTGCGAAGAAAATGATGCTGACAAACACCAAGCTCATATACTCAGCACCTTTCATCTCCCAACTGCCTATACAAGGTTTCGACTATTGGAGGGACACGATAGACACAAAATCCATCTGGGGGACGAAAGATTGGCAGGTTCAGGGAACTGAGGCTTTATTTAGAGCTTGACTCATACCGTTACAGATAATATTCCTGAACAGAACAGTGCAACAAACTACCTGCTACGGGTTTGCAAAAATTAAAGACCTGAAAACACCACACATTCCCTTACCAACACATATTGAAGGGTTTTTGAATAACACACTGTTAAGTGAGGAGATGCTGGGTGAAATGGTACAGAATGGTACACACAATTCCTCAACTCCCAATTGGAAGGGATGGTTGGTTTGGCCTATCGACACAAATAGGTGTCAAGCGAGATTCAAGGGTACCACCAGAGGGTTTAGTATCCATAGGCCCGACCCTCGCTATGTACACACAGACGACCCAGGTGTAGTGACTTCATATAGTATTGGGAAGTTGTGCCTAGAATGGCTAAAAACCTCAACACTACAACAGGTGAAACAACACTTGTCCCTTCTAGCAGACAACATGGATCTTAGAGATTTCTTGTTAGGTCCCAAGAAACCGTGTAAGAAACGCTTCTTATATGCCATCTACATGAACTGTGGAAAGTCTCCCAACAGGATGCTGATGAGAGATTACGTGAAATTGATAGGATTAACCTAGAAAAGGCCCTGGCTGTGGTAGACAATGGTATGACCACACTTTCTTCACGTATTTATTCACTGGGCAACATTGTGTCCTCGGCAATTGACATAATGGAACAAGATTTGTCTAATCTACAACATGGGCAATCACAATTGCGCTCCATTATGCTTTTAAGCTGGATGCTGCAATCATTGCGTTCAGGCCACGTGCCATGGAAATACATTAATAGCACAAGTTTGTTTTCGGCTTACAATCTGACCGACAGACAGTTGACTATAGCACGTAGAGATACAAAGTACACCATGCTGCTTATTGAAAAATTGGAGAAATTACCTTTCACTGTAGCAGAGTCACCGTCTACAGAATGGTTAATTCATGGCTATATCACACTGTCAATCACAACATTTCAGTTCCAATACTGCCTTAGATACATCTAAGCAGGCAGGTATGAAGCGTTGCGTGAAGATTTCATACAGGAAACCTGGGAGTTACCGTATAGATATAGGTGCAGAAATAAGGACACAGAGTTTTCTTACGTGGTTAAGAGTGCGGGAAGGCTTTAAGTGGGTCTTTAGTGTGCAAAGAGGTGTTGCTTTATGGAACGTGTAATGCGTCCAAGGCGAACTTATCTTGCTACTTGAAGGGCTCCCCAGCTGTCGTGATTCATCCGGTTTTTTAATTACTTTCGAATGGAAGTTATTTAGTGCTGAATGATCAAGGCTGTTGTGGTATGGCGCCAGGCATGGCATATCTAGTCACAGTAAACTTCAGGGTTGTTTGCTGTAAGCAAGTATTGTTTCCACCGGCTCGCACAGTTAGGGAGGCACCACTGTGGCCTTCATTGAATGTTTCCAGTATAAGGTTTGATTCACTGAGCAGACTGAAAGCCATGTTGTTTCAACAAAATGTGGCCTTAACTTCAGCCCGAGAGACGTTTGATCTCCAGGTTGCAAGGTCTTCAGCTGAGATACAGGCCCTGGCCGGTACGAATTTCCTGATCCATATTGGAGAAATGGTTCATCGTATCTTTAACATGTCTGATACGAGTAGGATCGTACACTTATTTAAGCGACTTGGATTAGGTCTCTTAACCACCTTTCAGACCATCTTCGGAGTAATTCCAGCATTCATACACTCCGTACTTGGAAGCGTTTTTGGAGGGCTTCCTTTGGTCCTGCTTTCGGTAGCGGGCATCCTGATTTTAATACTCTTGCTTCGCAATGGACGTCGCAATCCCTCACGAAATGGAGAGAACACTGCTGAAATGACGTTGTTGCGATCGCATGGTGTTCTACCTGACGACGCCTTGGCTTCGAGAGCTGAGTAAGCATTGGTTCTTGTCTTTCAGACCGGTCTGGCTAGACTATGTCCTGCATGTGTTCCGTTGCCTCTTCTGCGGATTCGGCTGCATGTTGGACCTGTGTCTGACACTTCCATCGGTTGCGCCGCCAGACATAGAAGCGCTACTGGCGCCTTTGTGGGCCCACACGTGCAGTTGTCCACAGCGTATTCCCATGTTGATGACAGCATTTCTAGAGCCTCCAAGGGATGCTTCCGCTCCTGTTGGAAGGGATATCGGCTCTGCTCCAGAGAGGTTCAGGCATCGGTATCAGGCGTGCAGGCATCTAACTCTTCCCCGACGGCTGCCATGGGAACCAGAGATGACCACCTTTGCTCATTGGACATGATACTGGAAGTTCTTGAGGGACTGCCATCTGCGGATACGATGTTCAGCGATGTTGAGTCTTCAGCGCAGGATTCTTAAAACAATCTGGCCTCTCCTGCTCTGGGAACCGTTTGGGAACTTTTTAAACATTTACTAAAATTGAAGGTCGAAGCTGACAGTTTTATTTTTCTGCTTGGCTCTCACTGGGCTTCATGGCTTTCAAGGTGCTCAGTGCAATAATCACAATATATACAAGTTTAGAGGACTTTCTTGAACGCTTTTTAGGGAAAAATTACTTTCTTTCATGGACATTGTTTCAGGCTTTTAAAGTGCTTTTTAGTATGTTTTATGATAAATGATTTGTATGCTTTTTAATAGCATTAGCTTTCTCATTATCTAGCTGACCTTATTATCTTTTGATGAGGAGTGGGTGTCATGTCTTCTAGGATAGTCCCATCATGTATACCCCATTTCTACATACATTGTCCCATCCACACGACAATAATGATTCTAAACAGGTGACCTTTTATCTCGTAGCTTGCTCCTGTCTCTTCGACTCCAGGCTCTAAGTATTCTATCACAATCCCTGAACTGACGTACATAAACATGTCTGTAGGCACGGCAGAGTTATTCTGTATAAGGGGCACCACGTTTTTTTCATCCTTGGCCAACAGCCAGCTGTGCATGTTCACACTTGTTTGGAAAAGCATAGGTGATTGTTTTCAAAACATTTATGATTGTTTTCATAACACCCATGATTGGTTTTTAAAACATATCGATTCTAGAAAAAACCTTGGAGTGACCACTTTAGTATAAAAGACCCTCACTCCCCCGACAAATTAGAGGTGAATTCCTTCCAGGCTGATACGGGGGTCATGCATGCCGAATCTTCGACACACAGAGGTTTGACATTCCTTGCGGGTTGTCATCCTCGACGCAGAGACGGGTCCTTCGTTCTAAACCATCAGGTGAGGGGCTGGTTCATCCCTGGGGGTTTCTTGGCTACAGATACGCATAGCTATACGCATCTACACCTACACATCCAGTTAGGCTAGGTACAATTTAGAAAATTGGTTAGGGCGCGCATTTTAGGAATATGCAAGTGCTACTGTTTTTATCTGAACTGTTTCTGTTCATCTTATTAGCACTATGGTAGAAATGTGTCTACTATTCACTATATTTGTACTAGCAATCTCTTTCGTATGCTTCTGTCTCCTGATTGTCGCAGCACATATGTTTTACACAAGGCTGTCGCTGGACCAATAAATACTTATTGAAACATCCTAATCGCAATCCTGTGTATTTTCTGAGAGAAAGCAAGCACGAGTGTCTGAGCGAAACGTACTGTGCTGTTTTCCACGATCCCTGAGGAATCAGGGCTGTCATGTTCAGTGGTTGCCAGAGACTACCTACACCACTGTAGTATACAGGGGAGTGGTAGTGGCACTGTAGAGCTAGCTGGTCTAACGGCTGACATATCCTGTGGGGGTGTCCGGAAGTGGTCGGGACACCAAGCCCTCAGTTTAAGTCATCCAAAACGCGCAGGTCCTGGGGGACTTCTAGGAACTACACGACAGGATGTGCTTAATGGGGACCCCACTGGTCTTAAATATTATGAAGTAAAACATATTAAGATACTTCCATGTAATGGAGATCGTGAATTGGAGTTACAGAAAGGTGAATCAAGAATGATCATATCAGTAGGTTTTGAGAGACCTAGGGGTCACAACCTGGATGCTGAGCTCCTTGTATCTGTGTAATCTCAAGATCTTTTCAGTGGACAGCTGCTAAAGAGATGATCATAAACTGAGTAATGAGTGAAGCTGCACAATGGGATTACTGACCTGATTTATGCATTCAATAATACATGGATGTTTTTTAATCCCCCCCCCACTATATATGAGGTATATGATCATGTTGAGAACGATGTCCCACAAATAGATACAATGAGAGTGAGGATTTTGGAGAAAAGATACTGGGAGATCCCTAGGTATGGGTCAGTAGCAATGTAGAACACTTATTTGATGAAGTTTCTCTCTTCAATTTTGTGTAGCATTTAATTTTTAATCTATGCAGCACTGCATTTTGTATTTTATATTGAAAATTATAGTAACTATTTTTTAATAAGGGAGTTATTTTGAGGGTGTTAGGAATTGCACTTTAATTTTGGACAGGAAGATGCTGCTAATCTCTGAGACCTATTTGCCCCTTTTTGCACTAGGGCACTTTAAAAACTTTGCACTTTAGCACACAGCACTTTGAGAAAGAAAAAAGAAATAAAGAAAAATGATGAAAGTAAAACGGATGTAAAAAATGTTAAAATTATAAAAATTGTCAGAAGCAGGATTTGATGAATCTTCAAGAAATTTTTAAAACCAGTTTGCCACTCACTTCAGCTGTAGTTTAGAAAGTTTCTGGGTGATTCGTCAAGGGGGGCGGGGCCCAAAACGAGTTTTCACGTATTCAATTTTCCATACAGATTAGACACGTCTACAGCCCGAATCGCTGAACGGAATTACACCAGATTTGGCAGAAAGATAGATCTTAGCCCTGAAAGATCTTTTGTTGTAATTTGGTGTAAATCCATTCAGTAGTTTTGGAGTTATTAAAGAAAAAAGATTTATGTATATCTAGAGACATGGATCCTCCGCGGATCAGACAGATCTCATGCTGAGATTTGATTGGCTGCCAACACTTCAGCCAGGAAGTGCTGGAAGCCATCTTGGGACTCAACCTGAGCACCCCCCCGCCCCAAAAAGGAATACCCCTAAACCCTAGGCCTGGTGGTTTTAGTGGAAAAAAAAATTGCCGCAAATTCACGTAGAATCTGTGGCAACATTTTTTATAATACAAGCACGGTTACCCGTGCGTGTTTATTTCTTGCCCCCCAGGTACCGGGGGGAATTTATAATATCATTATAAGGAAGGGGGGCGCACGTGGCCCCCCTCCCCAGCCCAATTTTGGCCCCGTGGACCCCAACCCTTGCGGTCCAGCTGAAGTAAAGAAAGGGGAGGGGGAATGCAGCCCTACTCCCCGGGCTGATTTCAGCCTTGGGATCCCATCCCAAGGGGCCCGACTGGTAGAGCAAAGGGGATGCGGGCAGGGAAACAGAACTGAATATTGATCTTGTCTGCAGGGAGCAGCATGTTTAGCTGCTCCCTGCTGGCTGGAGCAATGCCAGCTCCCGATGGATGTGGGAAGCTGGCTCTAGCCATGAGGGCCTTGGGGCTTCCCCTGTGGCCCCCCCAAGGAGAATATGGCACCCACCCTTTGTTGGTCGGGCCCTGGAAATAGGCTCCCCGGGCTGAAATTGGCTTGGGGAGGGGGGCTGTTAATTACAGTGGTGGTCCCCAGGAAATAGGGTTCCCAGGGCCAAAAACGACTCAGTGAGGGGGCCTACATACCTCCCTCCCCTAAACAAAATGTGTCACGTGCAGGAGAATGGAGTCCCCAGGGCCAAAATTGTCTCAGGAATGGGGACACATGCCCACTTCCCCCAAAAATGTGCCGGACTCCCGAGAATGGGATTCCTGGGGCTGAAATCGGCCCAGGAAGGGGCTGCGTGCCCCCCTTCTGGGTTGGCTGCACAGCATGAGGTTGGCTACATGTGAGGCTTTGACCGCAGGGCCGGGCCACAGGCCAAGCCCTTTAACCAAACCCCGGGCCGAACAAAGCCGAAGGGCGTGCGCGGCAGCGGTTGGATCAACATATGGTAATTAAATGTTACTTCAAGGTTAAAAAAATAGATATTCACTAAAAAAACAAAGGTTACAGGGACGTTAAAGATAGGTTCAGATTTTACACACACAAAAGCATAAACCTCAATACAGTTAAACCATTGTCTCAAACATGTTGTAGACTGGATGGCAGTAATCAGTCTAAAACTGAATGGGGAAAAAACTGAGGTGATGGTGGTGGGAAACAACCCCGCAAGGTGGATGGAGATGAACTGGCCAGCCTGTCTGGGCAGCCAACCCACTGTAAAACCAGAGGTAAAGAGCCTGGGTGTCTGGCTTGACGACAAGCTCACGATGACAACTCAAGCTAAAATACTAGCAGCAACGTGCTTTGGCATGCTCAGAACATTGAAGAAGCTTCTGAGATGGTTACCTGAACCATTGCGCAGAATAGTGGTGCAAGGATTAGTCATCTCACGGCTGGATTATGTGAACTCCCTATATTTGGAAAGGCCCAAGGCTGTCATAAAAAGACTACAGTTTATCCAGAATGCCCCTGCTTGTTTACAATGTAAAAACCCCAAACATCAGTCTGCTGCTTTGGCACTAATAAGCCTGCACTGGCTACCAGTGAATAAAAGAATACATTTCAAAGCACTTTGCTTAGCTCATTGAGCAATGTACAAAAAAGGTCCGATGTTAATCCAGAGACTCCTTTCAACCTATAACACCACAAGAATTCTGCTCTCTACCTGCCAGCAGCTGTTTTCAATACCCAGGATAAACAGAACCAGGAGTGGAGGAAGTTCCTTTGCATTCCTGACCCCTATGCTCTGGAACGTGCTGCCACAACATATCAGGAAAACAGAGTCCGAACCTAAGTTTGGGAAACTGTTAAAAACCATCCTGTTCAACTAATTTGACTCTTCAGATATCTCCTGCTGTTGGATTAGCGCTGGGAGGTCCTTTGGGTAGGCATGCGCTTTAGAAATTTTCATGAATGGAATAGAATAGATAAGTACACCACGGTTGAGACTAGCCCGTGAGTGGAAACATAAAGCGCTGAAAATAATGACAATATTGATAAGGTCCAGTGAAGCCGGCTAGCACAGCGACTTTCAGCACGTCAGTGGAGGCCCAGCCCCCTCCCAGGAACATCTTGCAGGTGAGGCACCTGAAGCAGTGGAGGATGGGGGTGCAGTCCCCAGTAGTAATGAGGAACCCGTAGCAGCGGCTCCTCCGTTAAAACAGAGGAGCGTTGCCCCACTGCTCACTGAGCAATTCAAAATGGAAAAAAAATGATAAAATCTTTTTATTTTGACTCAGTTAGTGGGGGTGGGGCATGGCTGGGCATGAGATTCGGATAGCAGCAGACTTCTCCAAGGAGACCAACGAACGCTGCAAGGCCGTCCTCTCTCTTTGGCCCCTCCTCCGACAACTGATCATTAAATACAGCCTTTTTGAACCCGCACTCATCCGGATCACCAAGGATGGCATATCAAAGGATTCTTCAACACGGAGGATCTGCACCACTTCCTAAAAGGGCTCACCACGCAGGACATGGACACTGTCTCCTCTGCCAACACGGCCGGCTCCGCCCTACCACCACTCTCCCTCCCTGCCTCCTACAGTGGTCTCCGGCAGAATTCTGGAGGTTCCCGACATAGAGCCAGGGACCCTGACAGGGCCCCGCTTCCTGGGTGAAAAGGAACCAGGCTCTCCAGGCGGTTGCTGCGCTCACGCAGGAGCAGGACAGGGAGAAGTCCCGCTCCCCCCTGAAACCAATCTCTGCCACGGAGAGCGCGTCTTGAGGAGTGTCAAACTGAACCGACCTTGGCGCGGCAGGAGTGATGCGATGGGGGGCCGAGACCCGGAGAAGAAGACGGGTGGCTGAGTATCAGCTTGCTTCCTTTGTAGTCTGTTTCTTTGTTTATTTCAATATTTTACCTTTTCATTGTTTGATTGCCATATGCATGGTTTTTGTATGCTATGCGCGCTGCGGGCTGATCAACCCCGGATCTCAACTCCTCAGCTGACACCTGCTACACCCGCCAAGTAAAGAGCGCAGCTGCAATGGCCCTATGGCTAGGAATGGCTCCACGCCACCCCTGTATCCCCCTCCCCACATCATTGCCCCACACACCCTGCGCCTCCTGTGACTGGGTAGTTGTCGAGGCCCGAGCGGTGCTGTTGTCCCACCCCCCAGGTTATGGGGGACTAGGCTGTGTGTCTCTCCTTGATGTCCTGCCTTTTCTGTACCTACCTAAGGTGTAGGTATCCACCCCCAGCACCCCCTCTCTTCCCCATGACCTGGGCCTACTCCTTGCCCCCGGGACACCTCCTCCCTCACCTCGATCCACCCTGGTGGCCTTTCCATCGCCCGAGCAGAGGCTGCCTACTCTAACGCCTCTGATGAGGCCCTGCTCCCCCCCACATTGACCCTCACTCACCACGCATGCTATATTACTCTGGGCGCCATCCACCCCCCGGCGGGAACAGCGGATCTCCATCCCCATAGTAGTAAGCGGACATCCAGACTCCCAGTCATCCGATCACTCGGCCTCCCCTCCCCTCCGATACCTGACTGTATGCGTCCCCTACCACTCCACTTCTCCTCTAACAGATTGCGGCGCTTTCTCCTTGCCCCCCGCATGCCTACGACTCCGATTCTGGTTACACATGCGCACTTATGCGCCTCCTGGTCTTCCCTGCCTCCCGAAGGGGCCCTCTCGGTGCACAAAGCCTGCACGCCTAGACCTGCAGCACACAGCTCAGTGTCCCTTGCCCTGAGTCTTTCCACGCAGCCTACCCCACCTGCCTCCCTACTTTGTCCCCCCACTCCCTCCTGATACGTTTCCTGGTGCTCCCTGATAACCCGTGCTCTGCACCGGCTGGTGCCTACCGGTAGTCGCTTCCCCTACGAGTCCGGTTCCCTTGCCCATTTGTCCTTCATTTCCCCCCTCTCGACCCCTCTCCCTTCACCCTTTCTTTTCCTCCCCTTCTCCTCCCACCTTCCCCCACCTTCTCCTTTCCCCGCATGGCCCCCCTGACTGGCCCCTGTTTTCCCTGCCTACCCCCCCACGTCCTCTGCCTGCTCACAAAGCCCACCCGCCTGTAAAGTCTCTGCACCCCAGTACATCCCCTTACTTCACCCCCCGTATAGCCTGGTTTTCCTTAACTACTCTCCCTCTGCAAGCTGCTAGATGCCCTCATGGACTCCCAGGCCACACATGTCCGCGCCCGCCCCATGCGTCCTCCAGTCCCTACGCATCCTCTCCTGGAAAGTCAACAGCCTGACGCATTATATTAAACGGAAAAAGGTGCTCTCCTACCTCTCTTGCAGGAGACACATCTGGATAATCTAGAATCTGACAAGCTGCACCGCGACTTGGTGGGCAGAGTGATCTAAAGTAGCGTCTCGACGCCAAGAACTGCTGAGGGCGGCCCGCCACGAAAGTGTGGGGTGGCGATACTTCTCCGTAAATCGCTACCCATCACGGTAGTGAAAACGTGGTCCGACCAAGGGTAGGGAACTCTTAGCAGGAGACGTTTGCCAAGCTGAGGGTGGGAGACAGATCCCTATGAGTGGGCTCGGTATATGCTCGGACAGGGGCCAAACATCTCTTTTTTCTTCAACGGAACCACCTGCATGTCGAGATCGGAGTGTCTCGGTACATCACTGGAGGAGACTGGAATCTTGCCCGGGATGCGGTGCTGGACAGGACGGGACACGTGGAGAGGGCCCTGCTGGGAGATGTAACCTCAGATCACGGCCTCATAGACCACTGGAGCCTCTGCCAACCGACGGACAAGGAGTACACTTTCCTATCCTTGGTCCATGTTACACAATCCAGGCTGGATTACTTCCTCATTTCTCACTCAGCAGTGGCGCTTGTCAGGGACTCCCGCATCTTGGAGGCTACAATGTCTGACCACTCTCCGGTTCTGCAATCCCTTGATGTGGGCCTGGCCTCCCCGGGCCACAAACCATGGCTCCTAAATGTGCAAAGATACTGTTCACCTCAGGCCAAGACTCAACTGCATGCCCACCTTTTCGAGTACCTGGCAGATAATAAGACATCTGTGGATTCCCTCAGGGTGCTATGGGCGGCCACGAAGGCAAACATACGTGGGTGACTGATGAGAGATACCACCATGGCTAACAAACAGGCGTCCCTGCGCACAGGCTGAGCTAGAGAGTCAGACTGCCTCCTTCACCCACCTCTACTCATCCCGTCCCACCGTACCCAACTGCCGCCGCTTAGAGCAAGCCTGTATGGCTCTTAATGGCCTCTTTACCTCCAAAGCCGAATATGCCCTCCAGTGTCTGAAGGGGAAGCACTATGAGCAGGGGGAGAAGACGGGCCGCTTGCTGGCAGCCCAGCTAAGACAAAGGGAGGCTGCAATGGCTATTCCTGCTATGCATTCAGCAGGCGAGGAGATCCTCACTTGACCTAACGACATCGTCAATGAGTTTGCATCATTCGACAAAACGCTTCACACCCCGGAGGCGCTGGCCAGCGTGGACCGGGTGTCCACGTTTCTTGAGGGTGTTGACCTCCCACACCTGACGGACAAGGGTAGGGAACTCTTAGCAGGAGAAATCAGCAGGGAGGGGATAGTAGCGGCCCTCTACAAGTTGCCCTACCACAAGGATGGATTCCCCACGGAATTCTACAATAGGTCTGGAGAGAAGGTAATTGACACCCTACATGAAGCCTTCCAGGAGGCGGAATGGACGGCTTCCTTGGGACCCCTTTCTAACAGAGCAGTGATCGCGGTCCTGCCCAAACCAGGGAGGGACCTGCTGTTGTGTGCCAGCTTCTGCCCCATATCCCTCTTAAATGGCAGTATTAAAATCCTTGCCAGCATATTGGCAGCACGCCTGAGCAAGGTCATTCCCTCCCTCATCCACCACACACAGGTTGGTTTTGTTCCGGGCTGCTCTTCCAGGAACAATTTCCATACTCTGGCCCAAACCTTCTGGACCACTAAGGACCTATCAGAGGATGCGGTGGCCCTGTCCCTAGATGTCGAAAAGGCATTCAACTGCATTGAGTGGGGGTACCTCTTCGCCACGATGAAACGCTTTGACCTGAAAGATCAATTTATCTCCACGGTATGTCTACTTTACGACTGTCTCGTGGCACAGGTAAACTGTGATGGGTTTCTCTCGGATACCTTTCAGATCCGGAGGGGCACCCGTCAGGGCTGCCCGTACTTGCTCCTTTTGAGAAGTTGGCCTGGTATATGATGTCCACTAATTAAAGTGACCATCTTGCACCAGTCCAAACAACCCTTATGGTGATTTAAAAGGTCAAAGATAACCTTAGAAAGCTATCCAAGTGGTAGCTGTGGAGAGCAGCCTTCAGGCTTAGTCTTGAAAAAATGTTAAGCAGCTTGTTTTACCAGAATGCAACCTTATTGTATTGGATAAATGAAAGGAGAACCACACAGTAGTTATAAAAATAGGTATTTAATATTATAACACACTCTAAATACTTCACAGTATCTGCTACACGCAGAAAAACACAAAGCACACAATATTGTAGCACAGAAACAATCGTAAGTAGCACTAATACACAGTGAGCTCCAGGGGAGACCAAATCATAAACTAAAATAGTGGTATAAGAACCACAACTTGAGTCAAGACAGTGTCTAGAGGATGTAGAATCACTGGGACCCTAAGGAACCACCAAAGGTGAGTAAGTAGGGACCCCAAGGAGGACGGGTGCAGTGTGGAAACACGACCGCGGGCGCCGTACATGGGAGAGTCGCAGTTGCAGTTTTAAAGTTTAAGGACCCTTCCCAGTGGATCACGAAGAAACCCTTTAGAACATAGAAGGTTGGAGAGCCACCCCACCCGTAGATACCGAAGTACCAGAGTTTACCTATCCCAGGGAAGCCGGATGCATAGGGCTGAAGTGGCGTCGGAAACAGTTGTTGATCTCAATGGGAGTCTTCAAAGAAATGCCACTGCTGGAAAGAAGAAAAGTGTCCGGTGGAACCCACAGGTGGATGCTTGATGGAAGGAATCTGAAAGCAGAGGGGACAGAGTCTGGGTCACTCAGGAGTGACCAGGGGCTCAGTAGACGAATGCCCACCGATGTCGGGTGCTTCAGGTGTGAAGAGGGAGACCTTGACTCTGCAGCCACGGGGACAAGGAGACGTCGAGGATGACCAGGAGCCGGATACAAGCTGCCCCACGAAGGATGTCGAGTGCTGAGGGGTCGGTGTCCGGCGGGAGCACCAACAAGCCTTGGCAGCGACAACACACGAAGATGGTCGAGTAAGGTCACGGTCTGGCTCAGCAAGGACCAAGAGACTCACCACAGCAAGGGGAGTCAAGGCAGGCCTGGAGCAACCAGGGGAGCCCAAGAAAAGCAGTCTTGTCCCTCAAATGGACCCACAGGCCGGAGGCACAGGAGTCGCGAGGGGACCTCTAGCAGTTTCACAAAGTAACAGCTTGCAGAGTGTGAGGAGGCTTCAGTCCTTTGTACGAAATGTGCGCAGAGCTTGGGGCTATCGATAGCCCAATGCACTTAGTTGGGGAATGCCAACAAGCATATGCACTTGCAAAAGTACCCGATGCACAGGGGTTCGGGTTATGCGGTTTCCCATGAGGGATACTGGACTCAGAATTGGTGAGAGGGCAGCTCAACCTCAAGGAACGTAGGAACCCACCTCTTGTGTTGCTGGAGCCTTTGGAGTCCGCAGGAGCTCAGGATCAGCAGATCGGTCAGTTGCGTTGTGGTGCCTGCGAATGCAGGGGAGTGACTCCTTCATCCCAAGGGAGCTACTTCAGTTGTCCTTGATGCTGCACAGGTCCTGCACGGAGCCTGTATGGTGCACGGGCACAGACGATGCTTCAGACTGAGAGGGAGACGAAGATGGGCCCAAACGAAGTCCAGCAAAGTCCAGAATGTCCAGACGGTCGATGTTCAGTGGTTTCTGGTTCAGAATCTTGTCCACGTCGAATCTAGGGTCCTACAGCCAGGTAAGCCCTTAAGTACCCATGGGAGAGGGTTGGACAGATTCAGGGGACCCTCCTAGAGGAGGGTCTGGACAATGGGGAGGATACTCCCCTGTCCTTTGTCCAGTTTTGCTCCAGAGTGGGAGCCAACGGCTCCCGGTACAGGTTTGAACCAGACTATGCACAGGGACACCAAGTGTGCCCCACATGCAGACTTTCAGGCACTTTGGAAATGCACCCACCCAGCCCCAATACACTAAATCCTGTCTGGGAGGTGGTCACACCTCCCTGTGACAGGATGCCTATTGTCCTGCCTTCCCCTGCTCGAGCTTGGCTCAGCAGCAGGAGGGCAGAAATGTGTCTCTGGTTGGCAGCAACCATTTTGTGCTGTCCGGGTCGAGAAGGCTGGTACCGGGAAGACCAGGGACCCCCCGAAGCGCACTTCAGAAAGGTGGAATCATACCTCCCACACCGGTTACCGGTGTGGAGGTATGATTCCAAGGCGTTTGATACCAAACACGACATGTTGTGTTGCAGCTGTTTTCGAGATAGCATTTTACGCGCGCATATAATGCACCTCTATCTATATGTCTGGCTGCGTCACCGACAACCTGGGAGAATGGTCTCCGAAGGCTGCAGGGGTGCTCTGCTCATGCAGGGGCACCCTCTCACGTAAAACCCAGCACCCTGCCTTCAGGATTGTCAAGGCCTGCTAGAGGGGTGACTGATAGGTTTTAAGTGTAGTGACCTATAGATATAGTAAACCTATATCTCAAGTAAGTGGTGCATGCACCATCTTACACAGGCTGCAATGGCAGGCCTGTAGTTCCATTTTGCATGGCCTCTCATGGGTTGCATAATACATACTTCAACGCATGGGAGGCCTCTGAGGTACCTATGCCCTGGGTACATGTGTACCATATACTAGGGACTGACAAGGGTACCCCAGTATCCAATCTGGAGTGTACCTAAGTACATGGCATAACATTTTAAGGAGAAAGCAGATAGACTGGGGTCCTGATTAGCAGACTAGTCAAAAACAGTGTAACATCAACCAAAAAGTGGGGGTAACCATAAGAAGCAGATCCTGCTTTCCTACACAACCCCCCCCCAAACGTAAGGAGATGAGACTAACCTTGCCCAGTTGAGTCTTCATGTTCCAAGTGGAAATATCTGGAGAGTCCATCTGCATTGGCATGGTTATTCCCAGGTCTATGTTCCACTGTATACTCTATCCCCTGTAGCGAAATCGCCCAACTCAAAAGTTTGGGGTTTTCACCCTTCATCTGTTTTAGCCATAAGAGGGGCTTATGGTCTGTCTGAACAATGAAGTGAGTGCCAAACAAGTATGGCCTCAGCTACTTCAGAGCCCAAACCACAGCAAAGGCTTGCCTCTCAATGGCTGAACAACGTTTCTCTCTGGGGTCAACCTTCTGCTAATAAAAGCTACTGGTTGATCCTGACCCTCTGCATTAAGTTGTGACAACACAGCCCCTACCCCCAACTCAGATGCATCTGTTTGGACAATGAATTGTTTGGAATAGTCAGGACTTTGCTGAATGTGTGCAGTGCACATGGCCTGCTTGAGATCATCAAATGCCTTCTGATAGCTAACTGTCCACTGAACTTTCTTGGGCATTCTTTTTGAAGTAAGATCATTCAAGGGAGTCACTATAGACCCATATCCTTTCACAAATCTTCTGTGGTACCCAGTCAGGCCCAAGAAAGCTCTGACCTGAGTCTGGGTAGTGGGAGCAACCCAGTCCATGATGGTCTGGATTTTGCTCTGCAAAGGTTGAACCTGGCCTTTACCTACAAGGTGGCCCAGGTACACAACCTTACTCTGCCCTATCTGGCACTTGGTGGCCTTGATAGTGAGACCTGCTTTCTGCAGAGCCTCCAAAACATTCTTCAGGTGGACCAGGTGATCCTCCCAGGTGGAGCTAAAGACAGCTATATCATCAAGATATGCTGCACTATAGACTTCCAGGCCTGTGAGGACTTTATTCATCAGCCTTTGGAATGTGGCAGATGCATTCTTCAAACCAAAGGGCATGACAATAAATTGATAATGCCCACTAGGGGTTGAAAATGCTGTTTTGGGTTTGGCATCATCAGCTAGTCTGATTTGCCAATATCCAGCAATGAGGTCAAATGTGCTGAAGAACTTGGCTGAGGCCAAAGTGTCAATGAGCTCATCTGCCCTAGGAATAGGGTGAGCATCAGTCCTAGTGACTGCATTGAGCCCCCTGTAGTCCACACAAAACCTAATTTCTCTCTTACCACCCTGGGTATGAGGTTTGGGTACCAGGACCACTGGACTAGCCCAAGGGCTATCTGAGGGTTCAATCACTCCCAATTCCAGCATCTTTTGGACCTCAGTCTTTATGCAATCTCTGACATGGTCAGGCTGCCTGTAAATCTTATTTTTAACAGGTAGGCTCTCACCTGTGTTCACTTCATGGGTACACCAGGTGGTCTGACTAGGAGTCAAAGAAAACATATGCCTGTATTGATTGAGGACCTTCCTGCAATCAATCTGCTGTTGTTCAGTGAGGCTGCCTGCCAAAGCTACACCATCCATTGAGCCATCATCAGGGTTCTTTGAGAGGAGGTCAGGGAGTGTGTCACCCTCTTCTTCCTGTCCCTCATCAGTAGCCATGAGCAAGCCCATGTCTGCCCTGTCCACATAGGGTTTGATTCTGTTTACATGGAGCACCCTATGGGGGCTCCTGGGAGTTCCAAGGTCCACCAAGTAGGTGACCTCTCCCTTCTTTTCAAGAATAGTATGGGGTCTACTCCACTTGTCTTAGAGGGCTGCTGGGGCCACAGGCTCCAACACCCATACTTTCTGTCCTGGCTGATAAACAGTCAGTACAGCCTTTTCGTCATGCAAAGCATTTTGCAATTCTTGACTTGCCTCAAGGTTTTTACTGGCCTTCTTCATGTACTCAGCCATCCTGGAACGGAGACCAAGTACATAGTCCACAATGTATTGCTTAGGTGGTTTGAGAGGTAACTCCCATCCCTCCTTCACTAAACACAGGGGACCCCTAACTGGATGCCCAAACAGAAGTTCAAAAGGGCTGTAGCCAACCCCCTTCTGTGGGACCTTTCTGTAGGGAAAGAGAAGGCAAGGCAACAGGACATCCCATTTTCGCCTAAGCTTTTCTGGGAGTCCCATGATCATGCCCTTATGTGTTTTGTTGAATCTCTCGACTAACCCATTGCATTGTGGGTGATAGGGTGTGGTGAATTTGTAGTTCACTCCACACTCCATCCACATAGCAGTAATATAACTTGACATGAAGTTTGTACCTCTGTCAGTTAAGACCTCCTTAGGGAAACCCACTCTGGAAAAGATTCCCAGGAGGGCCCTGGCCACCACAGGAGCTGTGGTGGTTCTAAGGGGTACTGCTTCTGGATACCTAGTGGCATGGTCCACCACCACTAGTATGTAACTGTGCCCAGACGCAGTAGGGGGGTTCATGGGACCAATGATATCAATCCCAACCCTCTCAAAGGGAACCCCCACCACAGGGAGTGGTATGAGGGGGGCCTTTGTGGTACCACCTGACTTACCACTGGCTTGACAGGTGGTACAGGAGTGACAAAACTCCTTGGTGTCCTCTGACATGTGAGGCCAGTGAAAGTGAGGGACAAGCCTGTCCCAAGTCTTACTTTGGCCTAGGTGTCCTGCTAAGGGAATGTCTTGTGCCAAGGTGAGTAGGAAGCCCCTAAACTTCAGAGGTATGACCAACCTCCTGGTGGCACCAGGCTTGGCGTCTCTACCCTCTGAGTAAAGGAGTCCCTTATCCTAATAGATCCTGTGGGACCCACTGACACTCCCAGCAGCCTCAGCAGCAGCTTGCTGTCTGAGGGGTTCAAGAGAGGGACAGGTTTGCTGCTCATGGTTCTGATCTGCCCTGGAAGGGCCCCCTGTCCCCAAGAACTCAACCTGATCAGGTTCTAGTTCATCTGACAGTTCCTTCACAGGGACTGAGATCATCTCCCTCAAGAGACTGATCCTCTCTCTGAGCCTGGGGGGGAAGACACAGCCTTACCCCTCCTGCTCCTTCTCTTGGAAGGCACCTGCTCCATTTTTTCAGAATCCAGGGCCTGTTCAGTAGAAGTCAGTTTGGCCTGTGACCTGGTCACAGCAAACACATCTGCAGAGATGCCCAGCATTGCTGCATGAGTCCTAAGTTCCACCTCAGCCCAGGCTGAAGTCTCCAAATCATTGCCCAACAAGTATTCCACTGGAAGGTCTGAGCTAACCACAACTTTCTTAGGGCCAGTTACCCCTCCCCAGCTGAAATTAACAACTGCCAAGGAATGATAAGTCCTGACATTGTTAGCATTGGTCACTTGGTACATCTCACCAAGTATGATTTGGTCAGGGCCCACAAGATCTTTTGTCACCATAGTGACACTTGAACCTGTGTCCCTGTATGCCATGGCCTCCTTACCATTAATCAAAGGCTGCTGCCTGTATTTGCCCAGGTTACTGGGAATGACAAATAAGGTGGCAATATCCATGCCACCATCACAGACAAGTACAGCCTGAGCCGGAGTTCTGACTAAGCCAGAACCCATCTCAGAGCCCAAGGTGAACCCTACTAATATCTTGTTCCCTGTACCACCACTTGAAACTGTACTAGGGGGAGCAGTTGCCTTAGGGGCAGTGGTGGTTGGAGTTGAATCCTTGGCCTTTGGACAATTGGCATCTTTTGTCCAATGGGTCTTTTCTTTACATAAGTAACACCAAGGTTTCTATTGACCTTTTCCCTTGTTGGACTGTGACTCCCCCCCAGATGCAGGTTTATGGGGCCCTGATGAAGACTTTTGATCTTTACCCTTGTCCCCACCCTTATCTGGCGTTTTAGCATCTTGCTTCTTTTGGTCACCACCAGTGTTCTGGTTTTTCTACTTTGCCCTGGTTCTGACCCACTTATCTGCCTTCTTTCCCAATTCTTGGGGAGAAGTCAGATCAGAGTCAACCAGGTATTGATGCAACAACTGATTTTGACAATTATTAAGGATCTGCTCCCTCATAATCAAATTGTACAATCCTTTAAAATCATTCACTTTGCTGCCAAGCAACCAGCATTCCAGAACCTTAATGGCACTGTCCACAAAGTCTACCCAGTCCTCATTCTGTGTCTTCTGGGTGTCTCTGAACTTAATCCTGTACTGTTCCGTGGTTAAGCCAAACCCATCAATGAGAGCACTCTTCAGGACTGAATAATTGTCAGCATCCTCTTCTCTAACAGTAAGGAGCTTATCTCTACCTTTGTCAGCAAAGGAGAGCCAGAAGATACCTGCCCACTGCTCTTGAGGGACCCTTTGTACTTTACAGGCCCTCTCCAAAGCAGTTATCCATTTATGGATGCCATCCCCAACATGGTAGGGAGGGACAATCTTGCTCAGGTTCCTATTATCAAAGGAATGTTCCTTAACTCTAGGGACACTGTTGCTGCCACCATGAGAATCTAGTCCCAGCTTTTTTCTAGCTCTCTGGACTTCTAGGGACTCTTTATCCAGGGCCAATTGTTCTTGCCTGAGCCTTAGCCTAGCTTTCTCAAGTTCAGGAAATTGGTATTCCCTATCAAAAGAGTGGTCCCTCTTGCTAGATACAGAGGTCCCTACAGACTGCACTGAGTGATCTGATTCTGCAGAGGGCGATCTAGATCTCCTTGGTAAACTCTGCACTCTTCCAGGAGGGGTGAAGAGAGGCTCCCTAGAGCCTTCTTTCTGACCCTCTTGAAGATCTGAATTGTCCAGGTGGGAACTTTCTGGTTCCTCCTCGCCAGCGTTTGAGTCTAGGTCATAAAAGGTGTCACCTCCTGACCTGTCCTCATTCCCTGTCCCACCCACTCTCTCCTGTTCATCTGACCCAGGGGTCTTCCTAAGGTCATCAAGAAGTAACATCTCTACTAGACGTTGAGTGTTGGCACTTCTCCCTGTCTTCAGCTTTCAAGAGGCACTCAGGGCTTTCAGTTCTTGGAACGAAAGCTCACTGTATCTAGAAGGCAGAGAGCCACTGGCATCTCCTTTAGTAGACATACTAAGTGTGGTGTGTGCACCTACCTAACCTAGTGGGAAACTAAACTCTCTTAGGTTGGAGAAAGGGTGTGCTAAACCCTTGACTTACCCAACGCCAAGTTCAGTAGAACTTACTTATCCAAGCTAGTATTATATGTACCTAGTACTTAGTGGTTTTCAGTTAATCAATACAAAGATTTATCTGGTAAAACAATGCAGGCTTGAATCCCAACCGCTGCACACCAATTTGAGAAGTTGGCCTGGTATATGATGTCCACTAATTAAAGTGGGCACCTTGCACCAGTTCAAAAAACCCTTATGGTGATTTAAGAGGTCAAAGATAACCTTAGAAAGCTATCCAAGTGGTAGCTGTGGAGAGCAACCATCAGGCTTAGTCTTGAAGGAATGTTAAGCAGCTTGTTTTACCAGAATGCAACCTTATTGTATTGGTTAAATGAAAGGAGAACCACACAGTAGTTATAAAAATAGGTATTTATTATTATAACACACTCTAAATACTTCACAGTCTCTGCTACACGCAGATAAACACAAAGCACACAATACTGTAGCACAGAAACAATCGTAAGTAGCACTAATACACAGTGGGCTCCAGGGGAGACCAAACCATACACTAAAATAGTGGTATAAGAACCACGACACGAGTCAAGACAGTGTCTAGAGGATGTAGAATCACTGGGACCCTAAGGAACCACCAAAGGTGAGTAAGTAGGGACCCCAAGGAGGACGGGTGCAGTGTGGAAACACGACCGCAGGCGCCGTACAATTCTATGGGAGAGTCGTGGTTGCAGTTTTAAAGTTTAAGGACCCTTCCCAGTGGATCACGAAGAAACCCTTTAGAACATAGAAGGTTGGAGAGCCACCCCACCCGTGGATACCGAAGTACCAGAGTTTACCTATCCCAGGGAAGCCGGATGCATAGGGCTGAAGTGGCGTCGGAAACAGTTGTTGATCTCAATGGGAGTCTTCAAAGAAATGCCACTGCTGGAAAGAAGAAAAGTGTCCGGTGGAACCCACAGGTGGATGCTTGATGGAAGGAATCTGAAAGCAGAGGGGACAGAGTCTGGGTCACTCAGGAGTGACCAGGGGCTCAGTAGACGAATGCCCACCGATGTCGGGTGCTTCAGGTGTGAAGAGGGAGACCTTGACTCTGCAGCCACGGGGACAAGGAGACGTCGAGGATGACCAGGAGCTGGATACAAGCTGCCCCACGAAGGATGTCGAGTGCTGAGGGGTCGGTGTCCGGCGGGAGCACCAACAAGCCTTGGCAGCGACAACCCACGAAGATGGTCGAGTAAGGTCACGGTCTGGCTCAGCAAGGACCAAGAGACTCACCACAGCAAGGGGAGTCAAGGCAGGCCTGGAGCAACCAGGGGAGCCCAAGAAAAGCAGTGTTGTCTCTCAAATGGACCCACAGGCCGGAGGCACAGGAGTCGCGAGGGGACCTCTAGCAGTTTCACAAAGTAACAGCTTGCAGGGCACAGAGTGTGAGGAGGCTTAAGTCCTTTGTACGAAATGTGCGCAGAGCTTGGGGCTATCGATAGCCCAATGCACTTAGTTGGGGAACGCCAACAAGCATATGCACTTGCAAAAGTAGCCGATGCACAGGGGTTCGGGTTATGCGGTTTCCCATGAGGGATACTGGACTCAGAATTGGTGAGAGGGCAGCTCAACCTCAAGGAACGTAGGAACCCACCTCTTGTGTTGCTGGAGCCTTTGGAGTCCGCAGGAGCTCAGGATCAGCAGATCGGTCAGTTGCGTTGTGGTGCCTGCGAATGCAGGGGAGTGACTCCTTCATCCCAAGGGAGATACTTCAGTTGTCCTTGATGCTGCACAGGCCCTGCACGGAGCCTGTATGGTGCACGGGCACAGACGATGCTTCAGACTGAGAGGGAGACGAAGATGGGCCCAAACGAAGTCCAGCAAAGTCCAGAATGTCCAGACGGTCGAAGTTCAGTGGTTTCTGGTTCAGAATCTTGTCCACGTCGAATCTAGGGTCCTAGAGCCAGGTAAGCCCTTAAGTACCCACGGGAGAGGGTTGGACAGATTCAGGGGACCCTCCTAGAGGAGGGTCTGGACAATGGGGAGGATACTCCCCTGTCCTTTGTCCAGTTTTGCACCAGAGTGGGAGCCAACGGCTCCCGGTACAGGTTTGAACCAGACTATGCACAGGGACACCAAGTGTGCCCCACATGCAGACTTTCAGGCACTTTGGAAATGCACCCACCCAGCCCCAATACACTAAATCCTGTCTGGGAGGTGGTCACACCTCCCTGTGACAGGATGCCTATTGTCCTGCCTTCCCCTGCTCAAGCTTGGCTCAGCAGCAGGAGGGCAGAAATGTGTCTCTGGTGGCAGCAACCATTTTGTGCTGTCCGGGTCGAGAAGGCTGGTACCGGGAAGACCAGGGACCCCCCGAAGCGCACTTTAGAAGGGTGGAATCATACCTCCCACACCGGTTACCGGTGTGGAGGTATGATTCCAATGCGTTTGATACCAAACACGACATGTTGTGTTGCAGCCGTTTTCGAGATAGCATTTTACGCGAGCATATAATGCACCTCTAGCTATATGTCTGGCTGCGTCACCGACAACCTGGGAGAATGGTCTACGAAGGCTGCAGGGGTGCTCTGCTCATGCAGGGGCACCCTCTCACGTAAAACCCAGCACCCTGCCTTCAGGATTGTCAAGGCCTGCTAGAGGGGTGACTGATAGGTTTTAAGTGTAGTGACCTATAGATATAGTAAACCTATATCTCAAGTAAGTGGTGCAGGCACCATCTTACACAGGCTGCAATGGCAGGCCTGTAGTTCCATTTTGCATGGCCTCTCATGGGTGGCATAATACATACTTCAGCGCATGGGAGGCCTCTGAGGTACCTATGCCCTGGGTACATGTGTACCATATACTAGGGACTGACAAGGGTACCCCAGTATCCAATCTGGAGTGTACCTAAGTAGATGGCATAACATTTTAAGGAGAAAGCAGATAGACTGGGGTCCTGATTAGCAGACTAGTCAAAAACAATGTAACATCAAGCAAAAAGTGGGGGTAACCATAAGAAGCAGATCCTGCTTTCCTACACAAACCCCCCCCCCCAAACGTAAGGAGATGAGACTAACCTTGCCCAGTTGAGTCTTCATGTTCCAAGTGGAAATATCTGGAGAGTCCATCTGCATTGGCATGGTTATTCCCAGGTCTATGTTCCACTGTATAGTCCATCCCCTGTAGCGAAATCGCCCAACTCAAAAGTTTGGGGTTTTCACCCTTCATCTGTTTTAGCCATAAGAGGGGCTTATGGTCTGTCTGAACAATGAAGTGAGTGCCAAACAAGTATGGCCTCAGCTTCTTCAGAGCCCAAACCACAGCAAAGGCTTTCCTCTCAATGGCTGAACAACGTTTCTCTCTGGGGTCAACCTTCTGCTAATAAAAGCTACTGGTTGATCCTGACCCTCTGCATTAAGTTGTGACAACACAGCCCCTACCCCCAACTCAGATGCATCTGTTTGGACAATGAATTGTTTGGAATAGTCAGGACTTTGCTGAATGTGTGCAGTGCACATGGCCTGCTTGAGATCATCAAATGCCCTCTGATAGCTAACTGTCCACTGAACTTTCTTGGGCATTCTTTTTGAAGTAAGATCATTCAAGGGAGTCACTATAGACCCATATCCTTTCACAAATCTTCTGTGGTACCCAGTCAGGCCCAAGAAAGCTCTGACCTGAGTCTGGGTAGTGGGAGCAACCCAGTCCATGATGGTCTGGATTTTGCTCTGCAAAGGTTGAACCTGGCCTTTACCTACAAGGTGGCCCAGGTACACAACCTTACTCTGCCCTATCTGGCACTTGGTGGCCTTGATAGTGAGACCTGCTTTCTGCAGAGCCTCCAAAACATTCTTCAGGTGGACCAGGTGATCCTCCCAGGTGGAGCTAAAGACAGCTATATCATCAAGATATGCTGCACTATAGACTTCCAGGCCTGTGAGGACTTTATTCACCAGCCTTTGGAATGTGGCAGATGCATTCTTCAAACCAAAGGGCATGACAATAAATTGATAATGCCCACTAGGGGTTGAAAATGATGTTTTGGGTTTGGCATCTTCAGCTAGTCTGATTTGCCAATATCCAGCAATGAGGTCAAATGTGCTGAAGAACTTGGCTGAGGCCAAAGTGTCAATGAGCTCATCTGCCCTAGGAATAGGGTGAGCATCAGTCCTAGTGACTGCATTGAGCCCCCTGTAGTCCACACAAAACCTCATTTCTCTCTTACCACCCTGGGTATGAGGTTTGGGTACCAGGACCACTGGACTAGCCCAAGGGCTATCTGAGGGTTCAATCACTCCCAATTCCAGCATCTTTTGGACCTCAGTCTTTATGCAATCTCTGACATGGTCAGGCTGCCTGTAAATCTTATTTTTAACAGGTAGGCTCTCACCTGTGTTCACTTCATGGGTACACCAGGTGGTCTGACTAGGAGTCAAAGAAAACATATGCCTGTATTGATTGAGGACCTTCCTGCAATCAATCTGCTGTTGCTCAGTGAGGCTGCCTGCCAAAGCTACACCATCCATTGAGCCATCATCAGGGTTCTTTGAGAGGAGGTCAGGGAGTGCGTCACCCTCTTCTTCCTGTCCCTCATCAGTAGCCATGAGCAAGCCCATGTCTGCCCTGTCCACATAGGGTTTGATTCAGTTTACATGGAGCACCCTATGGGGGCTCCTGGGAGTTCCAAAGTCCACCAAGTAGGTGACCTCTCCCTTCTTTTCAAGAATAGTATGGGGTCTACTCCACTTGTCTTAGAGGGCTGCTGGGGCCACAGGCTCCAACACCCATACTTTCTGTCCTGGCTGATAAACAGTCAGTACAGCCTTTTCATCATGCAAAGCATTTTGCAATTCTTGACTTGCCTCAAGGTTTTTACTGGCCTTCTTCATGTACTCAGCCATCCTGGAACGGAGACCAAGTACATAGTCCACAATGTATTGCTTAGGTGGTTTGAGAGGTAACTCCCATCCCTCCTTCACTAAACACAGGGGACCCCTAACTGGATGCCCAAACAGAAGTTCAAAAGGGCTGTAGCCAACCCCCTTCTGTGGGACCTTTCTGTAGGGAAAGAGAAGGCAAGGCAACAGGACATCCCATTTTCGCCTAAGCTTTTCTGGGAGTCCCATGATCATGCCCTTATGTGTTTTGTTGAATCTCTCGACTAACCCATTGCATTGTGGGTGATATGGTGTGGTGAATTTGTAGTTCACTCCAAACTCCATCCACATAGCAGTAATATAACTTGACATGAAGTTTGTACCTCTGTCAGTTAAGACCTCCTTAGGGAAACCCACTCTGGAAAAGATTCCCAGGAGGGCCCTGGCCACCAAAGGAGCTGTGGTGGTTCTAAGGGGTATTGCTTCTGGATACCTAGTGGCATGGTCCACCACCACTAGTATGTAACTGTGCCCAGACGCAGTAGGGGGTTCATGGGACCAATGATATCAATCCCAACCCTCTCAAAGGGAACCCCCACCACAGGGAGTGGTATGAGGGGGCCTTTGTGGTACCACCTGACTTACCACTGGCTTGACAGGTGGTACAGGAGTGACAAAACTCCTTGGTGTCCTCTGACATGTGAGGCCAGTGAAAGTGAGGGACAAGCCTGTCCCAAGTCTTACTTTGGCCTAGGTGTCCTGCTAAGGGAATGTCTTGTGCCAAGGTGAGTAGGAAGCCCCTAAACTTCAGAGGTATGACCAACCTCCTGGTGGCACCAGGCTTGGCGTCTCTACCCTCTGAGTAAAGGAGTCCCTTATCCTAATAGATCTTGTGGGACCCACTGACACTCCCAGCAGCCTCAGCAGCAGCTTGCTGTCTGAGGGGTTCAAGAGAGGGACAGGTTTGCTGCTCCTGGTTCTGATCTGCCCTGGAAGGGCCCCCTGTCCCCAAGAACTCAACCTGATCAGGTTCTAGTTCATCTGACAGTTCCTTCACAGGGACTGAGATCATCTCCCTCAAGAGACTGATCCTCTCTCTGAGCCTGGGGGGGAAGACACAGCCTTACCCCTCCTGCTCCTTCTCTTGGAAGGCACCCGTTCCATTTTTTCAGAATCCAGGGCCTGTTCAGTAGAAGTCAGTTTGGCCTGTGACCTGGTCACAGCAAACACATCTGCAGAGATGCCCAGCATTGCTGCATGAGTCCTAAGTTCCACCTCAGCCCAGGCTGAAGTCTCCAAATCATTGCCCAACAAGCATTCCACTGGAAGGTCTGAGCTAACCACAACTTTCTTAGGGCCAGTTACCCCTCCCCAGCTGAAATTAACAACTGCCAAGGAATGATAAGTCCTGACATTGTTAGCATTGGTCACTTGGTACATCTCACCAAGTATGATTTGGTCAGGGCCCACAAGATCTTTTGTCACCATAGTGACACTTGCACCTGTGTCCCTGTATGCCATGGCCTCCTTACCATTAATCAAAGGCTGCTGCCTGTATTTGCCCAGGTTACTGGGAATGACAAATAAGGTGGCAATATCCATGCCACCATCACAGACAAGTACAGCCTGAGCCGGAGTTCTGACTAAGCCAGAACCCATCTCAGAGCCCAAGGGGAACCCTACTAATATCTTGTTCCCTGTACCACCACTTGAAACTGTACTAGGGGGAGCAGTTGCCTTAGGGGCAGTGGTGGTTGGAGTTGAATCCTTGGCCTTTGGACAATTGGCATCTTTTGTCCAATGGGTCTTTTCTTTACATAAGTAACACCAAGGTTTCTATTGACCTTTTCCCTTGTTGGACTGTGACTCCCCCCCAGATGCAGGTTTTTGGGGCCCTGATGAAGACTTTTGATCTTTACCCTTGTCCCCACCCTTATCTGGCGTTTTAGCATCTTGCTTCTTTTGGTCACCACCAGTGTTCTGGTTTTTCTACTTTGCCCTGGTTCTGACCCACTTATCTGCCTTCTTTCCCAATTCTTGGGGAGAAGTCAGATCAGAGTCAACCAGGTATTGATGCAACAACTGATTTTGACAATTATTAAGGATCTGCTCCCTCATAATCAAATTGTACAATCCTTTAAAATCATTCACTTTGCTGCCAAGCAACCAGCATTCCAGAACCTTAATGGCACTGTCCACAAAGTCTACCCAGTCCTCATTCTGTGTCTTCTGGGTGTCTCTGAACTTAATCCTGTACTGTTCCGTGGTTAAGCCAAACCCATCAATGAGAGCACTCTTCAGGACTGAATAATTGTCAGCATCCTCTTCTCTAACAGTAAGGAGCTTATCTCTACCTTTGTCAGCAAAGGAGAGCCAGAAGATACCTGCCCACTGCTCTTGAGGGACCCTTTGTACTTTACAGGCCCTCTCCAAAGCAGTTATCCATTTATGGATGCCATCCCCAACATGGTAGGGAGGGACAATCTTGCTCAGGTTCCTATTATCAAAGGAATGTTCCTTAACTCTAGGGACACTGTTACTGCCACCATGAGAATCTAGTCCCAGCTTTTTTCTAGCTCTCTGGACTTCTAGGGACTCTTTATCCAGGGCCAATTGCTCTTGCCTGAGCCTTAGCCTAGCTTTCTCAAGTTCAGGAAATTGGTATTCCCTATCAAAAGAGTGGTCCCTCTTGCTAGATACAGAGGTCCCTACAGACTGCACTGAGTGATCTGATTCTGCAGAGGGCGATCTAGATCTCCTTGGTAAACTCTGCACTCTTCCAGGAGGGGTGAAGAGAGGCTCCCTATAGCCTTCTTTCTGACCCTCTTGAAGATCTGAATTGTCCAGGTGGGAACTTTCTGGTTCCTCCTCGCCAGGGTTTGAGTCTAGGTCATAAAAGGTGTCACCTCCTGACCTGTCCTCATTCCCTGTCCCACCCACTCTCTCCTGTTCATCTGACCCAGGGGTCTTCCTAAGGTCATCAAGAAGTAACATCTCTACTAGACGTTGAGTGTTGGCACTTCTCCCTGTCTTCAGCTTTCAAGAGGCACACAGGGCTTTCAGTTCTTGGAACGAAAGCTCACTGTATCTAGAAGGCAGAGAGCCACTGGCATCTCCTTTAGTAGACATACTAAGTGTGGTGTGTGCACCTACCTAACCTAGTGGGAAACTAAACTCTCTTAGGTTGGAGAAAGGGTGTGCTAAACCCTTGACTTACCCAACGCCAAGTTCAGTAGAACTTACTTATCCAAGCTAGTATTATATGTACCTAGTACTTAGTGGTTTTCAGTTAATCAATACAAAGATTTATCTGGTAAAACAATGCAGGCTTGAATCCCAACCGCTGCACACCAATTTGAGAAGTTGGCCTGGTATATGATGTCCACTAATTAAAGTGGGCACCTTGCACCAGTTCAAAAACCCTTATGGTGATTTAAGAGGTCAAAGATAACCTTAGAAAGCTATCCAAGTGGTAGCTGTGGAGAGCAACCATCAGGCTTAGTCTTGAAGGAATGTTAAGCAGCTTGTTTTACCAGAATGCAACCTTATTGTATTAGTTAAATGAAAGGAGAACCACACAGTAGTTATAAAAATAGGTATTTATTATTATAACACACTCTAAATACTTCACAGTCTCTGCTACACGCAGATAAACACAAAGCACACAATACTGTAGCACAGAAACAATCGTAAGTAGCACTAATACACAGTGGGCTCCAGGGGGAGACCAAACCATACACTAAAATAGTGGTATAAGAACCACGACACGAGTCAAGACAGTGTCTAGAGGATGTAGAATCACTGGGACCCTAAGAAACCACCAAAGGTGAGTAAGTAGGGACCCCAAGGAGGACGGGTGCAGTGTGGAAACACGACCGCAGGCGCCGTACAATTCTATGGGAGAGTCGTGGTTGCAGTTTTAAAGTTTAAGGACCCTTCCCAGTGGATCACGAAGAAACCCTTTAGAACATAGAAGGTTGGAGAGCCACCCCACCCGTGGATACTGAAAGTACGAGAGTTACCTATCCCTGGGAAGCCGGGTGCATAGGGCTGAGGTGGCGTCGGAAACCGTTGTCGATCTCAATGGGAGTCTTCAAAGAAATGCCACTGCTGGAAAGAAGGAAAGTGTCTGGTGGAACCCACAGGTGGATTCTTGATGGAAGGAACCTGAAAGCAGAGGGGACAGAGTCTGAGTCACTCAGGAGTGACCAGGGGCTCAGCAGACGAATGCCCACCGATGTCGGGGGCTTTAGGTGTGAAGAGGGAGACCTTGACTCTGCAGCCACGGGGACCAGGAGACGTTGAGGATGACCAGCAGCCGGATACGAGCTGTCCCACGAAGAATGTCGAGTGCGGAGGGGTCGGTGTTCAGTGGGAGCACCAACAAGCCTTGGCAGCGGCAACCCACGAAGGGGAGTCAGGGCAGGCCTGGAGCAACCAGGGGAGCCCAAGAAAAGCAGTGTTGTCCTTCAAATGAACCCACAGGCCGGAGGCACAGGAGTTGCGAGGGGACCTCTAGCAGTTCACAAAGTAACAGCTTGCAGGGCACAGAGTGTGAGGAGGCTTAAGTCCTTTGTAAGAAATGTGCGCAGAGCTTGGGGCTATCGATAGCCCAATGCACTTAGTTGGGGAACGCCAACAAGCATATGCACTTGCAAAAGTACCCGGTGCACAGGGGTTTGGGTTATGCGGTCCCCACGAGGGATACTGGCCTCAGAATTGGTGAGAGGGTAGCTCAACCTCAAGGAACGTAGGAACCCACCTCCTGTGTTGCTGGAGCCTTCGGAGTCCACAGGAGCTCAGGATCAGCAGACCAGTCAGTTGCGTTGCGGTGCCTGCGAATGCAGGGGAGTGACTCCTTCACCACAAGGTAGATACTTCAGTTGTCCTTGATGCTCCACAGGTCCTGCACAGAGCCTGTATGGTGCACGGGCACAGACGATGCTTCAGACTGAGAGGGCCCAAACGAAGTCCAGCGAAGTCCAGAGTGTCCAGACGATCGAAGTTCAGTGGTTTCTGGTTCAGAATCTTGTCCACATCGAATCTAGGGTCCTACAGCCAGGTAAGCCCTTAAGTACCCACAGGAGAGGGTTGGACAGATTCAGGGGACCCTCCTAGGGGAGGATCTGGACAATGGGGGAGGATACTCCCCTGTCCTTTGTCCAGTTTCGCGCCAGAGCGGGAGCCAATGGCTCCCGGGACTGGTTTGAACCGGACAATGCACAGGGACACCAAGTGTGCCCCAGATGCAGACTTTCAGGCACTTTGGAAGTGCACCCACCCAGCCCCAATACACTAAATCCTGTCTGGGAGTTGGTCACACCTCCCTGTGACAGGATGCCTATTGTCCTGTCTCCCCCTGCTCGAGCTTGGCTCAGCAGCAGGAGGGCAGAAATGTGTCTCTGGTTGGCAGCAACCATTTTGTGCTGTCCGGGTTGAGAAGGCTGGTACCGGGAAGACCAGGGACCCCCCGAAGCTCACTTCAGAAGGGTGGAATCATACCTCCCACACCGGTTACCGGTGTGGAGGTATGATTCCAAGGTGTTTGATACCAAACACGACATGTTGTGTTGCAGCCGTTTTCGAGATAGCATTTTACGCGAGCATATAATGCACCTCTACTTATATATCTGGCTGCGTCACCGACAACACGGGAGAATGGTCTCCGAAGGCAGCAGGGGTGCTCTGCTCATGCAGGGGCACCCTCTCATGTAAAACCCAGCACCCTGCCTTCAGAATTGTCAAGGCCTGCTAGAGGGGTGACTGATAGGTTTTAAGTGTAGTGACCTATAGATATAGTAAACCTATATCTCAAGTAAGTGGTGCATGCACCATCTTACACAGGCTGCAACGGCAGGCCTGTAGTTCCATTTTGCATGGCCTCTCATGGGTGGCATAATACATGCTTCAGCCCATGCGAGGCCTCTGAGGTACCTATGCCCTGGGTACATGTGTACCATATACTAGGGACTGACAAGGGTACTCCAGTATCCAATGTGTAGTGTACCTAAGTACATGGCATAACATTTTAGGGAGAAAGCAGATAGACTGGGGTCCTGATTAGCAGGATCCCAGTCAGACTATTCAAAAACAGTGTAACATCAAACAAAATGTGGGGGTAACATAAGAAGCTGATCCTACTTTCCTACACTCCTCCTGTTCCTTCTGGTCAGGGAGCCCCTGACCTCTGTCATCCGCCGCTCATATCGGACATACCCATCACAGGAAGCCTTTCCAAGGTGTACCTATATGCTTACGAAATCCTGGTCACCCTTACTGATCTCCACCACTACCTACACTGATGACTTTGCAGCCCTGTCTGGATATAAAATGAACTGGGATAAAAGTAAGGCCTTCCCGCTCTCCTTAGGCACCACGAGGGCAGCAATTCATGGTTACCCCTTCCGATGGAAACCATTACGGCTCAGATATCTGGGGATCCTGGTCAACAGAGGTCTGGATAGGATGGTCATGGACAACCTGACACCCCTGATCGCGCAGATGAAAACGGACTTTGACAAATGGCCCCTTCTGGGATTTTCCATGTGGGGCAGAGCCCAGGCGGTACGGATGGTCACACTGCCGCGCTTTATCTATGCGTTGGGAATGCTACCTGTTGTGGTGCCTCCAGCCACCCTCCGCCTCATCGACTCCCGGATTTGGGCCTTTGTGTGGGGCTTCACCCGTTCCCGCTTGGCTGCGTCCAAACCTATGGCACATCGCTCCTGCAGTGGCCTGAGCCTCCCGTCTGTGGAGCACTACTCTTTGGCCCTTCATCTCTCCCAGCTTACCTATCTGCTCCCCGGCACCCCGGAGCCCCCGCAATGGGTCACCATTGAACACTCGCTCCTTTCATGCAGTGACGGTCTTGGTCCTCTTTACAGAGACCACGCCCCCAATTGCCTTCCCCGCACTCTGTGATACAGACCACACATAAAGCCTGGTGCCGCGCCCACCGCCTACTAGGCGTGGACCACCGATTGCACATCAAGGAACCGCTATGGGGTAATGATAGCATTTGTGTCAGTGGCCAGACCCTTCGCTGGCCAAGGTGGATGGAAGCGGGCATACAGACTCTGGATCAGGTGTTGATGGATGGCGACATGAAACCTTTCGACCGTCTAAGGGAGGAATTTGGTTTACACCCACAAAAGGCCTGATAGACAGCGTCCAACGAGCTCATTATCTATGGTGTGCAAGATCAAGCAGAGGTATTTGCGCAGACATGGGCCCTCTTCCTGCATGATGCCCCTTAAGGGGATCCAGTCATCGCCACCCTTCCCCCTCTCCTTTTGCTGCCCATACGAAATGCCGTGCAGAACCCATTGGATAGCTGGGCCGTTGATCCTTAGCGCCCTCCTCCGCGGCCATCGGCCCGAGCGTCCTGATTGCGGCAAACATGGGGTATCAAGGCCCCATCGCCCTCTCCCCCTTTGCAGAAGCCCCCAGCCTTCACTGCCCCCTGCCCCTTTACCCCTTTCCCCCACACCCACTTCTTTCTTCCCCCTTCTTGCTTCTTTTCCCCTCCATCCTTCACCCCCCTTGCACTGCCCACATCACCCCCACCCCCTCTAGCAATGTTCTTTGCCCTCCCCCTCTGCCACTCCGTCTCCCTCACCCTCTCCCACCGGACATGTAGTGAGGCGCATCCCCCCTCCCCAGCATGGGCAGCCACCCCCACACACTTGCGACCACACATGCTGACTCCCCCCAGGGACGCTGCCCATCTCGTCACCCTGGTGGCTCCTGGTACCCCCCAAACCGACCAATAGAACCCCTCTTGCACCCACAGCGCGCCCCGCTTCCTCTTTATATGCTCATCATTACAGATCTAGGCTCATGATCTACTTCACACCACGGACTTTCCGCCCCCATCCCTTTTGCATCCCTCTTGCTCCCCCCGTTGCACAGAGGTTTTTTCAGACTCGCATTCCCTCCTGACCTCATCTCGGGGACACATGGCCCACGGCCTCTACCTTTGCTGTTGATAGGGAGAATGTCCGCTTTTCACTATTTGGCACCCATTGTATGGGGTCCGGTGCCTAGCGCCAAGTTGGCTGGCTAAATGTACTGTTTCTGCTGATGATATGTTCTCTTACATTGCTGCGCCCACCTTTCCTTTCCCCCATCTCCCCCAATCCTTCCCACCCCCTCCCCCACTCTCTCCATTGTTGTACCGATTATGTTGTATATTCCTTCCTTTGCTACATTGTTTCCATGTTATACAACTGTCTTGATAACCAATAAAAAATTAAGACACAAAAAAAATTACTTACCTTAAAACAAACCATAGAAATTCATTAAAAAAACCAAAGGTTACAGGGACGTTATAGTAAGGAAAAAGAATTTTAAAAAGCATAGAAATTCACCTAAAAAACAAAGGTTACATGCACGCTATAGTTAGACTCCCGTTTTAAATGTACAAAACCATAAAACTTCACCTGTTATAGTTATAGTTACCTTAGGGTATGATTTATAGTTACTTGATATAACTCTAACTTGTGCCCTAGCCATGCACAGTTAATTACCCCAGCTATTACAACACTCATGACATCTTTGATAACATCATTAATAATATCACTATAACATTTGCGGTAACATTATTGATGAGAAAACAGTGTATGGCGCGAGTTATAGTTACCTTAGGGCTCGAATTATAGTTACTTGATATAACTCTAACTATAACAGATGTATTTCTGTGGTTTTGTATATTTAAAATGTGAGCCTAACTATAACACATGTGTAACCTTCGATTTTTTCATGAATATATATATATTTTGATTAACCAAGCGATGTCCTCCAGAATTTCGGACGGAAATACGAAGCGGCACACTGGGAGATTTTTGCACAAACCTTTATTGTGCACAACAAGCAAGATGACGCGTTTCGGCGTTTAGCCATTTTCGAGTACCATGCCTGCGCAAATTTCCATGGAAATAGATTTCCAAACTCATACCAAATGCTGCCACAATCAATGAAATAAGGCTGTAATTGAGTATTAAGTGGTAAAATGAATACAATAATTGCTCTGTATTAATGTCTTGCCACTATATGATGACTGAGGCTGCAGTTGAGAATTGTGAATCTATCGCGTAGCACGGTATGAAATCAAAACGAGCATTGAATGTAGGGTTTTTTCACTTTCTATGAGTTTGGAAATCTATTTCCATGGGAATTTGCGCAGCCATTTACTCGAAAAAGGCTAAACACCGAAACGCGTCGTCTTGCTTGTTGTGCACAATAAAGGTTTGTGCAAAAATCTCCCAGTGTGCCACTTCGTATTTCCTTCCGGAATTCTGGAGGTCATCTCTTGGTTAATCAAAATTAAATGGCGGCTGCCGCCGTAGCAGGCACCGACACCGTTGGAGGGCGAACTGCGGCTAGCAGCAACAGAGAGCAGTTTTATATATATTTATATATATATATATTCCCCAAAGATGCCTCTGTTTAAAGGACGCCACTCCACAGGCAAGATAAGTTCACAAAACTATTTATTTTCAGGAAGCTGCATTTTACGGCTGTTTATAACCAGTCCCCGACGCCTTTCAGAGCCGCAGGCTCCTTCCTCATGGGGCAGCAATTAGGCAGATGACGACAGCACTACAGCCCTCCATTTACCAATTTGCATGCGCTTTCCAGTGAGAGCATGCTGGTCGCTGTAGTCCAATTCTTCCCCGTGTTGGCAGCCATCTTGTGACTCGGTACCGAGGGAGAAGGAAAAAGGTGAGTAAAACATTAAAAAGAATAAAAGGGGGCAGGGTAAAAACCCCCTAACCCCCTAGGCCTGTTCAGGGGGTCCCACAGGGACCCGCAAGCCCAATAAAAGCATTTTTTTTTTCATTTTCGGCTGTAGTCGCGCCAGGTGCGCGAACCCGGTCGAAAATGAAAAAAGAAACGAAGCGCGGACTTCCGCGCTTCATTTTTTAAAGCCCCCGGGTGGGCAATGCTTATTTATGTAGCGGGGGCCTGTGGGGGCCCCCGCAGCCCCAGGGACCGCCACCTTCCCGGGGTTAATTGTTTATGCGCAGGGAGCACGCGGCCCCCCGCAGCCCCGGGGACCGCCACCTGCCCGGGGCTTATATTTAAAATGTGTGGGGGGGCTCCTGCCTCTCCACGCTGCCCCGGGGACCCCCACCTCCCCGGGGCAATCCTTATTATTGTGCGGGGGCCTCGCGGACCCCCCCAAGCCCCAGGGACCACCACCTCCCAGGGGCTTAAAATAAAAAAAAAATGAAGTGTGGGGGGCTCCTTCCCCCCCACACTGCCCCGGGGACCACCACCTTCCCGGGGCACTCTTTAATTAAATGTGGGGGTCTGTTGCGGACCCCCAAGGCCCGGGTACCACCACCTCCCCGGGGCTTTAAACAGTAAGGGAGGTGGGCCGCACGGCCCCCCTCCTGGAGCCCTTGATGGCCCTGGGGACCGCCACCCCCCAGGGCCGGCTCCTGCAATGTCCCGGGGTGCCCACCCCCGGGACATTGCTGTTTGCTATGGCAGGGCGGGAGCATGGCTCCCGCCCTGCCATAGCAAACTCCTGCTTTGGTTTTTGGAAGCGAGAGCAGGAAACCTGCTCTCGCTTCCAAAAACCAAAGCAGATTGCTTTTGCACAAGGGGAGCTGCATGTCAGCAGCTCCCCTTGTGCAAAAGCAATGCCGGCTCCCGCAGGTGGCGGGGGGCTGCTGGGACCGTGGGGGCATTGGGGCTCCCCCCACAGTCCCCAACGGAGAGGCCAGGCCCTGGGGAATGGGGTCCCCGGGGCCAGAAGTGGCCTGGGTGGGGGGCCATGCGGCCCCCCTCCCCGGACATTATAATTTTTAAAAAACGGATAGGCCGGCCCCGGGGGATGGGGTCCCCGGGCCCAAAATTAGCCTAAGGAGGGGGGCCACGCGGCCCCCCTCCAAAAAAATTTAAAAGAAGGTTGGCCAGGCCCCGGGGGATGAGGTCCCCAGGGCCAATAGTGGCCTAGGGAAGGGTGCCACGTGGCCCCCCTTCCCAATACATAAATATAAAAAAGGAGGCCATGCCCCGGGGGCTGGGGTCTCCGGGGCCGAAATTGTCCTCGGGAGGGGGGCCGCGCGGCCCCCTTCCCGTTTTTGTTTTTTTTAATAAAAAAGGGTTCAGGCCCTGGGGGATGGGGTCCCCAGGGCCCCAAAAATAGTACAAGAAGGGGGGCCACACAGCCCCCCTTCTAAAACAATATTAAAATTTTAAAAACGGCATCTCGCCGGAAGCCCCGCCCCCTCCCTGCAACACTCTGCAAACGCACCCCCTGGCGCGTTGTAAGTTGGGGAATTAGGTCCCCTTGAATTCTGATGTGGGGGCCAACTAGCCCACCAGGTATCCTCAGTAAGCGCCAGAGAACTGGATTGCAGAGAGGTGGTCCGAGGCCACGCCCCTTTTTACACCACTCTGCAAAGGCACCTCTTGGCGCACTGCTGGTGGGGTGATGAGGTCCTCCTGTGTCCTGAGGACCTCAAGACACAAGTGAACTTCATCCCCCGAGCAGCAGTGCACCAGGAGGCGCGTTTGCAGAGTGGTGTAAAAAGGGGGCATGGCCTCGGACCACTCTCAGCAATCCAGCTGTGTGGGGCTTACTGGAGGTACCTGGTGGGCTAGTTGGCCCCCAAGGACCCTCAGGATTCAAGGGGAGTTAATCCCCCAACCCAGAACGTGCCAGGAGGTGCGTCTGCAGAGTGGTGGAGAAAGGGGGCGTGGCCTGGTATGAGAAGTTAGCAATCCTACTGTGTGGGACTTACTGGAGGTACTTACTGGAGGTAATAGGAGGGGTAGTTGGCCCCAAGGTTGACGTTGGGGCTAACTACCCTCCTGTTACCTCCAGCAAATCCCACACAGTGGGATTGCTAAGAGGTGTTCGGAGGCCACGCTCACCTTTCTACACCACTCTGCAAACGCGACTGCTATGTTATAGTTAGAAATTAGCATTTAAAAAACCTTAGAAATTCACTGAAAAAACCATAGGTTTCAGGGACGATATAGTGGGAAATTAGCATTTAAAAAATCTTAGAAATTCACTGAAAAAACCATAGGTTGCAGGGACGTTATAGTTAGTTGGACATTTCACTCGTATAAAACCAGAGAAATTCGGCTGTTATAGTTAGTAGAGCTAACTATAACTTGCACCCCCACAATGCACTGCTGATGACATCACATATTACATCACTCATGACATGCTCAGTGACATCAGATGTCATCAGTGATGTCACTGAGCATGTCATGAGTGATGTAATATGTGACGTCTTCAGCAGTGCATTGCGGGGGCGCGGGTTATAGTTAGCTCTAATAACTATAACAGCCGAATTTCTCTGGTTTTATACGAGTGAAATGTCCAACTAACTAGAACGTCCCTGCAACCTATGGTTTTTTCAGTGAATTTCTAAGGTTTTTTAAATGCTAATTTCTAACTATAACGTCCCTAAAACCTATGGGTTTTTCAGTGAATATATATATATATATATATATATATATATATATAATCCTTCCAAATTTCATCAAAATACGACTGACTGTTTTTGCGCTACACGAAAAACAAAAGTCTATGTAAAATGCATTGGATTTTACACCCGTTTTGGGCCTCCCTCCCCCCCCTTGACAAAACACTGCAAAACTTTCAGGACTACAAGAACGAAACAGTGGCAGCAGGTTGTGGACATTTATCAAACGGGTGCAAAGTTATTGAGGGACAAAAATAAACCACATGCCTACCTCTGGTCACCCTAACTATAACTACCGCCACTCTATGATATAGTTGTGGTAGTTATAGTTAGGGTGAGCAGAGACAGGCATTTTTTGCCACATTTTTCAGATGAGGAGTTGACAGTGCTTGTGGATGAAATCCTCAGAGTTGAGCAACAGTTATTTGGGACCCAAGTCCAACAAACTTCCATCGTCCAGAAAAACCTGATGTGGGACAGGATAGTCAACAAGGTGAATGCAGTAGCCAGCACCCTGCGTACAATGGAGGATATCAGGAAGAGGGGGCACGATGTCAGGAGGAGGGTCAAGGTCAGAGCCAAAAGTAACCACTGGGTCGCACAACAGACTGGCGGTGGCCCTCCCATGCCACCCGTACCCTTTGCTGCCTGGGATCAGAAGGTGCATGCCATCATTCCGCTGGAGAGCTTGTTTGGAATACCTGAAGGAATGGAGTCTGGTAAGTGACCACCAAACATCAGCCATAAGTCATCCATGACACCTTAGCATACATAACTGCAATGCTCCAAGTTTTGTAATTTTTATTTTTTTAAATGAAGCAGTAGCCAAAGTATTGTAGATGTGTACCTAATACTGACAACCAGTATACCTGCACTGAACATCAAAAATTACCCAAACAATCACATTTACAAATGTGTACATGTAGGCTGTCAGTGAATACCCATTAGGTCATCATGGCACCAACAACATTTGTCAACATCTAAAAAAAAGAACCTTAACTAGAGTGAGTAGTTACCAGGTATATAATGCCAACCACTTCATCAAGTAATGAGATCTCCCAAAAGGAAAGGACTACATCTACCATCAGCCACTCACACTCCACCTAAGAACAGCCTCCTGTAGCAGCCATCTCTACTCGCAACTTCCCCTCAATGGCAAGAAGCAATAGGCCCAGGTGGGCTGGGTGGGAGGAGGACTCACTGCACTGACCACAAATCCAAGCAGGCCTTGTACTCCAAACTACAGGCACCTGGGTCAGCCATCTCGCTACTTCACTCTCCCTCACTTTCAGGAAGCAATAGGCCCAGGTGGGCTGGGTTTGCTGGATGGGAGGAAGACTCACTGTACTGACCACAAATCCCAGCAGGCCTTCTAACACAAGCTCACAAAAACAGTCACCTTTAATGTACCTCCAAAACCATTTGCCTCACATCTTACTATAGAGTGTAAGGTAAAAATCACTGAGCAGTGTATACACAATGCTATGGACATACATGTTTGCCTACTTAGGCTGATGTACCCCAGACTCGAGTAGAAAAGTATGAGCACATCACTCACAATATGACTAAATTTTGATGGAAAATACACAAACTGTTTGGGGTAAGGCTGTTACTTCAATGTGCCTGGTGATACATAGCCCATGCACAGCACACAGGAATAACAACAACTAACATTTCTAATTGATGAGTATGTATGTCATGCACATTTTTTAAATGTGGAGCTCACTAATCCTCAAGTGTCATCCACAGAGTATCAGGTACACTTCAATGTCAGTAGACATGTTACAATTAAATTTGAGAACATGACCATATCAGCACAGAGGTGGAGCAAGACCATAATACACACCATGATAAAGTTGCATTGTTTATGCCAAATAAAGGCTAACATCATGGGGATACGTGCCAAATCATCCATCTAAAACTGTTTTGGGATCCAGGCATTTACCTAATGTGTACCAGTTGAGGGTCAATGTATAAACACATAATTGACTGTGCCATATCTGTACCAACAGGGCGATCTGGGAACACCGCCATGCAGACTGAAGAAACCAACCAGGCTCAGACTTCAGCCCTGAATGAGCTCCCTGGCAAAGAAGACTATACTGAACCCTTTGACGAAGAGGAGGAACCTGGCCCATCAGGTTTGGCTCGGCAGACGGCACCAGCATGTCCAGCAGAATCCACTGCGACATCTCCCACCTCAGCCACTAACACACAGCTGACCCCTGTCACTACAGACACACCATCAACCACGGGCAACAACAACACAGCAACACAGTCCACTCTAGAGTTGACAAACACAAATCCAGTCAATGAGGAAGGAGGATCGTGTACATCTGTGCAGGCACAAACCATGCCAGCCTGTGGGGGTAGGGATGGTGGGAGGGAACGTGTAGATCCATGTCGGCAAACAGCTGGTGCCACAGATGCCCAGGCCAACCTCTCCTGGGTACTGGATACCTATGATGGGTACCAGGGAGCAATGGACTAGGTTTCTCAACACCTCCAGAACATTGAACAACTGCAGACATCCCAAGACCAAAGACTTGAGCGTTTCAATGACCAAATGGACTAGATCACAGAGGGGCTGAGGGAGATCAGTACTACCCTCCGCCAGGCATTTTCACACACAAGTGCTCCTTCCTGTGGGATGTCTCCATCTGAGCCCTCAACATCTGCGCAAGCCACAGGGAGGGACACTGAGCCTGGTGAGAATCCTCAGTACCCCAGAAGCCTGCAGTTGTTGCCCCTCCGACGTGGGGTGGGTTGTCCAAAGAAAGATAAGGGAGGGCCGGATGGCAATGCACAGTCCCCAGCCAGTAAAAAAAGGTGCACCGGATATCCTTCTTTGTGCGCTAACTGTTCACTTTGTTGATTATCCATACCAAATGCTCCACATCAGATGGAAGTACACTGTTGGACTTTGGACTCTGAAAACTGTGGCTATGATCTGTTGGATTTCAAACAACAACACTGTCAACGTCACAAATTATTTTTATTTTTTCTGATCCATATCGCGTGTCATCGCCTATTCACCACACTTGTTAAATAAAAATACTTTGCACATCAATACTAGCTCATGTTGTGCCTTTGACATCTATCTAAAAAATGTGTAATTATCATGTGATCACTCTGATGAAAGTGTAATCAACCTAGGTCAACAAGTACATGTAAATCGTAACTTAAGGGCCACAAAGTCAATCAAACGTGGCACCAGACGATAGTTATACACATTCAGTGTATCATACAAACTTTAGTCCACCGTACCTATTCACAGATAGTCAATTATATAAACAATCATCACAAGTTGACATCCCACTCAACAATCTATGCCACTAGTCTATTTTGTCATGTTCAATCAACAAAACAACAATTTAGGAGAAGCTACATCAGACAATGCAAACTTCAGTGTGAAACACAAATGTTATTTTTCTGCAAAACCTGGTACCAGATCACAAACCTTAATGCCATACACAATCAATAGACAAAAGAAAAGAAAATAGGACTGTACTACTGGCCAGTGCGAACAGGTCCCATTACAGTTGTGCTGCATCTTTAGGTAGGTTACAAGCATATGTCAGTGGTGTGGCACTTGCACTGTGACATACAATAAGGACATCCATCTACAGCTACATCAAGTTTTCACACATTGATAATCTAGGTGATGTGAATGGAAATTACCATGGTCTATCACCACAACCACATTGTATTTGAGCACATGATGGTACACAGTGCAAAACAAATTACACACGATGGGAGAAAAGTCCATTGGCGTTGTAGCAACTTCCATTCCTACTATTGCAAGCAGGTGTCATACCAGATATGTATGATTAAGGTCTGTACCAGACATTCCCAGGATCATTCCATGTCCAAGTTGTGCTCAGACACAGCATCATATGTCTGGTGATGGCACAACTCAGAAACTCTCCTCATTTGATGACATGGCAAAGTAAACTGAAACAACAATGAAATAAGATTAGCAAGGACAAATCATGTCTATCAAGTAAGAGCAAACTGAAACTTCAGCCAGAACCATGCCACTGTTAACACTAGTCATGAATGACACAGTAAGCATGCAACTATACCCATATCCAAAACCTGTCTTGCACAAACATTAGCACACACTCCCTACACTCTAATGTGTACATACACATAGTCCACACAGCTACACAACAACAAGCACTGTAGAATTGGAAATACATCTCAGTGCATACTTACAGTCATGAAAATAAGTTGTTGATAAGCTGTTGACGCAAGTCAACTCCTTCCTCCTAACCACTGTCATCCTTGCCCAGTCTTGGATCCTCAGCCAGTGGCACCTACTGGTCTCCTTCATCTTCAATTAGAGGGATGTTTTTCCTTATTGCCAGGTTGTGAAGCATGCAGCAGGCAATGGCAATCTGGCACACCTTTCCAGGTGAATAATGTAGGGCACCTCCAGTTTTATCAATACAGCAGAATCTTGCCTTCAGGAGGCCAAAAGCCCATGCCACTATCCGCCTTGTCCTCCCATGAGCCTCATTTAAGTGGACTTCTCCTGGGGTGACTGGATTCTGCAATGGTGTTAGTAACCATGAATGGTTGGGGTATCCTGCGTTTCCTGAATGGAAGATAGACATGAGTACAATGTTCAAGCAAACATTTACTAAATAGATACCCAAAACCGCTCACAACAAACTTCATTAAAAAGCTTACTTACCAACATTCCAGGCCTGCTCTGGAAGTAGTTGAGTCATCAAAGGGGTATCATGCTGTTCCATAGAATGTATAAGTCATGGGCTGCTCCTGGAAATCTGGCACAGACGTGGGAAATACACATATCTGCCAAACACACCACCTGTACATTGTTTAAGTGGAAGTGCTTACTGGTCCTATATACTTGCTCACTGGCCAGTGGTGGAATCAAAGCAATATGTGTCCCATCTATTGCTCCAATGACATGTGGAATTCTCCCAAACCCATAAAAATTAGCTTTGATATTGGCCAGTTCCCCTGGTTTGAGAAACTTGATGTAGCTGTCCATGTGTCTGGTCAATGCATGCACTACAATCCGAAGTACATTGCTAAACATAGGCTGGGACATTAGGCCTGATGTTGCCACTGTGTAATGGAACAAACTCGTGGCTAAGAATGCAGTACTGCCATCACATTAACTTTGGGTGTCAGTGAAGTCGGATAGTTCCGATGTGGACGCAATGAAGGTGCCAACTGCCAACACCAAAGACCAAGTAACCACACATGACAGTCCATGTCAGTGCAAACCAGATTTCACTGAACAAAATGATTCTAAACATACCACAGCATACATGTCATTTCTGAATATGTCTCAAATGTTTAGTTACACAGGAATGAAAGTACACTAGACTCATATCACTAGTGACAGACTGTTTTAAGGCAAAATCAAGCAGGACACAGTCCAAATCCCACAAGCCAAGAACACATGACTTGGGTATTTGTAATGACTGAGCAAGTTTTGTCGTAAACACAGTAGGATCATGTTATGTATAGCATCATGTATACCACATACATCTTGAGTTTCACTCAGCACTTCATGCAGACAAATGTCATGTTGTCATGTCTGCATTGTACATAGAATGACATACACAACCCATTGACAATGTACGTCTTTCTTAATATGCAGATGCACACTTAAGTATAGTACACAAAGACCACTTACAATGTTCCATTAATGTGCAATAATCGGATAATGTAGGATTCTGAATATCATCAGACACAAACCCCCTTTCCACCTGGACATCACTCAGATCGCACACTGGGTGACAGTGGCTTTTAACACTGTTATTTGGTGTATTTACTCTCAAGGTGACTTCATTATGGGAGTGTGGATGTTTGATTTGGATGCTCCTTTAACACACAATATAGTACATCCAGGCATGGTGTCGTACAAAACAGCAACATTGGCAAGATTTTTGCACCAACCGAACCATCATTCAAAAGTCATGGTAGCCAGTTCAGAACAGAGGCGGACACAGCCATAGGCTGTAACTTGTTATGGTGACAGTTGCGGCTCACAAATTTGTCTCCGCCTACAGACCGACGCAGTAAACTTCCATTACTGATGTAACAATCTTACCCACGGACCACTGGCTATTTTGAACCGTGCAGTAGGCAGAGTGTCAGGCACAATTAGAGCCACTGGATGACTTTGAAAAATGCGACAGACACGGACCTATCCCTTTGACTGCCTGCCCAGAAGACCGCCTATGCGGTCTAGATATAGGTCTTGCGTTTTGCAATACAGATCACTTGCCTTCAGAAACTGCACTTTTGCAGACCTCCCCGTCTTTCTGCTGTTGTTCACATCCTCTGGGAGCTACAATGTCTCGCTCTACAGGGATCAGGACCCCTGCCTTCACACCAGAGGAGCTAAAAATACTGGTAGACACGGCCCTTTCCCTGTACAAGCAGCTGTATGACACACCAGATGAGCAGGTGAGAGCAATTCTGACAAAATAAATATTTTATATGTCAGCTAACCATGCACATTAGGCAGATTTTGTCAATAAGACACACATTGACATCTGTTGCCAATTGTTTAAAAGTGTGTTTGTAAATGTTATGGACAAGTTCACTGCTGTATGTGTCAGTACTGTTCTGACTGACTGATTGTCTTGTAAAGCGCATGATTGCTGAGGCGTCTTGGCGCTAAGGTGAGTAGATACCGAGGCTTATGCTAATTAATCTGAAAGCTTAGGGAAGAGCCATGTCTTTATCAGTTTTCTAAAAAAAATCCTATTCGGCTGTAGTCTGATCAGCGTGGGGAGGGAGTTCCACAGTTTGGCCGCTCAATATGAGAAGCCCTTTCCCCCCCCATCTGGCTCTTTTTATCTTGGGGACCAGAATCAGTCTTGTATTGGCTGACCTGAGACAGCGTTGTGGCGAGTACCGGGGGAATAGATGTTGAATGTCCGCAGCTCCCCCTCCATACAGAGCTTTGTGTACAAGACAGAGGGCCTTGAAATCCACTTGCTGCCGAACTGGGAGCCAATGAAGCAGTTTAATACTGGCAGACGTGGGACTAGACTTTACATCGCTGTTCTCATGTGAATATCTCATCATCGACCACAAACTTTATATGGTGTATTAGTTAGGCATGTACAAATCAGTTTTACATAATGATGACTTGTTTTCTGTCATATGTCAAAAAACATTTGCTTGTGGAGTCATACCTAATCAAATTCCAATGGTGAATGCGAATTGTCATTTGCATATGTGGTTGAGTTGTTAATGTATACAGTTACAACAACTCCACACATATGATGCAATATCAGCGTTACATCAGCCATGTCACAAGCCCTCACATAGCAAATCACAGTGGTTAATAATGGTCATCTCACATGTAGGAAGGCGACCAGGTGTATGGGTTATAATGTTCATTCAGGCCACGTGTAGATCATGTTGAACAATGTTTTCTTGACATAGTGTGATCATTGGTAAATAACCATATTAGTTAGGTGTGTGTGCAGGGCAAAAATGCTACATTTCCTTCCACAGAAGACATAGGTGTCCTGAGGTTAGCAGTTATGGGATTTCATACCACCTGTGTTGTTCTCCTATCCACAGTGTAGTGAAGGTTGTGTTGCATGGTCACATAGGGCAAGCTCAGGTTGGAGTGTGGTGTCAACGGGAAATGTAAATGTGTTATTAAATCTGTAAACGTTGCAAGTTTGCCAACAGGTGCAGTGTTGAGAACTCTAGTCTGGTAGCTTGTATATAGGTTAAGCTAGCTGTTCATGACCTATGTGACAAAGTACCTGGATATGTACATCATGCATGTGTACTAAGTGCCTGATCCCATGTCATCCTGACAGGTCAACACCCATCAGAAGGTTTTCCTGTGGAGGACCATCTCCCAGAAGGTGCGGTCCCTGGGGGTCACACGTTGGTGCAGTGGCCACTACCGAAAACGGTGGCAGGACCTGAGAGGCTGGGCCAAGAAGATCGCTGAAGTCCAGCTGGGCCTGGCTCCTCCAGGCAGGAGGGGTGCATGCCGCACACTGACCCCCCTAATGTGTCACATCCTGGCGGTGGCCTATCCCAAACTCGATGGGCAGTTGAGAGCCAGACAGCACCAAGGAGGGGGTGAGTATGTGCCTTGATGAACTTCGTTCAATACCATGCATGTTCATGTATTGCAGCCACTGTTCAAAACTTTTTGTTTTTGAGACAATCAAGACCCATGTAATGTGTAAAATGTAGCATATGAAACAATAGTATAGGTGCATGGTTGGGTCCTTTGAATCTGAGACATGTAAGGCTAAAATAGGCTAGGTATTGCCAGTAGTGCTATTCCATTGTATAATGGGCACATGACAACACAATGTGCAAGAAAATACCCTTAACGTATTTCAGTAATGGTAAACATAGTTCATCCCAAATACCATTGTTTGCCCTGGTCTCTGTATTGAGACAACAACAATTTTGTGTTATTTGATGCTTGTGAACTTGACTGTGACATGCCATGCAATACATCCAGGTAGCAGGCAATGTGTAATTGCAGGCCTTGGTAAGTAGTGATTGATCTGTGTGAAAAAGTTTGCAAACAGCTCTGGTGCTATCTGTTGTACAATGTAGCAGCTGGCAAATTTAGACTTGTGTGTACTGATGTCACATGTCAGACTGGACCTTACCATGAGTGAGTGACAGAATACATCCTATCTGATTTTAATCAGATTCCGTGTTTAGGACTATGTGCAGGTGACAACAGAGTCTGTGAGTGGCTAACAAAGTAGGTGTAGCTGGTAACAGGGGGTAAGTACATGGATGTAAAAGTTACACATTCCCAATGGTATTGATGGTTGTTACAAGGGCCATTAATATTTTTAGGCAAATAAATCGGTTTAGCACTCTAAATCAGGTATCTGGAAATGTAGCTTAAGCGACATCAGAGAAGGGCAGATATATTCTGGTGAAGAACACAATGGCACCTAAGCTGGACAATATGTAAATGATGATATTTATCAGGGAGGGATAGGCTGACTTGTCCTTGTGAGATGTGGACATCAGCAGGATTCACACGAGAGTAAGAGGAGTTGTCAAAAGTTATAAAGTTAAATGGTCTTCACTACTATTGTGGGCACACTATGGGGCCGATTCACAGAACTAATCTGAGACAAAATCCTAAACGTACTACTTTTGGTATTCACAGAAGGCATTTAGTAGTAGTAAAGTTAGGATTTTGTCTTAAGTTTGACTTAAGACAGACTTAGGACAGACTTAGGACAGACTTAAGACAGACTTAAGACAGACTTAAGACAAAATCCTAACTTTACTACTACTAAATGCCTTCTGTGAATACCAAAAGTAGTAAGTTTAGGATTTTGTCTCAGATTACTTCTGTGAATCGGGCCCAATGATTCTATCTGGCCTGGTGGTATAGTAAGCCACATGTCCCTGAAGTAATATGCAGTCATTGTCATTGGCAGTGTGATAAGCTGTGTTTACATGGCAAACTGTTAAACGTGTTGTAATCTGCATACAGTAAATTTGATAATTGCACTGCGCTGACATGACACAATACTTGTAGACATACATTTTTACATAGCTATGCCTATATCCTATGTGTGACTTCTAATGAGTTACACATGTGACACTTAGAACTGCTTCATCTGCTAATGGACAGATTGTAGGAAGCTGGCTCTGTATATACTAAACCAAAGTGAGGTATAGTGTGCACAGAGTCCAGTGGATCCCCAAAGGTAGGCAGAGGTAAAGTTAGATAGCACCTCACTCTCTATTTGTGGTAGTGTGGTCGAGCAGTAAGGCAGTATCAGAGGACAGTGTTAAGCATTTGCTGTACACACTCAGTCAGCAAATGAATTCACACACTCAAAGACTGAACTTCAGACCAATTTTTGTATAAAAATATTCTTTTAGTTATTTTCAGGCACATGCATCAACGGTTTTTGCAAGTGCAAACGGTGCGATTCGCAAAAATCGTCCGTTTGCGCCCGCAAAAAGGCCTTTTGCGATGCATCAAAGTGAAAGGCACTCGCAATTTAAGAAATCGCAATTTATTGCGATTTCTTAAATTGCAATTGCATTTAAGGAATCACAATTTGCGATTCCTTAAATGCAATGCATGTACCCCTTAGAAATATCGAATTTGCTATTTGGGGCCGCAAAATACAGAGGAATTACTCTGGTCTGTATTTTGCAAAAGCCTTGAAAAATGCACTAAAGTGCATTTTTCAAGGTTTCAGGTTACACACACACATGCCCTTGGGGCATGTGTGTGCGCAACATGGGTGCACATCACAATTTCAGGGTGTCACTTTGCCACCTTTGCACCCTTGAAATTGCATGCGCAAGTAAGGAATGTTTAGAAATCGCTATTTTAATAGCGATTTCTACATGCATAGGCTTTTGAGAGTCCCTAATTGCAATTCCTTAATAATCGCAATTAAGGACTCGTAAAAGCATTTCTTGATGCATGTGCCCCATAATTTTCTAGAACCAAGCAAGCCTGGCACAGGTAAGTAATAAGTACTTTACAGTAGTAATGCAATTGAAATACAGTTTGAATGATAATTGTATCTGCACTTTGATTTGATTTACAGTATGGATGCAGAGAAATGCAATACTTAGTAAATGCAGTACATAGACTTGAATAGGCTTTTTAGTAAAATAGCAGGTAAGTAACTTTGGAGATTACTAGGCTTACACACAGTAATATACCTAGATACTACTCTGGGACATTTCCTGAAAACAGGTAAGTAAAATCGTTTTTGTTAGATTATGCAATTTTAAACAATTTCTTTAGTTTCTCAAACTCCACACTTAGAAACTTTTCACAGAAAAAACAGTCAATGTTATCCTATGGAGGAAAATAGTGTTATCGGTTTTGAGGTAAGTATTTGGTAGTGCGAGTTGAAGTTCTAGGGGTAGACTCAGGGGTCCCCCAGGGTCAAGGATGCACTCTTGATACACCCTCAGCGGCACTAGGGCGGCCGGGTGCAGAGTGCTGAGGCCCAATGTTATCCAATGGGGGATAGGGGGCCTCCGGTTGGTGGCTGCTGGCAAGCAGGCCACTGGGTTGTGGGAGCAAAGCTCCTGGACTTTAGCTCAGGGCAAATGGGTAAACAAAGTAGCACCAAAGGTGCACCCTCAGCGGCATTAGGGCGGCCAGGTGCAGAGTGCTGTTTCGACGTCGGACGCCCTGTTGTTTTCAATGGAGAACCTCCGGTTTGGAAAGGCACTGCAGGCTCGGGGACGAAGGTCTTCTGGGTGCGACCACCACTTCGAGAGGTAAGTTGGGAAGTTAGGGGTTGGTTAGGCACCGTCGGTTTGGGCACACAAGGCTGTGGGGCGTCGGGTGCAGGGGTGCCTTTTGGGGTCGGAACTTCTTACCAGCTCCGGGTCGAGGTTAGGGGGGCCTTCTAGATTTAGGCTGCAGGCGTCGGCTGGAGGCAGGTCAGGGGTTGCCGGATCACGGGTCAGGATCGCCGGGGTGACCTCCTCGTGGTGTTTGCCCACTCGAGCTCGGGCCATGGACGGCGGGTGCAGTGTGGGGCGGATTCGCGGTGTCCGGACGGAGCCAGAGGTTGCAGGTGAACAAATCCGGTGTTCACAGGAGACAAAGTCTTTGTGCTTAAAGGCAGGCAGGTCCTCCGAGGTTTTTGAGGTTGCTGGCTGCAGGACACACCGGGATTTCGCAGGAGCAGGTTCGAGGTGGAGACAGGCCGGTAGGGCTGGGGCCAAGTCAGTGGGCGTCTTCCTCTTGTTAGCTTCGGCACGGCTGTTCGGTCCTTCTTCTTCTTTTCTTGTTGCAGGTTCTTGTCTGAGGAAGCAAGGTTCAGGGGTGCCACTAAATACTAGATTTAGGGGTGTTACATGTAGGTAGAAGGCAGGGACCAATGGGTCCCTTCCCTGGGGTGGGTACACCTCCAGTGGGAGGGGGCATGAGCCTGTCCCTGGTTGGCTGAGTCCCCCCATCTTCAAGATGGCGTGGACTGAGAGTAGTGCTTCACCTCGCCTCCCCCACCTGAGGGGTGGAGTTGGCAGAGGTGGGCACACCTCTCTTCCTCACTTGTTTTTCCAGCCGGTTCTCCCGCCCAAAGTGGGGGTCAGAACCAGTGGGGACCAGTTGCTGAGAGCAGCAAGTGGCCTGGGGAAGCTCACAAAGGCGGCAAGCCTTTGAAGCTTCCCCTTCATGAACCCTGCCCATCCTGGGGGAGGAGGCTTGGCACCTCGTCCCAGGATGTGCATTGTTTCAGGCCCCAGAGAGCAGCAGGCTCTCGACCCAGGGGTCCAGAAACATGTCTGGTGGTGGCAGCTGAAAGCAGCCCCTCAGCCTGGACACTAGAGGTGGGTTAGTTTTCAGGGGGCATCTCTAAGATGCCCTCTGTGTGCATTTTTCATTAAATCCCACACTGGCATCAGTGTGGGATAATGTGCTGAGAAGTTTGATACCAAACTTCTCAGTTTTCAGTGTAGCCATTATGGTGCTGTGGAGTTCGTAATGACAAACTCCCAGCACCATATACTCTTAATGGCAGCACTGCGCTTACAATGTCTAAGAATGGACTTAGACACTGTAGGGGTACAGGGCTCATGCACCTGTACCCTCACCACTGGTATAGTGCACCCAGCAAGAGGGGTGACTGACCTATGCCAGGGCAGTGGTTTGTAGGCATGGCACACAGGGATGTGTGCCATGTCGACTCTTCACTTTGTTCTGCACCAAAACACGCAGCCTGCAAAGGCAGTGTGTGTGTGTAAGGGTACAGGACCTCTAAGGGTGGCACAATAAGTGCTGCAGCCCTTAGAGGCCTTCTCTGGTCACAGTGCCCTGGGTACCTGTGGTACCATTTACCAGGAGCTGACCTGTGGCCAGAGATGCCAATTGTGTTCAGGCTTCAATGCAGTTTTAGGAAAAGAACATAGGCCCTGGGTACCTGATTAGCAGGAGCCCAGGGCACACTCAGTCAAAGCACATCAGCAATTCAGCAAAAAGTGGGGGCAACCATGCAGAAAGAGGGCACTTTCTCACACAGATGTGCATCTGTAATGTGATCCGTGTGAAATAACCTATTCAATGACTCCTACATCTTGATAGTGACTTATCAAAATATGTTAACTGAAGCAGGGGACCTTCTGTTCCACAAGCTCTGGATTATGGATAGCTCACTATGTGCTGTATGTAAAGGCTGCACTGTTATTCAATTTCTTAATAGAAGTCTATTCTCCCTTGGATCACATGAGGTAAGTATGGTATACCACAAGGGCATCAGGAGTGAGGGACAAAACATCAACTGGTACAGAGATGTGATTAAGATATTGAGAAGGAGAAACATGACGCTGAATCAGACTATGTGTCTGGCACCATTATGTGAGAGTGCGCACAGGTCTTGTATCTTTTACTAATGTAGCATTGACTATATATAATCAAATGTCGTCATCCAAGTACAAATTATACTGTTGGCCAATCTGGGTAGAGTTATTATTACACCTATGTACCAAGTACAAATCAACATCTCAACTAATTTTTATATTTAATCTGTTTTTCAGCATCAGACCAATACAGCTAAAGAGACAGTGCCACAAATGTTGGGGAAGCAGCTGGCCACGTGCTGCCAGTGAGCAAGAGGGAACCAGTGGCACAGAGGGTGATGAGAATGCCAGAGGAGCTGACCGATGTGACGACTGTATCATCTTCATCAGAGTCCAGTTCCAGTGAGGCCTCCCAAGTGCCGGTGGATCCCCCCTGGACTTGTGTCCACTCCATCTTAGTCCACCACCCCCTACCATCTCCACCCTCACAGCTGCTCCCCAGCCCACTGTCCGTGGCCGCTCCCCTAAAAGGGGAGGAGTCTCCTTTGCGCCAAGCACCTCACCCCCCGGCCTCTGTCTCCCCTGCTGCCCTGAGTGTGGAGGCCATTGACATCCTGAGGCAGTTCTCTGTAGCTCAGACAGCAGTTCTGAAAGTCCTCCAGGTGCACACCAATCAGCAAACCAAGATGGTATCTTTCCTGGAGGGCATTCACTCTGACATGTCTTCCCTACAGAGATCCATTCAGGGTCTAGCCTCCACACTCACGGCAGCCTTAGCCCAAATCCAGCTTTCCACCCCCCCTCCTACCTCTTCCCCATCCACAGTCCCTATTCCCATACCTGCCCAAAAGCACACGCAAATCTGACCAAGCATCCACATCAACATCCACACGCAGTACACAAACACACAGACTTAAGTCCAAAGACAGACACACACACACACTCAGCAGACACAAGACACACTCACTTCCACATCCACTGACATGCAGGAAGACACAACACCCACTGCACCACATGGCTCACATACAGACAAACAGGCAGACAGCACACCATCACAAATAGCCACAACAGACACCACACCAGCACACACAGACATGCCACATACTTCACTACCCTCTGCCTGCACACCCCCTACCCTGCCTCTCCTTCTACCCACTCAGCCCAAAAACTCCACCTCATTGCCCGTGACCTCTTCCCGTCCCAAACTGACCAACCCCCTCCTAAACCTAAAAAGACCCTGCTGCCCCTGCCATACCCTTCAAAATCAACCCCCAAAACACCTTCCCAGCCCCCTACTGAGACCCAACCTAAACAGAAAGAAATCCAGAAGAGGAAAGCGCCCCATCCTGCCACCGCACCACCCCCTTCTAAACCAAGAAGATCATCTTCCCCATCCTACCCCAGTACTTCCACGGGGAAGAAAACTAAAGGGAAAAAATTCCCCCCTCCCTATTCCCTTCACCACTGACCTAGCCAACCCCCCAATTCTGAGCCCAGCCCTCCCAAGGACCAACTGTGAGAAGTTGGCCTGGTATATGCTGTCCACTAATTAAAGTGGGCACCTTGCACCAGTCCAAACAACCCTTATGGTGATTTAAGAGGTCAAAGATAACCTTAGAAAGCTATCCAAGTGGTAGCTGTGGAGAGCAGCCTTCAGGCTTAGTCTTGAAGGAATGTTAAGAAGCTTGTTTTACCAGAATGCAACCTTATTGTATTGGTTAAATGAAAGGAGAACCACACAGTAGTTATAAAAATATGTATTTATTATTATAACACACTCTAAATACGTCACAGTATCTGCTACACGTAGATAAACACAAAGCACACAATACTGTAGCACAGAAACAATCGTAAGTAGCACTAATACACAGTGGGCTCCAGGGGGAGACCAAACCATACACTAAAATAGTTTTATAAGAACCAAGACTCGAGTCAAGACAGTGTCTAGAGGATGCAGAATCGCTGGGACCCCAAGGAACCACCCAAGGTGAGTATGTAGGGACCCTACGGAGGACGGGTGCAGTGTGAAAACACGACCGAGGGCGCCGTACAATTCTATGGGAGAGTCGCGGTTGCAGTTTTAAAGTTTAAGGACCCTTCTAAGTGGACTTCGAAGAAACCCCGTGGAAGTTAGGAGGTTGGAGAGCCACCCCACCCGTGGATACCGTAGTGCCAGAATTACCTATCCCAGTGAAGCCGGGTGCATAGGCCTGAAGTAGTGTCGGAAACCGCCGTCGATCTCTATGGAGGACTTCGAAGAAGAGCCACTGCGAGGAAGAAGAAAAGTGTCCATTGGAATCCAAAGGTGGATTCTTGATGAAGAGTACCTGAAAGCAGAGGGGACAGAGTCTGGGTCACTCAGGAGTGACCAGGGGCTCGGTAGACGAATGCCCACTGATGTCGGGTGCTTCAGGTGCGTTGAGGGGGTTCTTGACTCTGCAGCAACCGGGACCAGGAGACGTGGAGGACGACCAGGAGCCGGATACGAGCTGTCCCACGGAGGATGTCGAGTGCTGAGAGGTCGGTGTCCGGCTGGAGCACCAACAAGCCTTGGCAGCGGCAACCCACGAAGGTCAAGAAGTGTTACGGTTCAGACCAGCAAGGTCCAGGAGACTCACCAAACACAGAGGAGTCAGGGCAAGCCTGGAGCAACCAGGAGAGCCCAAGAAAAGCAGCGTTGACCCTCAAGAGGACCCACAGGCCGGAGGCACAGGAGTCGCGAGGGGACCTCGAGCAGTTTCACAAAGCAGCAGCCCACAGAGCACTCGGTGCGAGGAGGCTGGAGTTCTTTGCAGGAAATGGTGCCAGAGGTTGGGGCTACTTGGAGCCCAGTGCACTTGTTCTGGAAACGCCAACAAGCATATGCACTTGCAAATTAACGCGGTGCACAGGGGTACGGGTATTGCAGCCCCCACAAGGGATTCTGACCTCAAACTTGGTGAGAGGGCAGCTCGGACCTAGAGGGACTTGGAAACCCACCTCTTGTGTTGCTGAAGCCTTTGGAGTCCGTAGGAGCTCAGGAGTAGCAGACCGGTCAATCGAGATGAGGTGCCTGCAGTTGCAGGGAATTGAATCTTTCACTCCAAGGGAGATGCCTTTGGTTGTCCTTAATGCTCCACAGGTCCTGCACGGAGCCTGTGTGGTGCACGGGCACAGACGATGCTTTGGACGGAGTGGGAGATGAAGTCGGGCCCAAACGAAGTCCAGCGAAGTCCAGTGTCCAGACGGTCGAAGTTCAGTGGTTTCTTGTTCAGAATCTTGTCCACGTCGAATCTAGGGTCCTACAGCCAGGTAAGCCCTTTTGTACGCACGGGAGAGTTGGACAGATTCAGGGGACCCTCCCAGGGGAGGGTCAGGACAGTGGGGAGGTTACTCCCATGTCCTTTGTCCAGTTTCGCGCCAGAGCAGGAGCCAATGGCTCCCAGGACTGGTTTGAACTGGACTATGCACAGGGACACCAAAGGTGCCCCTCATGCAGACTTTCGTTCGCTGGCAAGCGCACCCACCCAGCCCTAATACACTAAATCCTGTCTGGGAGGGGGTCACACCTCCCTGTGACAGGATGCCTATTCCACCTTCCTCTGCTCGAGCTTGGCTCAGCAGCAGGAGGGCAGAAATGTGTCTCTGGTCGGCAGCAACCATTTTGTACTGCCCGGGACTTGAAGGCTGGTACCGGGAACACCAGGGAACCAACAAAGCTCGCTTCTGAGGGCTGGAATCATACACCGGTTACAGGTGTGGGAGTATGATTCCACAATGTTTGACACCAAACACGATAGGGTTACTTTCAGCCGTTTTAGAGTTGGTCATTACGCGGTCGCATAATGCCACTCTATATGTCATAAATGGCTGATACACTGACAACCTGGGAGAATGGACTCCGTAGGCTGCAGGGGTGTTCTGCTCATGCAGTGGCACCCTCTCACTTAGAACCAAGCACCCTGCCTTCAGGATTGTTAAGGTCTGCTATAAGGGTGACTTATAGGTTTTAAGTGCAGTGACCCTTAGATATAGTAAACCTATATCTAAAGTAAGAGGTGCATGCACCATCTTACACAGGCTGCAATGGCAGGCCTGTAGTTCCATTTTGCATGGCCTTCCATGGGTGGCATAATACATGCTTCAGCCCATAGGAGGCCCCTGGGGTACCTATGCCCTGGGTACATGGGTACCATATACTAGGGACTGACAAGGGTACCCCAGTATCCAATCTGGAGTGTACCTAAGTACATGACATAACAGTTTAGGCAGAAAGCAGATAGACTGGGGTCCTGATTAGCAGGATCCCAGTCAGACTAGTCAAAAACAGTTTCACATGAAGCAAAAAGTGGGGGTAACCATAAGAAACAGATCCTACTTTCCTACACCAACCCAGCCACCATAGTTTTTTTCTTTTGGTGCCTGGCCTGCCCCCTAGATTCCCCTTCCAGGGGAGATATCTCTTTGCAGTATTACTGAAGGCAAGTTTGAATGGGCAACACTTTGCTGGCCCACAACATAGACATTTGGACTGGCCATTGGCCTTTGATTTCTTCATTTGACTATGGAGGCTGAATAAAGCCTTTTTTGTTTGTTTTGGTATTCCTGTGTCCAAACATAGCTCTTGTCGCTAACTGTTATTCATGTGTAATTTGGGATATGCGAGTACAGTTCTTTTAGTTTAAAAATGATAGCATATGGTTCATAGAGTAGGTAAGTCTATTGGGATGTTGTGGAGATTTGTGTACCTATATTGGCTGGGTGTCAATGTCCACATGAGGTTTGTGTAGGAGTTTGGGGTAAAGGGCCAAACCTTGCATTGGATATTGTATGCATTCATAGTTTAGGCATATTTCTAAGTCCATTGTGCAAGTGTGTCAATGGACAAAACTAAATGAGATGTATGTTGCATTTTTATTTGAGGAGTACCAGTGAATCTTCTTGTCAAAACTCTTGGAGGCATTTTGACTCTACATACATTATAGTTACTTTAGCCACACATATACACAGAGCAATGTGTAAACAGTAAAATGTGACTTAATAGATATGGGCCAATTGCAATTCCTTCAGTGGATCTTGATATGTACTTCCAATGACAAATTTGACACATGTGGATGCCACTTTGTGCCAATACCCATTAGTCCCAGTTAAGACTGATTCTCAATGTCCTGTCCACATGACGAGTGTGAGGTAGGTACAAATCAGCCTGTGTCCTGGCCCTGTTGTCTTCCAGGACTCCCCTTAAATTAGAGATCCATTTTTTGCAAGGTGTCTATGCACTGTGGCCTCCTGTGTATTGAAATTTGGATGGTTGTAATGCCATTCACATTAGTTGCCTATTTCATGTGGCTGGTGTGTGTGGGTCCATGACAATGCATGGTGAGTTCAACTGTGTTTCTGTACTTAGTAATTCACTACTGATGTATGTGTTAATTGCATGAGGACCTAACTTATGGTACAGGAATGGGTGTCACAGGATAGCTAGTTATTATTTGTTATGATTGTTGTGTTTTACACTACAATGCGGTCAAATGTACATCAGCTTCTGGTCTTCACGCACAGTTAGAGTATGTGAGTCTGTGCATATACATTATCAGTAAACTGAACACAGGCTACATCATGCTGACATGCTGTGCCTTTATATTCTGTCTTGGTGTACACAATGCCCCACATTTGATCTTCCACCCAGAGATATAATGCACTATACTTGACCGTGGTTACCTGCATGCTAGGGGACGTATGTGCTATCAGAGGGTCATGTTTGTTGTTATGTGTGTCAGGGTTGTCAAGAAGTGGTTGTGTGTCAAGTGATGTTGAGTGTGTGCGTATATGTCCAGGTATGATGTACAGTGGCACAGCGACAAGTGTTAGGACTTCTGGGTTGTGGTAGAGTGGATCAATCTAGTGATCTTTGCATTGTGACTGCTTTATCTTGTTTGTCACAACATGAGTTTGAGTAGCTTTGTTTAACAAGGAAATTCGGGTGGGGACTCATATGGATGTATATTATGTCTATGTGGCCACTTTTTTCAGCCAAATGAGCCACATGAATGTGCTTTTCACGTATTGCTACACATATGATATGTCAATACTTCTGGCATTTGACAAGATTTAGATGGGTGAATGAACACCTTACTTTGTACCTAAGATGCCTTAGTGTTTGACGTTGGCAAAGGCTTTTATTAACAATTCACTTTGGTGACACAAATGTGACTTCAATGCATAGGGATTTGTAGTTGGCTCAATGAAGAGAGTAGGAGATTGTGCTTGTAGTGTTACAGATATCTCAGCTAATAGTTCTGGGGCACTGGTAGGTGATGCAGCTGCAAAGTCTGCTTTCTGTTTTTTCAAGATGTCGCTGCACTCAATGGAGTTTGGATGGTAGCTTTCTGTGCATAGAATTGCCATTATGGTAATGCTAGGCACTATCTAGTCCAATTACTATTCAAAGACTGACATACATTTGTCAGTGCTTGCTCCTCCAAAGCACCTTCAAGCCCCCTCATGTGGTACATCTCAACGTATACCTTTTCAGCATGACACTGCACTGCAACACCCTCCTTCACAGTGCAGTTTAGGAGATCAGCTGGACCCTCAGTGTTTGCTCCCAAGTGGCGATGAGGGTATTGGGTTCAGGGAGGATGTTGTGTGCCAGTGTATGGGTTTCTGTAGCACATACCTTTAGGTGTGTATTGATGCAATGTTGCCATAACATGTGGCACACAGAGAAGTGGTGAGCTCATCCATACATATTCCTATACATATATCCATGTGCATATGCCCATTTCTATTCCTGCATTTATGTTGGGTCTGTCCTTGTATTTCCAGTTCTCACTGTGGATATCCGATGCTGACATTCCCTCATTCCCCATGCTCAATGTGCTACAGGACACTGTCACATTACTGCACCTTGGCTTTGTGGTCACTTCAATGTGTAGGGGTAGGTGTAGGGTGACCAGATGTCCCAGATTTCCGAGGATTGTCCCGGTGTGCCGACACTTTTGTTCATTTAAAATACATGCCCTGGTTTTTGGGAGAAAGGTCAGGTCATCCAGCAAAGCAGCATTGAAAGGTATGATCTCCTTTCCTCTGAAATAATTTAAATCATGCATCTGTTTCTGTCAGGCAGCACAGAAGGATGACCGCTGCCTGCTACCAGCAGAGAAACAGTTTGGGGGAGAAGGGGCAGGGGGGAGCAGGGTGGACATGCTGCCATTGCTAAGATTATGTAAACATAGCCTTGTAAATGTGTGTGTATATACATATAGATATATATATTAGCTGGGCACTTGCCACGATGTATGGTAGCTGATTTTTCTGCAATAAACGCACTTTAAGAAATCCATAAGCACGTTGTGGTCCGTACCTGATGTTTGCCGAGACGGTGGCGATACAGGAGTGTGGATTCTTTTTTCTTATATCTATATATATACACACACAAACACACACATATACATTTACAAGGCTACGCAAAAAACGGGACAGACAGATATAGAAGTAAGACTAAAGGCTTTAGTCCTTCTTTTATGTCTGACCTGCCCCAGTTCTTGCTTCTCAAAATCTGGTCACCCTACGTAGGTGTGTCACTTACTGGCAGCGATGTCCATGACGGTTCTGATTCTGCTGAGCATCAAGTAAATATAGAAGCGGTATGACGTGCGCGATGGGCTCCATAGCTGCCCAAGAAATGTGGAAAAAAACGTGTTGTGGTGATTTTCGGTCTTAATAGCCTCCCCTTCCGCCAGCTCTAATGAGGTGGTTAGGCAGGCACAAACGGCGCTTTGGAAATACACATCGTAATAGGGAGGGCGGTTCCAGTGCTGGACCGTGCTCCGATCTGCTCCATTGGACCTTTCTGAAGCCTTTGAGGTCGGATTTTCCTATCGGAGTCGGAAGAACTGCGTTGGTCGGTAAGCCATGTATTGTAGTGCATCATAATACTGCGGTCAGAGACACCGCGTCCGACGCGACATCGGGCAGACCGACCGACCCCAACAAGACTGCGGAGGCTTACCGACTGACATCATAATTAGGCCAAAAATAATTACATCACTTAGCTGCACTACACAAAATAAACATGTGCGCACCATAATATGTAATCCTGCCAAATTTAAACAATATACTACACCCACTTTTCGCGCTACACAAATGATAAAATTGTATATTAAATGAACAAGTTAATTACCTTCGGTAACGCATTTTCATGTAGAGACAATATCTAGCTGCAGTTTCCTTACCTTTGAATTTCCCAGGCGCCAGGCTGAATCCGGAAACTTTCACGTGAGCAGTACCCCTGCGCACAGTCGGGTGGGCTCTGTTTGGCTCCGTGCGACGTCGTCAGCGTTGGCTAGGACGTCGCGGTTACCTATATAGGCACCACCCAGGTGCGCGGATGTCAGTTCCTTTTCACTTTTTCCACGTCAGAAGCGCAGAGCCATGAAGTGAACTGATTTCTGTGTGTGTCACAACTAGGGCCCTGAAAAGGGAGCGACCCAAGCCCTATCAAATGAGTCCACAGAGCGGGGAGGCATGGTGGGTCTGTAATGAATCTGCAGCTCGATATTGTTTCTACCAGATAATGCGTTACCGAAGGTAAGTAACTTGTTCATCTGATAGAGACTTCTAGCTGCAGATTCCTTACCTTTGAATAGATATCCAAGCTATACCATCCTGGCGGCGGGCTGCGGACAGATTTTCTACAATAAAATGTCCTGCAGGACCGAACGGGCAAAATGTCTGTCCCTGCGTATCTGACTGTCCAGGATGTAGTGCTTGGCAAACGTGTACAGGGACAACCACATTGCTGCCTGGCAGATATCCAGGACTGGGACACCCCGAGCCAATGCCATGGTTGCAGCTTTTCCCCTAGTAGAACGGGCCCGTTAGCTCTCAGGAGGCTGCTTCCTAGCCTAGGCGTAGCAAATTTTAATGCAGATAACGACCCAGCGTGAAATGGCCCATTTCTGCACTGCCCAACCTGTTTTAGCTCCCATGTATCCCACAAAGAGTTGGTCGTCCACCCAGAACTTTTTTGTTATAGTTAGGAAATAGAATTTAAAAAACTTTCGAAGTTTCATTGAAAAAAAGGTTACGGGGACATTGCAGACAACCGAGCAGAAAGAAGCAAAATAAAGGTCAGAAACTAGCAGAAAGAGGCAGAATAAAGGTCAGAAACAAGGAGAAAGAGGCAGAAAAAATGTCAGCAACGAGCAGAAAGAGGCAGAATAAAGGTGAGAAATGAGAAGAGGCAAAATAGATGTCAGAAACCAGCAGGAAGAGGCAAAATAAAGGTGAGAAACAAGGAGAAAGGCAAAACAAAGATCAGCAACAAGCAGAAAGAGGCAAAATAAAGGTGAAAAAGTAGCAGAAAGAGGCAGACTAAAGGTAGGAAGGGAGCAGAAAAAAAGCAGAATAAAGGTCAGAAACAAGCAGAAAGACAGAATAAAGATGAGAAACAAGCAAAAAGTGGCAAAATAAAAATAAAAAATGATCACAAAGAGGCGGAAAAAAGGTCAAAAATTAGCAGAAAGAGGCAGAATAAAGGGAAGCAACGAGAAGAAAGAGGCAAAATAAAGGTGAGAAATGAGCAGAAAAAGGAAGAATAAAGGTCAGAAACAAGCAGAAAGTGGCAAAATAGAGATCAGAAATGAGTAGAAAGAGGCAGAGTAAAGATGAGTAATGAGGAGAAAGAGGCAAAATAAAGGTAGGAAATGAGCAGATAGAGGCAAAAAAGAGTTCAGAAAAAAGCACAAAGAAGCAAAATAAAGTTCAGCAATGGGCAGAAAGAGGCATAATAAAAGTCAGCAGTGAGAAGAGGCAAAATAAAGATGAGAATCGAGCAGAAAGAGAAAGAATAAAGATCGAAATGAGCAGAAAGAGGGAGAATAAAGGTTAGCAACGAGCAGAAAGAGTCAAGAAAAAGGTCAGAAATGAGCAGAAAGAGGCAAAATAAAGGTCAGAAAGAGGCAGAATGAAGGTCAGAAAGAGGCAGAATGAAGGTCAGAAGCTAGCAGAAAGAGGCGAAATAGAGATCAGAAATGAGCAGAAAGAGGCACGACAAAGGTCAGCAACTAGTAGAAAGGCAAAATAAAGGTCAGAAATTAGCAGAAAGGCAAAATAAAGGTCAGGAACGAGCAGAAAGAGGCAGAATAAAGATGAAAAATAAAGTTCAGAAATAGCAGATAGAGGCAAAATAAAGGTCAAAAACTAGCACAAAGAGGCAAAATAAAGGTAAAATATGAGCAGAAAGAGGCAAAATAAAGATGAGAAAGGAGCAGAAAGAAGTAGAACAAAGTAGAATAAAGGTCGAAAATAACCAGAAAGAGGCAGAATAAGATGAAAAACAAGCAGAAAGAGATAAAAATAAAGGTCAGCAACGAGTAGAAAGAGCCAAAATAAAGGTGAGAAATGAGCAGAAAGAGGAAGAATAAAGGTCAAAACGAGCAGAAAGACGCAGAATAAAGATGAGAAACAAGCAGAAAGTGGCAGAATAAAGGTCAAAAACAAGCAAAAAGAGGCAAAACAGAGGTCGGAAACAAGCAGCAAGAGGCAGAATAAAGGTCAGCAACAAGCAGAAAGAGGCAGCAAAAGGTCAGAATGGAGCAGAAAGCCAAAATAAAGGTCAGACACAAGAAAAAAGAGGCAGAATAAACATCAGAAACTAGCAGATAGAGGCAAAATAAAGGTAAGAAACAAGCAGAAAGAGGCAGAAAAAAGGTCAGAAACGAGAAGAAAGAGGCAAAATGGAGGTCAGAAATCAGCAGGTAGAGGCACAATAAAGGTGAGAAACAAGGAGAAAGGCAAAATAAAGGTCAGCCACTAACTGAAAGATGCAAAATAAAAGGGGAGAAATGAGCAGAAAGAGAAAAAATAAAGGTTAGCAACGAGGAGAAAAAGAGAAAAAAAAAGTGAGAAATGAGCATTAAAGAACCAGAATAAAGGTCAGAAACTAGCAGAAAGAGGCAGAATAAAGATGAGAGACAAGCAGATAGAGGCAAAATAGAGATCAGAAACGAGCACAAAGAGGTAAAATAAAGGTCAGCAACGAGCAGAAAGAGGCAGAATAAAGGTCGGCAATGAGTAGAAGGAGGAAAAATAATGAGAAACGAGGAGGAAGAATAAAGGTCGACTTGAGCAGAAAGAGGGAGAATAGAAGTAAGAAACGAGCAGAAAGAGGCAAAATAGAGATCAGAAACTAGTAGAAAGAGGCAGAATAAATGGCAGAAACAAGCAGAAAGAGGCAGAGTAAAGATGAGTAATGAGGAGAAAGAGGCAAAATAAAGATAGGAAATGAGCACCTATAGGCAAAAAAGAGTTCAGAAAAAAGCACGGAGAGGCAAAATAAAGGTCAGCAATGAGCAGAAAGAGGCATAATAAAGGTCAGCAACAAGAAGAAAGAGGCAAAATAAAGATGAGAAACAAGCAGAAAGAGGCAGAATAAAGGTCGTCAACGAGCAGAAAGAGGCAAAACAACGATGAGGAATGAGGAGAAAGAATAAAGGCCGAAATGAGCAGAAAGAGGGAGAATAAAGGTCAGAAACGAGCAGAAAGAGGCAAAATAGAGATCAGAAAAAAGCACAAAGAGGCAAAATAAAGGTCAACAACGAGAACAAAGAGGCAAAATAAAGACGAGAACCGAGCAGAAAGAGAAAGAATAAAGGTCGAAACGAGCAGAAAGAGGGAGAAAAAAGGTTAGCAACAAGCAGAAAGAGGCAAAATAAAGGTCAGAAAAAATTAGAAAGAGGCAGAATGAATGTCAGAAACTACCAGAAAGAGGCAAAATAGAGATCAGAAACGAGCAGAAAGAGGCACGATAAAGGTCAGAAACAAGCAGAAAGAGGCAAAATAAAGGTCAGAAATTAGCAGAAAGAGGCAGAATAAAGATGAAAAATGATCAGAATGAGGCAGGATAAAGTTCAGAAATAGCAAAAGAGGCATTATAAATGTCAGAAACTAACACACAGGTTCCCCAACCCAGGATGCACAGCAAGTGAATGAATCATCCGATAAGACTCCAACAATCATTTCCATGTTTCTTTTAATTTTATTCCAAAAGTAATCCGTAGTAGTCACGTTTTTAATTTGTTCTTTACAAGTTCAACGAGTGTCATCAGGCTTTACTCATAGACACATAGAAGTGTATAATTCCTCATGATTTAAAGTGAAAATGATGATCCCAATGTATTTCGGGCCTACAATTGCCCTTCCTCAGGGAAAACTATAAAAAATGAGAACCACTGGTTTACGGCCATGACTAAAAAGATACTTTATAACAAAAAAGTATTTGTTCGTGAAACCCAAATGTAAATGGTGTAAGAGAAACAATCAAAAAATGGAGCTCACCAAGTTATTGAAAGTGTATTCTCATTCAAGAATCTATTAAAGAAATGGGACTATAGCACTGTGGAGCAGCACTAGCTCCCTTCTTAAACATTGGTATTATAACCGAGTTGGAACAAGACTTAGGTGGACCTGCAATCAATACAATCATCAGGATATTCAAAATTAGGGGAGCCCAGGTGGTCACATTACCTTTGAAAAGATCTACAGGGACCCCATCCATGTTAGGGGCCTTATTGCTGAGAATGCCTTTGAATGCCAGTTTTACTTCCTCTGGTGTCAATGGGCCCAGCTCATAAATACCTTGACACTCAAGGGCTGGCACAAGATTAGTGCAGATGTCCAGGTTAGAGAATCCATCATAAAACTTAGCGAAGTGCTCCGCCCACATGTGTTGCGATATGTTAACATTCATAGCACTATTACAGGCATCTCCATTATTACACCCAGATGACCCAGGCTAGATGACATAAACTCGCTCACCCCTGCCAAGAATTCTTGTAGGGCGGGGCAGAGCACAAAAATATGTACTATGTCAGCGGCCGAAAACTTACATTTCGGGCATTTAGTCTTATCAGTAGCAGTTTTTGTTCCCCATTTAAGTATTTTCTCTGAAGTATAATACAGCAGGCATATGGTACGCAGCTGTTGCAGCTTCAGACTAACAGAATATACAGAGTGGTCTAGTATCTCTGAGGCGCGATGGATCTCTGAGGAGAAGGTCTCTACTGAGAGCAATCGGCTCCACTTAACTGCCAGCGTCATAGTATCATCTGTGTTGGGACAGGAGAGCCACTGACATGTAATACTAATTGCAGGTTTTAAGCCTGGTTTAAAATAGTACGAGAGTTCCGAGCCTTTGATATCAAATGTATATTGACATCCTGACTGGATATAGTCCCTCACTTATAGGTACTTAAAGAAGAGGTGTTGAGGAAGCCCGTATAATTCTTGCAATTCCAAAAAAAGATTTGAAACAATTCAGGTCGTAAAGTTGACCAATAGTAACGACACCGCTCCGTGCCCAAGCCCTACAGGTCGAATCCTGAAAAACCGAGGGGAAAGCAGGATTATCCAAAAGTGGTGTGTCTCTGTTTAAAAAGGCTATGGAGTATTTGGAGCGGATCTCCTTCCATATATGAATAATATCCCTCTTATAGTAGTTGGGATCCCCTAATCAACAAAGGAAAAACTTACGCTCTTTCACCACTGCTAATTGATAACAGTTAGATGATGGGCCGGAATTGTCTGGGTTAAGTAAGCTGCGCAGGCAACCAGTAAAGAATGGGTCATTAATTACTTTCCAAAAAAGGGAGGAATCATTCTTGCAGCTGGCTTCAGAAAGCTAGTCCCATGCTTCCTGCCTTATAGCCAACTTCCTATTTAGAATGGCTTGTTGGTAGAGCCATCTACACTGCCTTACTTCCTCCCCCACTCTTGGAGTGTGTCTGACGGCCACCATAAGATCCTTATGTGCTGCTGAGTAAGCAGCATCAAACCATTTCTTGGGGGAGGGGCTCTACTGCTAAACTCAAATGTTAACATATCCTTCGTGATGTTGCAAATCTCACTAAAAGCATTCAAAATGCATGCTGGCTCCTCATCTTCAGTCAAACATGTTAAGATCTTTCTTTGATTTCCTCGTAACAAATCCCCCAAAAACTCACTTGAATCCACTGTAGCCCACTTACAACAAATGCCTTTTTAGGTCGAGCCTCGAGTAGCGCGCAAGCGCTGCTCTGGCGAGACTTTAAGTAAGGGGTTTCGAAAGCTGACCACACGCTCGTGCGTCGTGGCCTTTTCGGGCGGTTACGCGCGCAGGGCCGACATCTGTTTCCCATTATCGTGCCCAGACGCGAGCACGATAATTGGAAACATATGCCGGCCGTGCGGGGAAAAGGCCATGACGCACGAGCGTCTGGGTCAGCTGAGCAGGCTGCCGCGCCGCTCGCCCCCGCTCCTCCGTTTCGATTCCGTGCTTGTTTACCCTATGCCTCACTTCTCTTATCTGCCAGAAACTGAAAGAGCCATGTCTTGTATCAGTTCACAGCACGTACATTACAAGGTACGCATAAGGGGGATAACCTGCTTTGCCCTGAAGCACACAATTTGAAGTGATGGGGAGAGCCGGGATTGAAACCACGTTCTCCTGGAACTCTACCACTTGTGGACAGGGGCAACTGATGAACTCCTAATGCAGAGCAGTGTAAACAGCCACCCAAATCACACCACGGGAGCGAAATGTATAAACTCTACTCTCTCAAACTAGTTTGAGGGGAAGAGGGGCAGGATTTGCAAGATACTCTTGCAGGGATTAAAAAAGACAAAGCTAAATATAGGCACCATTTTTTTACTTGGCTAAAAGGCAATGGATTTTACAGTTTTGAAGATGCACTGCGAAAATATTTGAGGGCTATTTTGGCATCCCAGATAAGTCTGACCATCCACAGGGATATTGTGAGGTTCATCCCAATGAAAATGTTGGAAACGATGTCGCAAACCGGTGTACTTTATCACAACTTGCCTAAGAATTGACTAAATGCCATACATTTTAAATAAATGTGTGTATGCAATAATGTTGCTAAAGATGTAAATGGCATCTTTCTTCATTTCTACCTTTCTTCCTGCAGCGCGCGTGGTTCTTAGCCATGCAGTGTGGCTGAGAACCTAGTTTAAGAGGCAGGTTGTCTGGGCCACTGGGATTATGCCATTCTGCAGCATTTTTCCACAGAATTATGGATTTTCCGCATGTGCCACATAATCCATGATCCGCTACATAATCTGCGGATTTAAATAACAACAAAAATGTTTCCAGCTCAAATGGATCAACATGTATTTGCGCTCAGTGGGAGGAACTTCCCAAAGGTTTAACTGGTCTTCTTTCAGTTGGTTATGCCTGTATTTGTTTGTAAAGCTGGCACTAATATGAAATATTTGCTCTGACAATATTACCATTCTAAAAAATATAAAATAATGAAGTATTGCTATCAAAAAATGTGCTGCATTGTGCCGCATAATTTGGCTTTTCTTGCCGCATAATTTAGTCAACCCTGCCGCATAATTTATTCCCGAGGTCCTCCAGGTTATGTAAATGTAAGGTTAACCATATATTACAGTCTCTGGCAGTAGACAGGACAGCGAGCCCTAAGGATAGAGTGATCTCATAATCTCACATGCCTCTTGGACAATCAGCCAATAGGAGGAGGTAAGGGCCAAGGGGCAGGGTGGAGTTAGTCACAACTCACGGCTACACTTATCTCATCCTTAACACACTAGCGCTTTTGGCAGGAGGTCACCCATCACCCACATACTCTTTACCTATAGCTCACTAATGATCTCACTTTTTCTCTTTGCCTCTCCCTCTCTTTATTACTCTCTGCCTCTCTGTTTCTTTTTCTATTGTTCTTTCACTCTCTCTCTCTTTTCCTATCGGCCACTTTTGCTGTCTCTCAAAAAGAACCTATTCTCTTCTCATCTTCTCTCGCGCTCTTTCTCTGTGTCTCGAGTCCTAACCTCTCTCACGTCCTCTCATCTGTATTTCTGTCTCTGGTCCTTGCTTGCTGTCTTTGTGTGTGTCTGTTTCCTCCCTGTCTCTCCCTATAATGAAACACACCTCATATTTAGCCGCATAGTTTGCGACATGTAGAGGTACTCATTAAGAGATGGCTGGATCTATTAAAAATATTGGTAGTATATGTGCTGTAATCGAATTATTACACTTTTAACGTTATTTAGGGTTTAGAAAGTGATGTGGTGTTATTACAATATGGGATGGCTGTGCCCATTAGCACCAGCACAAATGGTGCAAACTCTGCACTCACAAGCGCTGTACCAGTGTCCCCACAAATGATAAGGTACATTTGGGTAATTTAGCAAGACTCGGTATATGAGAATATTTACACCAACCTCCACCCTCCCCATCTCCTTGTGGGGTTCTGCCCTAAAAGCACAGATATAAAATCTGCCTCCCGTGATCCTATTTCCAGACTATCAGACCCCTCTCTGCAGTTCAGATTCTGTGTGTAATTCTGTAGCGGGGTTCGCCTGTTTCTAGACACTCCCACGTTTGTATAAGGAAGGGAACCAGGGCACAGGGTGATAACATTGTTTGCCCAAGATCAAACAGTTTGGCCAATTGTGGAAGACTGAATTGTCGCTCAGTTTTTTTGCTACCTGAAGCTGATAACTAAGCCAGCTTCTCGAGTCTGGTTCTGCCCACAAGTGGACTGTCAACACCAAGACCTTTGCCCTTTGACCCCAGATGGGGACCTCCGCCTCAAGTTACCTAAGCAGCCAGATGGCAACTATTTGATGTTCCTTTCAGCAGCCCTAGGAGCCTGTGATCTTGTACTTCCCCTTTGCGAGTCATACCTCAACTTGCACCACTGCTTTGCAAGGGCTGCTCTCCTTGATATGGTGAAAATAAATCAAGTGACATTTTGTCAATAAACATTGTCAACGCTAATAGGTCTCACCTCCGAAAGTTATTGGTTTTATCCAGGGCTTTCAGTGGTCCGGGTCTCACTGGTGCTTAGCACCGGCAGTTTTTTAAAAAGGGGCCTCGAAACGGGTCTCTATCGGGCTCTGTTTTGTGCCCTGGCACAGACGGTCCGTTTTTCTTTACCGGACTGCAGTGACAGCAGGCACATCGATGTGGGCGTGCTCACACTGCTCACTTCTCACTAGTGGAGGTTACGGCATGACGTCATGCCAGGTGAGCATTCTAGGGGAAGGGAAATCCTTTAAAAGAGAGTCCTTTTCTCTCTGGATTTCCCTTCTCTTTTGAAACTCAGGAGCAGCAACATTGTAGTGGTGTTACCAGGGCTTTAAGTGGAAGCTTTTTCAATATTATATACAAGCCATAGTTGCTGCTTATTTATCTTATGTGTGAGAAGTTGGCCTGGTATATGCTGTCCACTAATTATAGTGGGCACCTTGCACCAGTCCAAACAACCCCTTATTGGAGATAGGTTAAAGACAACCTTTATTGAAAGCTATCCTAGTGGTAGCTATGGAGAGCAGCCTTCAGGCTAAGTCTTGAAGGAATGTAAAGCAGCTTGTTTTACCAGTCTATAATCTCTTGAGTGATCAAATGAAAGAGCACCACACCAGGTATATATTCAAAATATATGTATTTATTGCTAAACACACCCCTCTAGTCTCTTTATGAGGCTAGAGTTCGAAGTACATAAGTTATAAGTTATTAAATCACAGTAATAGCACAAATACACGTTTGGACCCTAGGGGCGTACCAAACCATATACCAATAAAGTGGTATGCGAACCACGAATGAACTAGACACTAGGCCTAGAGCCTCTAGAAGTGCTTGGACCACAAGGAACCACCCAAGGTAGTGACACAGGGGACCCACGGGAGACGCGTGCAGTGTAAATACACAACCGCGATACGCCGTTAACTTCTATGGAGAAAGTCGGGATCGGGAAAATAGAGGAAAGGGACACTTAAAAGAGGACTAGGACAAAACCATTTGAGATCTAGGACTTTGAAGAGTCTCTACCCACGGGAGCACCGGAGTACTCGTGTTACCTCACCCAGGGAAGCCGGGTGCATAGGTGCCTTTCGGGGTCGGGTTTCGTCGTCGATTCGAATGGTGATCTGCTGCAAAGTGCTGCTGGCGGCCAAGAGAAAAGTGTCCGGGTGGATCCAAGAGTGGATCGGAGTTCTGAAGAACCTGAAAGCAGAGGGGACAGAGTCTGGGTCACTAGCCAGTGACCAGGAAGGCGATGGACAGATGCCCACCGATGTCGAGTGCTTCAGGTGCGTTGACGGTCGTCTTGACTCTTCAGCCACGAGGTCCAGGAGGCGTTGTCGGCGACCAGGAGCAGGATTCTGGCTGGTACATGATGTCTGTCGAGTGCTGAGGTGTCGGCGACCGGATTGGACCCAACAAGCCTTGGCAACGGCAAGTCTCGGTAAAGATGTAGATCGTCGATGGTGCAGACCAGCAAGGTCTGTGGGACTCACCCAGCGAGGGTAAGTGAGGGCAGGCCTGGAGCAACCAGGATGCCAAGTAAGAAAAGGATTGGCCTTCGTTAAGGGCTACTAGCCAACGGGCTAGCGACCGCGAAGGAGCCTCGTGACGCCGCACGTGGAGCTGGCTTACAGGACACTCGTGGAGTGGGGGCCAGTGATCTTCGGTGCAGGTGGTGCTGGAGGCTAGGGCTACTCGGAGCCCAAAGCACGACTTCTTGGGAGACCCAGAAGATGATGCACTTGCAAATGTGCTCGGTGTCCAGGGGTCACGGTCTCAAGTCACCCACGATAGCCACGGGCCTCAGCTTTGCTGGGGACTCAGGGTAGCCTCGGGAAGTCTGAGAATCCACCTCTGGTGATGCGATGACTTCGGCGTCCGACGGGAGCTTCAGAAATGCGAACCGGACAGATGCTTCTTTGGTGCCTGCCAAGCAGGGGAGTCACTCCTTGACCCCAAGGGAGATTCTTCTGTCCTCTAATCGTGAGTAGAGCGTCGAAGGTCCAGGATTCAGTTTCAGAGTTTCGTCCAGGGATAATCTAAAGTCCTAAGGACTGGGTTCCTACCTTTATTCTAAAAATAGGGGTTGGACTACTCTGTGGCCCCACCTATGGGTGGGTCAGGGCAGAGGGGTGGCTACACCCCTTTCCCTTTGTCCAGTTCGCGCCAAAGCAGGGGCTGCAAGCCCCTGATCCGGTTTGAACTGGGGTATGCACAGGGACACCAAATGTGCCCCCAGTGCAGGACTTCAAAGCACCCGAAAGTGCTCCCGCCCAGCCCCAATACACATTATCCTGTCTGGGGAGGTGGTCACACCTCCCTGGGACAGGAAACCTATTGTCCAGGCCTCCCTGCTGGAGTTTCGTCCAGCAGCAGGAGGCCAGACTCGTGTCTGTGGCAGCAGCATCCATTTTGTGATGCCAGGGCTCTGGAAAGAAGTTACCGGACTCGTCAGAGTTAACATGTCTTTCCTCTAGAAGGGTGGAATGCTACCCCCGCCGCCAGGATTGGCGGGGGGGTAGTATTCCAAGATGTTTGACACCAAACACGACATGTTTAGGTGCAGCCATTCCAAAGTTAGCATTTTACCGCGAGGATATAATGCGCTTAAGAGTATATGGTCAGGCTGCACTACAAACAGCATCAGAGATGGTCTCCGAACGCTGCAGAGGGGCCCTGCTCATGCAGGGGCACCCTCTCACATAGGAACCATGCACTCTGCCTTTAGGATTGATAAGGCCTGCCTTAGGAGTGACTTATAGGTTTATATGTGTGTATGTATTTCGTGATATAGGTAACCTATATCACAGTAAGGGGTGCATGCACCACCTTACCCAGGCTGCAGTAGCAGACCTGTGGTGTCAGTTTGGATGGCCTTCCAGGGGTGGCATAATACATGCTGCAGCCCCTGGCAGGCCTCTGAGGTACCTATGCCCTTGGTACATAGTATACCATATACTAGGGACTTATAAGGGCACTCCAGATTCCAATCAGAGATGTGCCTAAGGCACATGGAAACCATTTTAGAGAGGAAGCAGCTAGGCTGGGGTTCTGATTAGCAGGGCCCCAGCCAGACTAATGTCGAAAAACAGTGAAGCATCAGCAAAAAGTGGGGGTACCCATGTGAAGCAGATCCTACTCTCCTACACAACCACCCCCCAAATGTAGGGACATTAAACTAACCTTGCCCAGTTAAGTCTTCATGTTCTAAGTGGAAATACCTAGAGAGTCCATCTGCATTCGCATGGTTACTCCCAGGCCTATGTTCCACTGTAAAGTCCATCCCCTGTAGGGAAATGGACCACCTAAGCAGTTTGGGGTTTTCACCCTTCATTTGTTTTAGCCATAAGAGGGGCTTATGGTCTGTCTGAACCAGGAAGTGTGTACCAAACAAGTATGGCCTCAACTTCTTCAGAGCCCAGACCACAGCAAAGGCCTCCCTCTCTATGGCTGACCAACGTTTCTCTCTAGGGGTAAGCCTTCTGCTAATAAAAGCTACTGGCTGATCCTGACCTTCTTCATTCAATTGTGACAGTACAGCCCCTACCCCCAATTCAGATGCATCAGTTTGAACAATGAACTTCTTGGAGTAATCAGGACTCTGCAGAATTGGAGCAGTGCACATGGCCTGCTTGAGGTCATCAAATGCCTTTTGACAGCTAACTGTCCACTGAACCTTTTGGGCATTTTCTTAGAAGTTAAGTCATTCAAGGGGGTCACTATTGATCCATACCCCTTGACAAATCTCCTATAGTACCCAGTCAGGCCTAAGAAGGCTCTCACCTGAGTCTGGGTAGTGGGAGCAGTCCAGTCCATGATGGTCTGGATCTTGCTCTGCAAAGGTTGAACCTGGCCTCCACCCACAAGGTGGCCCAGGTACACAACCTGACTCTGCCCTATCTGGCACTTAGTGAGCTTGATAGTCAGGCCTGCCTTTTGCAGGGCCTGTAACACATTCCTGAGGTGGACCAGGTGATCCTCCCAGGTGGAGCTAAAGACAGCAATATCATCTAGATAAGCTGCACTATAGGCTTCCAGTCCTGTGAGAACTGTATTCACCAACCTCTGGAAAGTGGCAGGTGCATTCTTCAGACCAAAGGGCATTACCACAAATTGATAATGTCCACTAGGGGTCGAGAATGCTGTTTTGGGCTTTGCAGTATCAGCTAGTCTGATCTGCCAGTAGCCAGCTGTTAGGTCAAATGTGCTGAGATATTTGGCAGAGGCCAAAGTATCTATGAGCTCATCTGCCCTGGGTATTGGATGGGCATCAGTCCTAGTGACTGCATTGAGACCCTTGTAGTCCACACAAAACCTCATCTCTCTTTTTCCACCACTGGTGTGAGGTTTCGGTACAAGGACTACTGGACTAGCCCAAGGGCTATCTGAGGGTTCAATAACTCCCAATTCCAACATTTTCTGGACTTCAGTCCTGATACAGTCCCTGACATGGTCAGGTTGCCTATAAATCTTGTTTTTAATAGGCAGACTGTCCCCAGTGTCCACTTCATGAGTGCACCAGGTGGTCTGACTGGGTGTCAGTAAAAACATATGTCTAAACTGATTGAGGACTTGCCTGCAATCAGCTTGTTGCTGGGTAGTGAGGCTGCCTGCCAAGGCTACACCATCAACTGACCCATCGTCAGGGTTCTGTGAGAGCAGGTCAGGGAGTGGGTCACTCTCTTCCTCCTGCCCTTCATCAGTAGCCATGAGCAAGCCCATGTCTGCCCTGTCCACATATGGTTTTAACCTGTTGACATGGAGAACCCTGTGGGGACTCCTGGGTGTTCCTAGGTCCACTAAATAAGTGACCTCACCCTTCTGCTCAACAATAGTGTGGGGTCCACTCCATTTATCTTGGAGAGCTGCTGGGGCCACTGGCTCCAACACCCACACCTTCTGTCCTGGCTGGTAAACAGTCAGAACAGCCTTTTGGTCATGCCAGGCCTTCTGAAGTTCCTGGCTAGCCTCAAGGTTTTTGGTTGCCTTTTTCATGTACTCAGCCATCCTGGAGCGGAGACCAAGTACATAGTCCACTATATCTTGCTTTGGGGGCTTGAGAGGTAACTCCCATCCTTCCTTCACCAAGCACAGTGGACCCCTCACAGGGTGGCCAAACAGAAGTTCAAAAGGGCTGTAACCAACCCCCTTCTGAGGCACCTCCCTATATGCGAATAAAAGGCAGGGCAAGAGTATGTCCCATCTACGCCTAAGCTTTTCTGGGAGCCCTTTAATCATGCCCTTCAAGGTTTTGTTGAATCTCTCAACTAAACCATTGCATTGTGGGTGATAGGGTGTGGTGAACTTATAAGTCACTCCACACTCCTTCCACATTGCTTTTAAGTACCCAGACAGAAGTTAGCACCCCTGTCTGAGACTACCTCCTTAGGAAAGCCCACTCTTGAGAAGATTCCCAGGAGGGCCCTTGCCACCACAGGTGCTGTAGTGGTCCTGAGGGGAATAGCTTCTGGGTACCTGGTGGCATGATCCACTACCACCAGGATAAACCTGTGCCCAGAGGCTGTTTGGGGATCCATGGGACCAACAATGTCAATCCCTACCCTTTCAAAGGGCACCCCCACCACAGGTAGTGGTATCAGGGGGCCTTTGTAGTGCCACCTGCTTTGCCACTGGCTTGGCAGGTTACACAGGAGCGACAAAACTCCTTACTGTCTTCAGACATGTGGGGCCAGTGAAAGTGAGGGACAATTCTGTCCCAAGTCTTGTTCTGGCCCAGGTGACCTGCTAAGGGAATATCATGGGATAGGGTCAATAGGAAGCCCCTGAACTTCAAAGGTATTACCAACCTCCTGGTAGCACCAGGCTTGGGGTTTCTACTCTCTGAGTACAGGAGTCCATCATCCCAATACACTGTATGGGGACCACTAGCTTTCCCAGCAGCCTCAGCAGCAGCTTGCTGTCTGAGGGGTTCAAGGGAGGGGCAGCTCTGCTGCTCCTGGCTCAGATCTGCCCTAGAAGGTCCCCTGTCCCCAAGAACTCAACCTGGTCAGGTTCAAGTTCCTCTGGGACAGTTCCTTCTTCAGGGCTGAGATCATCCCTCTCAAGGGACTGATCTTCCTCCTGAGCCAAGGGGAAGGCACTGCCTTAACCCTACTACTCCTCCTCTTGGAAGGCACTTGGTCCATTCTTCCAGAATCCAAGGCCTGTTCAGTGCTAGACATTTTGGCTTGTGACCTGGTCACAGCAAACACATCTGCAGGGATCCCCAGCATTTCTGCATGGGTCCTGAGCTCCACTTCTGCCCAAGCAGAAGTCTCTAAGTCATTGCCAAGCAAGCATTCGACTGGTAGGTTTGCACTTACCACAACCTTCTTAAGGCCAGTTACCCCTCCCCAGGAGAAGTTAACAACTGCCAGAGTATGGTCTGTTCTGACATTGCTAGCATTGGTCACTTGGTACATCTCACCAAGCATAACTTGCCCAGGAAGCACAAGGTCTTGTGTCACCATTGTGACACTTGCCCCTGTGTCCCTAAATGCCAAAGCCTCACGTCCATTGATTAAAGGCTGTTGTCTGTACTTGCCCAGATTACTGGGACTCACAGTGGAGGTCACATCCATGCCTCCATCACAGACTAACACAGCCTGAGTCAGTTCTCTGACTAAGTCAGAGCCCAACTCAGTTCCCAGGGTGAACCCTACTAAACCCTTTGCTGGAGCACTTCCACCAACTGTACTAGGGGGAACAGGTGCCTTAGGGGCATTGGTGGGTGCTGGACTGGAGTCTTTGGACTTGGTGCAATCACTGGTCCAGTGGGTCTTTTGCTTACAGACCTTGCACCATGGTTTTCTTTGGCCTTTCCCTTTGGTAGACTGTGAATCCCCACCAGAAGAAGATTTTTGGGGGCCTGATGAAGACTTTTGATCTTTACCCTTCTCCCCACCCTTGTCAGAGTTCTTAGTATCTTGCTTCTTGGTTTCCCCACCTTGGTTCTGTACCTTCTGCTTCACCCTGGTTCTGACCCATTTGTCTGCCTTCTTTCCCAATTCTTGGGGAGAGGTCAGATCAGAGTCTACCAGGTATTGATGCAACAGCTGATTTTGACAGTTATTAAGAATCTGCTCCCTCATTATCAGATTGTACAATCCTGAGAAGTCACACACCTTACTGCCCATCAACCAGCCTTCCAGAGCCTTGGCAGAACAATCCACATAGTCTACCCAGTCTTGAGTCTGTGCTTTTTGGGTGTCTCTGAACTTCAACCTGTACTGTTCAGTGGTTAGGCCAAACCCATCAATAAGAGCACTCTTCAAGACCTTGTAATTATCAGCATCCTCCTCTCTAACAGTGAGGAGCTTATCTCTACCTTTGTCAGCAAAGGAGAGCCACAAGATTGCTGCCCACTGCTCCTGAGGGACCTTCTGTACTTTACAGGCCCTCTCTAATGCAGTTATCCATTTGTGGATATCATCCCCACTCTGGTAGGGAGGGACAATCTTGCTCAGGTTCCTATGGTCATAGGACCTTTCCCTGTCTCTAGGGACATGGCTGCCACCATGGGACTCTAGTCCCAACTTTCTTCTCTCTTTAAGGAGATCTAGGGATTCCCTATCTAAAGCCAATTGCTTTTTTCTGATCTCCAGCTGAGTTTCCTCATACTGGACCAGTCGGTCTCTCCTCTCATGAGAGGATTCCCTCCTGTGAGATGAGACAGAGCTCCCTATAGAGGTGCCAGAGTGGTTAGACTCCTGAGAAGGAGATCTAGACTTCCTGGGCACACTCTTAATCCTTCCTGGGGGGACAAAGAGGGCATCATCTTGATCATCCTCATCATCATCCACCGGAGGGATTGGGTTTTCCAGGTCAGGGTCATTGTCACCCTCCTGGCCAGTTTCAGAGGGGGGGCTGGGGGTATTGGTACCCCTAGCGTCCTCCTCTTCTCCTGCCCCACCCTCAGCTCCTACCCCTTCAGTCCCTACAGGCTTACTAAGGTCATAAGCCACCAACAGCTCCTTGAGGTGTTGGGTGGTGGGGCTTTGGCCTGTCCTTATTTTTCTCAAGTTACATAAAGCTCTCAATTGCAAGAATGGGAGTGTATCATACATGGAGGGTGGAAGCTCAATGGCTTCCTGCAAGGATTCTTTGGATCCTGCCCTTAAAGACATTACTAGTGTGGTGTGGTGTATGCACTACCTACTCTAGTGTGGCCTACTAAACTCTCTTGAGTTGTAGAAAGGGTTGTGCTATCCCTTAACACACAACTCTAAGTTCAGTAGAACTTACTGTTATTCTAAGCTTAAATTATATGTACCTTAGGTACCTTTAGTGGTTTTCAGTTGATCAATTCAATTGAGATTATCTGGTAAAACAATAGCAAGCTGGAATCCCACACGCTGCACACCAATGTGAGAAGTTGGCCTGGTATATGCTGTCCACTAATTATAGTGGGCACCTTGCACCAGTCCAAACAACCCCTTATTGGAGATAGGTTAAAGACAACCTTTATTGAAAGCTATCCTAGTGGTAGCTATGGAGAGCAGCCTTCAGGCTAAGTCTTGAAGGAATGTAAAGCAGCTTGTTTTACCAGTCTATAATCTCTTGAGTGATCAAATGAAAGAGCACCACACCAGGTATATATTCAAAATATATGTATTTATTGCTAAACACACCCCTCTAGTCTCTTTATGAGGTTAGAGTTCGAAGTACATAAGTTATAAGTTATTAAATCACAGTAATAGCACAAATACACGTTTGGGCCCTAGGGGCGTACCAAACCATATACCAATAAAGTGGTATGCGAACCACGACTGAACTAGACACTAGGCCTAGAGCCTCTAGAAGTGCTTGGACCACAAGGAACCACCCAAGGTAGTGACACAGGGGACCCACGGGAGACGCGTGCAGTGTAAATACACAACCGCGATACGCCGTTAACTTCTATGGAGAAAGTCGGGATCGGGAAAATAGAGGAAAGGGACACTTAAAAGAGGACTAGGACAAAACCCTTTGAGATCTAGGACTTTGAAGAGTCTCTACCCACGGGAGCACCGGAGTACTCGTGTTACCTCACCCAGGGAAGCCGGGTGCATAGGTGCCTTTCGGGGTCGGGTTTCGTCGTCGATTCGAATGGCGATCTGCTGCAAAGTGCTGCTGGCGGCCAAGAGAAAAGTGTCCGGGTGGATCCAAGAGTGGATCGGAGTTCTGAAGAACCTGAAAGCAGAGGGGACAGAGTCTGGGTCACTAGCCAGGGACCAGGAAGGCGATGGACAGATGCCCACCGATGTCGAGTGCTTCAGGTGCGTTGACGGTAGTCTTGACTCTTCAGCCACGAGGTCCAGGAGGCGTTGTCGGCGACCAGGAGCAGGATTCGCGCTGGTACACGATGTCTGTCGAGTGCTGAGGTGTCGGCGACCGGATTGGACCCAACAAGCCTTGGCAACGGCAAGTCTCGGTAAAGATGTAGATCGTCGATGGTGCAGACCAGCAAGGTCTGTGGGACTCACCCAGCGAGGGTAAGTGAGGGCAGGCCTGGAGCAACCAGGATGCCAAGTAAGAAAAGGAATGGCCTTCTTTAAGGGCTACTAGCCAACGGGCTAGCGACCGCGAAGGAGCCTCGTGACGCCGCACGTGGAGCTGGCTTACAGGACACTCGTGGAGTGGGGGCCAGTGATCTTCGGTGCAGGTGGTGCTGGAGGCTAGGGCTACTCGGAGCCCAAAGCACGACTTCTTGGGAGACCCAGAAGATGATGCACTTGCAAATGTGCTCGGTGTCCAGGGGTCACGGTCTCAAGTCACCCACGATAGCCACGGGCCTCAGCTTTGCTGGGGACTCAGGGTAGCCTCGGGAAGTCTGAGAATCCACCTCTGGTGATGCGATGACTTCGGCGTCCGACGGGAGCTTCAGAAATGCGAACCGGACAGATGCTTCTTTGGTGCCTGCCAAGCAGGGGAGTCACTCCTTGACCCCAAGGGAGATTCTTCTGTCCTCTAATCGTGAGTAGAGCGTCGAAGGTCCAGGATTCAGTTTCAGAGTTTCGTCCAGGGATAATCTAAAGTCCTAAGGACTGGGTTCCTACCTTTATTCTAAAAATAGGGGTTGGACTACTCTGTGGCCCCACCTATGGGTGGGTCAGGGCAGAGGGGTGGCTACACCCCTTTCCCTTTGTCCAGTTCGCGCCAAAGCAGGGGCTGCAAGCCCCTGATCCGGTTTGAACTGGGGTATGCACAGGGACACCAAATGTGCCCCCAGTGCAGGACTTCAAAGCACCCGAAAGTGCTCCCGCCCAGCCCCAATACACATTATCCTGTCTGGGGAGGTGGTCACACCTCCCTGGGACAGGAAACCTATTGTCCAGGCCTCCCTGCCGGAGTTTCGTCCAGCAGCAGGAGGCCAGACTCGTGTCTGTGGCAGCAGCATCCATTTTGTGATGCCAGGGCTCTGGAAAGAAGTTACCGGACTCGTCAGAGTTAACATGTCTTTCCCTCTAGAAGGGTGGAATGCTACCCCCGCCACCAGGATTGGCGGGGGGTAGTATTCCAAGATGTTTGACACCAAACACGACATGTTTAGGTGCAGCCATTCCAAAGTTAGCATTTTACCGCGAGGATATAATGCGCTTAAGAGTATATGGTCAGGCTGCACTACAAACAGCATCAGAGATGGTCTCCGAACGCTGCAGAGGGGCCCTGCTCATGCAGGGGCACCCTCTCACATAGGAACCATGCACTCTGCCTTTAGGATTGATAAGGCCTGCCTTAGGAGTGACTTATAGGTTTATATGTGTGTATGTATTTCGTGATATAGGTAACCTATATCACAGTAAGGGGTGCATGCACCACCTTACCCAGGCTGCAGTAGCAGACCTGTGGTGTCAGTTTGGATGGCCTTCCAGGGGTGGCATAATACATGCTGCAGCCCCTGGCAGGCCTCTGAGGTACCTATGCCCTTGGTACATAGTATACCATATACTAGGGACTTATAAGGGCACTCCAGATTCCAATCAGAGATGTGCCTAAGGCACATGGAAACCATTTTAGAGAGGAAGCAGCTAGGCTGGGGTTCTGATTAGCAGGGCCCCAGCCAGACTAATGTCGAAAAACAGTGAAGCATCAGCAAAAAGTGGGCGTACCCATGTGAAGCAGATCCTACTCTCCTACATTATGCAACTAACAACCATTGACAAAGCCAATAGTCCTGACTTATTGTAGGTATGATGTTACTTGTTGTATCATATATCTGGATGCAATGACAGAAACAGCAAAATACAAGTCGGGCGGCACACTATGCTAAGCACAGATTTGTAGCTTACATGTTTTAAGCCACGCCCATGATTACATTGGCCACGCCCCTTTGAGAGACCCCTCAGTTTTTTCTTCCCACTTAAAAGCCCTGGTATTTATCATGATTTTTAGCCATGTTGCATGTGCAGCATGGCTGAAAGTAGAAACAAGCATTGGCATAGCCAATAGGTCTCGCCTTTGGGACCTTATAAGTGTTTAGCCATGCAACAGTTGATGTTGTTGCACCAAGGATATTGTGCTGCATAACTAAATACTTATAAGGTCCCAAAAGCGAGACCTATTGGCTATGCCAATGCTTGTTTTGATTAGCCGCTATGGGTAATATGGAAAAAGCAGGGGTATGATGGGCCATACCCACAGATAAAAAGACGGTTAAAGGTTTATGGTCGATCAAACAGCTGCCAATAAGTGAAAAATCGGCAATCTTAGATCTGAGTTTCTCTGAAAATATAATAAAATAAATTAGACTCCCACAGCCTTTCCCAATAAAAGTAATCTGACTTGTTGCTGTAGAGGGAATAAAATCCAATGCAAACAAAAGTGAGTGCTTACAGATCAATGTTTTTACGGCGTCACAGCAGGGGGTATGGGCAAATGAGAGAAGTCTTCCTTATCGCAACCATCAACAACACAAACTCTGGAGATGGAACAGAGCTTACAATTAAAATCCCCTCCCCAGATAATTGTAGGGTCACATTTTAAGTGCTCAAAAACTTATTGAGGGCAAAGTCCAGAGAAGCTATTATTTCAGTGTTTGATGGTGCAAAGTTATTGTGATAAAAGTTGATGATAATAATAAACAAACCCAGAGACTCAGATTATAAACAGATACGTTGAAAATGTGAAGAATCAAGATTCCATTTACAAATTCTAACATCTAATGAGGTGGAGATAAGGGTCCATAATCCACCCCTGTTATGGCCCATTCTTGATGTGATGGACGGAGTAAAACTAGATACAAACTCATTCACAAAAAGTGAGTTGCTTGCCCATGTCTCTTGGAGTCAAATGATGTGTTGATCATAAATAAGTGCAGCCCAGGCTTCCGAGTTCAGTTTATTAGATAATCCTGCCACATTCCAAATTAGGCAGCCCAAAATTGGAGTACCTTCACCAGGTGTCAGAGATGGATTGGTTTCGGGTCTGTATAAAACAAGTAGATCAGCAGGCAGAACAGACAAGCAGGGACTCGTCCATTCCCATATCAAACCCCCTACAGGAGACAGACTGCTGAGTCTATCTGTTTAACTGCCTTTGTAGCCTTAAACTGGCTGCTGATGTCCACGCTCTGGCCACTTATATCTGTACTCTGGAACAGAGCCATGGGACCGAGTTTTGTGTTCTAATTGATAAGAACCCTCTTCAAAGTTAAATCTGTAAGCAATTTGGTGCTGCCTTTTGGCCCTCAAGGATTTCTCACTTGATAACATTTTTAGTAATTTTTAGTATTCTAGTTACTTTTCATACTGCAATAAGGATTGTGAGGAGCTAAAATTCAAAATAAATCAAATTGTAATTACTATGTGTATTTTTCTGCACGTTTCAAAGACAAATGATACAAAATTGGTATGTTGAACCATTTGTAAATGAGATCTATAATTGCTTGTTTAACACTTTAGCACTTCTGGCAAGTTCGCATTGTTTGGATTTAGTCCGGATGGTTTTAGTTGGTCGCACAGTGCCACACTATTTGGTTTTGTGATTGTTCACGTATACCTCGACATGGATTTTATTTTAATTTCAGTTTCTCGAGGTGTTTGTCTAAGTTTGCTTTTGTTCTCTCTTTTATACATCAGTAAAATCTACATTGTGTTTTGTTTCAAAGCATTGTCCTGGGAATGGTCGTCCAGATTAATTATACAAGAGTCCGAAACATCAACGTCTGTCCACTGCTTGCTTCTTTCAAACCAGTTTGGCTTTTGTCAATACACAAATAATTGTATCAACAGATTCGACCCCAGTCGAACTATCTTCTTCTAAGAGTGGACCAACAGTACTTCTGTTCCTATCTATGGACTTGATGGGACAATTTTTGTCATTAGTCTTTTGGATGCTGGAATTTCATGAACCCCTCATTTCTGTTCCTGTCTTTTGCTTGATCTTTTAAATAAAAAAAGTTTGTTTTCTTGTATGCTTCCGAGTGTTGAATTATTTTCTTTATCACTTTGATGCTTAGTACTAAGAGATATCTCTATGTAGCTAGTGTTGATCAAATCTATTTATATTTCATGAGTTAGGGTTTGAATTATCCCCTTGTCAATCTTTTATTATTTGGTTGCGCTTTATAGTAAAAACAAAAGCAACCAGGAAATTTGAAAAAACAACTTAAAAGTCACAGAAGTCTCACACACAATACTATATAAAAATGGAGTCTGGCCACTAAAAGGAAAACCCAACAGCCACAAGGGCACGCTTAGCCCAAGTCCCTCAGGCCATTATTCATTACCGTGTTGCTTACCTCTTTCTGATAATGACATTTGTTTGCATGCTTCCTATTAGGAATCTTTAGACAACTCCAAAGCACAAAAGTGCCTCACATTTGCAGTTCATTAAGCAATACAAAGGTTTATGGCATTCAGTTCGCCGTTACTCAGATAGATTAAAACATACCCCTCACCCCCAAAGCCTCCGTCACAAATGAAGGGAATGTTGCCAGTGGGAAGTAGAGTGTAAAAACACCCTCATGCCAGGTAGTGTTTGTAAATGCAAACAGCTGCAGTGCTGGGGTACAAAGTGACATCTTTTCGCTTTGGGGAAAAGTAGAACAGAGTCCCCGTTGTAAAAATAGTTGGGGGGACTCCGTACACCAGCAGGACTTGTGCCCTGGTTGCTGGTGTCTGTGATCCACAATTAAAGAGATAGCAGTTTAAATTTGAGAAACACTTTTGACATAATCACCAGGTTAAAAAATGTTGTCAACTAACCAAAGGGGAAAATTGATTGCATCTTCACTCCATTGAGCTTATACATTTTATTCTGAATTCCTGTGGAACTGTTTGCAGTCTCAGGGCAGACGTTACTATACTGCAAAGAATAAATACAAATTTGAAGGAGTCAAATCAAGGATTGAACTGATAAAAACAGCACTCTACCATGGAACAAAGTACATGAGAATAAATGGTATTTTTTAATTAAACAATTAATCCCACTACTTATATTTAAAAATATATTAGTACCGATGTAGAGTATGTGACACTGGAAACAATAAACATTTTTCTACCTGCATCTACTTAATGGTAACATGAGGAATAATTACAAATAAAGAAGAGAGGGAGGCAGAGGTAGAGGCTAGGTTTATCCTCCTGACTTATGTAGCGAAACAAAAATCGAGTAATTCGAAGAAAACCTGCCCTAGGGAAACTGATAGGATACAGCGAGGATCCGCTGTAATCGCTTCGAGCCATTCCCCTGCTGTAAATGAGTGTACACTGGCTAGTCCTTACGAGCATGCACCATATTACGAGTGTTACATTTGCATGGTTAAGTTGAGCAATTGTGGCCTGCCAGCCCGGCTGACAGGTTGTTGTTTTAATGCATTTTCCTTTCTAATTACAGATACGGATTATTTCATTTAAAAACCGTATGTATACATAGTGCATGCGCATTAGGTGTGCACGTTTTGCGTCCTTAGTATGGGATTGACTAGGGGTGGCACACACGGGGGATGAAGAGCCAATAGGGGAACGGCTCGAAACATGTTGACTATACATCACTGAGACAACCAGACTCATCACGGTCCTGCTTTCTCTCAGTAATAACCCCTGATTTGTAACCTTACCAACTAGGGGCGGGAATAAAAGAGTGGCCCACCAGTTAGGTATTTTTAATCTTTCTCCTTTTTCCACTCCACTTCACTTCACTTAGTCTACACCAGTAAGTGCTCCTACGTATTTCACAAGTCGCAGCACGCCTCAATCCGTAGAGGATTGAGATAAACCCCAATGATGAAGCATGCCACCTAGGGGCAACCCTGGTGGGTGAGGGGTCTCTAGAAACAAAGCCTTTTTTCTAGACGAGCGATTGCAGCGGATCCTTGCTGTATCCTATCAGTTTGCCTAGGGCAGGTTTTCTTCGAACATGAGGAATAAAACATTCTGGAGCGCTTGATGGGATAATGAACTCCTGCCTATGCTGCAAGTAAAATTGATTCAGTCCATTCAGAAAAAGTTACATAAATTACTCTGCACCTGGAAGTGCCTGCTGAAGTAGTTTCATTGGAAGGGAAACCTAGAGATCAGATTCCTTAGTCTTCCACTGATTTGTCTACTCCCAGCATATTTTGAAGACAAAGATTATATGAGCTAAAGAAAGGAGGGTGGAATGACTAGGATGCACGGTTAAAGTGTCAAGTAAGAATAATGAATAGTCACACTGTAGTAACAGTCACTCCTAACTCCAGACCAGGGGGTTCACGGTTAGATCCCCGGTGCCGGCGGCAGGTTAGCCCAGCACCATGTGACTCTGGGCAATAGCTCGCTTAATCTTCCCGAGGGCCCCCAGAGCCGGGACACCTCTGGAGGTAGCTGTGCGCTTTACAAATGCTGGTATTTCATTTCATTTCCCGCACACTTGCTGGCTGGCGTGATCAGTGGGCATCTGCATAGCAAGTTTTTGCAAGGGAGCCTTAGCTCGGGTTTCCCTTCCCTAACATGTGCGTTGCTGTGTGTCAACAAGCAAAGGAAGCCCCGAGAAAAGATGCGGGTATCCTAGTTTCAGGACACAAAAGATGCCGAGAGATTTTTGAAGTATTTAGTGACCTTGCATTTGAATTTGAGTATTAATTTAATTACTCTTCGATGTTCGAATAACAATAGTGATTTGCAGTTTGGAGTAGCTTTCTCATTATTTAGGCAGTCATGAACACATTACCACGGTCCAATAATTCTACATCATTTCCATTCACATTTCAAAATAATGCAGAATTCCACATATTTTTAGGTCTCGGCCTGCACCAGCGCTTGCGCTGGTCTGGCCGAGAGTTTTAGTAAGCGGGTTTTGGAAGTGCAAACACTGGCTTTCGGCTGGCGCCCAGCTTGAGTTCACGATGGCGTGCACGCGCAGCTGGCATCTGGGTTTCCTATCTCTTCCTCATTTCCTCGTCATGGCTCATTAACTCTCTGGACTCTGATGTTTCAATCGCAGCAGCAGCTCACATTACCAACTCAGGGCCCTGGACTACAGTCACATGAAAAACAACAGCGATTACCATTGAAATGCAAGCTTTTTTTTGTCTAGTTAGAAATATTGCTTCGGTGGGTTGATTTCACCTTATATCGCTATTTGTTTTATATTGGGAGTCACAGCCTAATTACCAGTATTTTTGTCTCTCGCTGTTTTTTTTTAAATATTTATTCGCGCAATGCACAAAGCTATATTTAAGGTTACTTTTTCTGCGTCACTTCTTCACTCTATTTAAACTCCACACACCCCACTCTTATTGTCTCTCTCCTTCTCTCTCTCTCCCCTCTCTAATTCTCTCTCTACTTAATTAACTCTCCCTCTCTATCTTTTTTAGCCTTTCATTCTCTCACCCCTTTATCTGTTTCTCTTTCAAACTCCTTCATTCACTCTCTCCCCTTCTTTCTCTCTCTCTATCCCGCTCCACTCTTTATTCTATGTACACCCTTTCTCTCTCACCACCCTCTCTAATTGGGCATTATATCTTCACTCTATCTCTCACTCGGCAACACCATGTAGTAAACTACTACTCTGCTTTTCCCCACTGCACTGCTCTATTGGAATGTATCATGACATCATAGAATGTCTGAGTGCCTCTCTGTGTTTAGAGTGTCAGTTGGTCTACTCAGGCTGAGCAGCTAGGAGCTTGCTCCTGGTGGGGCTGCATCTGTACCTCCTATCTTCTCCTATTCACTTATCCTGGAACCAAGCTACAATAAAGGATTCTACTTATACAGCTTGACTGTGTATCTTCCTTTACCACATTTTGGCGACGATTTGAAGAGAACCTACGCGTTGAGGAAGGAAGGCTGTGGATATCTTGCTAAAGATACATGAACTGGAACTAAGGGTCTCACTAAATAAATTGAAACTGATGAACTGGAACCCCAAGAAAAAGGTATTACTACGGAAACGCCCTGGTCAGCCCCACCAGTGTCCGTTATCAACAGGACAGCCTGCAGCCTAAGGCGTTTCACCATCCTCTTCTACTACCGGCCTGTGCCTTTGAAGCACATTGTTAGCGCAGGCACTTTGTTGTGTGGACTGTCTGAACTAAACAGTGCACATTCTGTGGCTATGTCCTCGTAGTGCCTGTGGATTGAGTGGGACCTGGACAAACTGCTGTGTAGCGCATTCCTACTACCGCTCTACAAATAGCTTACATGTAGAGCCTGCCATCATCAGTTTTGGAGTCTGTGTTTGCCGTTTATGATCCTACTGGCAACTGCGTCGATTTTGTTGACGACTCTTTTACATGTTTTCATTGATGCAACATTTGTGCAGTGACTTCGAGATGCTACTGCCGGTGACTGTGTATTTTGTCCCTGACCGTCTGGAGAGCGCCTACTCTGAGGTTCCCAAGTGTCCTCGGTGAGTTAACTTTGTCCGTGGTTTAATTTTTGGAAGTTGGGCGCTGGTCAGGTGTGCAGGCCGTTGGGAGCGCGCGGTTGGGAGCGCGCGTGCCCTTTTAAAATCATCCTGCTGAGACTTTGCAGCGCGAGCAACCTTACCTGTTGCTGTCCACGCGTTACTCGTCAGGGATCTTTTGTGACGTTGCACTCTACGCATCTCAGGGCTGCAGAGGGACGTCCTGCAGCATGGTCGTGCCGTGAGCCATCCGGTGCGGCGTTGTTGATGCGTGCTGCCATCTTGTGTTTGGCGCTTCACTGCAAGCTTACATTCTACGTGGTTTCTACGTTTATACTCCATGTGGTGTGCACTCTTCGCCAACCACATTGTCAATAAAGTTGTGAACATCGCAATGTTCCAGTCGGCTGCTATTGTGTCGTCGTGGGATATGAATGTCCGGATTGTCTTCATCCCTTGGCGCACAGGTATCCTTTTGCTTATAGACCTGTTCTTGTCTCTACTTTCGGCACAGTCGTGGTGCAGCTATCCAGTTTTTTTTTAATGGAGACGCATGTTGCCGCTGAAGGAAAAATGGTATGTCAACCATTTTGAGCTGAATTGCAGGTCACACTACGTCTTCGTTTACTAACCACACTCCATTGCAGTTTGTGTGGAGTGTGTTGAAGGATACAGCACATCCTTAATTACTTTGGCACATCCTTAATAACTTTGCACATTGTACGTGAGACGCTACCAGGAGGAAGTCACTGCGATACACAGCGTTGGAACTTTTGGTGAGGACCTCGGGTGAGAAATCGCTCACCGGAGTAAGAGTCTTTCTTTTCGTTCATTTCATGGCTGTCATACTGTTTTGTGGGGGTGGTTGCAGGGTGGTGTATTTTGTTATTGGTGAGGTTTTGTGAGAGGTTGTGGCATAGTGTAGCTGAGTGCCCCAGTTCAGCTTTTAAGACGTTTTGGGATCTCAGTGCCCCAGTCAGGGATCATAGGGAGGTGTGTTTCCAGACATTTTGGCAGCCAAGTGCTCCAGTTATGGATCATAGGGAGGTGTGTTTCCCTATTACGTGGGCGTTGTGGGAGCTAGTGCCCCAGTATTGGATGATAGGGTGATGTTGCCCTATTATGTGGAGGTTGTGGGAGCAGTGTGCCCCAGTTTAGTTTTAAGAGGTCTTGGGAGTGTAGTGCCCAGTTATGGATCATAGGGAGGTGTGCCCCCCATTACGTGGAAGTTGTGGGAGCCGAGTGCCCCAGTTCAGTTTTTAAGAGGTTTTTTGGGAGATAAGTGCCCCAGTGCTGAATCATAGGGAGATGTGTTCCCTATCACTTGGTCGTCGGAGCTCAATGCCCCTTTTCTGGATGTTTACCAGATTGTCGAGTTTTGAGTTGTATGCCAACGAGTGGCGTTAATGGTTGTTGGTTTTAATTTTGCCTAAGGGAGGGGATGGGGTTATTACCAAGGTGTTTATTTGTAAGAATGCAATGTAAATGTTTTCCTTGCAATGTAAATGCTTTTCTTTCTGAATGCATTGTATGTATTGATGTTTGTGTTTACTTCGTTTACTTCTGCATTTTGTTTCCCTAAGGAAGGGTGACATATGTTATAAGTGACTTCTGTCTTTCCTGTCTCTGGCTGTGTCTTCCCTGTTGCTCAGCCTAGTATGAGTGTTGGAATGCCAGCACCTTCTACTGCTGGTATTCGTGCAGGCACTGTGGTTATTGCTGCCATCCTGTTATCTGGGAAATGTTACTCTTACCGTGCTGGCCTTACTACAGTCGTGAGTCACCCTTCTGAGTTTGATTGCCAGCAGCAACTGGTGTTTGGGAATTGGCACCAGCGACGTGTGTTGACAGCGAGTTGTGTTTCTTGAAGCAAAGTTTTACAGCCTTCAAACTTAGAAGCCAACAGCCATATGTGAGGACTGTCGTTTTAGTAAATTACTGTGTGGTGCATCGTGACAGTCTGAGCATCTTGCGGTGAGCAACTTTTATTCAACTAGTGAGGAAATCGGCAGTTACTGTGTTTGTTTGGAGTAACGCAGCACAAGCCATTGGATCGGTGTCTGTGTTAGTTTCAATTTACTGGGAGCTGTGTGCAACACAAAGCAGAGCGTACTTAATTGACTGCCATCCGTTGAAGCTGTGTGTGTACCCCAAATGGCTCTGCTGTGAAATACCATTTCTGAGGTGAGACAGGTTGTTGGTTGAGCCGTTTGCCATGCTGTGTGCAATTTTTGAAATTTGTGTGTGCGCCGTGAGCTCATTGAAAGCAACAGCACGCGCGCTCTTACCTCCGTCACAAATCCCTGAAGTTCTATAGTGACACTTTTCTGACGTTCCCACATCTTTTCAGCTGCTCATGGACGCTCTGCAGTGCATACGTGCCATAAGCCACCCGGCTCCACGTCAAAAACGTGCCAGTATTTTGTGGTTAGCCGTGGCTCATCCTATCCAGTTGGTACAAGGCCCCTGCATGCCAACCATGTTCCCCACGTTTGTTCTTGTCTGGCAACTGCAGCGACATTGCAACTTTATCGGAGCTCTTGGTGACTGTCTCCCATTCTGCCTGGAGTGTTCTCTTGCTTCACAGATATTTCGTCTGGTGGTTCTTTGCTGCGATGATGCAACGGCTTCGTGGAGTCTCCACACGGTACTACAGTTCTTCATTACCACTGGGTTCGGGTGAGACGTCGCTCACCAGGTCTCCTTCAGTATGGACTGTGGTTTAGGAACTGTACCATGCAGATTCGTTCTTATGCCTGTATACTGTATGTGCTTATGTATCCAAACAAACAAAATGGTGTGTACTCTTCCTTATGGAAGTTCTGGGGGCACTCAGTGCCACAATTCAGTTTTTTCTAGGGTGACATTTACCCTCTGGTGTACCCTTTCATGGGGAGGTTGTGTGGGCTGTTCCAAGGGGAAGTACACACTGGTGTACCCTGGTATGGGGAGGTTGTGTCCTGCCATGGGAGGTCAGTTTTTAGGGTGACGTATACCCTACGGTGTACCTTTCATTGGGGAGGTTGTTGGGCCAGTCAATGCCCAATTTTTGTTTCCTAGGGTGTTGTCTTACCCTATGGTGTACCCTTCATTGGGGAGGTTGTTGGGCCAGTCAATGCCCAATTCCTATGGTGTACCCTTCATTGGGGAGGTTGTGGGGCCAGTCCATGCCCAATTTTGTTTCCTAGGCTGATGCTTTACCCTACGGTGTACCCTTCTTAGGGGAGGTTGTGGGGCCAGTTAAATGCTCCAATTTTGTTTCCTAGGGTGCTGTATAGCCTACGGTGTACCCTTTATTGGGGAGGCTGTGGGGCCAGTTAATTGCTTCAATTTTGTTTCCTAGGGTGATGTATACCCTACGGTGTACCCTTTTCGGGAGGTTGTGGGGCCAGTCAAATGCTCCAATTCCGTTTCCTAGGGTGACGTATACCCAACGGTGTACCCTTTATTGGGGAGGTTGTGGGGCCAGTTAAATGCTCCAATTTTGTTTCCTAGGGTGATGTTTACCCTACGGTGTACCCCTCATGGGGGAGGTTGGGGGCTAGTCAAACGCTCTAATTTAGTCTCTAGGGTGATGTTTTTACCCTACGGTGTACCCTTTATTGGGGAGGTTGCGGAGCCAGTTAATGTTCCAATTTAATGTTCTTTCTACGGTATTGCATACTCTTTGGTATATCTAGTGGTGGCTGTCCCTAATCATGCCCTCGCAATGTTGTTGTTCTTCCCCAAGGGAGGGGATGGGGCCTTTATGGTCGTTTTGGGGCATAAGATCTTTCCACTTTCATTTGTGTATGCCCTTGAATGTTTCTTCCTTTATGCATGCCCTCTCATGCCAGTTGTATTCTTGATACCTCATGTACCACACCTTTGTATATTTGCATTTCAATGTGCTTCTTTAATGCTGATGTCATTTCTGAGGTATCTTACTGGTTTTTCCTCCTTATTCTTGTTGTCGTTCCCCAAGGAAGGAGGATGTGTAGTAAACTACTACTCTGCTTTTCCCCACTGCACTGCTCTATTGGAATGTATCATGACATCATAGAATGTCTGAGTGCCTCTCTGTGTTTAGAGTGTCAGTTGGTCTACTCAGGCTGAGCAGCTAGGAGCTTGCTCCTGGTGGGGCTGCATCTGTACCTCCTATCTTCTCCTATTCACTTATCCTGGAACCAAGCTACAATAAAGGATTCTACTTATACAGCTTGACTGTGTATCTTCCTTTACCACACACCACAGCATCACTCAGCGCAACCACAGCATCAATCAGAGCCAGCACAGCATCAATCAGAGCCAGCACAGCATCACTCAGCACCAACACAACATCTCTCAACGCCATCACAGCATCACTCAACGCCATCACAGCATCACTCAACGCAACCACAGCATCACTCAGCGTCACCACAGCATCGCTCAGCGCCGCCACAGCATCGCTCAGCGCCGCCACAGCATCGCTCAGCGCCGCCACAGCATCGCTCAGCGACGCCACAGCATCGCTCAGCGCCGCCACAGTATCACTCAGCGTCGCCACAGCATCACTCAGCACCAAGACAATATCACTCAGCACCACCACAGCATCACTCAGCGCCAAGACAATATCACTCAGCACCACCACAGCATCACTCAGCACCACAGCAGTATCACTCAGCAACACCTGAGTATCATTCAGCATCACCTCAGCATCGTCTCCGCAACAGTCACCACCACTACCACCTCAGCACCACCTCAGCCTGCTCTCGGAATCTGGCATCTGTTGATTCTCCCCTAGCGTCTGGCCGCTGCTAGTGTTATAATACAGGCACTAGTTCCCAACCTTCACCCTCCGATTGTTTATGCCCCTCAAAAAAAAGCTTTAACAAACAACCATTGCAATAGGCAGAAACAAGTTGCCAGCATTGCAAGAACAAAAGAAAACTGAGGACATTTTTTATTGTAAATACTTTTTAATATGGTCGTTCAGTTTTACATAATGCCTTCTTGGTCATATATAAAGTAACAAAAATGCTTCTGACACTTTTTATTATAACTTTTCAGCATGCCGCACTTCTCTACAGCACAGATTGAAGACATTGGCAAAGTCAATAGCTCTGGCTAAACACTTATAAGGCCCCAAAGGCGAGACCTATTGGCTATGCCAATGCTTGTTTCTATAGATTTGGACTACCTAGTCATTGGTATACGGTCACGTACGTACTTGCGCCACAAGCTGAGTCTCAACCTCAACGTAACATTAGATATCAGGTAGCGGGGCAAAGGTGAGGAGGTGGAACACAACACTACGAGAACTTTCTAAAGACTCTTTCCGGCATTATGCTTGCGCATGCAAGTAATCACTGGGTTATCAAACCATATGAGAAACCCGCGAAGCAGTTGCGTTAATGCTACAACCGATTCCATAAGCAACCCGTTTATGTGGTGAAAAGAGGGCTGAAATATGCGTTGCATCAGCGCCACAAAACAGCATAATCCAGTCCGTCGTAACGGACAGTGCCTCCGTTGGGCCGGATTTATGCAGTTTATATCGCACCAGCAGTTACTAACACGCCTAGATCGTTGCACTGCAGCCGGGACCGTTAAGTTCTCACATCCGGACAGCTTTTCGTCAGCACAAACTACCACTCCCACTCAAACACCGCAATACGACTGAAGCTCCGCCCCCTCTCACAACTCACTCCTCTCCTGTTACCACGCGCCTCGTGCACTGGCGCGCCGAACCCAGAGTATAGTGACGCATTGCAGGTATGAAGCCACCAATCAGAACCCTCACATGGACAGACGAAACGTAGTTTCCTTCCGCCGACCACCCCCAAACTGTAAAGAAGTACCTTGTTGGACAAACACGTTTGGAGCTCCGGGGTGTTGATAAATTCAGCCGCTACTATCGGTCAATAGAAAAAAATGTAGAAATTCTATTTAGTATAAAAATATTGCCCAAAAAGTGGCAAATCTGCTAAATCCCGGTACATCGTCATTACGACGTTGCTAGGCCACGCAGCCTCGCCTGTGAGGGTTGGGTGGGGGAGAGAGGCGACGCCGCGGAGTGATCTGGGGGCGGAGATAGGCATTTATGAAGAGCTGTTGGAGACTCTAGGGCGCTAGTAGCGAGTTGAGCCTGTGAGCGGAGTGGTCTAGAGATATAATCTGCGGATTGGCGCACACTCCAAAATGGTGAGTGTCTTCGACAAGTTGTTTAGTGAGCAAGGAAAAGTTTTTTCAACATATTTTTGATTTGAACGTTTTATGGTGTGGATGGAATCGTACAGCAGAAATTGTTCACTGGCGTGTGGTGATTTTTTTTTTTAGACCTTGGGCGCTGCCTGTGAGGAGTGATTCGTTCCGTTGTTGGAGTGTGATGGAGTTCTTGCGCTATTGGCCACTTTGGATGTTTAGTAAACCACTGCACTCGAAACGGTCATCGGGAGCGGAATTGTTCCAGTACCGCAGAATTCCTCACGCTATCCGTAGTTACCCTGCGTGGTCTGTGCCTGTCAGCTAATCCTGAATGGTTTGTCGGTTTCACCGGTGTTTTTGTTAGGAGGGGAGTTGGGAGAATCTTTTGATCCGCACTGCGCGTCTCTACCTGCAGGGCCTTAAGACGGTGGGCCCTACGCGTACCTGACTGATGCGCGTAGGTACTCAGCAAACTGCTGTTAAACGATTGTTTTAGACTGAATTAATGTTTCCTCGCTTCGCCGGGAGTGTGTCCCTACTAGGAACAGGAAACGGCCGGTGTGTAGTGCAGAGTTGCTGCTGTGTATATACTGCGACTAACATCCAGCCGTGGCGCCCGCCGGCAGATAACGGGCCGCCGCACTGCGGCTCCGGGCTGCCCTCCCATTGGGGGAGCGCCGGTGGGAGGGGCGGAACCGCGCCCCGCTCTTGAAAGCTCCAGGGACGCGGTGTGCGCATCCGCCGGGTGCACGGTTCGGTGAGGGTGAATCGGAGGCATTGGTCTCTGCGCAATGCCTGTGTGCCCATCCCTTCTCATCTCCCTATGTAGTCTACTCATGTAATCGTGTGCCTTCTCGGAGTGGGGACTGTGACATTAAAATGTGAAGTACCTGACCCACGACCCTACGTGAGTGCATGGTCAAGTACCCACCCAGCACCATATGAAACTTTTTTTTTATTTTATTTTTTTAACGTTGCAGAAGCACTTAAGTATGTTTTTCAACCGCCGTATTAGTGTAACAATGCAAGGTTTCGGCTATGGTGGAATATATTCTTGATCTCAGACTTTTTCCTGGAGACTACTTAAAATCTAGGTGATTTTTGTGTTTCGGCACCGCTTGACCACGGGGGAAGAAGACTAGTTACGTACGAGTTGCTTCTATTTTAATTGTCATTTTCTAGAAATTGTGTAAGTGTTATCGCAAAAAATGGTTTTAGTTTAACTGTTTCGTGGCAGATCACATGGATAAAACACGCGTATTGCATTTGGGTTCTCTTCGTCTACCTGACATCTTGATGGTGTTGTGATGCATGATTTGATGAGTCTGCCTGAGGTGGAATATTACTGCGAAGTTTTTTTGTTGTCGAATATCCCTGCTTTAATAGGTTAGTGCTCTAAAGTAGTCGACTCGGTACTCCAGTCAGTAGTTCGTATTTTACCCACACGTCATTGCTGTCTACCAGTGAGTGGGTTTAATGACCTAGGCGTGTCGTTTTTTTCTGTTGACCGTCGAGTCCTGTTCTTTAAATCGATGACAGTTCTACATAATGTAGAGGGGGGGTAAATCTACAAACCTATTTAAAACTGGTCTGATCTGTGCAGCCATTGCACACATTAGTCCCTTGCAAATATGCGAGGCTGCAGTGTTGGGTTCGTCGCAGGTTCTCGTGTCACGTGGCATTAATTGGGCTAAAGGTCCTTTTGTGGATGCAGGGTCGGGGCTTTCAGGGCTGCAACACGAGAATGTTTCCAGCCAGTGTTGAGCTAATTCGCAGACCAATTATATATTGTTTGTTCTGTCCCACAAGTGAGATATTGGACAGTATCACTTGTGGTGCCATGTCACTCTTTCGGATTTCCGGTGTACGCTGCCTGGTAGTGCGTATGCAAAGGGCGGTGGTGCTTGTGTTAAGGCTTTGATTAGCAGGTGTATTATTCATACTTGAAGCTACGTCGGAGGCTTTAGCCTCACGTTGGGGGTCGCTCTCTCTGGAAATATGCTGTCGTATGATGGTAACTGCATTAGACAAATGCCTTTACCCGAACGAGAAGTGCTGGTTCGCAACACTTAAATTACAGTGATGTAATGGGCCTTCTGGGTGGCTGGGTCACATCGGTATACTAACTTCATTCGAACAGGGAGCTTGCTATTACTAAGTTGCTCTGTGAAGTTCTGTCATGCCAGTTGAGGCTTGGCGAAACTTAAAAATGGTCGCTGTTCTAATTACATAAATTTGCAATGTTCTCTTGGCGAAGAATTGAAGTTTTATTGGTTGAATGTCGGCGCAATGACACCGTAGAGCTGTGCAGTTATTCTGCTCACTCTGCCCCATGTTTTTTTTATGTAGGTCAAGGTATTGAGTGGCGAGGCTGATTAAGAACGGCGCTGCCTTTAACTAACCTATTGTAGTAATGCTTTAGAACTCGTGTATCCGCATTTCTGAAACCCGAAATGGCTGTAATGGCGCCCGCTTGTGGAGAGTAGTATAAATACACAAGACGGGCGTTGTTGCTTCCTTGCAGTTGCACGAGGTCTGTCTGAGTGGCTGAATTTGTTTTAGCATCAGTTTATGCCACTGCAGCTCGAGGCATCGATTTTTCCTTTGCACCCCTCTATATTTGCGAACTCTTGCCTTTTTTTCGCTTCCCTTTTCTCTAACCGGATTCCTTGCCAGAGCTATCTCAAATATGGCTGTATGACAATGAGAGGGCTTTTCCCACGGCAGAGACCTTATGCGCCTATCGTTGGCCTGCAGTAGATATGCTGCTCTCCGGTACGACTAGGCCTTCCATCGTTCAGCTCACTCCTTCCTGAAGTGCCAAATCAAGTAGTCTATAGCTTACTTAAAATGGCTTTGTTTGCCAACTTTGGCTTACGAGAGACTCTCAAAGCTTCTCTCGGAGTCTAGACACGTAAGATGCTAAATATTTACGCTAGTACCAGGTTTAAATAGCGATTGTGTACTCGCTTTCTGTTTATTAAAAAAATGAGCTGCTTTAAAACCGTGCTTCCGTTGTCGGTGTATTAAGCTCGGCTGTCTTTACTCTATTGCTGATGTGGTCAAGTGGCCTAAATGACATACATGCTTGTGTAGCGTCAGAAGAAATGCGGAAAGAAACAAAGGACATAAGAAAAGAGGGAGAAATGGAAGGATATTACAGCTTGGATTTAAAATTAATTACGTAGTCTGATTTTACCGACTAAGATGCCTATTTTTAACTCATTTTTCAAGGATTTCAGGCCATGTCAATTTTCTTAGCCTATTGCCCGACAACAGTACCGGAGATAGGTACGAGGGTGCTATCTTGTTTAAATCGTTGGCAATTCATATAGCTAGTGAGTAAAAAAACTTCTGTGTAACAATTTGTTTAAGCTTTCTATTAAAGGGGTTGGACAGTGGACTGCAGTTAAACCAGGCCTGTGTTTAAGGAACTTCTAGGCGTTGGTACAGACTATCTGAAACTTTGCTTGTAGCTTCATTAGTGTTTTAGTATAGGAGTTTTTCTACAATCTGTCGCTTGCCTCATATTTCATTGATTAGGATATGCCATGGTTGACCGTTACTTGTTTGGTGCAAGGGGGTTAGTTACAAACGTTTGGCTATTTTCTATGTCCCGTGATACTTTCACTGAGCATTAGCAGTAGTAGGCAGGGAGGTTGAGGGATGTCCAGCGATGAAGTAGTATTAGTGCCATAGTAAGGGGCAAATCTGAAAGATGTGTATGAATCCTTTATTAAGCTTAACGATGCTGTTAACTGTTGTGCACCTTTATTTGGAATCTTAAAATGCACCTTTGCTAAGAAGGGTATTTGGGCCTTAAATTTAGGCAAGTAATGCATAACTACATTAAGATGGGCTAAGGATCAACATGGATAGCAAACATTTTGGATGCAGTGTCATTCTTACAAATTACCCGGGTTTGCTGTCCATGTGCTAGTTGAAAGCGTTTTAATGCCCTGTGATTTGAGCTCGTGCAAGCTTATGATTTAATATTTCTGAACTAATAAGATAATTCTGCTTCAAATGGATCGACTGGTTTGGCAGAACAATCTGTTTTCAAACACAAGAAGCCAGTCAAAATAAAGACCACAGATCTGAAACTTGATACCAAAGACAAATTAGGATCACAAAACTGAGCAAGTGCTTAAATAACAAATGTTGATACATCTTACAAGAGACGTATCTATGACGTTAGCTGTGTCCTGGAAGTTTGGCAGTAGAATTGCGTTGTATTTAAATGATCAATGATTCTATTGAACATAACTCATACAATGAGCACCTATATAGTTATGCATGTTATCAAATCACATTACACCTGTAATCTGCAGTCACGAGAACAGATGTTTCATACATCTCTTGAATCATTCACGTTTGATTCTGATTTTAAGAATTGACCATGCAAACTAGAACAATATTTGAGAACTTGTATATTTTTTGAGTTGCTGAAGCTACTGGTCCTTCTGTGGACCCACTGATTTTCAGACTAAGTAATCAGTCATGGTTTGCATAATTTTGATCCTAAGCGACGGGTAAGCTTAATATTTTTTACTGTTGATTTCAGGGCTATCTTAAATTTACAGTATTTTGTGGATCAAGTTGATTCCTCTGAACTCTTGTGGATCTGTTGAATGCCACTCATTTCTTAAAGACTGGTCACAATCTCAATCGGTCAAACCAAGGACCACAATGGTAATTTTCTAATTTTGTAGAAAAGTAATCTCTTAATATTTGCTCCACTGTAATTACCTTCTTGGCTAACCACCTGCTAAGAATTGCATTTCTTTATACCTACATTGTTGTGCTGATTTGACTATTTCCTAGTCAAGAGGACTGTCTGCTAATCTAAAGAGTCTAGGTCACACAATGTAAAAGTGAAATTGTTCATTCCATTCACAATCTCTGCCATATGTTTATGGGCAATACAACCATCCCACTTTCATACAGATCAAAGATTTCCAAATGTCCTGTAACAGTAGTATAAATATTACTTGCTCATTTTATCACAGTATTGTTGTAGACTTGTAGCATAAACTAAAACAAATGTTCTATCTTTAATTATATACATAGTTTGTTAACAGAAGTTAGCAGCTATCCATATGGCTCATCAGCAGGACTCCAACAAATATCTTATACAACAAAACAACACAACTGTTGTAAAATCTACTGTCCAAGCTCTGTCCTGCTTCAAAGTTCATTAAGCTTGAAAGTCACTGATCTCATTAATGGCACAATTTGTTGCCATTCCAGTCACTTGGCATTGCATGTACACAAGACCTTCCTTGGTACAGTGTAGCATCTTATGAATAGCTTCACCGAAAGTTATAATTCAAACATGTAATCAACATAGACCAGACGGCATGTTTGGCCAGCATATTAATCCCCATTGAATATCTCGTGCAAACGTTCCTCTAAAGCAGATGAATCATAACAGCCTCATTCCTTTCTGCAGAAGGACACATGCATGTCCCACATGTTAAGTAAAGCCACTTGAATCAACAATTTGTTACGCAGGACAACAGCATTGTACAATCTAGGATGCTGCCACACAGTGTTTGTATGGAGATTTTTTGTTTTGGTTGGAGTGGCTTTACTTAGAATGATGGGTAAGTATCGTATCGGCGTGTTCAGTCAACTATGCTACGATCTGTTTGAGAGGAACAGTTTCAAATGTGATTAACAAGTTTGCTGAGCTTCCATCCGGTTTTGTCAATATTTATGCACATTATTGAATTGGCATGCTTTTTAGTGCAGATGATTATCCTGAGAAGCTAGATTGTCCTGTTTTATCTTACGTTCTTATAGATTTACTTTATCACCTCTATACACAATTTCAAAACATTATATGATGTAACTATTAAATTCATTTGATACCATGAACACAACTTTTGAATATGTGTTCCTTGAGTTCTTCCTGTATTTGAACTATTGTCTTTGATTCTGCTTTTTTTAGTGCTATATTTTTCCAATCAAAGATGCAAAAGGAGCTACCAATTTACAAACTGTTTAAAATATTTGCAGTCTAGTAGTAAGCTGTAACCATATTCGAAGTTAAAAGGATGGTGGCTTGCTGTACTTGTCTCCGTCCATGTCTTTATCTTGACGTGCTAATGGACAGATGTTACCAGTTGACTCTGCTTTTTGATGAAAAAACGTCCCAGAGAACTCTAAAGCATGGATTTATTAACAATAGACAGATCTTACCGTAAACTCGCTAATGCAGCAACAATTTTTTATGGCTTGGTCATTTGGTGGACTTGGAGGTCGCACTAGATAAAATGGTGTAAACAATGTGAAAGGGATTGCTGGGAGTTTAGTCTGGCTGTACAAGAGTAAACATTTAGAGAATAGAACAAAATCTGGTGCCTCAACCATGCAGACGTTAAAGTGGTCCTTATGGGGGTAGTGTAGCCCTTGACTACAATAGTGTTACTTAAAGGATAGAAACCTCAAATGAGTGTACCCCATGCTGATGCACCAGAATGACCATTAGCCACATCCATCAAATGTGGGTCAGACAATTGTCTTCTGACTTCAATGAGGGCTATTGAGTTTATTCGGGAAACCCTCAACTTCAAAGTTTAATCCATGAACTATTGGGCAACCCCTTCACTCCTGTTCCCTGCACCGCGAGATTATTGAAGCTTACTCAACCAGTTTTCTGGGGGTTTTCACTGTTCAGGCTAGCTTAAACTTTACTCTGCCAGCCAGTGCTCTGAATTTACCGATTAAAATTTAGAGTACATAACTTTTTAACAAGATTTAACAGCACCAACTTTATTAAGCGATCTTAATCCCAACTATTGACTGTTACATTCAGGGCCCAGTCTTGCAACCTTGAGACCCATGATTATGGGGTTGCAACTTCATGTCCTCTGAGCTTTGGTGGCTAGGCACCTAGTCAGGTAGACTTAAACTTTCATTACTCCTACTGGTGTGGGAGGGGACTTTTATGTCTAGGCACTCTTAATGGCTTCACAAAAAGCTGGCATGCATATCAAACATTTCAGTCTTCACCTACTTGATAATTAGATCAGTAGGAGTCCCCGCTCACCCCCGCCAATAAACAATGAATTCTGGTAAACCTTTAGTAATTCAGCCAAGGAAAAGCTAAATTTAGGCTAGCCTGCACGTTGGAGAGCTATTTACAGGTAGAAGGAGCTGTGTAACAGACTGCGCAGCTCGCGGGAAGGAAGCCTGGAGGCCATGCTGTGGCAAGAAATATCGGCCAGCCAAATCGGTCAAAAACAGTGATCTCGATCATTCTTTGCAACTGCTCGATGTCGAAGAATACTGGGGTACTAACCCACACCAGCAGGCATTAAAACTATCCATCAAAAGAGGCGTCCGACTTTGGTCCTTTCACTCGGACAGGGCACAACTGTCCAAAAGAAAACATGCCTGGACTGTAATTACGGAGTTCAAACCTAGATCAGAGGCACCCTATTTATCAAGCACTTGCGCACTTTCATGGAAAGATTTATGGCACTGAGGATAGTGACTATATCAAGTGCAGGGGGTGCGGGCACCACTCAGAATCCATTTAGCACTTGGTTTGTCTGTCCCGCTTTTCTTAACGACAGAAGGATCTGCCTGCAGGGCGAATGGATCAAACCCTGATCTCGGTCGTGCTGACAAGCCATCATAGCAGCTATGAACCCAGAAAACATGATGCTCAACATCCGGTTTACCAAATTCGTCACGGGCGGCCAAAAATCTCAGGGCAAGACTACAATCAACCTGTACACCCATGAAGATGCCCGAACTCTCGAACATTTAGAGACGACTACCAATGCCCTTTTCAGTTTTACTGTTTAACTCCCCCTCCCCCACTCTATTTCCTGAACGTCAATCTTCGGCTGTTTTCTTTTGTTCTTACTGACGATGATATCACCTTGGTAGCCCATATCCTCTATTAGACAACCATGAAGTTGGTGAATTGCGTGCATTTAACATTGAGGACATAGCGCTCCAACGAATTTTAGCAACATTTCCACTTCCTTTTTAAACCATTTTGCATTAATGATTCTCTAAACTTTTTTTGTACATAAGCATTGTTTTTCTTTTTTTTAATTGTCATGTTTTTAAGTAATCAAACAATGAATGATAAATTCAATGCTCCTTTATTAGATGGAGAGCTACCAGTAGCTCACTAGCTACTCATTGAAGCCTGTATAAGATGAATTCAAGGACTTGGTGCCATCATGTTGATCCTGAAGGCACTGAACATCCAGTAAACTTTCATATAGCTGGGTTTGTCCTGGTCATCATTGGTGCCATCTTCTAATTTCAATTAACATGTAGTGCGGATGGCCTGTTTATACCTTTGGTGATAAAAGTCCACATGTTTAGAATATGGGGATGCTGTTAGTTGTAACTAGCTGAGCAGTGAGGTCTGCAACAGCTGTTTCATCACAGTGCATTTAATCTTCTACTTTGATCTGATGCAGGTAAATCTATTATTGGTGCACTCTTACAGCTTGGCCTTTCCTGGGATTGACATGGTAGTTTATATTGTTGAGGGTGTTGAGCTCCAAAAGACTTTAATTGGCAAACCTTTTGTGGCTCTGAATTAAACATTTGTAGTGAAACTGGGTTAACTTGCCAGGGGCGGTTTTGTTGCCAGCATTACATTTCATCAGCCCCCTGCTTTTCGGTTCCTTTGTTTATATTCTATTCCCCCCCCGTCTGTTTCCTCCCTCGACCACGCCCACCTGACTGCTTGTTCCTCCCCATGCTCTCCCTTCATGCTTTTCGTCCTGAACCTTCGTTGCACCTTTTGTCTTGTTCTTTCAACTTTTTCTCAGCCATTTCTCCTTTCAGCCATTCTACTCTCTGGCACTTCTTCTGCCCCAGCCCATTATTTGCCCACCCCTGCAGTGTTCCTGAGCTTGAGCCTACAACCTTATGCACGAGCCAAAGGCAAAACTCCCCTTCGGCTTGGGGTGATTTTTCATAGGAACCAAGCAGTCCATATTGAAGATTAATTGCCTTTATCATGGTCCTTTTTTATTTAATGACTTTGCCGTTATGGGCTCCTTCAATTATTTTTTATACTATCACAGAAACCAAGTGCCATAAAGGTCATTTTTCCACCCGAGCTTTAGCACATGTACAAACACGGGTGGATGACGATAATGTATGATAAAGGTCCTTCGATATACTAGTTTTTGTTCGCACACCAAACCTAGACTACTGGCTTTGCCAATGATTTTAGGCAGTTTTTTTTTTTTTGCCTGATTTACATTCCTATACAGAAGAGGCTTTCAGGCCTGCCACATTTTAGCCGACCCTATGACAAATTGCGTTTTGCTTTTAAGCTTCCGTTTTTGTTGTACTGTTTCTCCCTTTTGAGGAGTTTCTTTGCTCACAGTGATATATATTCTTTTGGGGGGGGCGGGCAGAGTGGGTGCGAAATGGCCGTGACAAATGAGGTTGCCTTTACATCCTGTGCGAATGCGTGTCGGGATTGTGGACCGGTTTGTCTCTGGTCGTCTAGGAATTCAACCACAATATATAAGATTTAAGGTGTGCAGACTAATTCATAAATCAGTGCATTCAATCGATATTGGGCAGTCTACTAATCAATGCAGACTGCATGTACCTACTCTAGTTCACACCCTGCACCAGAACCAAGACCTTTAGTTGGATATATCTGGCACCTGCTCCACACATGTAAACAGCCTCCTTAGATCAGGTGAACAAAATTGCATGTGCAGTACAGGGATTTCTCACCACTAGCCACATCTGTCTGGCCTGGACATTAAACAAACCAATGTTCTCCAATAAATCAAAGGCCTCCTCACCTGCCACCGTAAAATACTCCCAGCCCATATTTATTGGACGTTTATTTGACTGACACTAAAACCATGAACAATTCCTCTAAAAACTGACAATTTGTACATCAGTTATCCCATCACTGAATCTATCTACTCCAAAGGAAAGCCTTGCCTCAGTTCTCTGCAAGGCCAACTCCCTTGGCTGGGGTCACCTCCTAGTCTCCCTTGATTCATAATCCATGCCTCATCATTAACAACCCAAAAAACTGCATTTCTATAACTTGCCCCTGATACTCCTTTTAGAAAAGAAGCCTCAAGAATGAGTCTTGCGGCCGTAAACTCTAGGGTTTGGTAGATATAGATATCCCTCCTTACCACAACCAGCTTTAAAGGACCACCACCCACCAAGTGATTAACCAGTAAAACCCCTATCTAGGCTTCAAGCAGCTCCCAATGCCAGTCAAGATTCCAGTGTAACAGCCATGATCATTTCAACAAACCCTCTGCTCCCCCCACCCCCCCTTTCCCATGTCCCAAGTAGTGAAACTGCTTTGTGGATGTAGTTGATGGGGTTTAATAATTTTTTTTCATTTGATTTCCTTTCATGGTATTTTCCCAGCTCATGTCATTGCCTCTGTCAAGCAACTTTCAGACTACCTAAACATAATACTCTCCACTTGCTAGTTTATTCAGATGGGAAGCTCAAGATACAAGTACCCATAGGATCGATCCTTTATCACAAATCTGCACACATTCCCATGTATACTTACTAATGACATCCAAATCAATACTAACTGTGTGAATCTACCATGAGGTTCTTTGCCTTAAATGTTCGGATACCCCTATCAGATCCAGAGCTGAACTTAAAGTAGCTACCTACTGAATTATTCTTGCTTAAGGTACACAACCATAAATTAAACCGTTGTCATCTCACATGAACAATTGCAGCATAACTACTTTCCTCCCCTAATCAGCTGTTGGAGAATAACTTGGATTTACCCAAAACAGATCACTCCTTAATTGAAACTCGCTACGAAAACAAATGGTTATTTGCTCCACTTATTGGAAAATGATACCTTGCCTACCTGATACTAATTTCAGGCTATGCAGGCCTTTAACTTCTGGATGGAGGGCATGCTATCCTACGGTCTTCCGGACATAACTTGGCACCCCTGCAAGGATCTACAAGCTGTAGAACATTTTTATTTTATTTTTATTTTTTGCCCAGAGGTCGACTGCATTGTTAAATAAACTACTTTGGCTTTAATCTCCAATCCCACTTTACACCAGCTGCCCTCTACAAAAAGCAATAAATTGCACTGTTTTTATACCTCACCTAGAAAATTGCCATGTTTGGGTTGTGCCAAAACAATAGCAAATGCCTCCCAAGACTAGTGATGAAGAAATCTAGGTAAAGACCAGGTATGTAGTACAGCATTCTGAACACATGAATACTGCTGAAGATGCTACAACTTGAAAAGTATTTGACTTGTATCCTTTGAGCATTATCACATGCAATCACTCAGTGGGAACTTGTGGTTAACCTGTAAACCACCATGAGTAATACTCAACAGATAGCACTCTGTTCAGTTGCTATCCTGTTAGATCTGCTCCAGTTTGAATGAGGTATGACAGAGTGCCCTGACGAATTTGCACTGGGAGCGTAAGCTTACACCAGCCAGTTCTGAAGTCCAATAGCCAGGGCCTTGTCCAAAAAAAAAAAGGCATTTAAAATACAGGATTTCTACTTGAAATATTCTGTCACAAGGCAGTGTAAAGATTTTGTGGGTTTGGACATAATTTCCTTTAGCAGTAATAAGTTTGAACTGCTGTGTTCTGATAGCTGTCTTGCTAGACCAGTGCATTACCGCCTGCCACAATCAAGGCTCTGATAAAGAAAGCTATGGAGGCATATTGAGCTATACTGCCAAATCACCTGCTGATTAACTTTTGGTTGTACTCTAGTACAACAGTTCTTATTGGGACAACTAGAGGTAATAGATATTGTTTGGTATCTGGACCTAATGCCTGCTCTGCCATCAACTTAAGAGTAAGTTCTTAATCTTTTAAATATTTTTGCCACTACATCTGGAAAGACTCATCACTGTTTCTCTGTACTACTAGGTTGATGGTTCCACCGAGGACTTCCCTGTTGCTGGATGTTAACATTCTGGCTGGCTTTATTTTCTATGCCTGATATGGGTCTGGAGGTCTAAGTGAAATCCAGCTCTTTTATGGAGTCTAGTGGCAGAGGGTATTGAAACTCACTATTTGAAACCAATGTCCTTGTCGGATCCCTGCATGTCCTGTGCGTAGGATCTGGACACTATCCTACAACCTACAGGATGTGCTCTAATGACTCCTTTCTCCCCCCCAAGAACCGTTGTCATTAAGTTTCCCCTCTTGCGAATGGTTGGCGACCTGCAGTTGCATCCCTTTCTATATTCTGGCCTGGTCCCTGTCTAGGAGCTGAAGCTGACTCCTTGGTTAAATTTACACTGCTAAGAAGGTGGTTTTACTAGTAGGCCATGCTGGACATACTTTGGGCTGCCCCATAGGGGTGGTGGGCTCTTCAATGGCTCCAGTGCAGCTTTCCTCTCCGGGGGGGGGGGGGCGCATTAACTTGGTACTAGTACCTCCAGCCTATATTTGGCTGGTATCATTAAAATCCTCAAATGCTGTGTATATGTGTGTGTGTATATATACCACCTCACCGGGTGATGTTGGTGTTTTACAGAAAACTAGCCACTGGAGCACAACTCTTTCCTTACAAATAGAGTACCACAGTATGGAAGAAAACTATGACCAGAGTTCCAACAGAACATGTGTAAATGAGAACTGAACCTAAACTGTGTGCAAATTAAATTCAGGGTCACAAGATAAAAATTTCAACAAGAAATTCACTAGGTCCTAAATGTTAACATTGGGTGTGCTTATGTAGCAGTCGCATTTGTGAGAATGTAATGACACCTATTGATGGTGCTGAAGGTTGCTTGTATAGAGATCATTGGATCTGCTCAGAGGCCTCTGCAGGTGACAATACAAACCAACATCGCTGTAATGTGTGGCTCAAGTCCTCCTTTAAAACACTGAAATTCCTTCAGAGTGCAACAGTCTAAACTTCAGTCAAGTTTGCCTCGCTGTCTGGCACTGCTGACAAATTGTTGCAGCATTGGTGTATAAGGTCTTGGAGCGCAAGTGTTTCTGATATCCTTCAGCCCCCTCCTGCTTCTCAACAGTTGGTTCACTTCAGTGAAGCTTTAGGGAGCTGGTAGCCTGCGAGATGTCTGGTCAGACTAATCCCTTCAGCCATGTTAGTTATCTGGATGTTGTAAGTTGCTGGATGCAATGAGCCGCAAGGTATCTGCCTAAGACAGCCTGGCATTAAATGCCTAATGCTGTCTGCCTGCAGTATATATGTATTATGGGGAAATGTTCAACTGGCTATGAACAGCCTTTTAGATCATAAGGTTCTTTTCTCTACACAAGTGTCACTCTTCAGACTGGTTCATAGTGTGGTCTTAATTCATCTGACACGACCCCTGATCAGTGCCCACGGATGGTCCTTTAAAAGGCATGCTTGTATTTGTTCCTCCTGGATTTTCAGGGAAATGGAATGTTATGGTTGCTTTGATTCGGTTGCCTCTTGACAGGGTAGCTCTATTGAAAGATGAAACCTATTAATTTATGGCGTGCTTTAAGAAGACCTATTGTATTCTTTAGAAGTAGCATCCCCAGTAAGCCATTTCCTAAATGTTTTTTTGCCCGTTTTCAAGAGCTCTGCCAGCAAGGCAAAGGCACTTGCAACTTTCGTGCACCCTGTGTTTGTTTTTTACACTGCAATTGTGGGGATAGCAGCAGAGGCAGCCCTTCCCATGCCATCTAACTCCCACCCCCTCACACCTGCAAAACTGACTTGCTATTCTACATCTTGTAGAAGGAAGGCTTGCCTCAGTTTGTGAATTTGGACATCACCAGGGCAAATAGGTTATACGGATAGCTTCTCAATGTTGAGTCTTTATCTTGTGCACTGCCAGAGATCCTACATGCCATCCCTTCCCCTTGTAAGTGTAACTAGCCTCAGATTTGACGTTTTACATATTTGTATTAGTCTTTAGGACGAGTAATCATCAGCTCTTCATGTTCCCGACTTTAAACTACACAGTTGCTCTATCTAGCCTAGTAATTATCGGCCCCTTTTACCAAAAAAAAAAAAAAAAGTTTTAACCATAGGGGCACTGATGAGCCTAACTTGAGATGAACAGGCTCCTAAGGGAGACTAGCTTAGTTTTTAAGGGATGGTAGAAGCAGTTTGGAATAGCGAAGGCGGAAGCAGTCCAAGAAATCTAGAAGAAGCAGATGACTAGACAACTGGGACACCATTTGTAAGTCAAGAGAACTAGCAGTTGAGAAACAGACCTGAGACTGCCCAGGGGTGGTGGTAGTCGCTCAAAACGAGAACCGATGGTAACATGGAGTAGGTCTGTTAAACAGGAAAGAACCGCCCAGGTGTGATACGGCAAAAATACCTCATCTAGGGGATAACGGTGAAGGGAACAAATGTCTACTGAAATTGACAACTAGTTATGTGCATGTCCAGCATACAGTAGCATTCTTGGTAGAGGGGAGCAGCAGCCAATATTGCAACTGACTGCAGGAGGCTGTCCACTGAATCTCGTTTTGTAGCTGCTTGCTATTTTGAGCTTTCTTCAGATTATTTATTGAATCTGTAGCTTGATCTTTTAGATGTGCTCTTGCTGGTTCACTCCCATTACACATCTGGACCTAAGCTTTGCCGTTACCACTAGATGGTCTTCGTGATCAGCTGCTTTAAAGGCAGGCTCGGCCTCGATTTCTGTCCCGGTAGGCTTCTTTAGTCCTTAAACGTTTTTCACAGGAATGATGCAGATCTGTTAGCCATGGCATGACGATCTGCAATGAATGTACTCTGGTGCCCATCCATCCGGTGGCCACTCTGCTCTTGGCCAAGAGCAGTGCAAGCTAGGCAGGGTTATAGGCAATCTTCGGCCCCCTTGGTTTCACCACCACCAAGAGGCAAGCCAGCTGAGTCTGAGGGATCTCTATATTAGTCTCCCACAATTTTAGGCCGTATGTTAAAGAATAATACTGGTATTTGTAAAGCGTGAACAATTACCCCAAAGGGTATCAAGGCGCTGGGGGCCGTCTGGGAAGATTAAGCGAGCTATTGCCCATAGTCGCATGGTGCTGGGCTAACCTGGCGCCGGGGATCGAACTGTGAGCCCCATGTTCCGGAGTCAGCCGCCCTGGCCACTGCGCCACACCTCTTCCATAGAAGTGTGGTTGCAGTGGAAACATTATATTTTGGACCAGATAAAGGCAGCGAGGGAGAAAGACCATCTTGGCCACAGCTGTCCTACCTCTCACTGAGGGGAGTCTCTTGCAGAATGCTATGAAGCCCTAAAGTCCTACTATTCTATTCTCATTCAAACACCAGTACACGTCCTTGGTGTGGGCAACCCATATACCAAATTATCTGAAGCCTTCAGTCTCCCAGGGAAGGCAGAGCCTCCTGGGCAGCAAGTACCCCAATCAGACCAAGTGGAAACTAAAGAGATTTCCTGATATTGGCCCAAGACCCTACCAAATTCACTGAAGCCCCATTAATTATCGGCAAGGCTTGGCAGGGGAGCATGCATATACCAGCGTGTCATCTACATACAGAGTACATGTATGGAACCTCCCACAATAATCCCCCACTGTTCTAACTGTATGCAGGAGAAGTGCCAGTGTCCTGGGGCACCAACACCATGGTGCCATCCCACTGGATCACCATTCTAATCGGGCTTCCATCCTTGTGTGGTGATGATCATACCATCAGTGTCCCCTTGGAATCTCCAGTTCGGACTGTGACCTCAACGGGCACTCCTGGATCTGACCTGCTATGAGCCTGCTTCCTCTCAGGGCACCTTGTCCCACGCCTCCAGCTGACTCCACACATCTTCGGTATTGAAAAAGTGGGACTTGTCCCCCAGACAGGACCCTCAAACGAGCCAGATACAATGGCATGTAGCAAAGGTCATCAGGAAGCCCTTCTGGGACCCTTGATCTTTGTAGTCCGGGTAAAGGGAGATCTCTGGTTATCAAAGTGGGCATCGCCTGTCTCTCGGGCAGCAAAAAGGATACAATCCCTGTCTTTATAGTTCTGGATTTGGGCAGTGATGGGGCGTGGCGGCGCCCCAGGCCTAGGGGGAGCCACCAGCACTCGGTGCATCCTTTCAATCCCAAACAGCTGACAGACAACCTGGATCCAGCGCTCCACAAACGCTTCTGACTTGCTACCCTCTACTCGCTCCAGGAACCCCAGGGAAACTGATCTTATTACAGCAGGATCTGCCCTCTGCATCCTCCAGTCATACCTCAAGGGACCCATCTCTGGAAGTGACGTTTGCCATCTTTCTTTGTGCGGCCACCTCTGACTGAAATTCAGAGATAAAGCCCTCTGATCAGATTGCTTCATGAGGTCCACCCGGAGGAGATTGACACCCCCCCCCCCAACTCAAGTTCAAGGCAGGAGGCCCCACGTGCACCTTCCCCCTCAATGCCTCACTCTACTAGCAGTCTGCTCTAGAGATGTGTCAAAGGCAGGCAATGCTCCAGTTGCGCCTTGGGCAAATTGAGGTGACTGCTCCCATCACCGCTGCAGCCCCCAAGGTGAATAATGCACTCCCAACTGCCCTAATCCTGTAGCTTTTTGTGCTTCCAAGGTGCCAGGAGGACATCTGCCAGTACACTGGGCCAAATGGAGATGGGTATGGCAGGATTCTATTGGAATGTGCTGGGGCCATGAGGAGCCTCTTAGAAGCGCATCCTGTCTGCCATCTTGCATGGCTACGCTTCCCATTGTCTTTAAAAATTAGTTTCTAAATGCTTAATCTGGAGTGCAGTCACTTTATATAAAGGAAATCTGAGCAGTGTTGCCTCTTGAAAGGCGAAGTCTCTCAATCTTTGCTTAGGTTTGGGAATAATTTGAAGAACATGGATAAGATTAAATGCTAAACAGCCGGCTACTTGTAAGTGATGCGGTCATGACATAAGAAAAGTATTAAAATGGGGATTAAGCAGAAGCTACTTCAAGCATCTTCTAAATATCCGGCGTTGAGGTCAGTTGAAGTTCATGGTGGTATGAATTAACCACACTGGAAGGATTGGTGCAAAGTGTATGCTATTCCTTACTATGGAGGCCTAGAATCTGAATAAATATATGCTGACCAGTTTGTCCTCCAGCTACCTGGGAGTGCGATAAGTTTGTGCACCATGTAGGCTGTCAGTTTAGACGTTGCTTAGCCGGAGTGGCTCATAGCACATCAGGCTCCTGTTTGGCAATGGCATTGCAATACCCTTTAAACAAAGTGGAGAGATGTGCCTGCTACATGACATAGATGTATAGAAAAGGGGTTCGGAAAATTTGTCTTCGTGTCTACCCTTTCTAGTCCATATAACTTTCTTTTAGTTTTGGCTATGGCTGCATATGGTCTGAATCTGGTGAATTACAGATTTTACCAGAAAAGCCTCATTGGATATTTGCAGTCCTCTTTCTACTGGAAATGTTTTGTGTATTCTTTCTTTGGTTTTATAGCCGAATCACAAGTCATGTGGGTTGTATATTGTGTATTTGTAGAGTGCATGACTCATCAGGCAGGGTATCCTGGCACTGATGTGGAACCTTTTATGGGCAGTACCAGGCTAATTGAAGAGCCAGGCCTTACATTTCTTGTGGGATTCAAGAACTGAGGAACCGGTACTGATGTCTGTGGGTGGTCCAGGCTTTAGGAGCTATGTTTAAGGCACAACCTTTGTATTTAGTTCTCCATAAGCAGGGGTTGGGGGTGAGTAAGTAGGAGTCTTGCTGATCAGAAGTTTGTGGTGGTTCATGTATGTAGGGGCCAGTGTAAGTAAGGCTTTGGATGTGTGCATGAGGAGTTTGAAGAGTGCTAGTTTGTGGATTGGGAGTCGGTGGGGGGGTTGAGGGTGAGCCTTGCTGCAGAGTTTTTATGGTCTGGTGTCTTCTGGTCAGTTGTGCGTTGATTCCAGCTTAGTGCGTTACTGTAATCTAGCTTGCTGGCCATGAGGGCATGGGTTACTGTTCTGCAAGTGTTGGCGGGAATCATTGGTGGCAGGAGACTGACTGCATTCACTTGGTTAGTTTTAGTGAGTTGTTATCTTACTGTTGAGTTTCTTTTGTGTGTTGCGAGGATATGGGTTGGCCTGTTTGGAAGGCCTCCAGGTGAAGTCCCAGAGTAAGATTACTACTTCTGTCTTGTTCCGTGTTGAGATTGAGGCAGTTGGCTTTCATCCATCTGGCAACTTTGCTCATGCAGGTGGAGAAACTGGACGTGGTTTTTGGTGTATTGTCAGAGGGAAGCATATGACCTGGGTGTCATCAACGTAGGGTAAGATTCTGTCGTTGCGGATGATGCTGGTGAGTGAGTGTATCATGTGAACAGGGTCTGAGTGGATTCTTAAACGCCTCAGAGGAGTTTGACTGCGCTTGAGGTGAAGAGGACAAGGGTGACTGGGTGTGGCTGGTCAGTTACAAGCAATTCCTTTGAAGTGCTAGTCGTTGAATGCTGGCTTTGTGCAGTTGTTAGATAAGGATGGGGTGGGAGATGGTGTTTGAAAGATGCAAAAAGGTCCAAGAGGAGGGCAGTGGTGTCATTTGTCCATGTTCATCCAAATGTCATGTATGACAGCAGTGCCCAGTCTCTGTGCTGTGGTTGTGCCTGAATCTTGTTTGAGGTGGCGGCTAGGCGTTTCGTCTTTTTCATGACTGGACAGGTAGGGTAGCAGAGATTGGACTAGCGTTTTCAGGTGTGAGGGTTTCTTGAGTACTGTCGTGTAAGAAAACACAAGGGACACCCCACTCACATGGAACCAGGGTACTTCCAATTAAACAAAGTGGTTCCTGTGGACGCTAAATAATTGAGAGATATATATATATATATATATATATATATATATCAGCGCAGTCGCAGTAAAATGGGGTTACATGAATGTCGGAGAAAGGACATGTAACAGTGTGTAGAGAAACGAGGTGTTTTATATATACAAATTCACATTTGTTGTTCAGTGTGAAGTGTCCCACGTGAAAAAAAGTGAAACCTATGAATATTTATTGTGACTTTTTGTGACATAAGAACAAGTTTTCAATATTGTTACAGAAACGACCATTCAATGGATACACAAATGTTAGCAGCCTCCTAGTATAATAGTAGGTACTGAGAATTGGTTCGCTTCAAGTTGTCTACGTCGTTTCGACCCAGTTAACAATGTGGGGTCTCGTCAGGACCTAACAATGTAGGGACACCTGTGGATGACTGGCAGTTTGTGTGGTGAGCACCTGTGGGAGTGAGGGGTAAAGGGGTACTCACATAGGGCCCGGCGGGCACCTGGGGAGGGTACTGGCAATCACTGGTATTCGATGTAGTGAGGGCTAAATTTTTATTTCAAGAGGACGGTGTCGCGTGGTTCAGCAAGGCCAAGGATAATTGTGGAGTCTTGGATTTACTGCGGTGAAACGTCAATCCGTTGTAGATCCAGTGTGGAATAATATCGGTTAATCCAATATGAGATGCAGATTCAATCTGCTGCGGAAGATTTCACGCCCGTGATATCCAGGAGAACTGCTCTCGTCTGTCTCGGCTTGAATAATGGCAAGAAGCATTATGTCAGTCACAATCGATACTCCTAGGTTTCACTTTTTTTCACGTGGGACGCTTCGCACTGAATTTAGAACAAATGTGAATTTGTGTATATATAAAACACCTTGTTTCTCTAAACACTGTTACATGTCCTTTCTCTGACATTCCTGTACCCCCATTTGACTGCGCTGAGATTGATTTATATCTATCATTTAGTGTCCACAGAATTCTTGAGTACTGTGGCATCTGTTCAGGATTGGGGGTGACTGCTGCGCTAATGGGTTCCAGTCATTTTAAGATGTGGTGAGGGCAGGGGTTCGAGGATACTCCAGTGTTTGGACTGCATGGTTATGGCTGTTCAGTGGTCGGGTGGTCTTCTGGGTGTACTGTTACGGATTTTTTTGGCCACAATCTTCTGTAAATTGTATAACTCAAAGCTACCCATGTATGTAGGTACCGTTACTGGCTTGAGCATGTGGGAATTTATTGCAGGGCTTGCTTAAATAAGAGCCGCACGGTTGTGAAAAGTTAATTGAAGTGCCATTTCGTATTTGTTGGTAGCCTGTAGCGTTGTTTTTTTTTGTATTTTTTGTGCAGTGGTATTTCATTAAGTGACTTAATGTGTTTTGCGTTCAAAACGAATATTGGCTACTTTTGAGCATCTAGTTTAGCATGTAGAGATGTAATCCTAAATCTTGCGGTCTGTATGCAAATCTATTTAAAACTAATACTTAACTTTTTATGTCTATACAGGCCGATCAACTGACAGAGGAACAGATTGCAGGTAAACAAAGTTTTGCTAAGATTTGTTTACTATATAAATTCCCGTAGTGAACCAGTAAAATATAGACCATCTTGTATTTGCTCTCTGATGTACTGCCAATGTGCCACCAAAAATGTGTATCCAATTTAAATGACATGAAGCGAAGCAGATAACCTTTGCTGCATACCTCGTAGATTATAATTGTTTTCAGCTCAAAGGTACACAGTTAAACCTGCTGCCTGTGGAAGTGCAAAATGTTGCCTTGCACTCGACAATTTTAACTGACCACCGTCCAGGTGCGCGTTACATTTAGATATGACCGATTTGTCTACACGAGGATTCCAGCCTAAATACTGTTTGCTGATCGAAGATTGAATGTAATTCAGCAAAAAAATTCAGTCTTTCTTGGCAGCTAGTGGCTCTTGCTGTTGTAAGTTAAATAAGCTGTTTGGAGTTACTGGGCGGTGGTGATGGGGGCGAGTGCAATTTAACTGAGGCAACTAGACTAACTTTTTTTTCTTAGTTTTTTTTCTCTCCTGTTTTCAGGGCTGGGTTTTTTATTCGTAAAATTCATACTTTTCCTTTACGTATGATCGTGGTACTCCCTGTACCTCAAACTTTGCTAACACCTGTTATTGGTCTCACAGAGTTCAAAGAAGCGTTTTCCTTGTTCGATAAAGACGGCGATGGTACGATAACAACAAAAGAATTGGGGACGGTAATGCGGTCACTTGGACAAAATCCCACAGAAGCAGAACTCCAGGATATGATTAATGAAGTAGATGCTGACGGTAAATTTAACACCGAACAGTTTACGTTTCATGCGAATGACTATTTACGTCTCATGTGAATGAGATGTAGAGTGCTGCTAACATTGAATGTTACCTTCTAGGCAATGGAACAATTGACTTTCCAGAGTTTCTTACAATGATGGCCAGGAAAATGAAAGATACCGACAGTGAAGAGGAAATAAGAGAAGCATTCCGTGTATTCGACAAGGTATAATCCTGTAATATTTAAAGTGTTTTTAAAAAATGGCCCAGTCAACTTTCCTACCTACTTTCACTTATTTGTTCCTTTACTTGGTTAGTATTACTTATTTGAAAACTTTTAACTAATTAAAAGTTGTATCTTTTGCAAAACCATTCCCAATTTGATAGAGGCGGTTTAATGAAAGAAAACCGGTTTTGTAGTATGTGCACGTTCCCGTCTTCTGATTTTGCAGTAGGCAGCTATTCCACATCCCTTCTAAACCAGACTGGTTTTCCTAAAAGCTGCGATAATGAGAGCTGCGATTTGCTGGGCAGTACCATTGTAAGAGCAACTTCACAAAACTGTTTCCTTAGTTTTCTGTTTGAACTGCATCCGCCATCTTGGAATGGTACTCTTAAAAACTGGCATTGGCAATGCCTTTGTGTCTTCCTATGAGAGCTATGGCTTAGCGAATCTTTTGCAGCATGCTGTACAGCACGGCTAGAACTAATAAAGCTCTGGGACGCTGCCAGCCCTAGTGCACTTTAAGAAGCATACCAGCAGTGGTTTAACGATATCTGTACAATGCTTACATGGGGGGGGGTAGTTCAAGAAGATGTAACTTTTTAAACCATAATAATGGGAAAAGTGCACTAGCATTGTGTTTTTTCTGTATGCCCCCATCTCCTCCCCTATGTCCTTTTTCTCCTGCTTCGCCCTCTGTTGCCATTTCCCAACACTTCCCCCATTTATATTTCTAACCATTTTCTTACACATCGTTACAATGTTGTCTAACATTGGGAGTGCATTGGGAGAAGGAAACATGTTTATCTCAAAGATAGCTAATCTTTTGAATTTTTTTATTTTTTAGAAAAGTAGTCTTTACTTGCATGTCTGAGTTTGTCAGACTGAATTGTAATATTTTTTTTATATATGTGATGGCTGCCCTCCCCATGATCCCACAACTTGTGTCTTTAGATTATTCTCCATCTTATTGAGGCCTTTTTTGAATAGTTATGTTGGCATAAAAGATGGTTTGTGGCTTTAACTTCGTTGCGCTGTAGGTTAGAGGTATCAGTGGAAGGAAAGTTCTTGGGGAAATTGTTGGCTGACAAGACCCACAGCCATCTGCTCTGCGAAATCGGGACTACCTAAGCTAATTATTTTGTCAAATAATTTTTTTGTAAAGATTAAGTACTTAACCTTATTTGAGTTAGGCTTTTTAGTTTTTTGAACCATTCAACGTACATGCTATAAATATCCTTTTGACAACATCTTCAAGACATTCACCCAGCCCCATCTGTTCGTAGTATGAAAACAACACATGAAGGCAGGACAGTATAGCGGACTAAATACATAAAACAAATTAATTCACAATATAGCAGTTTTTTTAGTTGGAAATTGCTTGTTTCCTATTACTAGTACCTTTTGTTTGATAGAAAGCCGAAACTCTTGTTTTGAAGCATCAACACAAGATTATAACCACTATTTTGTAGGCCTCCCATGTCCCTTTTTAGGATTGCCTAAACTTGGTTGTCATTTTTGCTCAAACTCCCCCCCCCCCACCTTTTTCTTTAAGTCGACTCGTTTCCTACCACCCTCTCTTTTTGGTTATCCTCAGGACCATGACTGTGCGCGGTGAGGTTGGAATCAATCATTCAGTACTCCAGATGCTCAAGCTTTTATATTTTTGGCCAAGCTTGACCTTGTGTTGGCCACCGTAATTTTCAATCATTGTCAAGGACAGTGATTTGTTAGCTTCCTGCTGCTTAATAGCCTGCTTTTATTTCTTTAGCTCCTTGCCGTTGTCACGGCTTCAGCAAATCTATATATTTTTTTTTTTCTTGCTCTGCTCGCAGCTTTCTCCATGGGCCTCTTCTGCTCCGAAAGGCATTACTTCACGCACACTAACTATAACACTGTTCACCTTCATCCTGCCTCGATCAGCAGAGGGAAAGGTCCTCTGTAGCACAGACAGGACTTTACAGGCTAGTATAGCATTGGAACTCTGAACAGGCTACGACCGAGAAAATTAAGCTATGGTCTACAAAGTCGTCGTCCCATCTCCCTCCTCTTCACACCTTCCACTCACCTGAATTGCTGTATTGTGCAGACTGAGGTTTGCATTGGATTTAGAACTATGTCTGCATACTACAAAGTACAAGTTGGTTAGAAAAAGTAAAAACCTTGCTGATTCTTGCCAGCCACACCAGTAAAGTACGATTGGACTCGTGTTTTTAAGTGTGCATCTGCTGCTATACGTGCTGCTAATTGAAACATGTTATCCTACAACAATTTGCTTGCAGTTTTTGTTGGGTAGGTTTGCATGCGACAGGTCAACTTTCTGGGGTGGTCAGAGCACATGCGTCAATTGGGAAGAAATGGATCTAATTTGAGGTGGCTCTTGTCCTTGTGCGTTGTTTTGGGGGTACTTTATCACGTCATTTGCACGCTTGAAACTGTTGCGATATCCAGAGCAAGCACAAGATAGCAGAAGAGCGCACATCACTTGATTTAAATCAATGTACAGGTATTTTTACTTCTAAAGGAGGCTTTCAAGCAAAATTAGCAACTGTTAATTTGTTACTCGCCAAAGTGTTTTCTGATGTTTGTAAACTGATAGTATACAAACCCTAGTTTCATCCCAGACTTGTCCTGCTATTTTTTATAGTTGGTGTCCAGTGCATCATGGTGGCTAGTGGAAGGGCATGTACACAAGATGAGCATTGGCAACGCCTAAAGCAAATGAGCCTGACCTGTTGGCCTTGCTAGTGTTTACCAGATGCTGGTTGTCTGACGAAGTGCCTTTACTGAAAACCGGTAACAGTCTACCGCAGTGGTTCCCGAACTGTGCGCCGCGGCACCCCGGTGCGCCGTGATGAGAAGCCAGGGGCGCCGCCGCGCACGATGTGGGAAATTGTAGCCGCATCGCAAGATGCGGGGGGGGGTTGAAATGCCACATCCCTAAAGAGCCGCCCCGGTGTGGTACTCACAACCTGACGAGTCAGAGGAAGGAGTCGGCGATATCGGGGCTCAGTCCTGACTGACACTGCAGACAGGCCAGGCTGTGCGGCACCTTCAGGCTGGGCGACGAGGTGTTGAGGGTCATGTCTTCATGACTTGCACAGGAGACGATTTGGGACGCTACCTCACCTTGATGACCCCTCAAGGTGTGAGACCATCTGTCTGGGACGCGGCCAGTGTCACCATCATGCCCAAACTATGGCGCACGCCTCCCCGTGGAATGCCAGAGGGGCTGCTGGCGCCCAGTGGGTCGTACACACAGGGAGAGGCGAGCTAGTGGCCAAATCGGCGACCATTGACTCAGAACCAAGTTTCAGTCCCGTGTTACCCACTTCAAACTGTGCGCTCCTGGGCACATCGCCGTAGCCGCTGCAAGTTTATGTAGCAAAACTGCGAATTCTTTGTCAGGCTTACATTTCCGTTCCTGGTGGATTTGCTCTCGTTGGTTCTTTATGCTTTTGAAGTATTTTGTTCTTGCCTCCGGGTCATAAACCCTTTGGGGTCTTCTGGGAATGAGCCTGTTGGTTCCCGTTCTTGAACCCTTTCCTTTCTGGTGCTCTTGCACCTTTGAGGTCCCAGATGCCTTGAACCTTGATTTCCGAATAATCTTGAACGTGTTGGTTCCAGGGGCTCTGGACCTCTGAGTCCTTTGATCATTGGTTGTCTTGGATTCCAGGGCTCCTAGTTGTCTTGGGCTATTTTATTCAGTCCCTGGTGTCCTTAAATTGTTGGTTCTTTTGCTCTGGAACCCTTAGATTTCTGCTGCTCTTGCTCTTTGTTTCTGGGTGTCCTCCGACCCTTCAGTTTTTGATGCTGTTGACCCCCTGGTTCTTGGTTGTCCTGAATCCTTCAGTGACTGGCTGGGCGACGAGGGAAGAAGCAGAAAGGATAGTGGAAGGATTGAAGAGGACAGATATAATAATATGCACAAAATACACACTGCAGCAAGTTTTGGCTTCCGGTAAAAAAATGGTGGGGAGCCGCGGCCAACTGCCAATTGGGTCAAGGGAGCCACGGGTCAAAAGTTTGGGAACCACTGGTCTACCGTATAAAGTCTCCTTGCAGACACTGCAAATGTTTTGTTCTGTTACACATTTTGCCAGCGTGTCCTGAATTTTAAATAGTCTTGGACGTTTTCGGTTTGCACTTTACTCTTGTATATGCAAATGTGGGTCACCTGGGTGTCTTACCAATTTCTAATAAATCTAGGAGTTATTCAGTGTTAACTTTTTTTAGGCTTGTGTAGCATCAAGATGGACTTGTCTGTGCTCAGACCTGCTAGCGCTTACACATTAATATTTTTTTCCCATTAGGATGGTAATGGCTACATTAGTGCTGCAGAACTTCGTCATGTGATGACCAACCTCGGGGAGAAGTTAACTGATGAAGAAGTTGATGAAATGATTAGGGAAGCAGATATTGATGGTGATGGTCAAGTAAATTATGAAGGTAATGTGCTTTATGTAATGTTTTTTATGACCGTTGCTGTTTAGATACCAGTCTTATTTGAAAGCTGGTGATTAAAACTGTTGGAAGCATTCATAGTTTAGTTTCTAGATCTTTCAGTTGGAGCTGCTTGTCCTCCGTATTGGTTTGCAAGCAGCCAATGAGTGGGACTTGAAATATTCATCCTTTCCGTAAATTTTGTCGTTGGCGTGTCAGGATTTTAAACTGCTGGAACCTCCAGATGTATATTTCTCATTGGCCAGTTCTTGAGTCCTCCTGTACTGCCCTTTAAATGTGTTGGCAGACTGGTCAACAAGGGTCTGGCTCAATAAAAGTCTTGTCAGACAGCAACTCCAGGCTCATCTAAATATAAGTAATTAATAAGAACCTTTCACTCAGTTTGAAGCTGCCTTAGCCTCTGCAGATATCAAGCCTACCTCAGATTCTCCTTACGCATGTCGATGGCAGACTCACTCATGTGCATTATCAAATTGCAAAAGTCCAGGTTCTGCCAAGGCAAGCATGCTCTTCCTGTGCACCTTTTAACATCCTGCTAGCCGACATACAAAGCTGCCATCTGTTCAACGTCTTACACTTTCACAAAACACTACTGTGTAGATTTTCTGACCTTCCCAAGAGGTATTGGTTGACCAGAGGGTGTTTAATTTGGTTCAAACAGCCACACAATCCGATGGGCTGGAGCTTCTAGAGGGCAGGGCAACCTGATTGGTTAAAACCTAAATATATATATATATATATATATATTTTTTTTTTTTTTAACAATGACTGTTACAAAACTAAGGTGCCTGCGGCCTATTCTAGTTTAACTTTGCATTGCTAGTATAAATGTACCAGGGACTCCCATCTTGATGGCAGGGAATTATTCCAGCATGTAAATCTAAGAACAATTCCAATACTGGAGAACTAAAGTAGGTAAGTATCTTATGACTATTCCCCTGTAGTAGAGGAAAATAAGCAACCCTCCCTCCTCCCCAGACACATGAAACACTACAACTGGGATGTTTCATATTCTGAATGTTTGTCACTGTAAAAGACCTGTGGGGCATGATGGGATTAAAGGCACAGTGCTAGTTTTTTTGTTAGGGTTTTCATTGCAGCCTACTAGCTAACAATGCTTTTCATTCCCTTGCCTTTTTCTGTCTTTACATTTCAAAAGTTAGCATTTTCTGTTTGGCAGAAATGTTGAATGTATATGGTTCATTTTAAATGTCCTTTCAGACTTGCACTTAAGGGCAAGGTCTGTTTAGAAATGGCACTCGAGACTGGGGCAGGGAGGGAGCCTGCTGTTGAACTCGGGAGAGAGAATCTACAGCCAGGCATCCTGATCTAGTGGCTCCAGTAAGGCAGTGAAAAAAATGTTGCCTCTTACAGCCTTGAATTTAATGTTTTCATCATGGTTTTATCTTTCCTTGGCGTTTCCAATATTGGCATACTGGGAGGTTGTGGATTGGCATTTGTGTTCGAACTCCTAGATTGGCTCAATTGCATGCAGAATAGAAATGGAGATATTTACTTTAATCCTCCATGGTAATTCCTATATGCAGATCAATCCATAACTTGCCATGAAACCAAGTTTAGTAATTACTAAATTATTACTATGTGTTGTAAAATTGACAGTCTTGGACACCTTGCCCATAGTCTAGGAGATGCCAGATATTGGTAGAAGCACATGGTTGGTTAGCGTCCAATTATGCCTAATTGCGTTCCACCCCCTCCCTCTTTGTCTGTAAAATTCCAACCTCCTAAAGTTGAACAGTTTATCCACCACACTCGTACTGCTTACCCAAAAATCTCCTGGGAATAGTGTCTCCGCTCAAATCCTGTGAAATGAGTATTCTACACGTTGCATGTGGCCCGAAGTCACTTCAGGACTGGAAGGACCAGACTGAAAACCGCATGATGCCGCCTACCGGTGCAATAGGGAATTGCTGAGGGAGGGAACCGCTATCAGACTGGCACCCACAAGGTGAAGAATTTGTAGGTAGAAGTATCCACTAGAAGAAGCATTACAGAAAGTAATTGGTCCTCTAAGCCCTATATTTTATAGGAGCAATTATGTTGGAAGCCACACCTCAAAGCATTGACTCAGCTGCTTAGGCTCTGCACTATACAAGGTTCTAGATCTTGGTTGTCTTAGTTTTTTATTCATGGGTAAGTCTTTTTTTGGGAGCCTTAAACTTTAAGATGTTGAAATGTGTAATGGGAGCAAGTGTTTGGTGGCAGTGGTTTTCAGTATTTCAAGATTGTGCCATTGATGTCAGTCTGCCCAATTTCCTTGTTAATTATAGTCTCAAATCACCCTATACAGCTAGTGCATTGTGGGCTCTAGGGAAGGGGAAACCTAACCCTAATGAAGGCTACTCTTGTGCAATGCTGGTTGTCCTTTACAAATGAGGTATTTCTCTTGTGCCAGATTGTGCTGTTACGGGTCTGGAGGTAAAGCTTGCTTTTTAAAATGCCCAGTTGGGTAAGGTCTATAAAGAGAAACGCAAGAGCCTTCCAAAGGCTACAGATTTGAAGTACTTGGGTGTTAACTTGAATTTTGTGACGTTCTTGCAAGGAGTGGTATAGTTAATAATCTTTGTACTCTATATTGCTGGATACCTAGTTAAATAACGTTTTTCTTTCTTTTTCAGAGTTTGTACAAATGATGACAGCAAAGTGAAGATGTACAGAATGTGTTAATTTTCTTGTACAAAATTGTTTATTTGCCTTTGTTTGTAACTTATCTGTAAAATGTTCCCCTACTGTCAAGAAAATGCATGTCTAGTTAGAATTCATTTTCTTTTTTTTATCCCATCTTATTCACCACAAAAAGGAACTTAAGAGGTGATGAAGTGACTATTGTTGCATGTGGCTTTTCCTGGATTTCACCAAAGCCCTTCTGCACATCTAAAACAAGATTTGACTTCTCAGACCATCTGAGTTGTATCTGAAGTTGGATATAAGCTACCATCTGTTATACCTGAAGTTGGATTTCCTTGGGAAGTATCTGCATTGTTGAAATGTAGAGCTTAGCTTTACATGGACTATGGACAGTCAACAATATGGAATGAAAGTTGCACTACAGCAAAACTAACGGGTGTATCATCCAGCCACTAGAACACTTATCTCATCTATTCTTATTTTGTACTGCTGTCTGTACCAGAAACCCAAATTCTAATGTACTATGCTTTTTAAACTTTGTTTAGCCACTTCTTTGCTTATGGCACAGTTTGCCTCAAATCCATTCCAAGTTGTACATTTGTTTTCCAATAAAACAATTTATCCATATTTGTATACAAATAATGGTTTCTGTTTTAATGTAGTTTAAATTTCAGCCTTTCACTCAATGACAGCCAAATTAAAGGAACACCACTTTCAAAGTCCAGTGGAAAGCACAGCATTCCTGCACATAGTCTCTGACCATTGCAGGTTAACCTCACTTTACTTGGGCCTTGGGACCGCCTACCTAATCGCATGTTGTGCAAGCACACCTTGGCAACAATTTCAAAGAATCTCATTTAGTGTGGCTGTAAATAAGAGTGACGGTCGCTTTCTTGAGCTCGTACTTAGACCTGATTTCTTTCTAGTTGAAAATAACTGCAGGCCGGGACCAAAAGGATTCCTATAACAGTTTGCACCCGGCTAGCTTGTCCACAGGTATTTGGCGCTCATTTTCCTCTGCTGTACACTTTGATACACTCATCCTATGGAAAGCAGTTTTTTGTTTAAAAAAAAAAAAAAACACCTTCCAGTGAGCTTTTATGTGCTGCATGATATTACAAGAGATGCAGTTTACAAGACGTGTAAAACTCTTCACTGCTCCCAATTTGGAGAAGTGCCAATGGGACTGTCCCTGGATTGGCATATCACCAGTCCAAACTGGCCTGAAGTAATTAGAGAAACAATTATGATGGATACTTGGAACTGAACGTCTTCGCCTTGTGAATAGCCCCAGGCATGTAGAGTTAATCTGGATATTTTTTTTTTATTAGCAATGCTCCTGCATGCCAGGAGGTGTGGTGCTCTGGAAAGAAGCACCACCCAGCAGGCAGTCTGATCATATCCACCCTGTGCCCCCCCTTTCACATGCAGATCCAGAGTTGACTCCCAGCACTTGTCTGATGGAGACTTCTAACTGCAGATTCTGTATCTTGGAATAACCCCAGGCATCAGATTGGATCTGGAAAATCTTGCATCATCTCTGTGCGCTAGTAGGTGGCATAAGCCGTCTCTGCATCTGAAGTTACTTGGGTGGTGACTATATAGGCACCACGCTGGTGTGCTGACATCTGCTCCTTTCTGTGCCAAAAGTGCACAGCTGATAAGTTCCTGCTATAGCTTTTGACTGCTTTTTTTTTTTTTTTTTTAGACTTTTCTAGCTTTGTCCACATCGTGGGCTAGTCTCAGGTCTCAACAAACCCATGGGGTTTAAATTGAAGAATGTCAAACAGATCTCTGTATCTGACCCACATTGGTGTGCCCCCCCCTCCCTTAAGGCCTATTCCTGCATCCAAAGGCGAGTCAAGAGCAGACCAAGCTTGTGGCAGTGCAGCACAAGACTGAACAGATCCCAAGGGTAATATCTCCGCTGGTTTCAAACCCCTAATGAACCCACTAACTATTGTCGGGCTCTAGGTAGTCATTTACTTCTGGTAAGTCCAAGAAGATGAGGCTTTTTTTTTTTTGTTCCCTCAACACAATGCTTCTAGACCCGGTTTTCACACTCAACCCCTGGAGCTGGCAGCTTGGTCAGCTCCATATCCCCAATTTCCCCAGAGTTGCAGAGACTAGTCAAACCCCAGGATTTCTATAATGCCATCAACTCCATCATGGGGCAAATGGTTCCCTCTGATCCTTCAGGCCCTACAGAGCCAAGGGGTGCCCCTGCTGATTTGCTGCCTGTGGGGGTTGACCTTGAATTCAGTTGGGCCTGCTGGATCCAGACTGACTGACAGGGTGCTGCCACTATTCCTGGTCCCAATTAAACCAACTCCATCCCCAGTACCACTGGTGCCATTTGAAGAGGACTTGGATGGTGTTGACACCAGTGCAGTCCAAACAATGGCAGCCCACACTGAACTTGGCATGCCCCTGGATAGACCCTTTTTTCTGGAAGGTGGGTATGATAGAGCATTATGGCCTCCTGGAGGCCAACTCCCATCAGTAGTAAAACTGGTACGAGGAGCTTGGTAACAAGTGGCCTTGACACTTCTACAGATTATAGCACGATTTCTCATATGGACCCTACCTCGAGGATGGCGCATCTTTTGCAGCAGTGATGTGCAGGGCAGAAGATGTCCTTAACCTATAGCTACTTTCAGTCAGTACCAATGTCTTGACGGGGCCGATGTTTTGTGTTTCTGAGTAAGTTTTGCAAGGGCCATGCTGACCTTTGAGGCCCTCCGTGATGTCTGGGGGCCTGGGCCGAGCCCTGCACAGGGGCTCCCATGCACAAAATTATTGCCCGCTGACATCCCCCCCCCCCCCCCGAGAGCCAGCCTTCTCTGCATCCCTCTCCTGGTGTAGACCTCGACATTCAAAACAACCCAAGCACATTCCCATCTACCCCACTGGATAGGAAAACAGATGGGCTTGATATTTGGGAAAGCAAGTCTTCTCTTACTCCAGCTAGGCATTACACACTGAATGTCTTAGGATGATTTACCTATGCCTTTAGTTGTGCAGCTGCTAGCCATGCTTCCCATAGGAGGGAAGCCATTCTGGCCCAGTCATTTGTTGGTCAGGACCTAGCTAAGTTCATTGTGTACTGGTCACCACAGACTCGCTAGTCCCCCGCCCCATCTTACCATACTTCGATGACTGGTTGAAGATGGGCTTGCCACAGGCAATCACCCACCTCCAAACTACGGCAAACCTTCTGCACATGCTGGGGGTTCACTGACCACAAGCCAGTGGCACCTGACCCCTGATGCACCTTTTCATCTGCGCCATTCCCAAAGCGGTTCAATTTCTGTGCTTATCTAGGGTAGAGTCCAGGGCATTCAGGCTCTGGTCCTGATGTTTCAATCTGTCCTGGATTTCAATGAAACTAACAGACTGCTGGGTTTGATGGCCTACTGTGTCCTGGTGGTGGACAGTGGTCAATGGCATTTGCAGGCTCTGCAGTGGGATCTGAAGTCCCAGTGCGCTCAGCACCAGGGGAAATCTGACCTCTTCCAGTTTTTGAAAGATTGCAAAAGATCTGTTATCGTGGATGACACTGCAATTGGATCAGCAGCAGGCCCCCTCCCCAATGGTGGTGACTGATGCGTCCCTTCCGGGTTGGGGCAGCCACCTGGGAGAGGTTGAGATGAGGACTCCAAAATCTCGGCTATCTCTTCTGGAGCAAAGGGCTATACACTTGGCATCGAAAGCCTTCCTCCCATCCATCATGGGAAGGCTGGTCCAGGTGTGCATGGAAACACCACCATGTGATATTACCGGGCAGAGTGGGGTCGTGGACCCATGTGCCAGGAGGCCCTGCACCTCCTGGACTTGGTGGGAGTGCAATGACCTCGCCCTAGTCGTGCAGTACCTGGCAGAATCTCTTCATGCCAGGGCAGACTAATTCAGCCATCAATGCCTTCAGATCAGGAATGGAATCTACATCCATCAGTGGCACTAATTCTCTATTGAGAATGAGGGGGAACTGTGGGCTCAGTCTATTCACCACAGCCTAGAACATGCAATGTCTGCGTTCCTCAGGCATTGGAGTTTTCCAAAGCTGCTCTTGTTCAGTAAAGCATTACAGCAAAGGACCAGATCTAGGTGGATAATCATCTATATTAAGATTTGCTACACATTGGCCAAGAAGAAGCCTCCAGAAGGTACGAGGGCTCACTTGATTAGAGCCAAGGCTGCTACACTGGCACAGGTAATATCTGTTTTGGACATGCGTCGGGTTTCGATGTGAGCAGCAATCCATATGTTGCCAAAACTCTTGGGTTTTAATAGCTCGGGCTGTCGGGAGGGGCATTCTGCAGATTCAGTCCTACAGAACACTTTGGTTTAAGCTAACTTCTTCGGAGGTACTGCTTTTGATCCATCCACAAAGTATGGACTCTACATTTAGAAGTATTCATCAGTAGAAAAAGGTAATTGCCTCTGGTAATGTTATGTTCGAGGCATATGAGCTGTAGATCATATGCTTTAGCATAGATCGCCATCTGGTGTTGGGCCCGGATGTTTGCACTTTGTTTTTGTTCGAAGAAGTCTTGCAGTCACGAGGTAGAGGACTCCTTTCGGTGATAGTGCGCATGGGCATTGACTCCATCCTTAGATTGTTTTTTTCTGCCATCGGATTCGCATGTGTATTGCTGCGGTTCAGTACAGTTTTGGGACCCCTTCGCGCAATTCATTACCCTCGACTGTATTGTTATCGATCGCGGTTCCTCATTCGATGTGCATCGTCTCACTTCGGAAAACTTTCGATCGGAAAACTCGTGGCAGGCTGTCGAGCCTACCCGTGCCAACCGCGCTAGCAGTCGATGGAACCGACTCCATTCAAGCTATGTCCCAGGTGTCGTGCTAAATTTCCACGCACCGACTTGCACGAAGTGTGCAATCTCTGCTTGTCCCCGGAACACGACAAAAAGGACTGCGATGCGTGTTTCATTCCGATCGAAAGACACTTCGTGATCGTCTGGCTCGACGCCACGAGATGCAACATCAGACAGATGCTGTTCCGGACATCTTTGGCGAAGATTCCGATGCCCAACAACCAGCTCAAGGGGTAGAGGAAGAAGAGCAGATCTCCGTTTCCGAAGCAGACTCAGACATGGAAGAAGACATCACTCCGGGCCAGCGTACCGTGAGTACAGATCCCCTGTGCCCATTCAACATGAGAAAGGCTCCTGGCCCTCCTTCACCCTCTGGTTCAGGTCAGGTTTCCGATGGCCCGGCTCCGAAACAGAAGCCTTCTGGCCAGCTGCGCCCTGAGGTCAAACCGACACCAAGACATAAGACCAAACATCTATTGGTCAACTTACCTTCAACACCGAAAGGTTCAGACCCGAAACCTTCCACACAGGTTCGGAGCCGAAACCTTCTAAGGCCAAAGATTCGGAACCGAAACCTAAGGCCAGAGACTCGGAACTGAAACCCTACAAGGCCAAAAACTTGGAGCCGAAACCCTCAAACCAAACACTCTGAGCCGAAACCTTCGACGCTCGGAGCAGAAACCTTTTGGTACCGAAATCGCCACGTAGGGAAAAAGACACTCTCCAAAGAGCCTTGGCCCGATGAGCCACCTTTGGACCCGAAACAGATGGTGATAAACCCTAAAACAGGACATATTCAGGCAACTCTTCCAAAAGAAACCTGAAAATTGCCCTATCAGAGGACTATCATATCCCTCTTAAGAAGGTGGGTACTAACCCATCTCCTTATATTCTACCTCCTTCTAACTTGGCTATCGCACCATTAAATTCACCACCACTTACACCTGACCCACAAGATGAAGGGGATTGGGATCAGGATGCACCCCAAGACACTGACCCTTGGGAGGATTACCACACAGATCCATATACAGATAATGACCCTGATTTTGTATCCCTCCTCACCTGATGACAACATTGGCTATGTTGAGCTCCTTAACAGGGCTGCTCATTATCATGGGGCAGAACTTCATAAACAGCCTTTAGAAGAGGATTTCCTATTTGAGACACTTGCTTCATCCCAAAGAGCCACTCATACATTAGCCATGCTAAAAGGCATGTTAAAACACAGACTAGGTATTTAAAGATCCTGTTAGGGCAAGAATAATCACACCTAGAGTGGATAAAAAATACAAATCTGCTCCTACCGACCCTGTTTATATTAAAGATCAGCTGCCTTTAGTTTCTCTTGTAGTCTCCAACGCACGTAAGGGAGCTAACTCACAAGCCACAGGAGACACCCCTCCTTCTGACAAGGAGTCCAAGCTTATTGATGCCTCTGGCAAAAGAGGCTTCACAGGCAGCAAACACCTGGCGCACTGTCAACGCCCAGGCGCTGCTAGCTCGTTATGACCGGGCTCATTACGATGAGCTAGAAAAAAATCATGCAACATTTACCTGACGAATATAAATCTAAGGCTAATGACCTTATTCATGAAGGTAAACTCATTACCAACACACATTTGATGTGCACTAGATGCAGCAGACACTGCAGCTAGTGCAATCAATACCAGCGTACTATTACGCAGATGCGTTTGGCTCAGAACTTCTGAATTTAAGCCGGAGATGCAAACCTCCATACTTCACCAACCCTTTGACAGCATCTTTTCGGCCCAGCTGTTGATACCTTGCTGGGAAAGATCAAAAAAGACACTGAGGTCGCAAAGTCCATGGTGGCTTTACAGTTACCTGCCAGAAGAGGTTCTTTTTGCTGCTCATTTTACAGGGATGGTTCAAAAATGGCATTCACTGATAATCCCTCCTCTTACAAGGGCAATAACCAATCCCCCCTCGCCCATAGGTTATTCTAGAGGAGGTTTTAGAGGGAACAATGGTAGGGGAAGAAGTAGTCAATTCCACACACTTCCCCCGCAAACAAACGGTGACTTCCTTTCGCTATCCCCCGATCATTCCACTCCTGTCGGGGGATGTCTCTCCCAATTCCTACCTGTCTGGAATTCAATCACCTCAGACAAGTGGGTGCTACAAATTATCCAATATGGTTACTGCCTGGAACTTACAAGCACTCCCCCAAATATTCTTCCAAGAGCACATGCAATGTCACCAGAACATCTAACCCTCTTAAAGCAGGAGGTTCTATCTTTGAAAAACATGCTATAGAACCAGTCCCATTAACATATCGAGGGACCGGGGAATACTCCCTGTATTTCTTGATTCCCAAAAAGGACGGCTCTCAGGCCTATACTAGACCTCAGACAGCTAAATCTGTACATACGATCGGACCACTTTCACATGGTCACACCAACAGGTGCTCCACTACTTCAACAAGGCGACTTTCTGGCCACACTGGACTTAAAGGACGTCTACTTCCATATTTCCATTCCCCCCGCTCACAGAAAACATCTCGGGTTTGTGGTGGACGGACATTACCAGTTCAAAGTTCTCCCATTCGGGGTAACTACAGCACCCAGGGGTTTTCACCAAGTGCCTGGCAGTCGCAGCTCATCTAAGACCGCACATTCATCTCTTCCCTTACCTAGACAACTGGCTGATAAAAGCCAAATCACAACAAAGCTGCCTACACCACACTCGAAAGACAGTCCAACTGCTGCACGACTTGGGATTCACTGTAAACTTCAGTCTCACCTCCAGCCATCCTACACACAACTGTATCTAGGAGCCACAATACACTCTAAGCTCTAGCGTATCCCAACCCAGTCAGGATCTGCAACATGCAAGCTCTAATATCAGTTTCAGCCTCAACACTCATTACCAGCCAGAGTGTTCATGCAATTGGTCGGAATGATGGCTTCTTGCATTTTAATCGTTCCCTATGCAAGACTTCAAATGCGTCCTACAAGAATGTTTAGCACGTCAGTGGAACCAGGCTCAAGGTCAGCTGTCAGATCTGGTGTTTGTAGATGGCCGCACTCATTGCTCTCTGCAGTGGTGGAACGTACAAAACCTTTCCAAGGGGCGGCCATTCCTCGACCCGGTTCCAGAGATAGTGCTAACAGCAGATGCATCGCTCACTGGTTGGGGAGCTCATCTGGAAAAACATACCATTCAGGGCATGTGGACTCTGCAACAGAAACAACTCCACATAAACTATCTAGAACTGCTAGCAATTTTTCTAGCATTGAAAGCCTTTCAACTTCATCTAATAGGCAAAGCTGTCCTAGTTTGCACAGACCACATGACAGCGATGTACTACATTCAAAAACAGAGGGGGGGGGGACACACACACTCTCCAGCTCTCACAGTTGGCCCAGAGCATCTGGAGATGGGCCATACCTCACATATCTCCTTGCAGAACACCTTCCAGGAGTAAACCACCACATTGCAGATCTGCTCAGTCATCGGCGACAGCAGATCCACGAATGGGAACTCCACCCTCAAGTTCTCCTCCCATTCTTCCGAATGTGGGGCTTCCCAGAGCTAGAACTGTTCGCCACCCACCTAAACGCAAAATACCCAAACTTCGCGTCCAGGCATCCACACCCATTGTCCAAAGGCAATGCTCTATGGATGAATTGGTCAGGGATATTTGCTTACGCTTTTCCACCTCTCCCACTCATTCCGTTAGTGGTTCAGAAACTCAAACAGCATTCCCTAACACTTATCCTAGTTGCTCCCACATGGGCCCGACAAACCATGGTTCACAACTCTGTTGGAACGATCGGTAGTTCCCCACCAAAAACTACACCTCCCCCCAGTTTCTTACGCAGAATCATGGAGAGATAAGACATCCAGATCCCAATCAACTCCACCTTGTGAACTGGCACCTGAAATCCTAGAGTTTGGCTACCTTAATCTTCCGCCAGACTGTATGAATGTTATCAAAGAGGCTAGACGCCCTACCACAAGAGCATGCTACGCAGCAAAGTGGAAAAGGTTTGTCGTTTACTGTAACAACAATCCTATCAATCCTCTAGATGCTTCAATTCAAAACATCATTTGCTATCTATTGCACCTACAACGTTCCAATTTAGCGTACACATCCATACGCTTACATCTTGCTGCATATCTGCAAAATAGACAGCACTTGTCTCTTTTTAGAGTGCCTGCTATTAAAGCTTTTATGGAAGGACTTGACTCATTCCCCCCCCCCCAGACTTCCACCTTCTCCAGTGTGGAATCTCAACATAGTCCTTGCAAGACTTATGGGTCCACCCTTTGAGCCATTGCACAAATGTGAAATACAATTTCTCACCTGGAAGGTAGCCTTCCTTATAGCCATCACTTCTCTAAGACGAATCTGTGAGCTTCAGGCACTAACCATAGAGGAACCATTTTTACAAATACACCAACACAAAGTGGTTCTTGGGACTAACCCCAAATTTTTACCTAAAGTCATCTCTGCCTTTCATATCAACCAATCTGAGTTGCTTGTGTTCTTCCCTCAACCAGATTCAGTGGCAGAACGTGCCCTTCGCACATTAGATGTCAAAAGAGCATTATTATACTACATAGAACAAAACCTTTTAGGAAAACCGAACTACTTTTTGTTGCTTTTGCTCCGCAACACAAAGGCAATCCCATATTAAAATTGGGCATTGCAAGATGGATAGTTAAGTGCATTCAAATATGCTACATTAAAGCTAAACGCACATTAACAATTCCCCCTAGAGCGTACACTACACGCATTCTTCGGAAACATACCCATAGATGTCATCTGCAGAGCTGCAACATGGTCTACACCACACACATTCACAAAACACTATTGTGTTGATGTGTTAGCAAGAAAACAAGCTAGTGTGGGCCGGGCAGTTTTACGTACACTATTTCAAACCACTGCAATAGCTACAGGTTAGCCGCCGCTTCAGAAATAACTGCTTTACAGTCTATGCTAAAGCATATGATCTACAGCTCATATGCCTCGAACGGAAAATGCTACTTACCCAGTATGCATCTGTTCTTGGCATATAGAGCTGTAGTCGTATGCGCACACCCGCCTCCCCGGGTATCTTTACCTGTTGCAGTGATATCTTACTTGGATACAATTTACATGGACATCTATCTTTACTAACTCCATCATCACCCTTTATGGCAAAACAATTTAAGGATGGAGTCGATGCCCATGCGCACTATCACCGAAAGGAGTCACCTACCTTGTGACTACAAGACTTCTTCTAACAAAAACAAAGTGCAAACATCTGGGCCCAACACCAGATGGCGATCTATGCTAAAGCATATGACTCTACAGCTCTATATGCCAAGAACAGATGCATACTGGGTAAGTAGCATTTTCCTTCTAGTGGATAATATAGCCCCAGATTTCTCCTCACCCTCCTATTGCCCCATTCTGTGGAGTAGATGTTGTCCAACTATAAAAAGGTCTCCGATCTGCACACGGGCGTCTGATTCCTAGACTCTGCATCCAGTTGAAAAACTGCAGTGGTGCCATATATGTGGCTCGTGTCTCACTTGTGGAGCAAGACGGTCTATGCCGTGCCACACAATGCCACCTATTTGTCTGCAGGAGCAGTGCTCCGAAATCTCTAGATTGTCTTGTGCTATTCACATGGTGAATCTGCGGCTATAGTATAGACCAGAAAGAGCATTATCAATGGGAAGTAACTGAGCATATGTATGAAATACTTGTGCCTGGGTTGAAGAGAGCAGTAGCTAACTTGTTTACAGCTTGTTGGACCTCATTAGGAGTAACTGGTAGCCAGGCACACACTACAGGTAAAACTCCTTGCAAGTTTATTGAAACTATTAGAACATTTCGGTATGCACTCCTTATTGGTGTGGTGGGCTAAAACAGCTACTAGGTGAGCGGTCCCCTGAAATCACATTTTTGTACAACTTTTTAGGTCTCCTACTAGACAGCACATGCGCGGTCAGTTGCGAGATATTGCTAGCTTACTTTGGAGTTCTCCCATTTGCTTACCATTGGTTGGCTTTGTCATTTGTGTGCTGCTTATTTGTTAGCTTGTGGGCTTTCCTTCCTTTTGTTTGTTCCTCTCCTGGATCATGGACTCATGTCTTTCCATTTCGTTCTTCAGGCGCTACTTTTTTCATACTCTACAAGAGTAAATGTGTTTCAGCTGTCTCATTCCTGTACTACTTTCCCCCCTGCTATGCTCTGGTGTTTTTTGCCTGTGTGGCTCCCCCATTCCATGCATTGCTTTCTTGCCTGTTTGCCCTGTTGCTTCCCCATACCGGCTGATTTTTCAACTCTCCGCGCATGCATTCTCAAGGTTGCTTCCACCTCCACAGGCCACTGCATCACGTTTTTTCCTGTAGTTACAGGTCCAACTTGGATTGGTAAATAAAATCATTTGTACTTTTATAGGCCTGTCTGGTGTGTGCCTAGAAAATTACGCTTTTAAAAATGCTATATAGCATAAGGGTGCTGTTGGAAGGTGGTTTATTAGTAGGTGCGGGTAGGTAACTACAGCTAGTAACACCACGATCACAAATGAGGTCTAGTGAAATCTCAATTTAATCCTTGCTCAACCCTTGGTAGCTTGGCTGATGAGCAGTCGGGCTTAAGTTAGGCAGGTGTGTAAAACATTTTAATATCCCCAAAACAATAAGACACAGCACAATGAAAATCCAATGTGAATTTATAAAAATAGAAAAGTTTTGTCTCTTTAAAAATGACACCAAAAGAGCAAAAATCCAATGTAGGGAACCTGAGATTTAAAATTTTTTTTTTTTTAATTATAGATCTTATTATTGAGCAGTTATTTGAGAATCGCAGATCGTCAGCAAACCATTATGTAAGACATTTTGGGCTGCTTGCAGGTGGCCCGAACCTCAAATGTCAGTGTGAACCCAGTCCCTATCCCCTGGGGTGACTCAATGCGTGGCAGGTCATGGATTCCTCGTCTGATTGCTGTTGTGTCCCAGCTCCCCCCCCCCCCTTATCTTTCTCTCCTATCTTTCTTCCTCTCCCAGTATGTCTGTACCCCTGTACTGCGTCCATAGTCTCCAGATCTTGTCGAATTTGCGCTGGCAGCCCCGGGACTGATCTGCTGCGTGCTCTGCCAGTTGACACCAGTCAGGGCCTTCCTCCCAGTCTCGGACTGTGGGAGGCCTGTTTGTTCCCCAGAGTCTAGCTAGGTTGTGCTTCGCTACCCCGGCGGCCAAGTTTAACCAGGTGTGTAAATGTTTGAGCCACTTCTCCTCCCCTGTTATGCCCAGTAACTGCCATTTGGCCTCAAGTGAGACCGATAGGCCTGTCATCTTTCCCATCACTTCTATTATTCCCGTCCAGAAAGTTTGAATCAGTGGGCAGGTCCCAAGTGTGTGGTAGAATGTGCCTGTATTGTCGCCCCTGGTGCAGTCAACCGAGTCGCTACAGCCCATCTTGTGAACTCTAGACCTGGAGAGGTATGACAGATGTAATATCTGAAGCTGCACAAGGCGGAATCATGCTCGTATGGCTATTTCTCTGGGGGCTCTGTAATGCCTCACTCCACTCGCCATCCTCTAATGGGGAACCACATTTTCTGTCCAGGCCCCTCTAAGCGGGAATTGATTCTCTGGTGTATTGTTTATTTTTCTATATATTAGCGAGACTGCCTTAGTAGGCATAGGGTCTAGGAGCAATCAGTCCTCCATGGGGGAGAACTCTATCTGTTCACCCTTTAGCAAGTGGCATTTCAAGGCGTGTTTTAGCTGCCAATACCGAAATCTCTCCCTGCTTTAGGTCTTATTCGGACTGCAGATCACTGAATACCATTTTGCCCCCTCTTCAGACATCTCCTAGTTTGTCTATCCCCATTATATGCCATCTCGTATGCGTACGCAACTTGTTCACTTCTCTCGGGCTATCACTGTCCCATAGTGGGGTTTCCTCCGCTTTGTTGTGCCATCCCAGTCTTCGGTTGGTTGCTATCCACGCTTGCTGTACTGCAAGAGTGTGGGACAGTGATCCTTTCTTTGCTCTTCCATAAAGGAGGGCCGGGTATCCTCCAGCCCCATGGCCAGACGGTCGACCCTGTATGCCGGTTCGTCTCTCTAAATACCCATTCATTCACTGCTACCAGCTGGGACGCTCAATAGTAAGCACGGAGATCTGGGACCGCAAGTCCACCATCAAAGACTCTGCATTGCAGTTTAGTTAGGGAGATTCGTGCTGCGCCTCCATCCCATACAATGATCTCACTATGCTATTGATTTTACGAAAATGTATGTCAGATTTTGTACGGTGTTTTGTAATATGTAGAGCATGCATGGGAAGGTGGTCATTTTGAAAAGCACTGCTCTTCCCATCAATGAAGGGGGTAGTGTATGCCAGTGTCGGTCTGCTTGGAAGCGTTCAGAACCCGGGCCGGGTAGGCGAAGCCGGACCCGATGGAGGCCCGGGTAAAACGCTGCCCGGAGGCCCCCCCCCCCCATTTGCATGCTGGCGGGGGCCAGGATTGGCCCCCCTCAAGCAAGGCGAGCCTTCCCCCCCGCCCCCCCCATCAGGGGGGGGATAAAAGGGGGCCAACGGCCCGAGTAAGCACATACACCCCCCCCCTCGCAATAAGGAAGGAGAAGAATCGACAGTCGGCTGGCTGGTGGATGACCCTTGGACGACCCTGCTGAGGACTATCACGGAGCAGAAGACGGCCTGCTGGTTTCGCGCCCTTTTTCGCCGGAACAGCGAGTCCATGGGCCTCTGCCTTTGTCGCCACTTCCAGCGGCAGTCAGCAGGACCCTGGGCAGCGTGAGCAGAGCCTCCACGCCCGCCATCCCCAGCGTGCAGCCTTTGTCGGTGGAGGCAGCATGGGAAGAGCCTCCACCTTCTTAACATCAACAGCAGTTTCGGTGGGGAAGGCTTCCTGCCGTTGTGGGAGTCACTGGAGCGGCGACCTCTCGACCGGACTAAATCGGCGGTGGGAGCGGTGTGACCAGAGCCTACACCCCCTCACCTTCAAATGGCCGGGGCGCGGCGGGGGCAGCGTGAACGGAGCCTCCACCCCCGCCTTCGTGTCGGTCTGCTTGGAAGCATTCTAACTTGGGGAGTAGGTTGTGGTCCAGGAAATCATTCCCCCCACCCCCTCTGGTTATGTAAATCCCCAGGTATCTGAACCAGTCTGACCCCACTGGGGCTGGGCAGCTGGCTGGCAGGATTATCTCACCCTTAGAGCAGGAAGATCCAGGATTTATCCCTGTTAATTTGATAGCCAGCATAGCGCCCAAAAAGAGAGAAGATGTGGAGTATTCTTGGTATAGAGAGACTGGGCTTCGTCACGTATAACAGGATGTCGTCCGCATATAGGGATATCTTTTCCTCCCATTCCTGTTCAACTGTGATTCTGCGGATTAGGGAGACTCCTCGGACCCAAGCTGCCAGGGGCGCTAGGGCAAAAATCATGGGCAATAAGGGGCGTCCCTGCTGCGTGCCCCTACCCAATTAGAAGATGCGGGAGGTAAAGCCATTCACACGTACTCTGGCCAGTGGTGTGGTATATAATAGTCGGACCCAGAAGCAAAAGCTGAGACCAAAACACAGCTGGGGCATTATGGCGAAGATATAGTCCCATTCGACGTGCATCTAAAGAGAGGATGGCTGTATCCTCTATTTCCTGTTCTGCCGTCAGGTGAATTACCCCCTATAGTCGTCTCAAGTTCAGGCGGGTTCTCAGTTGCAGCATAAAGCCATATTGGTCTGGGTGAATCAATGACGTTATAACCCCGGATAGGCGGTTCGCAAGAACCTTAGCTAATATTTTGGGTTCAACGTTCAGCAGGGAGATAGGGTGACGAGGCACCATCTGTCGCTGGTTTGACCTTTTTCGGGATTACTACTATAGTCTCTGTCCTCTGGTCTTCTGGAAGGGTTCTGAAGTCTCTGGCCACTAGGAACATATTGAGGAGATGGGGTGCTAGTTTCTGGGACACCTTTTTGAACAATTCGGGGTAGACTGTTGGGTCACGCTGCTTTCCTGGATTGTAGCCCCCTGAGTGCACCCACTATTTCCTCCACTGTAAAGTCGCTCTCCAAGGTCTCTCGGTCCTCTCAATAAGGTATTGAACGTCATAGTTTCTAGGGGTTCTTAACAGTCTGTGCTGGACCTAAGGGACTTGAAAGCATGTATGTTCTCATAGTAGGTTGCAAATGCTTTGGCTATCTCTATCCCCGTGCGTATTCCATCTTCGGGGTCATGGATCTCCGTCACCCAGCCTCTACTAGTGTCCCACTTGTCTAACCAGACAATAAGTTTTGTGGCCTTGTCTCCCTCTTCGTAAAGCCTTCTTTGCACTGCTTGTCGTTTTATGTATTGTAAAACTAGTGTGCGTTTAATCTTGGACCCCAAGCCGTTTACATTCTAGGATATAATTTTAATAGTATTTTGCTTATGTTCCCCCATCAATCAGTGTATCATGGGTTCTATCTTTTCTGATCCAGGTCTCATGACCTGACACGGGTTCACCCTTCCCTCCCCCTCCTTCTTGCGTGTGTCATCGGAGTCTCTATGCCTCACCGAACTGCTACAGAAAAATCAAAGAAATAAACATTCCCCTCACCTCCCCCCTCTTGCAACCCTGCACTTTGGGATTGTAACTACCCACCACCCCAATTTGCAGAGCGCCTGTCGCCCTTAACTGTAATTAAACCATTTTAGGGGGTTTGCTGCCCTGTCTCATAATCTCCCTAAACCCTCGCAGCCCGCTGGCCCCCCTTTTTCACCAGGACCCCACCTCGTCCACCCCTATCTTGTAGGATCAAGCCGCACCCCCGCTCGCCCAGCCAAAAAGGGCCAAAGATTGGAATAGAGTCCGTCTCAATCCCATCTGTCCATCTCCCTCCCACCCCCAAGGTCCCATCATGCATGCTATACCGAGTGTGTCGCTTGTCACCGGGCGTGCAGGTGTATCCTGTAGGTTCTGAATTCTGGTTGCATAGTCTACCCATTCCTGTAACTAAGGATTAGCTTGGATCAGCTCTGAGTTTTGCTGGGGGGGGTGGAGGGGTTGTCTTCTCGCCTGTTCCAGGGGATGTCTTCCTCAGTCCCTTTTGGTTCCTGCGTTCTTGGGTGCGCCACCCGTCCAGCCAATCCCAGGCCTCCGAGGGCGAGTGAAGGAACCAGGATTTCCCCTCCGTGAGGACTTTAAATTTGGCGGGATATAGCATCATGTATTTCAGGTCTTTTCCCCTGAGAACTCTTTTGACCTCCTCAAAACTTCTTCTCTTTTTCTGGTCCTGTAGGGTGAAATCCGGAAAGAAGCGAATCGTGGAGTTTTCAGATTTGAAGTCCCCCTGTGTAGAAGCTTCCTGAAGGAGTGCATTTCGGTCCCAGTGGTTGAAGATATGAGCTATTATAGTGCGTGTTGGGGCCCCAGGTCTCGGCTGTGGGATCGGTGCCCTGTGCGCCCTTTCGACCGAGAAAACTTTGAGAGATGTTTGGGGCGGAGATGGGTCGCAATCAAGTCTTCCACGAGTAAGTCAATGCTCAGGGCTTCCACTCCCTCAGGCACCCCCACAATGCGTATGTTATTGCGTCTTGATCTCCCTTCCTGGTCTTCGACTTGTGCTTCCAGCACTTGTTGTTTGGATAGTTTGAGCATTTGCTCCTCCAGGGACTTGGAGGAGGTCTGGAGAGCTCAGATGTTTGTCTCCACCGTTTTCACCTCTTCCAACATCTTTTGAAAGTCTGCCCTTAGGAGCACCACTTCAATAGTAACTAAGTCTATCTTGGGCTCCAGGGAGGATTTAAGGTCTTGTATCGCCATCATGATCGCCCCCAGGGAGTCGTCGTGTTTGCGGGTATGTTCACCTCCCCTTGGTGGTGCCTGGGGACTGCGTATATGTCCATTTTGTTTGTTTGCAGTGGTAGCTGCCCCTTAGGTTTCACCATTTCCTCTATTCTCTGGGTGGGTTGCGTCTGTGCCGCTATCTCGCTTCTCCACCTGTGTTCACGATGCGGTTGTGAGCCAGCATTTCACTGGCTTGGTTTTGGGTCACTGTACCGTTATCAGGGCAGCCAGGGGGGGATCCCCGGATGTTAATATACTGGTTGAGGATTTATTGGTTACAACTCCGCCAGGAGCACCGTTCTCTTTGTTTATTGTTCTGGGGGCCAGGTTCATCAGTTGTGTGTGGCCGTGTTGTGTGGAGCGTGCTTCGTTGTCCCCCTATTCTCAGGGCTATGTGTTCACACGGCAGCACGTAATCAATTATGCTCTTTTCCCTCCAGTACCGAGGGCTGGCTACTGCCGGAATGGGAGGGGGGGGGGGGGGTTTCCAAGAGACTGCCGCTGCCTATGTGCAGTATTATGACTCTACCTAAGAGCCCCCTCACATGGCCTCTCGACATTTCATTAAAGGATCTCTGATTACCTGTCAGGGCCTCAGTTCAATTGGTGGGATGAGTTGCAGCACTTAGTCCTGGGCTTCTCCTGCCCCACACTAGGACAGTTCCTCTTCCTCCCTTGGGAGCAGCTCGGGGGGGGCTTACATCACTTCACAGTGGAAGGCTGGGCCTTGTATTTTCCACCGGTCAGGCCTAGTTGCGGCAGCGCTGCAGGGAAGCTGTTTGCCCTCCTACAGCCAAGGATCGAGGCGCTGCGCCTCTCTGGGCCACAGGCAAACCCTCCCCCCCCGCGTCTGTCCAGGACACTTACCATATCTGATCGCATCCTCTCCGCTGAAGTCGGAGGGGTGTCGATCAACTTGGGGCTGTCTCCACTCGCCTTCAAGGGGCCCCCCCCCCCCTCTCTGCCGGCCCGCTCTGGTGCAGGCCGCCTCGCCGTAACGGTCCAGCCTCTGCCACGCTGACTTCGTCCGGATGTCTGTGGTGCTTCCCAGAGGACTGGACCCGGCTCGTTTCAAGGCATGGCGGCCTCTTTAAGGTCTGAGTGTGTTCTTCGGCTATCTCTGTACCGGATAGCGGACCTGATGGTGGGCCATGAGCTTCTGGCTCTTGGGAGCTCCAGTGCTGTCCAGCCATCTTTGTCGGTGCCAGGCCACGCCCCGAGATATGATTTTTTAAAGTTTAAATTAAAAAATGTGCTTTCTTACACCTAAAGTGTAAAGCACCAACCACAGCTATTTGGTTGTGCTAGACTTGAACAGTCAAAGTTTCAGGCAGACCACGATGGAGTGTGGGTTCGATACAATGAGTGGTTGGGCCCGGTTAAGTTTTTACCTTCTGACTTAGTAACGTTTTTGGAGCTTTTCCTCACGACGTCAATGTGATCGGGCCTTCTGATTCAGAGTCTATTTGACGACACTGGCCTGCTGCAGCGTGATGCCATTGAGTCCTGGAGGTGTTTCTTAGTCGGTGATGAGCTCCAGAGCTTTCAGCTGAGCAAAACTGTGTGGTCAAGCAAAGTCACAGTTTGAAGTTGTCAGCTTCACTCTCCTGGTCTATGCCAGTCTTCTTGTGCAACGTTTATTTACTAAAGTTGGCAAAAAAATCCCAAACTTTCAGACCTTATTCTGAAAGATTCCTTGAGGGTCACAAAGGGTCTACAGCACCAGCCAAGGGTTCAGATGCTCTGTTTGCCTCTTGGGGGGTCTGGGACTCCAGCTCCAACTCCCACAATGCACCTGGTCAATCAAAGTAAAATCCAGGTGAAACCGGTCAGCTGAAGTTGTCCTTGAAGTGGATGTTGCAGGTGGCTTCTTCTGGCACTTTTCTACCTGTTGCTGCTCAGGGAATCCACTCCTTATCCTTCAAGACATGCTAAGGCCTTCTGTTGTGAAGCCTTTAGTGTGCAGTCCTTCTGAGTGCAGTCCTCTCTTGCGCACTCCAAGGTTCCCACAGGGAAGTCCTTCTTAAGATGTTTTCAGGCAGGGATCGGAGGAACTCTTGCAGCTCTCCCTTATTTATTCCCTGTTCGGGGCTGGCAAGAGGGGGACACCCCAACCAATGGGGTTCAAGTTGCCACCTTTCTGCCATGACCAGTTCCTTGGAAGGGTGGCATCTTTTCCCCCCAGAATGCACATCTCTGCAACAGTCCAAATGGAGAAAATCTCGCCTTGAAGTTCAGGTCTGGCTAACCCAACCCACAGGTGTGGCTAACCTTTTTCCTATACTCCCCTTCCAGCCCCTCTCCTAATCTAGAAGGGCTACCTTCTGGCTGTGGCCCAAGGAAGTGGGGGATGGCCTTGGTCCTGAGACATCTGGGCTTTTCCCTTTGAAGACAAAGTTTATCTCCCTAGCCCTCTTCCTGTCCCTGGCTTATCCAAGAACCAAATCTCCCACCAGATGGCTGTATTGTTTCAGTCCCAGGCCTCTTCACTCCTAATCAGGGAGCAGCTTGGCTAAGGCTGTTAGAGGCTGGCCAATCTGCTACAGGGCTGCTTTAGGTAGCTTCAGGAAAGTAAGTTCTAAAACTCCTTTCCTGAACTAGTTATAATAAATTTTGATTCTGGAAGCAGGAGCAGCGTTTCACTGAGAGGAGTGGGAGCCAGCGCAAGGGGATCAAGGTGAGACTGAGTAGATTTAGTGGTCCGTGTTCCTCCCCATCCCCCCAGCTCTCCTCCTCTGTCCAGCTTTACAGCCTGTGTCCCTTGCTGTGTTACGGGTGTGTGGTGGGGTGCAACAACTAACCTTAATTTACAGGGCAGGGCTTTGCTGCAGCATCCGCCCTCATTGCTGGTAGCTGCTAAGTGGCTGGGCGTTGACTGCTCCTGCGACCCCCCACTGCCTGCACCTCTGCTGACCCACTGCCCTCACTCCACCTAAAGCAGAGGACAGTGGGTGAGAGGTACTGTAAATGTGTCAGGTCCTGCATTGGAGAGCAGCAGTAAGGGCTAAAGGGAGCCAGCAGTGGGAGCAGGAGTTACAGGCTTAGCCCCCAGGAAGTGGCCCAACCAGGATCGGCTGCGACTTGCGGCGTGGGTGAGCACCAACACTGCACACAGCCAATCAAGTTCCCCACCTTTTGTATCCTTCTGTGCCCACTTTGTCCATCTCCCCTCAGTGTCTCCCAACCTTTCAGCCCCTCAGTCTTTGCCTATGAAGCAGCCTATTAAGCGGCCTACTAAACAGCCATTGCTGCCTCATCCCAATCAACAAGCTTCCACAATCTGATACCAGTCACCTGCCTTCTACCTCCAAAACAGCCCTTCAGTACTACGGTGCGCTTGTGCCCCCTGGGAGGGGTGAGGCGGCACAGCCTGGACAGTCAAGCCACATACCTCCCCAGAAGTGGTAAAGGTGGACTGTTCCTGCTGGCTGGACTGCACAACCACTAGTTTGTCAGCGTGTCCACATACCCCTGCCCGTCATCAGCCAACAATCAACCTTCAGTAATCCTGGCTCTACCAGCCTCCCTTAGGCGTGCATAGCCGCTCACCTCAAACACGAGATGATGGACGGAGCGCTGAAACTGTTCAGACACTCACCCCCCCCCCCGTCACAGATCTGGGTTGAATCCATCATCATTCTTTAGCTCACTTCGCCACCTTAGTTCAGACCCAGCTATATACAAATCAGTCTGCCTCATGGGGACAGTCCAGCCCGAACTGCCAAGCCAGGTCTTCCCTGAACCGGAAACAAGCATCCTGGGACCGGTTTCTGGGTAACACCCTTCATCAGCCAGGCTAGCTTGAATCCAGTGGCAAAGTGAGCAAGGGACCCACGTCTGGGCATACCCTGCCAACTTACGGTGAACAAAGCAAACACAAGGAGATGATGGACGGAGCGCTGAAACTGTTCAGACACTCACCCCCCCCCCCCGTCACAGATCTGGGTTGAATCCATCATCATTCTTTAGCTCACTTCGCCACCTCAGTTCAGACCCAGCTATATACAATCAGTCTTGACCCTGTGCCTCATGGGAACAGTCCAGCCCGAACTGCCAAGCTAGGTCTTCCCTGAACCGGAAACAAGCATCCTGGGACCGGTTTCTGGGTAACACCCTTCATCAGCCAGGCTAGCTTGAATCCGCTCACCTCAGAGGACCGCCAGAGCTGTCTCCTCAGTTTGTGACAGGGCACAAGGGTAGGACAGAAGTGCAGAGTAGAGAGATCCATCCAAGGGAACCACAGTAGGAATGAGGTCACAAAGCTCTGCACAATTAGAAACACGCCAACAACTTCATAAAACCGCCAAAAGGACAAGCTCCTATACCCCAGCAAAGTGGGGCCTGAAAGCTTGAACTGCGCCCAGCAACGAAAAGAACCACTGCTTGGACATCTTCAAGGGAGACCTGCTCCAAGATCACAAAGAGGACGGCTGCACCCCAGGAGGGCGCAGGAATATTAGGGGGTACTTCGGCCTGGATGCCACGACCGATACAATCATGTCAATTCATGCAAATCCTTGCAAAAAAAAAAAAAAACATTACGGGCAAAATGGCAGGCCTACTCCGCATGCCTGGAGCTAAATATTAAATCTGGTTAAAAATTTAACAGCATCATTGACATCCCACAGCCTGCGTTGCTCATGGGCCAAAAAGTGTGCGTCCTGTAAGTGACTGTTTCCTGACATGACTCTAGCCTCCGGGAGAGCGAAGAGCCTAAGGAGGAAACTCATGGCCAACCAATCAGCAGAGTGTTACCACTCAGTCCGAAGATAATAGTGGGAAAAGGGGCAGGCAACTACAGCTGATTTAATAATGAGCCCCTCAGAGACTGGCTCAGGTCACCATAAACTGAGAAGCCAATGCACCACCTCAGCATCTCCATTCAGGCCTATCTGCAACACCCCCTGATCACCAAGTGGGGAAAATATGCTGAGATGTGAGAGATGTAAAAGATGGGAGAGAAGGGGGTGAGGTGAAAGACTGGTTGCGGGGTTGAGAAAACCAAACTGGACGGCTGGCCCCAAAAGCCAGAGAAAGGGCCCAGGACTTGGCCTAAGTGGGGGGGGCCTGGCTATAGATCCAGTGGCATTGGAAGTACTGTCTGGGGTCTCCGGTCCATGCAGAGGCTCTCGAGAAGGCTCCCCCGGCAGAGGTAACCTGTGCTGATCAACAAGGTGAAAGGTGCTCCTTGTCCAGCTGGTGCTTGAGCTTTTCAAGCTCATGCTTCATCCAACAAGAGCTAGTCCTAACCCCAGACTCTATGGAAAAGAGGCCTGCTACGCTGCCGCAAACAGGTGCTGGCAAACTTTAATAAAACATTAGAAACCATGGCCAATGCAGCACTGCTGTCTGCAGATAAACTAGAAGTGAAAATCTCCATCCTACAGACGATCGCCACCTTACAAGAATCAACTGCAAACTGGATCGTCTGAATAACCTAATAGTCAGCACTCAGTACAAATGGAGTTAAAGCAAGACACGTCTGCATGCGGGCCTCTAATAGAAAAGTTTACCCTGCCAGAAATGATGACTTCCTGAAAAGGGAAGCCATGGCCTCGGGCATCAGAAATGCTCCGACTAAATGGCAAGGCCATCAAGTCCAAGGAACAGTAGGCTCCCCAAAGAGTGGTCTAATTTCAGTAACGGGGCCAAGCCCGGCAGATGTGTCCCTGGAAACAAGAGGGTGGTGGCAAACACACCAATGGATCCTGACTCCACTGATCAACCAGTCAGAGGGACCACCATAGGCAGCATTAGCAACGCTTATGAGAGGACCACAACAGTGCACCAATCACAAAATATATCCCCCAAGTAGCGACCCTAATCCACTGGACGCAGCAGGAGCACCCTTGTCAAGGAAAAACAAGAAAAGATTGACAAAGGTAATAAAAACAGAAGATCGAACCTCCTGCACTGGCTACAGCTAGTAAAACAAGAACCCAAGGGAAAAATCGACCTACCCAACGCAGAAGCAAACAGGAATCTCAAATCAAGCCAAAAGGAAACAACTAGTGATGACGTGGAAGCCACCACGAAAGATACATCAACCCAGGAAACTACAATAGAACCAGAGTTGTCCTCACAAATTGATCCATAGTTCCCCAAAGTACATGCAATTCAACTGAATGACAATAGACCAACCGTCTCAGACAAGTCCTCAGTAGGGAAGCAAACAATGCCAAAGTCCACAGGATCGGGAGGAGCAGTTGAAATACTTAGCAAACATATGGCACAAAGAAGAACATCAGAAGAATAGGGTGTCCTGAGAGAGACAGACAATTTCTTGAACTAAACACAATGAGACGGACCCCCAAAAGCTGCGGCCCAGAATCCCAAGAGGCAAAACAACCTGGAATGGAAATGCAGGGAGGGCAACATCAGAAGATCTCCAGCCCAGAAAATGCCACGGGCAAGCTGCAAAGCAATGGGCAGATTTCTAAAAGGGGAAAAATCATAAAATTGTTCTCTACCCAGAATGCTTTTTAGAGGAAAGCGGGATGTCCTCAACAGATGGAATATTGTGAAACTCTGTGCCAATATACCAGGTCTGAAATAAATTAGCTCAGCTGACATTGACGGCGTAGCCTTCCTCCCACCAGAGATCGGTGAGATAAGCGAGTGCACCAAAATCACCTTCACTAGAATGTCCTGAGAAAGAACAAGACGTAGCTTGAAAAATGGGGAATAAAAAGGGACAAATCCCACATTGTCTTAATACCCTGCTTTTCTCAGAGACAGTAGTAACCACCAACAAAGTAATAGACCAGGAGCTAGAAGTACTAAATAGGCAAAGGAGTACTACTAACCCAGTACTATGGGGCATCAAAAAGGGAAGTCAACCCCGGAAAGTTTCAGAAGGGGAGCGAACAATAACGGCAAGCAGAATAGGGGACTGCTGCCACTGCACAGTGCCCAAACACCCATGGACTGGGCATGGCTACCCAATACACTAAGCTCCCGATCCAATATCATGGTGCCCCCATAACCCAAATCAGACCATGAGGTCCACACTAAATAGCTTGTGGAAAATGAGGCCTAATTGACTCCAAAACAAAAAATGCTGCTATCAAAGAGATGAGGAGACATGACATTGCTCTTCAAGAAACATGGGATCTCCACTCATTTCTCTGGCATGACTTCACAGCATATGAAGCTCCAGCAACGGCCTCACAGGCAGGGGGGGGGGCATGCCTCTGGTGGGGTGTTGATCTACGTGAAAAACAAGCTTAATGCAATGACAGCGGTGCTTAATTCAGGGAATGGGGATTATACTATCCTGAAGGTATCCTCAGCCAATTGTGGACGAGTGTGGCCAAGGTTCTCTCTTATCATAGGGTGCATTTACCTTCACCCCGCCAAGTCAAGAAGAGAATCAATCTTGACATCATTGCTCCCAATATTGAGGAACTTAACAGCATTGCACCCAGAAGAAATGTGGCTTATGGGAGATTTCAATGCTAACTTCATGTGTGCAGAACCAAACAACACTTTGACATAAAATCTGGGACCTACCACCGATCAAAATGCAAAACCAAATGTATGACAATGAAGGCAAAGCATTAACTGCTTCCTTAAACCAGCTATGCCTACGCACTCTAAACAGCAGACGTGCGTCAGACGTCCCAGTGTAGTGAACTCCTTGGGGAAAGAATCCAGACGAGGCCAGAAGGTAACTCCCAAGTTGAGGTTTTATTCACAGAAAGGACCCACGACCTCCAGCATTAACAACACAGCAATACTAACTCCATAATTCTAACACTGGCATATTCATACATTCTACATTCTACTTCTAAATTCTACATTAAAGGAACATGCCACTATAACCAGAAGTATAATTACACACTTACCATACTACACACCCCCCTTCCTATATATAAAAAACAAAGAGAAAAACAAAAACAAATATGTACGTAAATAGATAATAGTATGAAAACAACTTATTCTAGTACTATACATCATCAATAATATACATAATCTTTGGAGTAACTGGGAGCTGACCTCAGTCTAGAACTGGACCTTGATACATTGTCACATCTAGCTCCTGAAATGGCTCTTGATTCTGAAGTGAAAGATGATCTCAGACTAGGACTGGACCTAGTCACATTATCACCCCCAGGACCAGAAATGACACCAGCACTACACCTTGGGCCCGCATCCAGACTATCCCCTCCACTTAAGTTACTCTGAGTCCATTGTTCTCCTCCGTTGTCCCTTACTTGTGTCAGAGTGACTAAATCGTACCAATCACGTCTCTCCTGCCCATTTCCTGAACTAATTCTTTGTAAAATAATCTTGGCCTGCTCCTTAGTGACTTTCACCAATGCATTCCTGTTCCACCATCCTTTTCCATGCAACAAAACAGCGGTATTGGTAATCTTTAAGACTTTCACTGGTTCAGAAAACTTCGATTGTCCCTTACACACTTTCTTGGGCTTTCTTACCAAAACCCAATCGCCAGTACTCAGCAATCCTTCTTTAACATGCATTCTTTTATCATAATTACATTTATATACCTCCTGTTTCTCTTTAACATGACTACGCACTTTTTGCAAATCTATGTTGTGGTGCAAATCAACTTTATCCAGTAACCACGTGGGACTAATTGCAGAAATCGGTTTCCGACCCCTCAACAGAACAAATAGAGCCACATCCGTAGTGCTTTGTAGAGTTATATTATAATTCCATACTTTAAAATGCAAATATTCTGCAATATCCAACTTATTAGCAATCGCTGTTTGAATACCTTCCTTCAATAATCTGTTTGCTCTTTCCACTAAACCATTAGACGCTGGACTATAAACCGGTACTCTATTATGTCTAACATCATGTTTGCTGAGAAATTTGCTAAACTCCTCTGAAACAAAATGAGATCCATTATCCGTAACAATTTCCTTCACTTTTCCTTCTATATTGAACAATTTTGCAAGAAATGCAATGACAGAACAAGAATCAGCACATTTCACAAAAGAAAAGTATATCCACTTCGAATAATAGTCAATGGCTACAATCAAAAATCTACTGTTCTCCCTTAATGCACTGAAAGGACCAGTAAAATCAAGCCCTAATTTCTCCCATGCATTGTTTGGCCACACCACGGGGTGTAAAGGTAAGGTACTAGTTTTCCAATGTTTGTCCGAACACAAACAATCAGCACAACTTTCCACAAATCTTCTAACTTGGCCATCTATACCAGGCCACCAGTACATCTGTTTAATCTTCTTGGAAGTGGCAGAAATACCTAGATGTCCCTCGTGAGCTAAGGAAACAATTTTGGACCTAAGACCACTAGGGGGAATAAATAAATCTTGTCTCAGTAATAAACCACTAACAACTCAGAAGCTACCTGACAAAAATGTCTCAAATCTGAATTCAAGCTTCTATCGTTTGGCCAACCCTCAACTAGAAACTTCTTCACTAGTGCCATACACTCATCTTGATCACACCACTTCAACCATTCCTCTTCAGTTATTTTAAATATCTCAATATCGTTAACTGTGAACACATACTCCAAATCCTCCCTACTCTTCTGGCTGTCTCCAACAATATCCCCAATGACAGGTAAACGTGATAGACAGTCAGCCCTCACATTTTTGCCACCAGGAATGTACTTTATATCAAAATTAAATTCTTGTAATCGTGATAGGAGCCTAATGAGTCTTGAAGATGCCTTGTTGGAACAACTATCTCCTAACATGTATATTAATGGTTTGTGATCAGTGTGCAATTCATATTTGGTACCCCAAATGTACATTTTGAACTTCTCAGAGGCCCACGAACAAGCCAGTGCCTCACGCTCAATAGTACTGTAATTCTTTTCCGCATTGCTGAGAGTGCGTGATGCAAACGCTATGGTATACTCGCGACCATTTATTACTTGGCTTAAGACAGCACCCAAACCTTTAGCGCTAGCATCTACAGTAATTGTACACTTGGCACCCTGAGTAAAAGATCTTATAGCTGGAGCTGTAATGATGAACTTTTTAACTGTTTCAAATACCTCTTGGCACTCTTCGGACCACACAAACTTAATATTCTTTTTTAACAGATTTCTTAAAGGTTGCACAATAACGGCATAACCTTGTACAAATCTTGCGTAATACTCGCTAAGTCCCAGGAAGGCTCTAAGCGAGTCCTTGTCATTGGGAGCGGAAACCTCATTTATACCTTTTAATAAAGATAATTTAGGTTTAATACCATCCTTAGAGATATTATGTCCCAAATAATTCACATCCTGGGCAATAAACTTGCACTTGTCTATATTGATAGTCATACCCTGAGACCTCAACTTGCTTAATACATCATCCAGTAATGCAAAATGTTGATCCAAAGTCTCAGTGTGAACTAAAATGTCATCCTGAAAAGCCTGTATACCCATTTGTTGACCAAACATCTGATCCATTAAGCGTTGAAAAACACTAGCAGCGGATGCCAATCCAAACGGCATCCGCATATATTGGAAAACACCAAAAGGTGTTACAAACGTGGTTAGGTGTTGTGAATCTTCGGACAAAGGTATCTGATGATACGCAGAACGTAAATCTATAGTTGAAAAATACCTACTACCTCCTAACTTAGCCAATAATTCATGAATTCTTGGGAGGGGATGACAGTCTACTAGAATATTTCTGTTGAGAACTCTTAAGTCTGCACATAGACGTATAGACCCTGAGCTTTTCCGTGCGACAACGGCCGCCGAAACCCACTCTGAGGACTCTACCTGTTTGATAATTTCTTGAGCGCACATTTCATCAAGAAGCTTTTTGAGATCTTCCCTGGCAGAGAGTGGAACAGGTCTAACTTTTGTATCACAGGAATGGCATTTTTTTTTAAAACAATAGTATGCTGAAAATTCTTAATCATCCCTATTTTGTTAGAAAATACCTCGGGAAATTTAATCTGTAAATTCTTAGTAATACTATCTATCTCATTGGTATCTTGAACAGCTAACACAGGTAAATCTCCTAAAACTACAGGTTCTGCATGTCCTGGTCTAAGGATTATACCAAGTTTGGCTTGGTCTTGCCACCCTAATATGTCACGTCCATTGACTGCAACATAAATTTTGGTGACAATACTCCTCCCCTTAAATACAATATAATCATCAAAATAACCCTTCATTATTATATCGTATTCGCCAAATGCTTTAGGGTTGATAGACGTAGACTTGAGTAATTTCTCAGTCCACAGTCTGTTAAACGTCTTTTCCGCTAAAATAGTAATAGGGGATCCCGAATCAGCCATAATACCCAAATCAATAACACCAATTTGTACATTGCATATTGGACCGTTGCACCTTTTTCTGATTCTCCTAAAGTATTGACCTCCACAGATAATGACACATTACTAATTTCTTCTGATAGAATATCTTCTTCAACGTCCAATTGATTGACTCTGACCTTAATTCTACTGGCATTACACACTGTATAAAAATGACCAATTTTTTACAATAAGTGCACCGTTTCCTTTTGCAGGACAATTAGGATAATTCCCCATGTGGAACTTAGAGCCACATCTGTAGCAGGTGCCTCCAACCTTTTTCTGAACGTTCTGCTTAAAAACATTCTTACTAGTAACCACATTAATAGCTGTATCATTCACGCTAGTTTTAGGTTTTGATTCTACTACAGCAATACCTATGTTGTCTGAAGATCTGGAGATTGAAGAATCAGTTATAATCTTTGATGAAACAACAGACCTTTCTATACTTCTTGCTATATCCATGACCTCATCAAGAGACGGATTTTTGCATGTCAAAATCCGTTCTTGTATTTTTTGTTGTAACAATTAAATACTAATTGATCCCTCAAAGCAGTGTCCAAGTAGTTCCCAAAAACACACTTAGAAGCTAAAACACGTAACACAGCTAAATAATCTTCAATAGATTCATCTACTAATTGTCTCCGTTTAAAGAATTTGTGTCTTTCTACCATCACGGATGGTTCGTCGACATACTGTTTTCCCAAACGTGCCAAAGCTTCTTTAAAAACATCCCATGATTCCTCGCCTACAGGTGCTTGAACAATGGGTAAATTGTCAAAAATCTCTTGTCCAGCATTCCCTAGATGGTTAAAAAGAAGCGCTCTTTTCCTTGACGCTGAATACTGACTGGCATCAATGGCCTCTAGATAATTCTCAAATACTCTAAACCATTTGTGCCAAGGTTTGTCTGGTTTACCAGAGGTTTCCAAGAATGGGGGAGGTTGCATTACGTTGTTGCTACTTGAAGCCATGCTGCTGTAGATTAAATGAACAACAAAGAGATGAAACTATAAACAAAGAGGAAAAAAAAAAAAAAACATTTTTTTTTTTTTTAATCAAATTATGCTAAGTGTGTGTGAACAAAGTGTGGAAATACCGATGACTCCATATGACAATTTCCCTTGGAACGCTTTACTTCTAGACTTCGTACGATCTAGAACGATGCTTTACTTAGAGAAAATCTTGAAAGCGGCAACCTGAAGAGGAAAATGGAAAGCAGAGCGTAGTGAAAGAAGCTCTACGTGCTTTCCAAAGGAACTAGCACTTGTTTTGAGCACGTAGGTGAGCGTGGTGACGTCTCAGTTGCTCACATGGTACAATACACTAGACGGGCAAAGGGAAATGGATTCTTTTGAAGACATCAGAGCGCTGCAGTTCCAGCTTCGACACGAGCGTGAAGCGTGCCTGAACAATGCCGACAGAATACACGAAGACAATGAAGAAGCCCTTGCCTCCACAGGACTCCGGTAAGCCCGTGATGAGTAATTCCAATGTTCAAATAATGCCTCATTTAAAAAACGTTGAAGCTGAAGAGACTTTCAATGGAAGATAAAGCCACAAAAATGCATAAAATGACGTTGGCGCTTAAGCGATGAGCGATGCAAGTTGTAACTCGACAAAAGCTTGTATGGAAGCGGGAATCATAAACTTCAATTTAAAAAGTGCTGATAGTAACGATGGCGCTTATGCGAAAAGCGATGCCGATACACAACGACAAAAGCTTCTTAAGTAGCGCGATAGGCATAGAAAGAAAGGTACTTTACCAGTGGTTTCAGAAAAGGAAACAGCACAGTTCTTGAGATTGATGCGAGGCAGCACAGTTCTCGAAGTGGCTATTAGGAATTTTAAATGAAAGTCCTTTGAAGGAAGTAATGTACAATTACTTCTTGTCGGTGGGTCCTGTAGAATCGTCGCCAAATAATGTAGTGAACTCCTTGGGGAAAGAATCCAGACGAGGCCAGAAGGTAACTCCCAAGTTGAGGTTTTATTCACAGAAAGGACCCACGACCTCCAGCATTAACAACACAGCAATACTAACTCCATAATTCTAACACTGGCATATTCATACATTCTACTCTCTAAATTCTACATTAAAGGAACATGCCACTATAACCAGAAGTATAATTACACACTTACCATACTACACCCAGCTGCCTACACGCACGCAACCCTGGACTACATGTGGGTGTCTCTGGCCCACTTCTAACATATAAGCAACTTTGAAGTTGCCTTGACAATGGCTAGTAACCATGCCATCCTCAAATGCGAAACACTGGTTCTATGGCCTGGTCGCCCCGATGTAAGCCTAACTGGAAGGCAAGATTTTGAGCCCATCAATAGAATAAAGTGGATCATGGACTGATCAAGACGGACAAGGAGCATGTGTTGGCCAGTTTTTAGATGTGACTTCCTTGAAAGTAAACAACAAAACCTTAACTCAAACCTCTGGGGGGTGCCTGGCCGCCCACTTAAAGCAGCAGAATGGAATCTCAACAAAGCGAGCAAGCAGCAAAAGACCAGGGCAGGTTAAGACCCTAACCAACAAAGCTCTGAAAAACATCAGCTGTGATAAGGGCTGCGAACCCAGGTAGTTACGATAAGGCAAAAATAAAGGAAACTTCTCTACGCTACAAAAAGGGAGGAGGAAGCCGGAAGGTGGGCTTAATCACAGGAGATAAAATCTAAGGATCAGAGGAGATTCTGGCTATGGATTAACAAAAGCTCAACCCTAAAACTTCAGTTGACTGCATTCAATATCACCCCTGCAGAATGGGAACCCTACATCAAAGGCCTATATGGAAATCACACGGTAGACTGCAGTGAGATCGAGATACCTCGACAGGGCACCAATATGTCAACTACCTCATTAAGCCCGGTCCATGAAGATATGACATCAATAAGCCCGGACCAAATGGTGACAGCCATCAAAGCAATGCACCCAAGTGGCATCCCGGCTGCGGTATATAGATGGGCCTCAGTAACGGCCCCCTTATTCCAGTAATACTTACTGGGGGCAACCATCCCAGAGTCATGGAGGGGCTCACTTTTGGTTTCTTACACAAGAAAGGCTCCTGATCATGCCTAGGGAATTACCATCTGATTGCGTTCCTTGACACAGAAAGGAAGTGCTTTGCCAGCATTCTAAATAGGGAGCTACAAACCCGGGCAGAGGAAAACAAGCTGATCTCACTTAGCCAAACAGGCTTTCAAAAGGGCTGCCACATTTAGCACAACCTCACTTGTATTTCCTACCTGAGTGGAATAACAGTGGCTACAAAGGGCAAGGTCTTCTGTGGTGTGTTTATAAACTTCCAAACTGCAAGTGTCAAGACCAAGACTCTGGTTGTGAGAAAGTGCCTCTTTTTACATGGTTAGCCCCCACTTTTTGTCTAGTTTTGATGTGGTTTCAATTGTAGTGCACAGGGTCCTTGCCAACCAGGTCCCGTGCCAGTGCTTCTTCCCCAAAACATGTCCACAACTGGTACTTCTGCACCCTGTAAGTCCCTAGTAAATGGTACCCTGTGTGCCTAGGGCCTGGGAGCTGAAGAGGGTCCCCCGGGGCCCCCCTCGCTGGGACCATGACACTGCCCTTGTATGCCCCTGTGAGGGAGAAAACAACAAAGTCGACATGGCACCCTGCCTGGGTGCCATGCCAGCCATCACTGCCTGAAGGTATAGGTAAGACACCCCTCTAGCAGGCCTCACAGCCCTAAAGTAGGGTGCACTATACCACAGATGAGGGTATATCTGCATGAGATGATATGCCCGTGCAATATTATGGTCCATTCCTTAATGTTGTAAGTGCCAGTGAAGCCATAGAGAGTATATGGGCTGGTAACTCAACAACTCGATTTCCACAGCACCATGATGGCTTCACTGAACACAGGAGTGTTTGGATATCAAACTACTCCTCTCAATAAATCTACACTGATGCCAGTGTGAGATTTATTGTACCATGTACTCAGAGGGCACCTCAGATGTGCCCCCTGAAAACCTACCAACCTTAGTGTGGTCTCTGACCAGCTGTAGGCAGCCAGCCACTACCACACATGTTTTTTGGATCCCTGGTAGAGAGCCCCTGCTCTCTGGGACCAGAAACAATGGGCAGAGGTGTCACACCTCTTTCCCCAGGATGGGCCAGTGCTCAAAGGGGGAAGCTTCAAAGGACTGCTGCCTTTGTAATGCGACCCCCAGCCTCTGCGGCTAGCAGCAGATGGCAGCCCCTGTTTACACCCCCACTTTGGGCGGGAGAACGTAGGAGAATAGGAGGTGCTTACACCTCTGCCAACTCCACCCCTAAGGTGGGGGAGGCAAGGTGAAGCACATCTTTCAGTCCCCGTCATTTTGAAGATGGGGAGACCCCTCCAATCGGGGCTAGGTCTGTGACTCCTCCCACAGGAGGGTGGCATAATAGACGGTGTAGTCATGCCAGGTAAGGTGCCCATTGGCCCTACCTGCTACTCCCCTAAAACACCCATAAATCTAGTATTTAGCTGGCTCCCCCATAGCTAGAAACTAGATCTTCGACGACCTAAGAAGAAAGAAGACATCTCTAAAGCGAAGACTGATGACGAGTGCCTTGGCCCGCGCCCAACCGGCCTGTCTCCAGCTTTTGCAAACCTGCGACCTGTCTTGTAGCCAACAAACTCTGAAAACCCTGGGAGGACTGCTGCCTTCGAAAAAGACTCCAATCTCCTGAGAACAGCGGCCTTGTCCAGAAGAAACCTACTACAAGGACCCCAGATCCAGGCGGATCCACGTCTCCTGCCCACTCTGCACCCCACGGCCCGAGTCTGAGTGGCCCTCCTGCCCAGTGAAGTCACCCCAGCAATCTGGACTCCGAATCCAGTGCTGGTTGCCTTTCGTTGACCTCCACGACGGCACCTGCAGTGTGAACCCGAAGGGTCCCCCGCCATTGCAACCTGCCTGGTAAGAAGAAATCTGACATCTAAAGGGACCCCTGCACCCACAGCCCCCGATCTTTGAGGGGCTTGACCAGTGGTGCCCATTTGACCCCCAGCATCCCAACGTGCCTGTGCTGCCGCTGCTGTTCTGCCTGCACCCTCCGGTTCGACGCCTGCAGCCTGTTTTCCAAAAGAAGATTCTCCATTGAACAGTATTGGGCGCCCGATGCTGAAATAGCACCCTGCACCCGGACGCCCCTGTGCTGCTGGTGGTGTATGTTCGTTGCTGCTTTGTAGCCCCCCCACCCCATTCTGGTCCTAACCTCCAAAGCTTGGCCCCTGCAACCAATCTACTTACCTGCAAGCAGTGTGGCTCCAGGCACCCCCAGTCTCCATTGAAAATCATTGGGCTGAACTCGGACTTTGACCTCTGCACCCGGCCATCCCTATGCCGCTAGTGGTGCTTTTTGGTACTCACCTTACCCATGCTCCTTGCTGATCTTTGGGCCTGAAGATTGGATTTGTAAGTGTGGTACTTACCTGTTAATCTGCATTATTGTTTTCCCCATAGGATAACATTGAACTGTTGGGAAAAGTTTCGAAGTGTCGATTTTTCAAAGTGAAAAGTATTTTTATTTAAAAACGTACTTATCCTTTTGTGGAGATCTTGGTCTTAAAATACAAATAAAGTAAATTTTTCTAAAATTGGTGTGGATCTCCTTTTTGAGTTGTGTGTCCATTATTGATCAATTTTGTGCAATAAATGTCTTACACTCCTCTGTGTTAGGCCAGAGGCTGCTTGCCCACACTACCACTAATAGAGCACTTTGGGTTTTACATTGAGCCCTGCACACTTTTGGGGAACCCCTAGACTCTGTGCACGGTATAACCACCTAGTGGGTATACCACATACAGAGCCAGCTCCCTACACTTCTCAAAGTTGAACGCCTGGGGCATCCCATCCAATCTCCTGAAAGCCATCATAGCTCTATACTCTAACACCTGGGTTAACATAAAAGCGCTGAATGGACCAGTACAGCAAAAAGTATGACAAATAAAGGCCTAAAGCAAGGCTACATATTGGCACCACTATTATTCAACCTGTATCTGACTGACCTGACATCATCTTGAGATGGAGACGGCATTTCCACCAAAAACTGCCAGCATTAGAGTCCAATCACTCCAGTACTCTGATGATATAGTGCTTTTCGATTTAACACCAACTGGCCTACAGAGACTCTTCAGTTCACTCACCGCCTATTGTGGAGCTATCAATTTGAAGATAAATGTGGCAAAAAACAAAGTTATGATCATCTCAAACAAATTGAAAAAAGAGGGGGGGAATGGTTGATTGTAGGGAGTGCTGTCAAAGTTGTTAATACATACAAATACTTGGGGGCATGGTTGGACCATAGGGCCCACATGGCACCGTACATCCATGCCCAGCAGGCAGCAGCAAACTCCCTGGAATGCGCTTTCCGCAAGTTGCTTAAATCACTGGGGAACCCTGACCTACGGTCCCTTTTAAAGGTGATGGGCTGCAAATTACTTTCTAAGATCCAATTGTATTCAGAGACAAAATGGCTAATTGGCTAGACAGGGCACAGCCCACCTGCTATAGAAGAGTTTTTCCCCTTCCTAATTGTACATTGCATGGTCAAATCCGGCAAGAGTTCTACCTGTCCTACCAGCACTGGATATTGAAGTCAAAGTTTTTAGCTTACTGCCTTAAGGCTAAGCAGGTTAATGTTAATGTTACTGGAATTTATAAAGCGCACGTATACCCGGAGGTGTCTTGGCGCTGAGGACATTAGTAGACCTGCTCGGGCGTCTAGTTCTGGAACAACCAGGTTTTCAGCCTTTCCTGAAGGAGGAGAGGGAGCTTGCACTTCTGAGCTCACTCGGAAGAGTGTTCCAGAGTTTAGAGGTGCCATAGCAAAAGCTGCGGCCGCCCAAATGCGATGTTCGAATTCTGGGCACTGTCAGGAGTTTGGCTCCTGTAGAGCGAAGATGTCTGGTCGGTTCGTACCAGGCGAGAAGATTTTGCAAAAAAACAGGACCCATGTGGTTCAATGCTTTGTACGCCAGACACAGAGCCTTGAATTTTATCCGTTGTGCTACAGGGAGCCAATGCAGGCTGCGAATCTCTTTGGATACGGATTTGCACCTAAGGGTGTTGGACAGTAACCGTGCAGCTGTATTTTGAACACTCTGAAGCTTTTTTAGGCACTGCTTATGAATGTTTGGTACAGCCCGTTACAGTAATCAAGTTTAGACTGAATCAACGATGTGACTACCGTTTTTCTGGTGTCCACAGGAATATAAGGGAGAATCTTCCTTACTTTCTTGATGAGGAAGTGGGAGGAGGAGACAGTTGCATTTGTGTGCTGGGTAAGTGAAAGTTTGTTGTCAAGCCACACTCCCAGGTTCTTAGCCTTAACCGCAGGTTTTGGTGGATCTCCCATCTCTGCCGGCCACCACAGATTGCCCCAGTTTGGTTGCATGTTACCAAAGATCAGGATCTCTATTTTATCGAAATTAAGTTTAAGACATGTGTACTCATCCATCGGTTAATGGCAAACATACAATTCTGAAATTGCTGAGTAGGGGGAACCTGATTTTTATATGCCGCCAGCACAATCTGGGTGTCATCAGCGTAAGACGTAAGACTGAACCCAAAGTCCCGGATCAAAGGGGCCAGTTCGGATACATATACGTTAAATAGCGACGGGCTCAGGGAGGAGCCCTGTGGCGCTCCGCACGGGAGGGTATAAGGCTTAGAGTGATACCCATCAACCGAAACTGTTAACCTCCTATCCTTGAGAAAGGAGGACAGTAGGGCCAGAGCTGTGCCCCTGACCCCCAGACTCTCCAGTCGCTGTTGCAAGAGGGAATGATCAACAGTATCGAAAGCGGCTGACAGATTGAGGAGTACTAGGGCAGCCGTACCTCCTCCATCCATCACCGCTCTGATCTCCTCTGTGGCTTTAATAAGTGCAGTTTCCGTACTGTGTTCTTGGCGGAAACCAAACTGGGAGTGATCAAGCAAGTTGTTTTGGCGAATGAATTGGGTAAGTTGGATATTCATAAGTTTGTCAATTATTTTAGCAGGCAACGGCAATCGGGCTATAGGGTGGTAGATATTTGGGTTGATTGCGTCTATGGTGGGTTTTTTTAACAGCGGAAGGATGGAGGTGTCCTTCCACATGGACGGAAAGTTGCCAGAAACAAACATTGAATTGAAAATTTCTGTTAACCCAGGACTCACCAGGCCCGCGATTTCTTTCAGAAATACTGGTGGGCATGGGTCAGAGGGAGATCCTGACTTTGCTTCCTGAATGTATTTCGCCACTGTTTCATATGAAATAGGTGAGAAACTAAGCAGGGTGTTCTTATCCGAGTCAGGGCTTGTCAGAGGGGTAGTGGAGAGGTGCGCTGATGTGTCCTCAAATTTTTAAAAAATGTCCAGGACTTTAGTTTTAAAAGCAGCTGCAATGTCATCACAAGACTTTTGATTGCCCTTGAACCCTGTAGTCTTGGGTGTGGTGAGTTTGTTTACTACTGTAAAGAGTGCTTTAAAGGAATGTTTTGCTTCCTCGATCTGTTTGGTAAAGTGGTCCCTCTTTTCTGATATCAGTAAGTTTTTATACTGTGTTAGGGCAATTCTGTACACTCTCTTCTCAGGTGAGTGATAATTTGCACGCCAACACCCTTCTAATCGACGGCATTTTTGTTTTTCTTTCCGTAATGCGTCGGAAAATCAGGGGTCTCCCTGTTCCCTGTCGTTTTTTTGATAGGTACTGAGGCCTTGATCGCTTCATTTAGCACAATCTGTGTGTTTGGTGACTGTTAAGTCTGGGGGACCGTTTAAATGAGGACGAGAGCTCTCCAAATATGTGCGGAGGATCGTTTTATCCATTTTACTCCAGTCTCTCTGGGTTGCGACTGGGGTCTTGGAGGTCCCTCCAAGCCCAAAAGAGGTGATTGGGAGGTCGAATTTAATGAGCGAGTGGTCTGACCATGTCAAAGGAAGGGCTTCTTTGCAAGTGAGACCGTGGGCTGAGGTGAAGATACCATCTAGTGTATGTCCCGCCTCATGAGTCGGGGTCTGTACCAGTTGGGTAAGACCGACAGCCCCCAGAGTATCTATCAATACCTCTGTCTCTCTGTTGCCCCTGTCTTCAAGATAGAAATTGAAATCTCCAAGGATAGTGAAGTCATTATTTAGGAGAGTAGGTTCTAGAAGGCTATCTAGGTTTGAAGTAAAGATGCTTCTGGAGCTTGGAGGCCGGTACAGCAAGATACCTCTGAAAGTCTGCCTTGGGCTAAGTTCAATCGCAAAGTGAAGAGCCTCGTAAAAAGGCGTGGAGGTAGAGTGAAATACAACAGGGAAATGTTCCCTCAAGATAATTGCAACTCCGCCTCCTCGTTTAAGTGGTCTGTCAACCCTGATGGCCCGATATCCGGCCGGGATTGCGGTGACAAAGTCAGGGTCGGAGGCAGCATCTGCCCAGGTTTCTGTCATGAAAAGAATGTCTAGGTTGCAATCTGAGATCATGTGTGCAATCTCGTATTTGTATTTGGCCAGTGATCTGACATTTACAAGGCCCCCATGAAGTTTGGCACTCTCTGTGATTATAGAAGAGTTGTGACTCTGAGATCTTTTGAGGGGCTGGAAAGCCCTAGTCCTTTGTATTTGTGAGAGTGTATAACCACAAGGACAGTTTACATCACCTTCGTCCGGAATACATCGGCCGCAGTTTTTCATGGGAATGTTAAGGAGGCGTAACTCTTTAGTAGTATAACTGAGCACCTGGGTATTAGAAAGACCAGGGGTCCTGGCCCTGGGCCCGGTCCAGGCGCGGACGGGCGCAGACGGGCTTGCCTTAGGCATGGCTTTGGCGCGCCAGTGGCGCGCCCGCTGCGTGCATCCGCTGCACTCCCGCACCATCTGGCAATTTTATGTGATTCCGGTGGACGACTAGACCGCGTCCAACTGGAAGTGTAGACTGGGCGGAAATGAGGAAGAGAGATGATGGTGGAGTGTCCGCCCTCCGCGCAATCGGCACAGCAGCCGTGGCGGACCGGGGTCGGCAACCACTATGTGTAAGAGAAGCAAAGTGCGGGGAGTCAGAGAAACAAAGAGCAGGTAAAAAAGTCCTTTTAAAAAAAAAAAAACTGGTACGAAAGTGATAGCAGCAGTATTTAAAACCGTCACAGCAGCAACAGTATGTAGAAGAGTATCAGCAAACAGTGCAGCACAATTAGAACAATACCAAAGTTAAAAACGGCGAGGCTAAAAAAGAGTGAGGCGCCAGCAGGGCTTACTTGAGTCCGCTGCGCGCCCGCACCATCTGGCAATTTTATGTGATTCCGGTGGACGACTAGACCGCGTCCAACCGGAAGTGTAGACTGGGCGGAAATGAGGAAGAGAGATGATGGTGGAGTGTCCGCCCTCCGCGCAATCGGCACAGCAGCCATGGCGGACCGGGGTCGGCAACCACTATGTGTAAGAGAAGCAAAGTGCGGGGAGTCAGAGAAACAAAGAGCAGGTAAAAAAGTCCTTTTTAAAAAAAAAAAAATGGTACGAAAGTGATAGCAGCAGTATTTAAAACCGTAACAGCAGCAACAGTATGTAGAAGAGTATAAGCAAACAGTGCAGCACAATTAGAACAATACCAAAGTTAAAAACGGCAAGGCTAAAAAAGAGCAAGGCGCCAGCAGGGCTTACTTGAGGTGAAAAACACGTTGAAAAATATCTGGAAAGAAATAACCAACCCCCGGACAAGCTGGCACAAGTACCTAAACCTCGCACTGGAGGCAAGAGAGATCTGGTTAAGTGGAATCCAAACTGCTGACTAAGCAAGCAAAACTAATATCGCGGGAACAAGGATGCTCAAGCCGGGCCTCATCACTGTATGACCCAGGGGCTCCCTTTCATTGCCTTTTAGCACAGTCATGAAACAACAGCTGATGGGCCTGCGATTTGGACTAATCCCTCTGAGAACCTATTGGTATGGCTGGACGAATCTTGACAACTCTGACAGACAATGCTGTTTTTGTACAAAAGAAGAGGAATCATTGACGCATACTCTCTGCATCTGTGAAAAGTCGCTCCTGCTAAGAAAATCCTGGCTGTGACCAATATGGCGTACCTTAAATTTCAGAACTTGCCGAGGCGCCGTGGAAGCTTGCCTGAGAAGCGACTCGTTGAAGCTGGCAGCTTGATTTCTGACATTCATGAAAATTGTGCTAGTACCACCTGTCATTGCAGTGGACTCTGAATCCTCAAAATGCTGCTAAACACTAAGGGGGTTATTCACAAGGACTTATCTCCGATTTATCTCCACCTTAACTCATCAAAAGTGGAGATAGATTTAACACCCCATTCACAAGCGGGTGCAAACTGCCGACATCGCCAGTATTCCCGCGATAACTGCCCCAAAACTTAACACCACGGTGGACACCACCAACTAACCCTAATGAGATGCAGAGTAGGCGTTCCCGTGCAAAAACACACAAAAAAACCACAACACCACTTTCACAACGAACTGCCAGATTTGCGATGCAAACCAAAAACAGGCGATAAGCCGCAGTAGCACCAGGGATTTAACACCTGCCTTTTGCTGGTGTAAAGCAGGACGACTACCTGCAGCATGAAAGGGAGCCCAGCCAAGAGCCACATCAGAAGACCCACAGATGCCATGGAGACAATGATCATGCAGCTCCGATACCCATGAGGGCCACAACACCCACCACCCCCCCCGCCATACACATACCGTGCACGACACAAGAGCCACAGAAAGCGCCTGATGACGCACATTGATAAAAAATAACACACATGTGTGGCCAGAAGAACGAGAAACAGTCACACAGCACTGAAGTAACAACCAAAAACTTTATTGAAATACAACACAAAACACCAATGCGGAAGACTCCTGTTGGGTCCGTCCGGGACAATCTCAATGTCACAGCCTGGAAAATAAAGCACAAAATCAGAACGTGTGCCATGCGCACATCAAAGGAGCGAGACACAGAGAAACAGAAAATGAAAGAAAGGCAGAGAGAGAAAGAGAAAGAAGGAAAGGAAGGGAGAGAGAGAGAGAGTGATAGAGGGAAGGAAGGGAGAGAGAGAGAGACACCGCCGCCCCTGCGCACCCAGGCCCCACTGTTCACCTGCTGCCACTGGTGTGTCTCCAACCACGTGCCGGGATACACTGCAAGCCACCAGGTCTGCAACCTGCAATCGAGGCCAGAGTCAATCATGGCAGAGTCCATCACACAGCACACGGCAACAACGCCTGTCCGTCCCTGCGCACGCATGCAGCCGCACCCCACCCCCTCCCGCCGGCCAGCGCTGGCTGTCCGCACTTGCGCACCCCGGGCCCACTGCTCACCTGCCACCAACGGTGTGTCCACCAGTGGGCACACCACGTGCCCCTGCAAGCACCTGGCCCCGGTCCCGCCACCATGGCATGGTCCACATAATGCGGAGCCGCCCCGCGGCACAGCAGGTCCCACACATGACGCTGAGTCCTGAGTCATCAATGGCAGAGACCACATCAGTGCACACGTCTTCATCGCAGGCTGCACACCCGCTCAGCTATTTCGGTGCCACTAACCCTGTGCAACCCCAGACAGCGCCACGTGGTGGTAGGCCCGTGACGGGCGCAAGGCTTCGGGTGCCACTAACCCTGTACAACCCCAGTCAGCGCCACGTGGTGGTAGGCCCGTGACGAGCGCAAGGCTTCGGGTGCGACCAACCCTGTGCGCAACAACTCATGGGCCCTGTATGATTGAGAACTGTGGAGCGTCCGTCATCCAGTCACCACCGGCAGTGGGGAATGTGACGTTGTCGGCCCCTTATATTGGCGGGGTCACATGGCCTGTGACGCCTGTGCCGGATGAGTGTGGTGTGTGTGCAAACCTGCCCTCAGGGAGTGGCCGTGACATGCTGACAACTAGACCAGTGACCTGCAGACCACCAGCGTGTACGCCTGCGACATGTAGCTATGTGGGCCCCCCCTCTGAGCGTAGGCAGAGTGGTCTGGCCTGGCGTACGCCGGACCAGCGCAGGGCTTGCAACAATGACTCGGGGGGGGCTCAGGGCGTGGTTCAGTCCATGTCCGGACAAGGAAGTGACTAATGTGTGTGTCCCTGTTGTAGTGTCCACGGCAAGCGGAACACAATAGGCAATGTGGCACACTGACTGGCATCCCACTAGATGAGCATCATTGACGTGAGGGAAATCACTGTCCCTACTTCATCCACACATTCATACATGAATGATGAAGGACATGACACAGCAGTGCGTTTCTGGATGTTTATTGCACATCCAGTGGAGTTTTGCAGGTGGAGCAGTACAGGGCCATGCCAAGCACACTACACAATATGGGCCCGTGGAGGGCCAGCCAGAGTCCATCCGGGGATGACCAGTACTGCGGAAGAGGAAGGGTTCAGTCCGCAGTCTGGTCGCCGTGTCATTGGTCATCGAACAGGATATGGCAGTCCATGTCGCGGTCCAAGGTGAGTGCAGCGGAGTGTATCAGGGGTCAGTGGCAGGTCATGGGGCCATGTGCGTCACCAAGCAGAAACAGGCAAAGTGGCGAACATGAATGCTAGTGCCTCCTACTGAACTCAATCACATCCACGTCCTCGTCCTCGGATGTGTGCTCTGCCCCACCTGTGGGTGTTGCAGTACCGGCTGCGGCACTGTGTGCCACTGACACATCAGGGGCCGGAGGAGGATTGTCGGCCGCACTGTGTGGCAGTGACACATCAGGTGCCGGAGTGGATACGCCTGCTGCACTCAGAGGCACTGACACACCAGGGGGCGGAGATGTGGATGGTGTGGGGGCAGCAGCATTCATCATCGCCACGCCTTGTGGCAGCAATGCCATGATGAGGACATGCAGGGCCTGGTAGATGCCAGCTACATTTCGCTGATGTGCAGTGGTGGCTGCCATCCTTTCCGCCTCCATCCGCACCATGTCCTCCATGAGCCTCCGCATGTGTGCCAGCTCACGGCTGGAATCGCTGGAGCCACTCTGAGCGGACAGGTGTTCTTGTCTCCAAATCAGGACTCCAGCGATGTCAGTCATGGCTCGTTGGAGACCATGGAGCGGGCCGTGGGTGTCCGTTAGGGACTGGAGCTGGTCCCTGATGGGACCTAGACACCCATGGATGGCGTCCAGTTTGGTAGCCATGAGGTCGAACCACACCCGCATCTGCTCAGCCGTCTCCCTCTGGCCCTCCAGCACATGGCGTTGGAAGGCCATGTGTTGTTCCTGGGGGTCTTGGGAGACTGCCGGGGCTGTGGGTGCCTCCTGCTGGGTGGTTTGTGGAGTGGGTGGGGTCTCCTCGATGCAGCTGGGCTGCCCTGGTCCTGGAGGTGATTGGCGGATGAGTTCAATGATGTCTTGGAGGGCTTGGGTGTCGATGCTGGTGGTGTCCTCCTCGTCATCAGTGAAGAGTGGCTGGGACTGCTCTGCAGGAGGTGTTGACGGTGCCCCTGCAATGTGAAGGGGAGATGGTGTATTACAATGTGTCCGCATGTATGTAGCCGCATGGTACAGGTTCACATTCAGACAGCATGGCATTGTACATTGTGACAGTCTGTGGCTCAGGGCCATGATCCAGAATCATTGTGGGTGTGCACTGTGCCCTGCTTGATTGTGAATGTGTGCCATTGTGGCCATCTCCCCCCGTCCCCTCAGTACCTGCTGGTCACTCACCCTGTTGCGGTTGTGTTGTGTCCTGTCGAGCAGTGTCCGGTCCCCCGACTCCTGCCACGGTCTCCACACTGATGACTGTCGACACCAGCTCCTCCATGTCATCCAGCTCCTGCTGTGGCGCAGGCCTCCCACCTCCAGTCTGCATTGCTGCCTTCTTGTTGGCTGCGAGTTTCTCCTTGGTCTTGCGCTTGATGTCATTCCATCGCCTCTTGACCTCGTCCATTGACCTCTTGTACTCTCCGACGGCGTTCACCTTGTCCACGATGGCCTGCCATAATCCATTTCTGGTGCCCAATGACACATTGGAGGCGATGAACAGTTGTTGATGGTGTTCTATCACCTCCGTGACCAGGATCCGATTCTCCTGCGGACTGTACTTCGTCTTCCTCTTCTTCTTGTCCTTGCCCTTCCCTGTCACCGTGGTCCCGGGCTGGTCGTCCGGGGTACTTGTGGGGTTGCGCTCGTCCTCTGCGCCTGCTCCGGCTGCCTCCATGGTGCTTGGGTGTTGGTCATTTTGTGTTTGTGTGTTTTTTCTCCTTTTGTAGTGATTTTCCCGCCTGCCGGTTGTGTATGGCAGGCCTGGCGCTGCTTATCGCTGATTTCCTCATCGCGAATGGGCTCATCGCACGTTTTTGGTGTTGGGGTTTGTGTTTTTATCGCCGTCGAGGTGGTTGTATCGCGGACATTGTCCGCGGTTTCAGGAGACTATCGCATGGTACCGCCGTGTTGTGAATTCCACGTTAACACAGGGTTATTTTCCCGCGATGGACTGCGATGTGTAAAGTTGTGTTAACATTTTTTGGTGATATTTAGCACACGTTCTTGTGAATATCCCCCTAAAAGCCTTAATGCACTGTTCTGTATATATATATCACCAGAGCTGCTCGGCCCTCGGGAGAGCAGGAAACCTCATTTTCCTTTGCAGGCCCCCATGCCCAAAAAGATAGCCAAAACATTGCATCCTTAAATACTTAGTCTTGCTGTGGGCTTAGCTGTGGAACAATATTTGTTATAAAAGTATGAATTTTATGCCTTTGAAAGCACCTTAATTTAATGCACTCTAACTTGGTTCAGTACTGAAATGCAGAATAGGGGTAAATGGATCATCCATGAAACAGTTCGACTTGTTGTGGGCCCAGCCATGGAACTCATATTTGTGACACAATTAGCGCATTATGCATTTGAAAACACCTTAATTTAATGCACTTTGGCTTGGCTTGGCACCGAAATGTAGATTAGGGATTAAGTGACCATTTTAGACCGTGGTTGAAAAGAGTTCTCCTTCTCCCCATTTTTTTCAAATTGTTGCCTTTTAATTGTTATTTTTATGTTTACCCTATTAGCCCTCACTTGTTTGCAGCTAATGCTCTTTCTTTTTCAATTGTTGTTTTTAACTGCCATTTTTAATGCATGCCCTTTTTGCATTTTATTTGCCAGCAGTCAATTTTGTACTTTGCTTGCCAGGCATCTGGGAGCCCCATTATAATGATTATTTTAAATAATCGCACAATAAAGAATGTATTTATCTTTATCTATAATAAATCTGACCATGGTAAGTTGTTGTATTTATTGTAACTATTATTTTGATACTTTGAATTATGTTGCTAGTTAACTCCTGTCAAAAGGTAGACGTTATTAAAATTTAGTAAAGCCTTCCCATGTTAGCCCATGAAACTAGCAGCACTAGTGGCTAAAAACACCTTTGGCTGTTTTTCCCTCACCAGGGCATATAAAACATCTTTTAGAATGTCCCTGTTTTTTTATAACAAGGAACCCTACACTTAGAGTACCCAGGGCAGATCTTAGGGGTGACCTATATGTAATAGAAAGGTAGTTTTAGACTTTGGAAGTACTTTTAATAACAGTCAAATTTGGACACAGTTTTATTTTAAAACCATCCTGCAAGGCAGGGCTGGCCTTAAAATGACACCAGACACTCTAGCTTTGCTCTCTGGGGAGTAGTTGCCTGCTAATGAAGGCAACTGGCTGATCCTGGCCCTCTTCATTCACTTGTGCCAACACTGCCTCAATCCCTTGTTCAGAAGCATCTGTTTGTACCACAAACTCCTTTGTGTACGCCAGTAAGACTGGTGCTGAACAGATCGCCTCCTTCAGGGTGTCAAAGGCCATCCGACTCTCTGGGGTCCAAATGACCTTTTTGGGCTGCTTTTTAGAGGTGAGTTCTGTCAGGGGAGCCGCAGTGGCCCCATAGTTCTTAACAAACCTCCTATTGTACCAAGTCGAGCCAAGAAAGGCCCTGACCTGTGTCTGTGTTTTAGGAGACCCCCAATCCAGGATGGTCTGTCTCTTGGGCTGGAGAGGTTTTATATGGCCTCCACCAACAAGGTTGCCCAGGTACACCACTGAACTCTGCTCTATCTGGCATTTGGTTGCCTTGATATAGCCCGCCTGCTGCAGGGCCTGAAGCACTTCCTTCAGGTGAACCCGGTGCTCCGTCCAGGTTGAATTGAATACAGCTATATCATCAAGATAAGCTACACTGAACGTTTCCAGCCCAGACAGGACTTAGTTCATCAACCTTTGGAAGGTGGCAAGGACATTCTTCAAGCCAAAGGGCATCACTTTGAATTGAAAGTGGCCCTCTGGAGTGGAAAATGCTGACCTCTCCTTTGCTCCTGGGCTTTCGGCAATCTGCCAGTAACCTAAGGTCAGATCAAATGTACTCTGGTACCTTGCAGCCCCCCATCTGTCAATGAGCTCATCAGCTTTAGGTATGGGGTGAGCATCTGTCTTGGTGACTGCATTCAAAGCTCTGTAGTCCATACAAAACCTTAATTCTTTCTTCTCTCCTTGGGAATTAGGTGTAGGCACCAGTAACACTAGACTGGCCCATGGACTGTCAGGGGACTCAATAACCCCCAACTCCAGCATCTTGGCTACCTCAGTCTTAATGCTGGCTCTCACCTGGCCAGATAATCTGTATAGCTTATTTTTGGCAGGTAGGCTGTCACCAGTGTCTACATCATGGACACACCAAGTGGTCATCCCAGGGGTCAAGGAGAACAGCCCAGCAAACTACTCCAACACTTGTTTGCAGGTTTGTGCTGCTGCTCTGTCAACTTGGGAGAGAGTACAACTCCCTCCTCTGATCCATCTTGGACATTAGTGGAGAGGAGGTTTGGCAGATGCTTACTCTCCTCCCCTACTTCATCTGTGACCATCAGCATGGTCATGTCTGCGCTGCCTTGGCGAGGTTTCATTCTGTTGACATGGGGTACCCCGTGGGGATTCCTGGGGGTGCCAAGGTCCACCAAGTAGGTGACTTCACCCTTTTTCTCCAAAATTAGAAAGGGCCCAGTCCATCTGTCCTGGAGGCCTCTGTGAGCCACAGGCTCCAACACCAACTTTCCTGGAAGATACTCATGTATAGTAGCCTTCTGGTCATACCAGAGCTTCATGAGCTCTTGGCTGGCCTCCAGATTGATGCTTGCTCTACTTATGTACTCTGCCATGTGGGACCGCAGGCCTAGCACATTCTGTTTAGGTTCCTTGAGAGGCTTCTCCCAAGCTGCTCTCACCAAACACAAGGCCCTCTTTCAGGGTGCTCAAACAGTAACTCAAAGGGGCTAAAACGAACCCTTTCCTGTGGCACCTCTCTGTAAGCAAACAGCAGGCATGGGAGGAGAATATCCCATCTCCCCTTGATCTTTTCAGATAAACCCATAATCATCCCTTTCAGGGTCTTATTAAATCTCTCCACCAGACCATTGGTCTGGGGATGATACTGGGTGGTGAACTTGTAGATACCACCTCATTCATCCCACATCACCTTCAGACAGGCGGACATAAAGTAAGTCCCTCTGAATGAGACCACCTCCTTTAGAAAACCCATTCTGGTGAAGATACAAAGTAGGGCTCTGGCCGCTGTGGGAACAGTGACCGTTCTGAGGGGTATTGCTCCTACATATCTGGTGGCATGGTCCACTACCACCAAGGTATATCTATTCCCTGAGGCAGTTGGTGTGTCTAGGGCACCAACAATGTCAATCTCCAACCACTTAAAGGGAACCCCAGCCACTAGTAGTGGTATCATGGGTGCCTTTGGTTTACCCCCTGTCTTTCCACTGGCTTGGCAAGTGGCACAGGGGCTACAGAACTCCTTTGCTTTGGCAGAGATGTTGGTCCAATAGAAATGGTTTACCAGCCTGTTCTAGAACTTTGTCTGACCCAAATATCCTGCCAAGGGGATGTCATGGCCCAAGGTGAGAGGAAATTCTCTATACTTCTGGGGGGCCACCACTCTCTTGGTTGCCCCTGATTTGGGGTACCTTCCCTCCATATAGAGGACTCCATCCTCCCAGTAGACCCTGTGGAATCCACTGACATCACCCTGCTCTTGCCTGGAGGCAGTCTGCCTCAGGCCCTAAAGAGTGGGACAATCTCTTTGTCCCCGTTACAGTCCTCTCAGGTGGGTCCACCGGCCCCATGCAATTCTGCCAAGTCTGATAGATCTTGCAGGGGTGGAGTCCCTATCTCAGAGGCCATATCCTCCCCCTTAAGGTTGTATTCCTTCTGGTCCGTTTGAGCTGGCTCACCAGACCCTGTGCCCTCTCTCTGGTTTCTGGAGGCTTGGCCCCTTGTTCAGGCTCCAAGTGTCCAGCACTCCCCTGATGTGCAGTCTGTGACCTAGTCACAGCACGTACACATGCAGGGAGGTCCAGCATCTATGCATGGACCTTCCGTTCCACCCCTGACAATTCAGATGCTTCAAGATAATTTTCCAGTAGACACTCTACTGGGAGTGCAGGAGACACAACTACCTTTTTGGGGCCAGTCACACCTCCCCATTCCAAGCTCACCATTGCCATGGGATGGAGCTTGGCTGTGCTGTCTGCATAGGAAACATGGTGGAATGCACCAGGTAGTAGGATCTACTCTGGAGAAACCAGTTTGTCCACCACCATGGTAACACTGGCTTCTATATCCCTCATAGCCTCAACCTCTGTCCCGTGTTTAGACCTCTGCCTGTACTTCTCCATGCTAGGAGGTAAGGCTCCCAGGGCTGCAACTTCCAACCCACCCACAGAGACTAAGGTCACCTCTGTATACCCCTTCCCCATCTCTGGGCCAATTTCCACCCCCCACACCTATGCTAGCAGTCCCCTGGGAATGCCCACTAGTGGAGGTCTTCTTTAAGCAGACAGCATCTCCCCTCTTGTGTCCTTGCTCCATTCAGTCAAAACACTTCCCTTGATGCCCCTTCCCCTTGAAAGTAGAATGACTTAGGGACCCCCCTCCTTGAGCAAGTGTTTGGGGACCTTTAGATAACTTTATTTTTATTTTATCTGAGTTACCCAGGGCTTGTCCCCTGGGAAGGGACATGTCCTCCTTTCCTCTGATCACCTCCCTGGTTCTTCTTGGTTTCCCTGGTGCGAACCCACTCATCTGCTGTCTCACCCAATTCCCTGGGACAAGACCGTTTAGAGTCAACTAGATACTGGTGTAACTTCTCTGAGGGATAATTAGTCAATATGTGCTCCTTCATGAAAAAATTGTAGAGCCCCTCATAAGTACTTACCTTGTTACACTGTATCCAGCCCTCTATTGCCTTCACAGACATGTCTACAAAGTCAACCCAGGATTGGGTACTAACTTTCTAGGTGTCCCTAAATGTCATTCTATACTACACCCGGGTCAGACCAAATCTCCTGACTGGGCATTGTTTAATGTGGGAGTAGGACTCCGCTTCCTCCCCCCGTAGGGTCAAGAGCATGTCTTTCCCAGTTACTGGAATCCACTCCCATGGTAGTGAATTCAGTATTGAGAGCTGACCCTCCTCATCTTAAGGGCCCTCTCAAAAGCTGTCAGCCACTTATCAATGTCATCACCCTCCTGATACTTAGGGCCAATCCCCTTGGGTAGTCTTGGGTCAAACTCACCACCACTGGACACCTTTGTCTCTTCTTCGCTGCCATCATCTCTTTTCTTCCCTTGCCCACTTCTTGGCCAGGGCTATCTTCTCTTCCTCTAGAGCTATATAGGCTAACTGTGCCTCAAGTTCTCCTTCCCTGAGGAACAATTCTACTTCTCCTGTGGCGGACCTCTCCGACCACTGACTCTAGGCAGGGCTCTGGTTAATTTATTAGTGGACATGCGTTCTGCTTCTTAACACTGAGTTTGGAGGGCTAATCCCCCCCGCCCCCCCCCACACACACACCTTTGCAGCCTCCTCTGTCTCAGTGGCTGTATCTACTGGCTGGGCCTCTGCCTTTATCAGCTCTGACTTCTTAGTATTGAAACGTGCTGGTAGTTCCCTAGCCCTACACATCCCCCTAAGCTCTACAACTGTGAGAGTGGGTAGGCTAGTCAGATCAAGCTCCATGGTTTCCCTAGGTTTTGTCTGTGGCAAAAATTGAAGTTAGAACAGTTTAGAACAAATTTAAAAAATGAATTATTAGTCCAAATTAAAAATCTAAAACAAATTTTGCACTAGGTCAATTTACAGGATTTTTAATTGCCTCACTTAAATGCTGCATGATGTTATTAAACAAATTTGGGATCCCTGAGATATTAATTTTTACAGTTTAAATAAAAAATGTGCTTTCTAGCACTTAAAAGAGTAAAGCACCAACCGCGGCTCTCTGGTCGCGCTAGACTTGGACAAAGTCAAAGTTTCAGGCAGACTGCGATGAAGCGTGGGTCTGATGCAATGAGTGGTTGGGACCGGTTAAGTTTTTACCTTCTGACTTAGTCCCTTTTTTGGAGCTTTTTCTCTCGACATCAATCGATTGGGTCCTCGGATCCAGATTTCGATTTGACGATGCCGGCCTGATGCAGCGCGATGCCTCGATGAGTCCTGGAGGTGTTTGTCTTAGTCATCGACAGCGAGGAATGCCAGAGCTTTCAGCGGAGCAATCCTGTGCAGTCAGGCTGAGTCGCAGTTCAACGTCGCCGGCTTGACTCTCGTCGTCGATGCCAGTCTTCTCATGGAGCTTTTTCACAAAAGTTGGCAAAAAGTTCCCAAACTTTCAGATCTTCTTCTGAAAGGTTCCTTAAGGGTCATAAAGGGTCTACAGAACCAGCCAAGGGCTTAGATGCTCTGGTGTGCCTCTTGGGGTCTGGGACTCCAACTCCCACAATGCAACTGATCAATCCAAGTAAAATTCAGGTGAATCTGATCAGCTGGAGTTGTCCGTGAAGTGGATGTTGCAGGTGGCTTCTTCCAGCACTTTTCTACCCGATTCTGCTCATGGAGTCCACTCCGTATTCTTCTAGAAGGGAAAAGTCTGCCCGTTGTAGAGCCTTTAGAGTGAAGCAGGTGCAGTCCTTCTGAGTGCAATCATATCTTGTGCAGTTCAAGGATCCAGCAGTGCAGTGCTTCTCCACATGTTTTCAGGCAGGGATCTGAGGTGCTCTTGTAGCTCTCCCATATTTATTCCCAGTTCTGGGCTAGCAAGAGGGAGAAACCCCATCTAATGAGGTTCAAGTTGCCACCCTCTGCCATGACAACTTCCTGGGAAGTGTGGCATATTTGTGTCCCAGAATACACATATAAAAAAATCAAAATGGTGAAAATCTCTCCTTGGAGTTCAGGTTTGGCTAACCCAACCCGCAGGTGTGGCTAACTTTTCCTTACACTTCCCTTCCAGCCCCTCTCCTAATCTCATAAGAAGGGCTCCCATCTGGCTGGGGATCAAGGAACTAGGGGCTGGCCTGAGTCCTGAGGCATCAGGGCTACTCCCTTTGAAGACCAGTTTATCTCCCCATCCCCTTCCTGTCCCTGGCTGGGAGGAACCAGATCTCCTCCCACCAAGTGGCTGTATTGTTTGAGCCCCAGGCGTCTTCACACCTAATCAAGGAGCAGCTGGCTGAGGCTGTCAAAGGCTGGCCAATAAGAAGAGGCTGCTGCAGGGCTGCTGTAGGTAACTTTAGGAAAGTATGTTCTAAAACTCCTTTCTTGCAGTAGTTCTAATAAATCCGACCTAGGCAAGCAGTTGGGTCTATTGTAACTATTATTTTGACAGTCTGAATTACGTTGCTAGCTCACTCCTGTCAAAAGGTAGACTTTATTAAAGTTTAATAAAGCCTATAGAGCTAGTAGCACTACAATGGGGAAAAATTACTTTGGTTGTTTTTCCCCTCACCAGGGCATATAAAACATCTTTTATAATGTCCCTGCTTTTTATAACAAGTCACCCTACCCTTGGGGCACCTAGGGCAGACCTTAGAGGTGAAATATATGTAATAAAAAGGTAGTTTCAAACTTTGGAAGTACTTTTAATTCCAATGTCGAACTTGGACACAGCTTTATTTTAAAAGCAACTTGTAGGGCTGGCTTTTAAATGACACCAGACACCACAGCAGTGCATTGTTAAGTGCATTAAGTCCACTGGGGTCTCTAAACCTACATTCCCTACCATATAGTAGGGACTTACAGGTAGGTTGTCTGAACCAATTGTAATTACACCAATTACCATATACCTTTTAAACAGAGTACTGGCCCTGGGCCTAGTTGGCAGAGCCCAGGGCACATTCAGAGTCAGTAACCCTCCAGTATCAGTCAAAACACGGGGGTGATCAGGCTAAAAAGGATGACTTTCCTATAGGTGCTAAAGGCGACACCTATAACGTGCTAATACTTGTTTCTTTTGCCACCAAGTTCCTTTTCACCATATCATTTTAGTTTAACTTGGCTTCTCTTCGAGCAGCAGAAATAATTTGACGTTAACTTGTACTGACCCATATCACCATTGCCATTAGACTGCCTTTCCTGTGCCCCAACTTGGCAAAAGCCCTTCCTGCACAGTTTCCTCTGTACAGGTCCTAAGATTTTTAATGTGTTTTTGATGTTCTTTTACATCTCTTCAATTATTGATATATTTAACTACATGGGGAATGACAAGGGGTTAGTGCTTTGGTGGCACGCCGGCATTGTGTCCCTCAGCTTTTCAGTGGTCCTTTTATTATCTTTTCTAGGTAGCCTTTGCTTACAGGAAGGTTGGATGTTGTGACTCCAATAAGGATCTGTCTCAACGCCTCTTCTGGTTTAACATTTTAGCAGTGACTTCTTTGGGAAGTTGCTTCTGGACTTTTCTTTCCATCCACTGCTGCTTCTGCTGCCCCTTGCTCAGATCCACATTGTACCTGTTCATTAACCTAGATTTGCTGTGCTAATTTCTGCTTGGAGTACGCTACCCCTGCTGTAGTTGTTTCATGTGGTGGAACTATGTGCTGCCTCTGTGGTTCTGCAGGAAGTCTTCCTCTGCTCTAGCCTCTTATTTGGCCTTTGTGACCTTTGTCTGCTGCTTTCTTACTTCTAGCCACAGATGCCTCACTTTTTTAATATTCCCCAGGCATCAGACTGGATCCAGAAATTTTCAGCAGTGCCTCTACGTTCCTGGTAGGTGGCACCATGTGACTCGGCACTGATGCTGTTCTGAAAATTACATGCAGTCTATATAGGTGCCACTCCTGCGGGCTGACGTCAGTTCTTTCCTTTCTTTCTGTGGCACCGGACACTGATCCGAAGCTCTCTTGTCTCTAAGAGATATCTCAATATTTTTTGTCCACAGTTTTCAGTTTGCACGGGGTGTCACCCCTAAAAATGACAGTTTTTAATGCCTGAAGGGACTGTTGCAAACAAATGTCTGTGACGCATCCCCATCAGGTATGCCTGGGGTCGAGTCACAATTAAGATCTTCAGTGACTGTGTTGATGAATCTGAAGGCCATCTAGGAATGCAAGACAAAGCATTATATTGTACAGTACAAGAAGACTCGGTGACGAGTCCTATCTGTCGTGGTCCAAGTCCTGGGTCCGGTCCTGTTCCAGAGGCTGGTCTTCATCAAGATCTAAATTGTCTGATCAGGTGTTGGGGGCAGCGTCACAGCTCTAGAATTCACTCCTGGAGTTACCTGACTTCGAAATAATTCATGCAACTGTGGTTCCAGCACAACCTGAACTTCTGGGGGCATCTTCCAATCCACAATAGATTCAAGAGTTCTGCACAGCCATGCTATGGCTCTTCGGATCTTGCCTAATTCCTCTGGTGTGCATTCGGGACCCAGGGAGCCAAGTGGCCTTCCATCTAGAGTACCAGCAGCAGAGATGCCCTCGGCGCAAGTTGGACCCTTCGAGCCCATCACAACACTTCCAGCTCAGAACCTGATGGTCCACGTCGGTGCCTGGAACTTCGACGCTGGTGCAGAATTTATCGACACCAGACGAAGAGATACCCATAATACTCAGCAACTCTGGGTCGTTGCCGGTCTGGCTTCGACCAAAGCAGTGCATGACAACAGTTGAGGCACCACTATCCCCACTTTATCTGCTACCTCCACAATGGAGAACACACATGCTACACTCCCTTTTTGGCACAGACTCTGACAATGATTATGATGCGGGTGATGAGTTTGCTCAGCCATATCAAGACAAATTCAATGATGACTTGCAGGAGGCTAGTGGTCTTGATACCACCTCTGAAACAGGTCTTCTCTCACCACTGGTCCATCCACAGAGGAATCAGCTTCCTATGCTTTGGTAAAGCATAGGGCAGCCAAAGACCTTGATCCCCAGCTCCCCACCTTGGAGGACAAGACTAATGTATTGACGAAAATCCTCCAGCTGGGGTCAGACACTCTCTCAGCCTCTTTTACCATTTTCTGAGCCTCATTTATCATTTAATGAGGCACTAATGAATACCATGTTGGGGGCTTGGGCCAAACCTGGCTCTGCCCCTCTCCTCTCCCCCAGTCAACAAACAGACATCATTGCCCTGCCACGGGCGATCCTGTGTTCCTGTCTCAGCACCCTTCCTCCGAACATTTGGTGGTGCAAACGTCCATGAGCAGATTTAACCCCCAACACTTTTTCCACTACTGCCCCCAATAGGGAGTCCAAATGTGTGGAGACATTAGGGAAGCAGGTTCTTTCTTCCATCAGCCTGACTCTCCATTCTGTAAACGCCAGCTGCCTCCTGGGTTGCTATTCCCACACCCTTTGGGACTCAGTGGCTCAAGTCCTACCAGGTATCTTTGAAGATATCCAACCAGTTTTTGCCCTAGGCAGTCGTGATGCAGACAAGTTCACAATTTGTTGTGGCTTATTCACCACAGATTCCATCGGATGCGCCATTGGCGCCAGTGTAGCCATTCAAAACCATGGTGGCTGCTATCAACAGGGTTTTCAGGCAATGTCCAGTCCTCCTATATGGACATGCCCTTTGACAGGACTCACCTGTTTGGGGAAAAGGCTGATTCTGGTTTAGAGCGATTTAAGAAGAGCCGAGCTAATGCATGTTCTCTGGGCTTATTCCCCCCGCCTTGCCAACTCCTCCTTTCGTGGATTTGGTAAAACTGTCACATACCTCCAGCCTGTCCAATCTCAATAAGGAACCCAGCAGTTTCGCAGTCGCTGCCAGAGTGACCACCGCCCCTGCGTCCAGGGTCAGCGTTCTGCCTGGTCCACTGACCCCTCCTGCAGCACACATGCCAAACCCTTTTCGCGTGCCCGTAGGGGAGCACAGCCACTCGCTGAAATGCAGGATCCAAAGATTTTTTCCCAGTTTTGCCAGTCTAAAACATTAGGCAGCTGGGTCCTGCAGATTGTTCACAGGGGATATGCCTTACCCTTCCTCTTCTCTGCCACACCTTCCACTAGTGACTAACGGAGGACCATCTCTGCATTTTGCAGCAGGAAATACAAGCCCTTTTGGCCAAAGGAGCTGTCAAGAGGGTGACAGTGCCAGGAGTAGGACATGGTTATTAATAATGCTGCCTTCTGGTGCCAAAGGTGGATGGAGGGCTTTGTTGTAATTTACATCTGTACCCTCTTAATGCCTTCCTCTGGAAGGAGAAATTTCTAATTCTCACCCCTGGCCCAGTTCAGGTCTGCCCTTGACCCTGGAGACTGGATCGTTTTGTTGGACCTTCAGGATGTCTATTTCCATATGCATGTCCTTCCAGCCTATCAGCGCTACCTGCTGTCCATAATGGGACTGGAGCATTTCCAGTTCTCTGTGCTCCCCTTTGGTCTCTGGTGTTCACAAAAGTGATGCTAGTGGCAGCACACCTTTGGTGGTTAGGGGTGCCAGTCTTCCCTATCTCGATGCGGCTGTTGAAGGAGAGCTTGCCCCAGGTAGTAAACAACCTCCAGACTATGGCATACCTCCTGTCATCTTTGGGGTTCACTTTCAAGTCACTCTTGACTCCTCATGTGCTCCCCTTCATCAGAGCAGTTCTGGACCTGGTTCATTTTTGTGCCTTTTCCCCCAGGAAAGAGTCCAGGACATTCAGGCTATGATCCTAATCTTTTGGCCGTGGTCCAGGATTTCAGTGAGGTCAGCTCTGAGGCTGCTGGGACTGATGGCCTCCTGCATCGTGCTAGTTGAGCTCATAAGGTGGCATATGCTGAAGTCTCAGTGGGCCCATCATGAAAGAGATCTCTCCGACCACATTCAGATTTGGGAGGAGACAGCACATGATCTGCAGCAGTGGTTACTGGATCGTGAATGGGTCTGCAGCAGACCCATCTCCCTTCCCCAAGCAGAGTTGACCGTGGTGACATATGTATCGCTTCTGGGTTGGAGCAGCCATATGGGAGAGGTGGAGTTCAGAGGCCTCTGTATCAACCTTCTGGAGCTGCAGGCCATCTGTTGGCATTGAAAGTCTTCCATTATGTGGAGGCTGGTTGAGGTGCTCATGGACAACACCACTGCCATGTGGTACTGCAACAAACATGGTGAAATTGGGGTGATAGACCCTGTGCCTCTGGAACTGGCGGTGAACCACCTGGCAAGTTCTCAAATGCCAGGGCAGACAAACGCAGACACCTAGCAGTGGCAATCTCATTCGGAGGTGGCATAAGTCTCTTCCATGAATGGGGAGAACCTTGGATCTCTTGGCCACCACAGAGAACACACAATGTCAGCACTTTTGTGTGTTGAAGTTTCCAAGACGTCTCGCGCTTGGAGACTCTTTTTGCCTCTTTCCTTCCCAAGTGGAACTCGAGACTCTTTTATGCCTTTCTGCTGATAACACTCCTGCCCTGAGTTCTCAAGAAGAGTTTGGTATCCAGAATTCCTGGTCTTGAGCATCTGTCCTTCGATCAGGCTTCAAGCTCTGCCAACCAACTGTACACCACCACCTTTCCAGAACTGGTTCAGTGAATGCTAGCAACCATCTCCATTAATGTGTTCTATGCTTCTCTTCACCCCTCCAAGGTGAAAGACAGACTCCATTGCTTGATCCCCAAGAGAACACTGAGTTTTTACATAGGTCATACCCATACCAAAGAACACAGTGTGGACAGTCAGCTCTTTGTGGGGTTCTCTAGCAAAAAATGGCAGGGCAGAGCAGAAGAAAACCATCTCCTGCTTGATCATCCTCTGCATTAGGATCTGCTATGCTTTAGCGATAAAGCAACCTCCAAAAGGACTGTGTGCTCATTGTACTAGGTCCAAAGCTGCTACCACTGAATTGGCACGCAGAATCTATATTCTTGAGATTTGCTAGGCAGCTACCTGGGTGTCCCGCCAAACGTTCACGAAGGACAGTCATCTTTACAGAGAGGGGTATTTTGCACACTCAGCCCTGCAGAACATTCTGGTTTCAGTCCATCCACAGACCCACCTCCAAATAGGTACAACTTTGGCATATATTTAAAAGGTGATGAATCTGCGTCTGGAAGTCTCTAGCAGAAGAACAAGTTACTTGCCTTTGGTAACGCCCTTTCTGTTAGAGACTCCATCTAACCGCACTTTCTTCACTGACCCTTACATCCTCCCTGTACTGTGATTTGACTCTATCCATTAAGATCCCAAGTCTAGGAATCTGCACACTGGTCACACCAATTTGCTTTTTGGGCTCTGCGTGTGGGGGTACGAACAGCATCAAAAGCAACTGACAGTGCGCGGTTGTGGCACATATATAGACTCCATAAAGTGTACAGCGTAGGTGCGGAGCCACACGGCATCAGCTACCTACGCACAAGGTACTGCTGAAACGTTTGTTTCCAAATCCAGTCTGACACCTGGAGAATGTTCAAAGGGTAAGCAATCTGCGGCTAGGTAGTCCCTACCATAAAGAGCGTTGCCAAAGTTAAGTAACTTGTGACACAGTACAGTGTGAGCCTTACTCGTTGTTGGTGTGGATGCAGCTGGCCATGCTTCTCAGTGCTCCTCGTTACCACAATATCCGGGTCTGGTGGCTTAGTGGACTAATGCATCCACTGTAGGAGCCTGTGTTTGACCTCATGGTCACAGGTTCAAATCCCGGCAGGTCTACGCAGCCTTTCATCCTTCTGAGGTTGATAAAATGAGTATCATTGAGTTGGATAACAATAAACATCTGTTATTCAGCACCAAGATGCCCACGGGTGGACGTGTGCTTTACAAATGCACTTTATGTTACCTCTAGTCCTCCAAATTTGGGTCTTTCATATATCATACTCTTGAATTAGTCTGCCAGCCAGGGAATCCCTGGCAATTTTAAATGACAATAAACCTTGTAAAAATTGCTACAGGCCTAAGAACAGTGGGTGCTTCTTCCAGAAATGCGCTTCTAAACAAACTCTTAAGCCAATTGGATGAATGCACCCGCACTTGGTTCCTCTAGAGGTCCACAATATCTCATATTATTTGAACAAGTGTCAAGTGTGAATGGGTCTACATTACCTCAACCAAGATTTCACCATCACTGGACAACTATCCAAGACCCAACTTCATCCACTACAATGCAATGAGTGAGATGGGGATTGGCCAGTGAAGGTCTTTTGTGACAAGGCAAAGTTCTACATATTAGAAGGAATCATGAGGGATGTTCAACTTGTGGATTGAAGACACTTTGTTGACCCTGCATATCTCAAATGAATTTACTAGCTCTGTCTGACATCTATATTATCCAAATGGGACCTCTCATACATATTTTTATAAAGTCTTTACTCTCAAAGTGTAGACATGGATAATAGCCATAAGTGAAGAATTTCTGATCTTGGCAGGTCCGCCTTCCATATCTCCTGTGGCAATGTAGGAGGGCTGCCTTCACCTTGTACCAGAGCCCAGTACCACTTGGCTACTTCCCTTCTGTATATCTGGTCCCTCTGTAATTCTTCCTCCCCTTCTGTTCTGCTCCCTACATTAGATTGTTCTCGAGATCATCTCGAGACCATCTTACAAGCTGATAATATTCGAATCTGGAGAGTCTGTTATTCTTGCCTTTTAAAAAGGAGTCTCATGAAACCAGAAAAACCTTCTTCAAATAACTGACCCCAATGTACTATGCCCGCAGTCAGTAGCGGAGTGGCTAGAACATCTTGTAGACTTCTAAATCAGTGTCATACTGCTGTAATATAGGATTCCTAAAATTCTTCTAACTTGAATCCACACTTTAAATGCTGCTGTTAGAACTGTGAATTTGATATTCTTAAAGTATTTGGGGCATCCAAATTTAAATAGGAAATAATTGCCTTCCTCAGGGAGATTTTTGTTAAAGCTCTGTATCATAGGGATATCTATCTGTTAAAAGCAATCTTGTCCATCTATTTTTTGTTTCTAGAGTTTTTCGCAAGCTATCCTTACACTTTTATTCCTCCATATATAGCTGCTTAATTCTCTGGGTTGTTTTTTAAACCACTCTGTTTTAAAGTGTAGAGGTAGTGCCTTAAAAATAAAAGTAAACTTTGGAAGGATCATCATCTTAATTAAATTTGTTCTCCCTAGGATAGAAAGGGAGAGGAGTGTCCACAGCTGCAAGAGCTTTTTAGTTTCCAGCATGAGCCAAATAAAGTTTAAGTACACCATTTTCTCTAATTCTTTAACCACATGAACTCCTAGGTATTTAATTTCTAACTTTTCTAAAGGACTATATATTGGTCCATTCCAGGTCATACTCTCTGGGGCATATTCTCAAGGAGCTATCGCCGAGTTATCGGCACGTTATTGCAGCCAAATCCGCGATAAATTTATCTCCCCATTCCCAAGCGGGTGCTAACAGCCCATAACACCAGTTTACCTGCGATAGCAGTCGCAAAAAACATCGCCACAGATGCCCCCGGCAATTAACGCTAATGATATGCACAGTAGGCGTTCCCGTGCAAAAAGCCGCGACAACACCACTCCACAACATTCTCAACGACCAGCCCGATCCGCGATAAGCTCACAAAACATGCGATAAGGCGCGTTAGCAGCAGGAAATTAACACCTGCTCTTACCTGGTGCAAAGTCGGACGACAACCTGCAACACACAAGGGAGCACAGCCCATAGCCACACATGAAGAACAACAGATGCCATGGAGCCACTCACCATGCATCCCGGAGCCCTGAGAGGGCAACAACACCCACTGCCACCACACCCAGGACCGCCCCCTCGCCCCCCCGGGGCCCCACTCCGGGCACCTCCCACCCACACCCAGACAAAGATATGTCACATCAACCTCACGAAATCATGAACAAAACAATGTGCCCGATGTCGCACAATAACAACACCAAACATACATGTGTCGTCAGAAAAATGAGAATCATACATTCATCTTAGACTCAGCAAATGATTAGTTTCATACAGAATAAACACAAAATAACTATTTTGAAGAGTCATGGCGGGTCCTCTCAGGACAATCTGGAAGTCACAGCCTGCAAAACAAATTTCCATATAAGAAGGTGTGTCATGTTATGTTATGCTATTTAAATTTATATATAGGCGCAACAGCTACCCAAAAAGGGTTTCCCAGCGCCCATCAGAAACAGCAAAAGATAAGGAAATGGAACTTACTGTTTAAAAAGCCAAGTTTTAAGTGACTTGCGGAAAAGTATAGAGTTAGTCTGTGTGCGGAGGGACATCGGGAGAGCATTCCACAAAACAGGGCCTAGGTAGGAGAAAGAGCGACCACCCATAAGGGATAGTCTAATCTTGGGCACCTGAAATTTAACCTGAGTAGTAGATCTGAGGGTGCGTGATGGCAAATAGGGGTGGACTAGATTTTGCATATACATGGGCGCCATGCCATGCTTAATTCTGAACATATAGTTCAGAGCTTTAAACTTGATCCGATTTTCGACCCTTAGCCAGTGAAGGTCCCTCAAGGAAGCGGAAATAGAGGCTGCTCTAGGGATTCGACAGAGCAATCTGGCCGCGGAGTTGTGTACCCTCTGTAGCTTTTGTAGCACATCTTTATTAGCTCCAAGATAGAGGATGTTACCGTAGTCCAGTCTAGATGTAACAAGAGCCTGGACTACGGTTCTCTGAGTAGGGCTTGGTAGCATCCACACAATTTTTCTCAGCCATTTCAGAATGGTGAAACATGTTGCAGCGACCTTCATGGCTTGTTGACGCATAGATAGTGAATCGTCAATAATAAAGCCGAGGTTGCGCACATGATGGGAAGGTTGCGGTACTGCACCCATTTCCGAGGGCCAATGTTGTGGACCCCATAGCACTTTGTTTTTCCCCAGCACCAAAACCTCAGTTTTTTCACCATTCAGCTTGAGAAAATTGGCGTGCATCCATGATGCAATTTTACTAAGCCCAGCCCGGAGAGCAGATTGCTCTGAATTTTTCCCTGCCGAAAGTGAAAAAATGATCTGTGTGTCGTCAGCATAAGAAAATAACGACAGCCCAGACTCTGTCATGCGCTCATCAAAGGACAGAGAGAGCGATCGAAAGTGAGAGAGAGAGAGAGAGAGAGAGAGAGAGAGAAAGAGAGAGTGAGAGAAAGAGGGAGAGGGAGTGAGAGAGAGAAATAGAGATATTGTACAAGGAGCGCAAGGCCAATCGGGCTCCTGGCTCATACATGCCAACTGTTGTGTGTGTATCGCTATTGGTGCACACTAAGTCAAAGGCCTGGCATCAATAGCAACGCGAAGGCCACATCACATTTCAAAAATGCAAGCAGTAGTCAGACCAACATCAGGAATGAAAGCTCAATTGTCTCAATACACAAGGCTGAAGGACACCTGAACCCCCGACCTTGGTCCTGAATGCGGCTGGCACTCCCTGCGAGAGATACCAAACCAGATCGTGATGACTCCCACACCACGAACTGCGCGAATGAAAGACCAACGTGTCCACACTCCACACACACTTGTACCTGCCTGAGGCACACCTGCTTGGGATGCCCCTGACACATAAGTAAGAAACAACCCATACGCCCAAACGTTGCACACAAATACGACTCATTGCTCCGAGCAGTGGCATCTCATCCACACAACTGCCACCTGTCAGAAGTGTGCCGGTGCTACGAGACCAACAAAGGCAATGGCTGGCAATCCCGGGCACATGCACAACCCCTGTCACGTGGAACTGTACCGTGCACGAATGCTGCATCTGTTGGGATCACTGCCACTGGCAGTGTTGCGCCTCAGTTACCGCCTGAGTTTCCGTCTTGCGTACGTCAACTGCGTCCAGCCCTGGTTCCACTGTCGATCATGCACATTCGAGTGGCCCATGGATGTCTGCCTATCCAACACAACGGTAGCTGAACTAGATTATGGCACGTGTGTGCGCCCCCTATTGGCCCACGAACAGGAGTGTAACTGTGACACCCGTGCATGGGATGCCTTGATATTTGGCGTATGTGCAGGCAGTAGGGCATGGGAGATTGCACAACTCCTCGTGTGCAGTGACCACATCGAGGCGCTCCCCTATTGGGCTGTGTTGCGGATTGGTGAAACGGCGTGGACGGAGCACAGCTGCCTGGAACAGGTAATGGATTGGCTTGCCCTCGCGTCCCTTGACCTCGACAACGATGTACTCTTGGAACAGATTGCCCATGAAGCAGCGCTCGTATACATGGACGAGTAACTACGTTCCTGCAGCCACAATTGATTGTCACCCACAGCACAGGTCCCCACACCTTGTAGCATCTCGGAGGAATTTTCACATATCCCACCACAACAGTGGACATGTCTGCCTTCGCCTGGACTCAGAATGCATGTGCGTGGACCTACGCGTGTGTACACACACCTGTGCAAGGTGATGCAGTCCCATGGGCCGAGCAGCACAGCGTCGCCTGGCAACGTTCCAAAAGCGGAGAAACTGCTGGGGGGAGAGTACACACATGGCAATGTAGCACGACATGTGACCTTGTAGGATCCCTTCACCTGTTCACTGTCAGCAGAGCAACTAAAGCAAAACCTCAATTCTCCAAAAAGAAAGTAGCAGGTCTGAAAATCAGACATGACGAGAATACTGAGAACACAACTCAAGAACGGAGAATGGGCTCAGACCATGCTGGACAGTGCAGCAGAAGTCACAATAGTTCGCCAGAACCTGAGGGAACTTCTGGAGATAGTGGACTTGAATGAGTACATCACAGTTGAGACTGTAGACACCAGGGTTAGTACTCCACAAAAGTTATATGAAATAACACTCCGGATGGAGGGAGACAAACCTAGACAGGTGAAAGCACTTTTTGGGAAAGACTATCAAAGGGCTATGACATACTTCTAGCAGAAAAGGACTGGCCACCACAATTTGTCAGGGAGTGCCCACATGGCGAGGACATTATTATGCCTGCCTTCTCCAACCATATTCCAATAAACCTAAAATATACATATGCCAAGAAATGGGCAGTGGCCCAGGCCCCAGCATTATATAAAAATCATGTAGGATGGGATGAGGACTCACCTCAACATAAAATACATCTGAAACATGAACCAACTGCACAACGGCAGTACCCAATAAAGCAAGAAGCTAAAAAACAGGTCAGGGAGATCTTAGATCAACTTGAATACCAAGGGGTAATTGAAACATGCACCTCCTCAATGAACAATCCTTTGTTTCCTGTCTCCAAACCAGACAATACATATCGTCTAGTTTTGGACTACAGACACCTAAACACTTGTTCTAAAACTTTTGCAGTGCAAAATGCACATAGCACAGCATTAATGAATAACATTGTGCGTAAAAAATATAAAACAACATTAGACATCTCAAATGGTTTCTTTTGTCAAAACATAGCACCTGAAAGCAGGTACTTAACAGCATTCTCCATAATGGGGACCCAGCGTCACTTTTGTCGACTCCCACAAGGGTTCAAGAACAGCCCAGGTTTATTCTCAGCGAGGGTAACGGAGTTACTACAAATTTATGACAATGAGGCATTATCCTATGTCGATGACATTTATCTGACAGACGATGACCTGGAAAAACACTTGAACAGGGTGAGCACCATTATACTGGGTTTCGCCTCTGAGGGCTACAAGTTCAACTTTAAAAAGCCCAGAATTGCCCATCTCAATGTCCTATTTCTAGGATATGAGCTTTCAAGTGAAGGCAAGAGCTTGGCAGCTAACTTTTAGAAAAGTGTGCGCTGCTCCAACCTCCAAAAACGCTAAAAAACTTACAATCCATCCTGGGTTTCCTAAATTTTGGAAGAACATATATTCTAAATTACGCAGAAAGGGTTAAACCTCTCTACGCATTAATCAAACCTGATTTTTCGATCAGAAACTGGACACAGGAACACACAGAAATCTTGCGTTCACTCCAGGCTAACATGTTAGCAACAAATCACTTACAAACACGCGTAAGTCAATGTAATTTGGTAATCCGAATCAATGCGGATTCACCTACTTAACTTTCAATGAGGGTGAAAAAATACCAATAGCATACAAATCTCATTTGTACACACAAGCGGAAATGCGCTTCAGTTCAACTGAAAAATTCTAACAGAAGTTCAAACCGCTGTAGCAAAAGAAAGAGCCTTAGCCCAAGGGAAACGCATTATTGTCATAACCCCGGTACCAGCTTTAGAAGCGGTCACAAAAGCAAGCATTCCAAATGCTAAAGCATTACATCCAAGATGGATACAATGGGTTAATTCTCTTGCTGCAACAGATGTTGAATATGTTTTTGATCCAGATTTAAAAACACAAGCATTCCTGCAATACGAACATGAATGTCCTCTGCCTACTGAAATTCTGCCTCTCGATCAGTACGAATTTATAATTTACACTGACGGATCCGCACAACCCGCAATAGGGAGTAAGCAAGCTTACAGTGCTGCGTGTGCAATCGTTAAAGGTCGCATGCGAAATGGCATCTTCAGACCTATGGTCACAAAAACGCAGTCTCTAGGAGATTGTACGGCTCAGCGAGCTGAACTACAAGCATTCAAACTGGCACTTGAAAGTACAGATCGAGAATTCCCCACACTAATAGTGTGCGATTCCTTTTACTTTGTTCATTCGTATAATGACTATATACAAAACTGGCTTGAAAATGGTTTCAAAGATGGAAAAGGAGGCACAATAAAGCACAAAATGCTTTGGGAACAAGTAGTTCAGTTGAAAAACGAACTACCAAAGGCTCACGTGATCCATACACTGAGTCATCAACGTGATGGCGTTCATGTTGCAGGGAATTCATTGGCTGACGAAGCTTCAAAGGGGGCTGTTCAGACGGCTTCCGTAGCTGCGATCACTCGTTCAAAAACAAAAATAGATGGTGAGATAATGTTGGCTGTCAATGCTTCAAGCAAAGGCAGCAGTGCAGCGTTACCAAAAAAGTTTCCACTCAAGTACTCTTATGTAATTGATGCGAACAACGTTCCTTTTGCTCGAATCCCTGGAGTGGGGGATAGGGTAATTCCAAACATGGAACGCAGAGCAGCCTTGATAAATGAAACACATTTGGGGGAGGGTCTGTCACATCAAGGGATCTCTAAAACAATTTTGACGTTAAAAGAGATGTACTGGTGGCCTGGAATGAATACAGAAATTCACATATTCATCAACAACTGCTTAGACTGTAAATTACAGCGAGAGAGCCACCAGACACCATGCTGCGAATGCGGCAACCCAGTACAGACACCATTGTTAGACAGCATTCGACTATCTACGCGCCTGCGTCCTACTGGACAAAGGCATTCCCACAAATACTGAATTTAGGTTCCTATGGTTATGGCCTCAGCGCTCAGCTGACGCTCGAACTGTTATAAAAGATTTGCGAGTCTTTATCGGCATATACGCAATAGGCACGCTACATTCTGACCAGGGTCCTGCGTTTAGCTCTAGGGCTTACAAAGAAGCCATGGCCAGTCTGGGCGTTGCATTGCGGTACTCCTCTCCATTCCATCCTGAGGGAAATTCGGTTGTGGAAAGGAAAAACCGGGACATAAAGCAGTCTATAACAGCTAGGGTATTAGGTTCGGGTGATGGGTGGGTCAAACACCTTAGTGGGGTACAACGCTCTTTGAATAATCTGCCAAGAAGTTCTCTAGGGGGGGTCACTCCATATGAGGTCCTATTTGGGACAAGAATGTGGGTACCGGACCTTGAACACGTAGGCACAGTAGTGGAAAATAAACCTTTTGATATCAAAAATCGTTTGGCTGTTTTACAGGACTTAAACAAGTTAAGAACTAAACAAAGCAATGTACTCCTACAGCCAACCACCACTGGGGAAAAATCGGCGGTCCCAGCAAGGCCTGTCTGGATTCCAAAAGTTGGGGATCTAGTCAGAGAAAAAATTGCGGACAAGAAGGAATTTGGACCTTCTTACAGACAACCAGTACCTGTCCTAGCAGTTCAAGGAACAAGAACAGTACATCTGCCGCCCCTTGCTGGAAGAAAGGAGAAAAGATTTGTGTCCATCGACCTGATCAAACCACAGTATGTGGCCAATACTAAATAGTAGGCCTCGGGACTCCGACCTAGTAGCAGACGCACTCCTCTCGCTACTATCCAAGAGGTTCAGACTGAAAGACTGATAACCATCGAGAAATCAGTAGTAACAGATGAAGGACTAAGCAACAACGCTATGGAACTCATCCCTCTTGACAACCAAGTAACAGTTCGTCCAAATACACCTGTCTACACCAACGTAGCACGTGATCGACTGGTTCCAGTGATTTCTACAAATCCTGATGCAATTCCAACAATTGATAGAACTGCTTCTGGCTATTTCATTAACTTTGATACGTTCTCAGAAGATCCGAGTGAACCTGAAACGACGCCAGCATCATTCAAATTCAAGCAGCAAGTACAAGACTTTCTTCATTTTGTGAAAAAACTTATTTGGTTTCTCCATGGATTGAACTCTGGATTACATCTGGACTTTTTGTTTTCCTGCTCTGGCTAGCTTTGGTAACAACTGTGAGCGTGCTTATAAGTGGCAGATACATCCATGTGAATACTGAAGGAAAAGACGTGAACGTACTTTTGAAACCTCATAAATCTTCCCATCGTGAAGCAAGAGACTTGTCATCAGTGAACATCACAGCTGTTCCTATACAGGATGGTATAGTGTGGGACAAAACAGATTTTGATATATTCGGTCCGACGGAACAATTGAACATTCCACATTTGTTTAAAATTTCACTAAGTGATCTACTCTCTTCCAGTACCTATTCAGATGATTGGGACTTTGAGACTGTAAATGACATTATGTTTGACCTAGAAAAATCTGCTGCATTTTCTAAAAATGAATATTTAGAGGGTTCATCAGACTATGAACAACTGTATTGTTATAACCACTATGGTCATCATTATTTGCATAAATCTGCATATCCAAGAAATGTGTTTATGTTTAACCAATGGGAACATTGTCCTACACCACCTAAAGGTAGTTCAAAAACATTTGCTAGTAAATTTCCATATTTTTCAGGTTATAATACATCTGATCCAGAAATGTTTTACTATAAAAATGTAAACAAGACAGGACTGAAAATTATGTTAACAAATACAAAACAGATTTACTCTGCATTATTTAATGCCCAACTGTCTAGACAGGGTTTCAACTTTTGGAAAGACACAATAGACACCAAAACAGTCTGCGGTACTAAAGAATGGCAAGTGCAGGGGATAGAAGCTTTATTTAGAGCCTTTATCATCCCTGAATAAATAATGTTTTGAATGAAACCATCCAACAAACATCTTGTCTTGGATTAGCCAAGATCAAAGAGATGAACACACCTTCTGTACCAGCACCTGCAAGAAATAACGATACACAGGCAGTGGTGACAGTTGACAATATACTACAACTCAACAGATCTAATCCTGATTGGAAAAAATGGTTGATCTGGCCCACAGACACAAATAACTGTCAGGAAAGATTCTTGAATAAAACTCAGGGCTTTACTATTAATAGGCCAGACCCAAGATACGTCCAAAGACAACATCCGGGGGTAGTAACAACATACAGTGTAGGAAAATTATGCCTCGATTGGCTGCATAAATCTACACTACAGGATGTGGAACAACACTTAACCTTACTTAAAAAGGACGCAGACGTTAGGGAATTTTTGCTTGGACAAAGAAAACCGCGTCAAAAACGTTTCATATATGCCGGCATTTATGCTGCCTATAATGAAGCATGGAAAGTATTACAGATGGAGGCTGCAGAATGAATACGTGAACTTGATCGTATTAATTTAGAGAAAACACTCGCTGTGGTCGACAATGAGTTAACAACTTTGTCCTCCAGAATATATTCACTGGACGGCATTGTATCCTCTGCTATCGACATACTAGAACAAGATTTGGCGATGTTACAACAAGGCCAATCTCAATTACGTTCTATTATGTTATTAAGCTGGACGCTGCAATCTTTGCGAGCTGGCTATGTGCCTTGGCGTTTCATCAACACATCGGCTCTGTTTGCAGAATACAATCTAACTGATAAACAGATCGAACTGGCACAAAAAGGAGCAAGGTATACAGTGCTGAGCATTGAAAAACTGGAAAAGTTACCATTCACAGTGGCAGAAAAACCAGCTACAGAATGGCTTATTCATGGCAAAATCACACTACTTGTGACTACTTTTCAGTTTCAGTATAGCCTCAGACAAATGCAAGCAGGCAAATATGAAAGGTTGGGTAAGGAATACATTAAGACATCTTGGGATTTACCGTATACATATAGATGTTGGAGTGGGAATCGTGAAGTGTTTTTAAGCGGTACAAACTGTAGACGTGCACTAAGCGGTTCGCTTATATGTCAGGACATTTCCTTACAAGGGGCTTGTAATGGTTCTGTGGCTAATTTGTCTTGCCATCAGCAGGGTACACCAGCTGCTGTGATTAATCCAACGTTTGGACAACTTTCTAATTGGAGTTACCTCATGTTGAATGATCAGAGTTGCTGCGGCATGCTGCCAGGCATCCCATATCTAGTAACGGTCAACTCCAGGGTCACTTGCTGTATGCAAGTATTGTTTGCCCCAATAGACACAGTCAGGGAGTCGCCTCTATGGCCTTCGCTGAACGTCTCTTTTATAAGATTTGATACTTTGAGCAGAATGAAAGCCATGCTTTTACAGCAAACAGTGCCTTTGACCTCGGCCAAAGAAACCTATGATCTACAAATAGCAAGGACTTCGGCTGAGATACAGACTTTAATACGTACAAACTGCCCTATACATTTCGTGGAAATGATAGGACGAATCTTCAATATGTCTGATACAACAGGAATTGTACATGTATTTAAGAGCATCTGCTCCGGTCTGTTAGCACCTTTCCAGGCAATACTCGGAATCATCCCGAACTTTGCACATTCGGTGTTTGGTGGCATACCATTAATTCTAGCACTTGTTGCTGGAATTCTATTTCTCTTCCTGCTATTGCGCTATGGCCAGCCTATTCGCAGACATCACTCCGAGCGAAATGGAGAAAGCTCTCCTTGAACGAAAGTGCCGTGAGCAAATAGTAGAGCTTTTGGGCATAAATCGTCTACGGGACCTTAATACCACGTGGTTCCTGTCCTTCAGACCAATCTGGCAAGATTGCATCTTACCTGTTCTACGATGCCTGCTATGCGGTGTAGAATGCGTGTTGGACACCTGTCTAACATTTCCATCGGATACGCCAACGGATGTCGATAATCTGCTGGACCAGATAACGGCCCATGCTATGTGTTGTCCCCAGAGGCTTCCTATCCTGATGTCAGCATTCATTGAGATCTCACAGACGCTTCCGGCTGCTGCTGAGGTACGAGAAAGATCTACAGGCACACAGGTAACAACGGACGCGAACTTTGCTGCGGCACCCTATGCTGTAAGCGAAGCTTCACATCTCTGTGCAATTAATCTGCTACACGAGGTGTTCCTACTGACACCAACTACAGTGGACGATGTTTTGTCTATAGAAATAGATGATCTCATGTTTACACCAGACCCGTAAACTGACTCTGAATTAAGCATACAGTGTTCCAGAGATGCAGTAACAATTTGGCCTTCATTCTACAAAAACTTGGAACTCTACCAAAATTGAACTTTTTCCCATTTTTCGAACGAAAATGGCACTTCAATCTGCTTAAAGTAGAACTAGCCTTATAGTACAGACTTGGCGGTGCTTCCACAGACACTTAGTCATCTTGTGTGTCTCAAACAGTTCATTAAGTTTCATGACATGAAATGACTGATTTTTTTAACAACTTATCGATCATTTCTTTGTCACATGTAAATATTACTGCTTCTTTCATTCCAATTGCATTTATTTTCGAACTTTATGCCTGAAATGAAAAGCATTTGCTTCAAATGTACAGTACCTTTTGCATTTTTTACTATGTTTTTTAAATGCTTTTAAGAAATATTTTTAAAATATGCGGTACTCCATTTTATGTTTAGCATTTTAAATGTTTAGCATTTTAGTATTATCGTATACACGAAAGTGGAGTGGGTGTTGTATTCCTCTTAGGGTGTCCATAAACGGGCTTTCCAGTATCATGTCCTTATATAGGCACAATTCGCCCTGCCCTTATATAGGCATAAATTCCCAGGCCTTATTTAGGCATTAAACCATGCACTCCAAATACAGGCATGGTCTCCGACATCCGTCCACCCTAATGTCACAACGAGTACATGAAGAACAGACCCTTAGGCTGCGGGAGTTTCCCTAGTCCAGGACTATTGATTTCTTCAAGGTCTCATATATTATGTATGAACCATTATTCCTTAGGGGTTCATTCATGACGTCTTTCACTGTCCGACTCACGTCAATACTAAACATTCCTAGGTACTCTCAGGTATATATATACCTTCCCTAGCCCTTGTAAACTAGAGGAGACCTCGACTTCAGAGGAGCCCGTATCCCGGCCTGACGCACTGAGAAGACGCTGTCATCCCTGCACGCAGAGAGTCCAGCTTCCAGTGATCTGACTTCCCTTGCGGGGTGTTGGAGTTCGAGTCTGGCAAAGAGATTCCAACCTCTCTCATTCTTCAGGTATGGAGCTGATAAGAACCTAGAGGGACTCTTGGCATACTAGGCATACTAGGCTTAACATACTCTTAGTATACCATAGTAAGGAATACTTCACCTACTTCATACCTCTCCCTACACCTAAGTTAGGTTAGGCACATTGGGGTAGAACTAGCTTAGCAACGCATCGTATGAGTACTCGCATTTTTAGTCTGTGTTATTTATGTAACAGCTTATGTACTAAAAGATAATGCTATCGCAGTATTATTTATTTCTACTGCTCACACTGTACATTATTTATCTCGCATACTGTCTTGTGATCGTAACAGCACATTTTACTTACACCAGAAACAAGACTGTTCAATAAATCTTTTATTGAAAACGCCCGTCTATTCCTTTCTGTGTAACTTGGAGAAAACTAAGCATGCACGACTGAGCTGAGTGAAATAGTTATCTATTGTTTCCACGACTCTGGGACACGTTCTGATTCTAAAGGGAAACACAGTGGTCATGTTTTGCGGCTGCCAGAAACTACTCCCTTCTTGTTGTCAAGGAGTTTCTAGTGGCCTCTGAGCTAGCTGGCACAAGTAATTAAGTTTAATATACTCGATAGGGACATACTGACCTTAGTCCTATGTCAAACCTATAGGATATATTATTCCAATGCGCAGAGCCTATTAGGGAAATAGGAGCTACACTACAGCCTTTGTGGCATCTACTATTATAACAATTAATGGAGCTTTTGTTACCATGGCTACATGAATTAAGCTTCCTAGATCATGAGTCAGCTCCTAGATCTGCCAAAGTTTCATAAAGCCTTTTTGGTTTTCATGTACAATGTCCTCTAGTACCTTGTCCAATCTTTTAGCTAATATTTGCACGTATATTTTGTGATCAATATTGAGCAAGGATTTTGGTCTATACGATTCAAATTATTTTGATCTTTATTAGGTTTTAAGATCAGTGTTATTGCCTCATTCTACAACGTCGGAGGGGGTACATTTTCTATGTAGATGGTATTCAATAGTTTAGTCAGAACAGGAGTGAGTTCCTCCTTTAAGATCCTATATAACTCATTAGGTATGCCATCCAGGCCTGGCGCTTTCCCCTTTTTAAACTCTCTTAATATTTTATCTATTTCCAAAATAGTTATTTCTTGGTTGAGGAATCGCTGTTTATCCTGATCTAAATTAGGAAGGGTATCATGCTGCACCCACTCCTTGGTTTCTACCTGTGTCGCCTTTGAGTCATCAGTGTATACATTTTGAAAAAGAAATACAAAGGCCCTTCCAATATCGAGATCTTCCACACATCGTTCTTTAGTGACATTGATCTCTACTTCCTTAATCACATTCTGAATAATGTCTTGCCTTGTTTTCCAGGCTAAGAGTTTCCCACATCCTTCCCCATACTCTTAACGTGCCAACTTACTGGCATTCTATCTATTCTGCACCCTTCCTTCCAAGTATTTTACTAGGTGCCCCTTGGCCTACTTTAATTTGCCATGAAGCTCTGATTCTATACGGGGATGAACACAACTTGCCAGCTCTTTCTGAATTTCATCTATTCTCAGCTCGCATTCTCTGAGCTTATTTTTACTTTTCCCCTTCTATGTGCCGCATAACTGATCAATCACCCTCAAATGAAGGCTTTGTATGCATCCCACACAATATGTATGGGAGCAGAATCCTCTGCAGTATCTTTCTTCAAGGTGCTTATGATTTCTGCTCCCCTATTAGGCTTATATCTTGGGTTCATCTAGATTGAGATTGGAGGCTCTCCAGAGAGAGCTCCAGTTTTACCGCAGCATGGTCAGATAAGTGCTCTGGTTGATGTACTACCGTACTAATATTTTTTCCAAGCTTCATATCTGTTAAAAATAAGTCTATCCTAGAAGCATGAGCATATTTTTTTTTCTGATAGGTATATTTTTTCCTTTGGCCAGCTCTTTGCCTCCAAATATCTATCAGATCCAGGTTTTTCTTAAAATGGTGTGTGCGCTCCCTCATGTTTGGTGGGTTTACCGTTGGTCTAATGAAGGATTTATCTAGCACTAGGTCTAGCAGTGTGTTAAAGTCTCCCCCTACGATTATATAATTCCTTGTGTCAAGTAGGTGTTTATATAGTTCCCTGAGCAGGGATGGATCATCTATATTAGGCTCAGAGTATCCAACAAATGTGTACCCAATGCTATGTATCTTAACATTAACAATTAGCAATCTGCCCCGTGGATCTGCTATGAAGCTCTCTAGCCTGGCTTGTGCGGAGCTTTTAAACAAGAGGATTACAGGATTGATCTGAGCAGGCAAATTGATTAATCCAATCGGGACACGGCATCTTGGAGCACCGAGCGAGGGGGGACTACACTTACTGGCAACCCTCGCTGCAACACGCGCCAGGAGGGGGCCAAGCAGCGCTTCCAGCACCCGCAGCCCTCTTAAGGGCAGACTTAATACGCGGCACAGGACGCAACATCTTAGAGCACCGAGTGAGGGGGGACTACACTTACTGGCAACTTACGCTGCAACTCCCGCCAGGAGGCGGCCAGGCAGCTCTTCCGGCTCCGTAGCCCTCTTAAGGGCAAACTTCATCCCGCAGCACAGGATGCATGTGGGCATGCCTGGGCCAAGGGCAGGCATGTCTGCACCCGTCAGAGCCCGGAGGAGGCTGAGCTGGGCCAACTCCCTAACGGGTAATTTTGAAATCCTAAAAGGTATTCTTTTATGCTCGACCCAAGACTGTTTTGATGTGATCAGCTTTGTTTCTGCACTCCCAGGTGGCTTTAGTGTGGTGTTTGCCCGCATATAACTTCACTTGGATCTTGTTAAATTTAAGATCAGTGCACTCTTGTACAAATGGGGAAAAGGAAGGCTTTGGAAGGGAGGGCGGGTTTGTCCAAAAACAAAATAAAAAAAAACACCAAACATGCAGCTAAGGACTGCGTGCTAGATCGTATTGATGATTTACAGGGTGAATGTGCAGTGTTTCTTGACCCCGCCCCTGCTGTCTCGTCCCCCCCATCGCTAGCGCCTTAGCCCCTATCACAGCCCCACAGCAACTGAGCACTCCTTGAAGCAACGAAATATACCCGGTTTATTTAAGGATTATAGCAAGTGAGCTCAGATGCAATATACTGAGGTTATAGTCCATTCTCTACCAGCCCCTTGTGTAGTACCCTCTGAACCCGCTAATGACTTACAGTCTTCACTAGAGGGAGTTTTGCTGTGTAGTAATCGTTTTGTACCCCTGCCAGAAATAAGTGCGTACCAGTACGACACCACTGACAAACTTGTCCGTACTCCTACTGCAAAGGTTGCTTCCTTTGGTACACAAACTGATCAGGACCAGCAAGCCACACTCATTCTCGACCTAAAGGCTGAAATTGGGGCACTTAAATCACTGGTCCCATCTCTGACGGACACCATGAGTCAGGTTCTAGCCCTTAACAAACAGCAACCCTTGTTGTTTACTCCCTTCATGCTGAGTCTAAGTCCCAAGGCATTAGGACCGGTGCGTAAGAGCCCTTCTCCACCTTTGAGTAAACTTGTGACTACTAACATTGAGCAGTGCCCTTCAAAGCCCCCGGCCACTAAATTTCATCATTTAAACCCTATAACATCTTTTTCTCGAGGTGGCCAATTTTTGGGAGGCCAGGAAAACGTCCTGCTGTGATCAGCCCCCATTTTTTCCCATTCCAGTCAGGATAATTTCAGTTCTACCTCTAATATCAACGCGCCTAACTTGCAAAGTGGGAACCCAAGAGTCGAGTATAGTTTGAGGGCTCTCAGTGGCCATACCAAATCTTACTCTAATGGCGCACACACTTTTAACAAGCCTCTCCGTACAAGTCGCATAGATTACATTCTTGTTGATTTGATACTATGGCCAGCAGTCATAAACATGACTTTGTTACATAGAACTGAAAGCAGTTACAATTCTTTATCTTCAACCTTTCAAGCTTTTTGTGAGACTATCCCCTCAGATCTTCGTCTTCCTTCTTCTTCTAGGGAAGTTGCTCTGTCCACAGACAAACGCCATCTGAAGTGGTGGCAGATTGTCACGTGCCCAAAAAATTTGATTGCTATTCATGAGGACCTTACCGCAGTTCTTACCCACATTGTGGAGGCCCAGGAAGTTCTCCTGACCAATTGGAGCTTTTGCACAGGGCATTCTTTGAGCAAATTCTATCTTTTTTTACCATTTCAAATGTATGTAATCAGAATAACATAGGAAAACATCAATCTTGGTACAACAAAAAATGCCGTACAATAATCTGCTCTTTAGTTAAAACTATAAAACACAAAGATATGGCAAGTATTCCGGTCCTAAGAAAGGAATACATAAAGGCCATGACTCAAGCTAAAAAAAGAATGGGACGAACAGAAGTGGGAGGCTCTTCTGGATGCAAGCTCAGCCAGTGATTTTTCTACATTTTGGTAATTGGTCTCATGGGATGTCCCAAATCTGCAATGGATCCTACTGATAATGTTGCTGCTACTGACTGGGTCCACTATTTTCACAATCTTTATTCTGATGATTCCATTGATATAACAGAGACTATAGTTACTACAGTCTCCCAGACGAACACTAAAGCTGTGCCTCTGTTTGAAATGGTTGATATTGTACAGACCCTTAATGCTGTCACACGTGGCCGTGCGGCTGGTCCAGATGGTATTCCAGCAAACATATTTTTATCTGATATAGAGGTCTGGTCGCGCTACATTTTAGCTTTGGCCAATGCTATATATGCGGCAGGGGCACATATCCCTGATTTGTGGAAAAGTGCCATAGTAATACCTATACAAAAAAAGGAGACAGTTCGATACCCTCTAATTACAGGCCAATAAGTCTCATAAATTGCGTTAAAAAAATCTTTGGTCAGTGTCTCCTCAATAAAATACAAGACTGGATGGGAGAAAGTGATGTTTCAGTCCCTTCCAAGCAGGCTTTCGTCTTTAGGTCTCACTGTTGACCCGGTCCTCCGCTTTGTGTTAATCTACTGGAGAATGGTTTTGATCGGCAGGGGCAGTCTTTATTTTGCCTTCGTCGACTTATAATCGGCCTTTGACTTGATTGCTCGATCTGGTCGTTGGAGTGTTTTGGCTGACCTGGCAATGCCCACACATATTTTATCCCTTTTAATTCGTCTGCATGAGAACAACACTGCACGCATTCGTTGGGGTGGGGATCAGGCCCAGCTGAGGGAAAAGAAACCAGTTTGCAAAGGTGTTTGCTAGGGCTGTGTCCTGCCTCCCTCTTTGTTCTCACTTTTTATTAATGATATTGTTTCTTTTCTGTCCAAAGTGGAAGCAGATGCCCCATCTCTGGCGGGTACCAAATTTCCGATTCTACTTTTTGCAGACGACACTTTGTTGATCTCCAATACTCCGTGTGGACTTCAGAAACTATTGACTCGCTTCAACGAGTTTTGTGTCGCACGAGGCTTGGAGATCAAAACTCTTAAAACCAAGGTGATGTTTTTTAAGCAACATAGATCTTTCAAGGGCAACTTATGTCTGGGGGGGAGTTCCCCTTGAGAGGGTTGATTCTTTTGCATACTCAGGGGTCATATTTGCGGAGGGTACATCCTGGCACCTTCACATCAACAAGGCAACTACCAAACTCAAGCAGATTTCGGGTGTGATACTCAAGGAACTCTCTATGTCCCACATGAAACCTATTTCACCCACACTTAAGATCTATTAGGCAAAGGCCTTGGGTTCAGCTCTATACGGAGCTGAACTATGGAGGTTCTCTAAACATGAGGATCTTATAAGAGCTGAGAACAAAGTCATTAGGAATCTTGTCTCACTCCTGCCCAGCACTCCATTATATCCATTGCTTAGTGATTTGGGAGTTACAGGGGCGGCAGGTAAAATCCGTTTATGGCCCCTGTTGTTTTGGAGATGCCTGTTGACCACCCCCAAGCTTGCCCACTATGTGGAAAGTGTAAAGGATGTTATGAAGGCCGACCAATTTATTATAAAATTCCTTGGTTTATGAAGGCGAAGTCACTACTGTACTCACTGGGGCTTCATGACCTGTGGGACCACCTGGCCGTAACTGTCTTTCCATCTAAGGCCATATTGAAAAAGAAATATTGTTCACATGTGGTGGTTGAGGAATCACGGAGAGCCACTAGCTCTAAATTGGCTAGTGATTTCATTGACATTGAGTCTATAAGTGGGTTTGAGTCATTTGGGGATCTTGTGACCATCCCTCTACATAGGAAATTATACTTTCAGTTTCATATAGGCACCCTACCTATAAGAGTGTTTACCTCTGGATGGATTGGTAAAGGAGACACCTGTTGTCCTACTTGTAGCCTTGCAAAAGAGACCATTTCCCATGTATTGTTTGTCTGCCCGGGTTATATATCACCCCGTTATACCTGGCTTACACAGGTATGCAGGCTATTGGGAGTACGCAATCATCAAGAAGCTCTACGTATCCTTAGATTGGATCCCTGCCCATTACTAGCTATTTCCATTTCAAGTTTTTGGTTGCCATGTGGGTGCTCCGTAGCAAAGCTTTATGTCGCCATGTCACATGATTTTATCAAGTGTATTGTTATCTTGCACTTTTTTTGCTGCCCTGTTTACAGCCTGAAACAGTGGCACTTCTTTTTACAAATAACTAGGTATATCTTTACACCTTTTTAGATAACCTATGAATTTAATTATGAATTAATGTATTCCTCTTTTTATATAATGTTTGTAATAATGCATGGATTTTTATTCCTGGAATCGTTCTATTGGTGATTTTCTTAAGAAAGACAATCAACTGGATGCATTTTATATTGTCTGCACTTTTATGGCCCTGGTGGCCAAAATAAAGTGATTTGAACTGAACTGATTAATCCATTTGTGCCTCTTTAGAAACCCCCCAATTCTTCTTGTCGTAAATGTGTTTCCTGTAATATTATATTGTTATCAGAGATTTTGAGCAGTTCCAAGATCATTTACTTTCCAGGTTAATACTCTTATATTGTGAGTCTTTCTTACTTCCTTTAACATATTTTAACGTACGTCGGAACTAACCACCCCCACTCAGTACTAATGTTTTTGACATGAAAGAGGACTATCATTTATTCCCACATGCTCTCCTCCTTGTGCTCAGTAAAACTACACACCACAATGTCTGCAGTAAGCATATGTAACCGCCCCCTCTCCCCACTATTACCCTCCCTGGGGAAGCCTCTCTGTATCCGGACGAGGTAGTGCATCATACCCCTTGAGCTTCTGCTCTCCGGTTTGCCTTCTATATATACTTTTCAGCATTTTTATCTGGCTAATCAAACCCTCAACCTCAGACACCTCTCTCATATTGTAAATTGTATTGTTCCACGACTCTTAATTTCGCTGGAAATTTTAATTGTGCGCTTCCCCCCAATGATTTCAGATCTTGAATATATTCCCTTAGCTCCCATTGCCGATTTTGAGTTATTTTTGCAATGTCTGACCTTACAGTGAAGGACCAATCATTTTTCTGGAAACATGTTGCTTGAAGAGCTTCTGTGAGGATTAGCTCTTTTGTTACATAAGTGTGAAAATGTATTAAGTTTTTCCTTGGTTTCTCTCGTTTGGGATTCATTTTAAATGGGTCACGATGGACCCTTTATATGTCCTGTTCAAGGTCAAAGGAGTTAGTTGCGGGAATATATTCACTATTGAGGTCTATAACAAAACCTTTCAGGTTTTCACTTTCTGCCCCCTCCGGGATATTTAAAAGTCTTAAGTTATTCCTCCTGGAGTTATTTTGTAATGATTCTAGTTGTTCTCTGAGCCCTTTTTTCTCCTATTTTTAAAGCTTGGATCTCTTTGTGGTTGGGCTTAACCTCCTCCCATAATACCCATAGTGGATAATCTCTAAGTGATGTCTGCCATTTTGATTTCAAGGTTCTCACAGGCCTCCTGTATTTTCCCTTGATTGTTCTTGGAGATTGCAAATTTGTCTTTATTATCTCTTGACAATGAAAGTAATAAGGAGCTCATATCTAGTGGCTCTGTGTTTTTAGGTGTTGCCATGCCCTCTTCACAGGGGGTTGGTTGTACTTCTGCCACTGCAGAGTTATCTCCTGTGAGATCTTGCGAGAGAGCCAAGAACCGGTTTGAGAGAGGGAGATCAGCCCCTCTAGTTGTCACTAACTGAGGAGATTGAGAAGGATTTGATTGGTCCATATACTGAATAAACTGTGTGACTCAACTTGGATGAACTTTCCGGAGATTCAGTGTCCCGAAATTTAAAGTATGATCTTAGTGATGGCATGATTTTAACTTTCCCTCCTGATGTATTAGCTATATCTCTTATGGTTCTAGTAGCTCTCTGATTCCCTATTTGAGTTGGTAACTGAACTGGGAAATTTACAGGGAGGGATTTTGTGTGTATAACAAGGGGGGGGATAGTCACCTTATTCAGGTGTTGGTCCCTATGGTCTTTCTCTAGGTTCTGTAAATGGTGCAAAAGCAATGCCCCAAACCCAGTGTTTCTGAGTGTGTATCTATTTTTACCCGTGGTTCCTGTGGATTCTGATTCAATCGAGCTGGCCAATTGCCTCTCTTTCTCTTAGTTTCAGCCTTCCCTGTGGTAGTGGAGGGCTTCAGTGTGTTTTGTTTCCTCGTTTCTTTACAGGATCCAGCCCTGGTACTCTTCTTGAGGCTCATAGGATTTGCCCATGAAATTTCTGGAGCCACTTCAGCCCGACAGATTGGTTTCAGCCTGCTTGTGCTGACACTGCTGGCCGTAACTGTGGAACCCCAGAAACAGATGCGGGCTGCCGCACGTCGGTCCCGGCGTAGCTGTGGAGCATCAAGCGACCACGGGGAGCCCAAAACCGCTGCAGGACGAGCTCTGATATCATCTGTCCTTATCTTTCCAAGAACCTGTGTTCATTCAGACAATGACATCGATAAGACTCCTGGTGCACAGACAATGACCTTGATAAGACACGTGATATGACATCAATCTGGGACAAATGCCTTGTTATCTCTATTTCAAGGTCAGATAAATGTAATAACCTAAACAATGTAGCCTGAATTAATGTGTTTTACCTTATTTGTTTATAAGAATGTGTCTATGGCTCGTATATCGATGCACATAGGTTATGTCAGACATTCCTTAGATTATGGCAGAAATTCCCAATTCAGATAAGCCACAGTATAAAAGGCCCATCAAGTGACCACTTTGCAGGTAATGACCATTGATAAGTAAGAAAAATACAGTCACAAATCCTATTGACATGAAGAGGAAAATCAGGATAAGTACCAACCAGATGTAGGTCCAGGGTGGGACCAGTTAAGTCTTTTTAAACCAAGAGATTAAAATGCTTATTTTTGTCGGTGGAAGTGCCAATGTAGAAGACGAGGAGGAAGAGTCATAGGAGAAGCTTGCACGGTCCCCAAAATAACCGCTTGCTCCCATATCCATCAAAGGCGGTAGGGCGGCATCAGTTTGATTTTGACGTGGACTGTGCGGCACTTCACTCGGGGACTCCTCCGTAGGATAAGTATACTCGACTTCAGTAGTGGAATAGGGTGGTGTGGGGACAGGTAAAAGGTCAATAGTAGTTTCCATTTCACCCTCTGCAGTACGAGGATGATTCGAAGCGGACGAATGCACCGGATTCATTGAGATAGCGTTGCATGAAACAGCAGGAGTTACACTATATTTAGAATCGGCCAGACGGTGTAACTTGACATTGTCCACTGAAATGTATCTGTTGTCTTTGCGACCAGGTAAAGGTGGCAGAATTACTGTACGAGTACCCTTCAATCCAAGAACCGGGACCGGTGTACGATAAGAGGGACCAAATTCTTTCTTGTTCTCCAGCTTTTCTCGTACCAGATCTCCAATCTTAGGAAGCCAGCCGGTGACCGGAATCAGCATCGATCTGTCAGTGGAAGAGTGCAAATGTTCAGTTGAGTAGCTGTCACAGGTCTTTTGTAGGTCCTGTAACATAGTAGAATGATTATCTACGTCAAAGGTTGGGGCAGCAGCCACAACGTCTACACCATCAAGGTCTGGCACAAACATTTTAATGCCAAAGAGCAGTTCGTATGGGGTCCACCCACCCAGAGATCTTCTAGGGAGATTATTAAGTGCACGTTGAACTCCATACAAATGGGTCAGCCAGTTCCTGCCAGTACCTAAGACTCTAGCTCTCAAAGATTGCTTTAAGTCTTGGTTAATCTGCTTTACAATAGAGTTGCCCTCCGGCCTGTATGGAGACGAAAACTGGACCAGCACCCCCATCGACTTCATCGCGTCCTTGTACGCCTTAGAGGCAAACGCTGGACCTTGGTCTGAATGGAAGGTGCCACAGGCAAACATCCAGACAAAGACACGCAAATCCCTGATGACATTTCGAGCGTCAGCACTGCGTTGTGGCCAAACCCAAAGGAATCTAGTGCACGAATCAACTGCAACAAAAATTTATTTATATGCAGTATCAGAAGAGAAAGGACCGCAGTGATCAAGATATACACAGCCAAATGGCCGATTCAAAATACATAGCTGTATTTGTGGTGGGCGTGAGACCGTAGACGGTTTGATTTGTTGACAAATGTCACAAGAAAGCACATAATTATGGGTTTGTTTATATAAACCACGCCACCAATAACGTTGCTGTAAAATAGAGACTGTCGCTGACACTCCGGCATGTGCGGAAGCCATGCCCTTGTGTGCGGCCATGATCAAAGCAAGTCTGCGGTCCATGTTGGGAATCAGCCGATCCCCAACAGATGGAATCTTAGCATAAGGAACTTGTTCGGAAGATATATGATAAGAGTACTTCGAAGGGAAACCCTGCGGATAAGCTGTTCACTCCTTCATAGCAGCTACCGCTGCCAGAATATCGTTATCTATTTTAGTCATGGACCTTGTAACTGCTGCTACGGAACACGTGGCTACTGCAGATTTGGCTGCTTCGTCAGCCAAAGAATTACCAAGAGCATGTGCTCCCACACGCTGATGGCCAAGAGTATGGATAACTTGCGTGAGGGGCAGACGTTTTTTAAGGTTTGCCACTCGAACCCAAAGCGTTCTATGCTTGATTGCGCTGCCTTTAGAGTCTCGATAGTCATTCTGAGACCAAAAGAATAAGTTGTCATTAAAAGATTGAACACAGTAGTAAGAATCGCATACAATGAGAGTATTCACATTAGGATCGGCAAACTCAAGGGCTAGAACAAGAGCACGCAGCTCCGCCAATTGTGCTGTACAGTCTCCAAGTGCCTGAGTATGCCCTATGGAAGACTTAAATTCTCCATTGACAATCGAACCAGCCGCAATAGCACAAGCCGCTGAATAAGCATGTTTGGAACCGGTGGCCGGTTGAGCCGAGTCATCGGTATAAATGATACATTTGTACTCATTCAAAGGAAGCAACGACAACGGAGGAGGATGAACGTGTTCATACTGTAAAAACTCCTGTGTCTGAAGTGCAGGATCAAAGATAAACGTGACATCAGATGATGTCAAAGAAGTAGCCCAGTGTATCCAACGGGGATGTAGTGCCTTAGAGTTGGGTACACTTGCCTTAGTCACTGCTTCTAAGGCAGGGAAAGGCGTGACCATAAGAATGCGTTTTCCTTGCGCTAGCGAATGTTCTTTTAGAATCGCCATTTGGACCGCTGTCAAAACTTTTTCTTATAAACAGAAACAGCGGTTCCTGTGGACTATATAATTAATAATGATAAAGTTAACAGCCCAATGGCAATAGACACAGGGTTATGGAGGTGTCCGATGGCAAAGGAAGAACCATATAACACACACTTTGATAGTGATCTTAACAATGTTTAATCTGAAACATCAAAAATGTATTCAAAAGACAGTGTAGAGTGTCCCCAGTGAACATGGAACCTACAGAAATTGTGACATATTGTGACATAAAAACATGGTTTCCAACAATAAAAAGTCGACCATTGAAAATTGATATACAATAAACACAGCCTCCTAGTTTAGTAATAGGGACTGGCGAATGGTTTGCTTTTATATTTTGTTGACGGCGTTTCGACCCCTTTAGGATTGAGGGGTCTCTTCAGGACCTATTGATGTAGGGACATCTGAGAAAGGAAGAGTCTGTCAGAGTGACAATTGTGCCCCACAAGGAAGTGAGAATGTAGGAAGGGTACTCACATGGGACCCAGCCGGGCACCCAGTGAGGGGGAGGGCTGACAGACTAGATAAATGCGGTGAGCTGTAGAACCACTGCAAGAGGGTTTCAGGGAAACATGGTCCAGTGAATAATGGTGCATGACAATGCGTGTGATGGCGTGGGTCTAAGCGAAATATGTGATGAGCTGAGTGCGAATCAAACTTGCACCTAGAATAGGTGAAGTGTATCAATGGCTGTGAATATATGGAATATCCAGTCCGATTAGTGGACTCGTATGCTCTCAGTCAATATTGGCACGGAAATCCATGAATCACAGAGAGGAATCCTGATAGATGAAGAGCCTTGTCATTCTACAAGCGGAGACGGACTCGTGCGGTTCTCCTCTGGAACGCGTAGCGGCTGCACGTGATCGAGGTCTCTTCATCTATCAGGATTGAATAAAAAATATGTTTTTATGTCACAATATGTCACAATTTCTGTAGGTTCCATGTTCACTGGAGACACTTTACACTGTCTTTTGAATACATTTTTGGTGTTTCAGATTAAACATTGTTAAGATCACTATCAAAGTGTGTGGTATATGGTTCTTCCTTCGCCTTCGGACACCTCCATAACCCTCTGTCTATTGCCATTGGGCTGTTAACTTTATCATTATTAATTATATTGTCCACAGGAACCGCTGTTTCTGTTTATATGATACTTACCCTGGTTCCATGTGAGTAGGGTTTCTCTTGTCTCCTCTTACACGTCAAGACTTTTTCAACATTCGAAAAACGCATTTCTGCCGCAGTGTACAAATGTGATTTGTATGCAATAGGTACTGTGTCCCCGTCATTGAACGTCAAGTAGGTGAAACCCACCGTCCCCGGCACTATACGTATCACCAGGTTCGTGGTATTATCACGCGTCAACAAGTAGTTAGTTGCAAGCATATCTCATTGCAAAGATTGTAGAATAGTGCTATGTTCCGGAAGCCAGCTGGCAGAAGAATATGTTGGTTGTATCAACGCATAAAGCGGTTTGATAAGCTGGGCATAATCGGGGATGTATGTCCTACCGAAATTAAAAAATCCCAGCAAAGACTGAAGTTTCTTCAGCGTAGAGGGAGGTTGCAATTGTGCACATTTCTCCAGAAAGTGGGGGGCTAACCCCCTACCTTCATTATTGAGCTCATAGCCCAAAAAGAGCAGCGCAAAATGAGCGATGTGTGATTTAGCAAAATTGAATTTTTATCCATAGTCGGCAAACGATAAAATGATGCGGTCGACTCGGACAAGATGCGGCATTAGTTCGTCGTCCATCAGATAAATATCATCTACGTACGAGAAAGAATCTAGATCTATGTCGTGCAACAAAGACACAACACGCGCAGCAAAAGCCCCGGGACTGTTTTTTATACCCCATAGGCAAGTGCGTAAATTTTTCTGATTTCCGACGGCGGTAAATGCTGTCAAGTCACGGCTCTCAGGAGCCAGGTTATGACTGTAGAAACCATTGGATATGTCTAGTGTAGTTTTGTATTTTTTACGAACAAGGTTATTCACCAGCGCAGAGCTGTGTGTGTTCGGTACCGCAAAAGTACGACAATGACTATTCAAATTTCGATAATCTAATACAATGCGATATGAACCGTCAGGTTTTGATACCGGAAAAAGAGGATTATTCATCAGTGATACACAGGATTCAATCACTCCTTGATACTCCAACTGAGTTAGAATGTCACAAACGGGAGTCTTAGCCTCACGTCTGATTGGATACTGTGGTTGTGGTTGTGGCATAGACCTTAATGGTATCTCATGTGCCGGTGAATCAATATCCCAGCCCACCTGATTACGGTACACCGCTGGGGCAAGGGCCAAAGCCCACTAAGCTGCGTAAGCCTTTGCATGTTCCTCAGAGACGTAACGCGAAAAACTCAGAAGTATCACGTCCTCCCCTCTAGAAGCGGCTAGCACAAATGGTGGAGGCCAATCTGCCTCCGCCAACAAAATGTTGTATGAGGAGGTGAGATGTTCCCAGAAAACCGCTCTGATTGGACGCTGTATATCACCTTCAATTTGGAAGATAATCTCATAGAGTCTATCCTGGGGGCAACCCGGGTATCCGCTGTTTCTACTATAACGAAGTTATCAGTTGCTGTCGCCTCCAGACAGGGATACAGAGCCTCCTGCACTATGGTAACCTCCGCTGTGCTGTCGAGCAGAGTCACTGCCCATGTCCAGTCTAGGAGTCGCATTCTCACCGTCTGAGGCATACTTCGCAGTTAAAGCGTCAACTTTTGTCTTCTGATACGGGAGTCGAAAACGAGGCAGATCCTCTTGTTTGGCTTTAACATCAAACTGTCGAGGTAGATCTCGTCCCTGTTGTTTGGCCGGACCTTGGGCACGATCCTGGCGTTCCCCACCACCGACTTGAGAGTCCGATGTGTCCTGTAAAGAACGAGGAGAGCGCTGATCAGGGACTTGAAATCTATCAGGAGTCTTAATTTTCGCGCAGTCGCGCAAGTCATAAGTACGCTCAGAAGACTTAGGTGTCGGTGAACCAGCACGCGAATCTTGCTTCTGCTGTTGCTGCACCTGTTTTTTATTTCTCCAGTTCCTTTTAGGAAAAAACGGGTGCCCATCTTTATCAGTCTGGGCTTTTTGTTGAGTTTGAGATTGCGTTTGAGTAAAAGGCTTAACTCCCAGACTATTGCAGCCTAATGTTTTATAAGCTTTAGCAATAATCTTTGGTAATTCGCGCTGCTTGTCTGCATCTGCCACAGCCTCCAAGCGGTTAGCCACTTGTAAGCTTACAGCATCACCCTTTACATTAGCAAGGATCATATCAGCAACAATGTCGAACACCCCCACCAGTCTCATCCCCAACTCCAGAGCCGCCTCAGCTCCGTGTTCATCCTGAACACGCTTTATCACGGAAGGGAGGACGGTCATTGAGGGGGTGCCGAAACACATCGAATATACTGCTGCAAACACTCTACCCCAAGTGTTACAATCAGCTAATTCGGGAACTAAGCCTTTAGGTAAACTTATGGATTCTGTGTTTCTCCACAGGAGTGGTATTCGGAAAAACAGCTTCGAGTTGTCCACATTTTTCAGCAAACAATAAGGGAATTCATCCTTATTCTGCGGATACTTGCCCATCACTGAATTAACCATAACAGGACTGATGGTTACACCACCAGGTCCAGCTGGTTGCGCAGCAATGCCAGGTGGTCCCATCTGGAAGTTGCGCAACATGAACTGTATAACAGCTCTATGTATATGTATCAGTGAAGTATGTAATACGCAGAGCTCTGCAACTGTAGCATTGAGATAATTTGGGTGTGGAGTATACCCAGCCAAAACGGGCCAAATGGCCCCATCTATCGATAAAGGGCCTAAACGGACCGGCGTTATTGGGTGAGGAAAGGCGCCATTAAACCATTTATGGTGTTGCCAAGCCGTCAGCAAAACTTCAAGAGACCTATAAGGCCGATAATTCTGAGGAAGGGCCATGGCAGTATATTCGTGAAACAAATTATCTGTTCCATCCACCGCCGGAAAGGTGACCCAAGAATAAAACATCTCAAAGCGGTAAGCTGCATCCGCTTCTACAACAAAAATGAACGCAACACCAGCATTAGGGACCCCATGTTGAAATCAAATAAGCCGTGATTGCTGCTCGGTTAGGCGGTGCAATGACAACCGCCATAATCAATAGCAGAGAATAACAACCTATGCTTGGCAGCGCAATAACGGGTTAACTAGAAAGAGAAAGACCTTTTAAAATTCAAACTTGAAGAACCTATAAAACATCAATATAGGAGGTTACACCGTCACAACTGTCTCCGGAAACAGATGTGAGGGGATTGAGGACAAGCACAAGCACTACTCAGGAGCCTCGCAGATAAGAACCAGACCAAACGTTGGCGGCGCCATGTTGCGGGGATTCTGCACCTACACAGAACTATGCGCAGGAAAACAGGACCTCGGTGTATAGGGGTGTACCAACCTACCACCTTAGTACCCAAAATCCCAAAACCGACTAGCTATAGTGTCTCATTCGTTCTCCTCCAAAACCACGAAGCTACAAATGATTAGACAACCCAGAACACAACACTCCCGACTCTCTCCAGAATCGTGGTAGCAAGACATACCCTTTCGCTCGCTTACTCGTACTTGTCCACAATAAGAATGGTCAGAGTCACGGTTATAGTTCAAAATGTTTATTTTAACTATCGTGCTCTATAATGCAGTATACGAGCCACTACCAGCAGCGAAATGCATAAACTTAGAACAATTAGCATTGTTACAATTCCATAGAATATAAAGGGGGACGTCATTATATATAGACAGTGGAAAAAGGACTATAAGGCCTAACCACCCTCCCCTTGGTAAAGTAATGTTTATTATATAAAAGAAGATCTCTGGGCTTTGTCAGCAGACCCCCTACCTTAGTGCCTAGATGGAAGCTTTACATCATAGAAACCGCATAGCTCTTCTCCCTGGAAAGGACGATCTCCAAGTCTGTGTCACAACAACATGCATCCCTGTAATATCAAAGCACGAGTTTCCAGTAGCGCAGCTGCGTTAGCATGTTTTGTCTAGATGCTAGGGACTGACCAGAACAGAATAACAAGGGGCATTGTTTATCGACCTTGCACATCGTGTTCAGACTAAACTTCAAGAACAGGCAGAGAACGCAGAAAGCAGACAGTTCTCATGTGAAAGGCACAAACAGAGTCTTGCAAAACAGTCATGTAGTAACGTGCGCAAAAGCAGCCTCATGGCAGCTGTGCTCATGCTAACTTAGCAATGTCGACAATGACCCTAACGGCCATATAACACTTTGTCCCCAGATTATCGCACAAAATACTGCCAGAAGATCTTGCCAGAGACTGCTATGATGCCGCAGCATCCTGTTCTATGCTGAAAGCTGATACCAGGCCAAACTACGGAGGACAGGAGTTGATACTGATGAGTGTTTTCCTTTCGAAGGGAAATCTCTCTCCCGGACACTGATAATTACAGCCTCTTGCTGTAAACAGGTATGCAGTGCATTGATTCATCCTAAGAAACACTAGTTGCAAGTTACACTACTCCATGCTCTCATAGTGTAGCGCCTAGAAGTAGCTTTTAGGGTATTAGATTGCGGGATGATATTTCCACTATGTTAGAAATGTTCATGTTGTTTTCATTGTTCTCATCATGCTTTAGTGATGCTTTAATAAGATTCTGTGTGGCTATTTTTAATGCGCTAAGCAACAGGATGAGCCTGTTGACATAAACACTTTTTAAGCACAAGTACTTGTGGCTTTTGCATAGATCCTGCTCCAAATCGCAGTCCCGGACTCTGTCCTGGGGTTGCTCCAAAGACCATTCCGCTTGGGGCTTGAAGTCCTCTGGTAAGAGTCTGAACACAAGCATATGAAAGCAGGACTCTACCCCATCCTGCCACTCATATGAGAAGGTGTGAGGATGTCAAAATGTATGTCTTTCTCCATCGAGGTCACTGAGTCAATTCCTTAGCTGGTCCTAACATACCCCAATTTCTCTGGGCCATTGTCAACTCCACAGCAGATTGAGTCCTTGTTGCAACTATTCAGTGTGCTACAGGCTTCGACTGCCGCACGTTTATGTCCCACTGAACTGCAAGGGACTCTAGTCAGGTTTTAGCAAGCAAGCCTTTCCTGCTGCTATATGCCCCCTTGGGACCTGTTACTGGACATGTACCAATTCTTACGAAGACTTCTACTTTGATCCTGTGCTCCACCCCAGTTCTTGCCACCCTGACAATACCAGCACTGGAGTATGATCTGGTGCTGATGCCCATGTCGAATCTCGAACCAAAGTCTGTCTGAGCTCCACTGATGGTGTGCTATGAAATTATAAAAGCGCAACTGGTTGTCTATTAGCCTGACTCCTGTGCCTCTACTGCATCTCAGCTATTAGCAGAGGCTCTATTATTTTTTGGTTCTGACTATGCCCCGGTACCAGAGCAGGGTACACCCAACTGTGTTGATAACAATTGTGAGGGGAGTGGCTTGATCCACCCCTCATTACACTGATGATGCCTTATGCTTTTATTTGACACTTCTCCTGAGACAGAGCTTGCCTTGTTACACGAGCCATCAACAGAAGAGAGTGACTCATTCGCAGTGGTGGTTTGGAGGGCAGCCAATGTGCTAGAGTTACATCTGACCTCCACTGAGACAAAAACAAATGTTTTGACAAATTCTGAAGCTGGGGTAAACAACATCTAAGCCCATACTTCTGTTTAATGATGCCCTCCCTGACACTGTGATGGCTACCTGATTGAAGCCATGTTCTTGCTCCTCTGGATAAAGTTTCTAAAACGATTGAAGCCTTTGGCAAACTTATGATTTGCAGCATGAATTCTCTGGATTCACATGCTGTGCAATATTCTACCATCTATGGTTGGGTTTAGAATGGGCTTCGTCGACCACAATATGGTGATATCTCTGTCCCCCTGCAACATCAGATGTGTACCCCGATAGCTCCTGTGCGTGTTTTCTATCTTCACATTTTTTCTGCCTTTGGGTCAGAAAGCAAAGGCCAGAGCTTCAAGATTGTCAGAGTAATTTGGGGAGAAGTCTCGATGGAAAAGCAAGCTAAGCAGCCGGTTAAACCCAAGGCAAAGAGAAGACCTTTGAAGGACAACAGATAAACACCAGATATCACCAAAAGTAGGTGTGCCACATGGAGAACCCGACTGCTGGTTCAGAAAATATGCAACGGGGAGCCGGAATCATTGAGGGAAAGAGAAAACACCCACTTTAGATTTCTACCCCAAATGCCACAACATGTTTGCACTAAAGGACAGCAACAAAGTCTGCAACCTCTGTCTGTCCAAAGACCACAGCCCTGAAGGCTGTGAGGCATATGCAGAGTCCCAGCAAAAGACACTCAGGCTCAGAGGTGGGCACATTATGCTGCCATGCAGACACAGAAAAAGAAGCAACCCTCCTTCAGAGACTTTGGTCTGTCCAGTGATCACAACAAAAACATCAAAGAAACTGAGGTAGCACAAGGAGAGGGCTCTGACATAGAGAATGTTGTTGAACCTGAAAAAGAGGAGCCAGCGAAGAAGGTGCCAAGGAAAGGAGAACACAAGAGGTGTACCCAGATAACACTTCAAAAGCATAGAGGGCCCGAGTCAAAACCTTCAAATTTGAGGAACCTGAAGACCGCCTCGACATTGAAACCCTCGCTGAACAAACGGAGTTTGAAACACAAATCTCCCCCACTGGTGGTAGACCCATAGTGTGAGAAGTTGGCCTGGTATATGCTGTCCACTAATTAAAGTGGGCACCTTGCACCACTCCAAACAACCATTATGGTGATTTAAGAGGTCAAAGATAACCTTAGAAAGCTATCCAAGTGGTAGCTGTGGAGAGCAGCCTTCAGGCTTAGTCTTGAAGGAATGTTAAGAAGCTTGTTTTACCAGAATGCAACCTTATAGTATCGGTTAAATGAAAGGAGAACCACACAGTAGTTATAAAAATAAGTATTTAATAATATAACACTATCTAGTACGACACAATATCTCCTACACAGAGATAATCACAAAGCACACAATACTTAAGCACAGAAATGATAGTAAATAGCACTAATCCACAGTGGGCCCGGGGGGGGACCAAACCATATACTAAAATAGTGGTATAAGAACCACGACTCAAGTCAAGACAGTGTCTAGAGGATGTAGAATCGCTGGGACCCCAAGGAACCACCCAAGGTGAGTAAGTAGGGGCCCCATGGAGGACGGGTGCAGTGTGGAAACACAACCACTTGCTCCGTACAATTCTATGGGAAAGTCGCAGTTGAAGTTTTAGAGTTTAAGAACGCTTCCCAGAGGACTTCGAAGAAACCCCGTGGAAGTTAGGAGGTTGGAGAGCTACCCCACCCGTGGATACCGTAGTATCATAGTTACCTATCACAGGGGAGCCGGGTGCATAGGTCTGAAGTGGCGTCGGAAACCGCCAACGATCTCAATGGAGGACTTCGAAGAAGAGCCACTGCTGGAAGGAAGAAAAGTGTCCGTTGGAATCCAAAGGTGGATTCTGGTCAAAGAGTACCTGATAGCAGAGGGGACAGAGTCTTGTTCACTCAGGAGTGACCAGGGGCTCGGTAGACGCATGCCCACCGATGTCGGGTAATTCAGGTGCGTTGAGGGAGTTCTTGACTCTGCAGCCACGGGGACCAGGAGACGTCGAGGACAACCAGGAGCCGGATACAAGCTGTCCCACAAAAGATGTTGAGTGCTATGGGGTCGGTGTCCGGCGGGAGCACCAACAAGCCTTGGCAACGGCAACCCATGCAGAAAGACAAAGAAGGTTACGGTTCGGACCAGCAAGGTCCAGGAGACTCACCAAATCAAGGGCAGTCAGGGCAGGCCTGGAGCAACCAGAGGAATCCAAGAAAAGCAAAGTTGACCCTCAAGTGGACTCACAGATTGGAGGCACAGGAGTCACGAGAGGACCTCAAGCGATTTCACCAAACAGCAGCCCACGGAGCACTCAGTGCGAGGAGGCCAGAGTTCTTGGTAGGAAATAGTGGCAGAGGTTGGAGCTACTGGAAGCCCAATGCACTTGCTCGGGAAACGCCAACAAGCATATGCACTTGCAAATGAACGCAATGCACAGCAGTACGGGTATTGCAGCCCCCACGAGGGATTCTGACCTCAAACTTGGTAATAGGGCAGGTTGGACCTCAAGGGACGTAGGGATCCACCTCCTGTGTTGCTGGAGCCTTTGGAGTCCGTAGGAGCTCAGGCGCAGCAGACTGGTCAGTCATGATGTGGTGCCTGTGGATGCAGGGGAGTGACCCCTTCACCCCAAGGGAGAAATCTTCGGTTGTCTTAGATGCTCCACAGGTCCAGCATGGATCCTGTATGGTGCATGGGCACGGACGATGCTTCAAACTGAGAGGGAGATGAAGTCGGGCCCAAAAGAAGTCCAGAGTGTCCAGATGGTCGAAGTTCAGTGGTTTCTGTTTCAGAATCTTGTCCACGTCAAATCTAGGGTCCGACAGCCAGGTAAGCCCTTTTGTACCCATGGGAGAGGGTTGGACAGATTCAGGGGACCCTCCCAGGGGAGGGTCTGGACAGTGGGGAGGTCATACCCCATGTCCTTTGTCCAGTTTCACGACAGAGCGGGAGCCAATGACTCCCAGGACTGGTTTGAACTGGACTATGCACAGGGACACCAAATGTGCCCCTCATGCAGACTTTCAGTCTCTGGCAAGCACACCCACCCATGCCTAATACACTAAATCTTATCTGGGAGGTGGTCACACCTCCCTGTGACAGGATGCCTATTGTTCTGCCTTCCCCTGCTCGAGCTTGGCTCAGCAGCAGGAGGGCAGAAATGTGTCTCTGGTCGGCAGCAACCATTTTGTGCTGTCCGGGACTAGAAGGCTGGTACCGGGGATACCAGGGACCCAATGAAGCTCGCTTCTGAGGGGTGGAATCATACGTCCCACACCGGCTACCGGTGTGGGGTTATGATTCCAACATGCTTTATACCAAACACGATAGGGTTTGATTCAGCCACTTTAGAGTTAGTCAGTAAGCGGTCGCATAATGCCACTCTATATGTCGTATATGGCTGTATCACTGACAACCCGGGAGAATGGACACCGTAGGCTGCAGGGGTGTCCAGATCGTGCTAGGACACCCTCTCACTTAGAACCAAGCACCCTGCCTTCAGGATTGTTAAGGCCTGCTGTAGGGGTGACTTATAGGTTTTAAGTGCAGTGACCCTTAGATATATTGAACCTATATCTAAAGTAAGTGGTGCATGCACCATCTTACACAGCTGAAATGGCAGGCCTGTAGTTCCATTTTGCATGGCCTCTCATGGGTGGCATAATACATGCATTAGCCTATGGGAGGCCTCTGGGGTACCTATGCCCTGGGTACATGTGTACCACATACTAGGGACTGACAAGGATACCCCAGTATCCAATCTGGAGTGTACCTAAGTACACAGCATAACAGTTTAGGGAGAAAGCAGATAGACTGGGGTCCTGATTAGCAGGATCCAAGTCAGACTAGTCAAAAACAGTATCACATTTAGCAAAAAGTGGGGGTAACCATAAGAAGCAGATCCTACTTTCCTACACAACCCCACCCCCAAACATAAGGAGATGAGACTAACCTTGCCCAGTTGAGTCTTCATTTTCTAAGTGGAAATATCTGAAGAGTCCATCTGCATTGGCATGGTTACTCCCAGGTCTATGTTCCACTGTATAGTCCATCCCCTGTAGGGAAATCGACCACCTCAAAAGTTTGGGGTTTTCACCCTTCATCTGTTTTAGCCATAGGAGTGGCTTATGGTCTGTCTGAACAATGAAGTGAGTGCCAAACAGGTATGGCCTCAGCTTCTTCAGGGCCCAGACCACAGCAAAGGCTTCCTCTCTATAGCTGACCAACATTTCTCTCTGGGGGTCAACCTTCTGCTGATAAAAGCTGCTGGTTGATCCTGACCCTCTGCATTAAGTTGTGACAACACAGCCCCTACCCCCAACTCAGATGCATCTGTTTGGACAATAAAGTGCTTGGAGTAGTCAGGACTCTGCAGAATGGGAGCAGTGCACATGGCCTGCTTGAGATCATCAAATGCCTTCTGACAGCTAACTGTCCTCTGAACTTTCTTGGGCATTCTTTTGATGTGAAATCATTCAAGGGAGTCACTATAGATCCATATCCTTTAACAAATCTCCTGTAATACCCAGTCAGGCCCAAAAAAGCTCTGACCTGATGTAGTGTAGTTCCTATTTCCCTAATAGGCTCTGCGCATTGGAATAATATAACCTATAGGTTTGACATAGGACTGAGGTCGGTATGTCCCTATCGAGTATATTAAACTTAATTACTTGTGCCAGCTAGCTCAGAGGCCACTAGAAACTCCTTGAGAACAAGAAGGCAGTAGTTTCTGGCAACCGAAAAACATGACAACTTTTGTTTCCCTTTAGAATCGGAACACGTCTCAGAATCGTGGAAACAATAGATAACAGTTTCACTCAGTCAATCGTGCATGCTTAGTTTCTACAGAGTTACACAGAAAGGAAAGACAGGCGTTTCATTAAAAAGGGTTTTATTGCACAGTCTTGTTTCTCGTGTAAGAGATATGTGCTGTTATGATCACAAGACAGTATGCAAGATAAATAATGTACAGTGTAAGCAGTAGAAATAAATAATACTGCGATAGCATTATCTTTTAGCATATATTCACGTACATAAATAACATGAGCTAAGAATGCGAGTACTCATACGATGCGTCCCTAAACTAGTTCTACCCCAATGTACCTAACCTGGTCTAGGTGTAGTGAACGGTAGAAGTAGGCGGAGTATTCTCTAGTCTGATATACTAAGAGTATGTTTAAGTCCAGTATGCCAAGAGTCTAGTATGCCAAGAGTCTAGTATGCCAAGAGTCCCTCTAAGTTCTAGTCAGCTCCATACCTTGAGAATGAGAGAGGTGGGAATCTCTAGCCGGATCTGGAACTCTAACACCCCGCGAAGAGAGTCAGAACACTGGAAGCTGGATTTGTCTGCGTGCAGGAATGACAGCGTCTTCTCAGTGCGTCAGGCCGGGATACAGGCTCCTCTGAAGTCGAGGTCTCCTCTAACTTGCTTGGGCAAGGGAAGGTATATTTATACCTGGTAGGTGTCTTGGAATGTTAGCATTGACGTGAAGTCGGACAGAGGAAGACGTCAGGAATGAACCCTTAAGGTATAACGGTTCATACATAATAGATGAGTTCTTGTAGAAATCAATAGTCCTGTGCTAGGGGAACTCCCGAAGCTTAAGGGTCTGGTTTCTAAGAACTCGTTGTGACGTTAGGGTGGATGGATGTCGGTGACCATGCCTGTATTTGGAGTGCACGGTTAATGCCTAAATAAGGACAGGGATTCTATGCCTATATAAGGGCAATGCGAATTGTGCCTATATAAGGACATGATTCAGGAAAACCTATATACGGACCCCTAAAGCGGAATACAACACCCACTCCATCTTCGATTGAACGATAATACTAAATGCTAAACATTTAATTGCTAAACATAAAATTGAGTACCACATGTTGCTAAAAAACATTTCTAAAAGCATTTTAAAAGAAGCTTAAAACTGTTGAAATGCAATAGGTACTGTACATTTAAAGCATCGTTTCCATTCTAAGCATATAACGGAACTAAAAGTGCAACTTAAATGAAAACAGAAATATATACATATGACGAAATGGTCGATACGTTCTCAAAATCAAAACCATTATATATCATAGAATTAAATGAAATGTTATACAAGTAAGGTGACAATGTGTCCCTGGAAGTATTCAAAGAAGTCCGTTTTATAAGACTAGTTCTACTGTAAGCAGATTGTTCTTTGCCATGTTTTTTCTTATCGAGAACATTTTTGTTTTAAAAGAAAAAGTTCAATTTCTGGGAATAGTTCCAAGTTTTGAAAATATGAAGGCCAAATTTCAATGGTGCCCTGGTACACTGTGAGCCGAATCAAAGTCAGTGTATGGGTCTGGCGTAAACATTAGATCATCTATGTCCGTAGCCAAAATATCGTCCACCGAAGTTGGTGACATTTGGAACACCTCGTTCAGAAGGTTAATTGCACAGAGATGAGAAACATCGCCTTCAGCAGAAGATGCAATGTTCGCGTCCGTTGTTACCTGTGTGCCTGTTGATCCATCTCGTACCTCAGCAGCAGCCGGAAGCGTCTGTGAGATCTCAATGAATGCCGTCATCAGGATTGGTAGCCTCTGGGGACAACACACAGCATGGGCCGTTATCGGGTCCAGCAGAGTATCGACATCCGTTGGCATGACTGATGGGAGTGTTAGACATGTGTCTAGCACGCATTCTTCACCGCAAAACAGGCAGCGTAGAACAGGTAAGATGCAATCTTGCCAGATTGGTCTGAATGACAGGTACCACGTTGTATTAAGTTCCCGTAGACGAGGCATGCCCAAAAGCTGTACTATTCGCTCACGGCATTTCCGTTCAAGGAGGGCTCTCTCCACATCGCTCGGAGTGATGTTGGCGAAGAGGCTTGCCATAGCGTAGTAGGAGGAATAGAAACAGAATTCCTGCAACAAGTGCTAGAATTAATGGCACACCACCAAACACCGAATGTGCGAAGTTTGGGATGATTCCGAGGACAGCCTGGAAAGGTGCTAATAGTCCGGAACAGATGGTCTTAAATACCTGTACAATTCCGCTTGTATCTGACATGTTAAAGATACGTCCTATCATTTCTACGAAATGTATAGGGCAGTTTGTACGAATTAAATTCTGTATCTCAGCCGAAGTCCTTGCAACTTGTAGATCATAGGTTTCTTTGGCCGAGGTCAAAGGCACTGATTGTTGTATAAGCATGGCTTTCATTCTGCTTAAAGTATCAAATCGTATAAAAGAGACATTCAATGAAGGCCATAAAGGCGACTCCCTGACTGTGTCTATTGGGGCAAACAATACTTGCATACAGCAAGTGACCCTGGAGTTGACCGTTACTAGATATGGGATGCCTGGCAGCATGCCACAGCAACTCTGATCATCCAACATGAGGTAACTCCCATTAGAAAGTTGGCCAAACGTTGGATTAATCACAGCAGCTGGTGTACCCTGCTGGTGGCAGGACAAATTTGCCACAGAACCATTACAAGCCCCGTGTAAAGATATATCCTGACAAATCAGTGAACCGCTTAGTGCATTTTCACAGTGTGTACCGCTTAGAAACACTTCACGATCCCCACTCCAACATCTATATGTGTATGGTAAATTCCAGGATGTCTTAATGTATTCTTTACCCAACCTTTCATATTTGCCTGCTTGCATCTGTTTAAGGCAATACTGAAACTGGAAAGTAGTCACAGGTAGACTAATTTTGCCGTGAATAAGCCATTCTGTAGCTGGTTTTTCTGCCACTGTAAATGGTAATTTTTCAAGTTTTTCAATGCTCAGTACTGTATACTTTGCTCCCCTTTGTGCCAGTGCGATCTGTTTATCAGTTAGATTGTATTCTGCAAACAGAGCCGTTGTGTTGATAAAACGCCAAGGCACATAACCCGCACGCAAAGATTGCAGCGTCCAGCTTAATAACATAATAGAACGTAGTTGAGATTGGCCTTGCTGTAACATGGCTAAATCTTGTTCCAGTATGTCGATAGCAAAGGATACAATACTGTCCAATGAATAAATTCTGGAGGACAAAGTTGTTAACCCATTGTCGACCACAGAGAGAGTTTTCTCTAAGTTAATACGATCAAGTTCACGTATTCGTTCTGCGGCCTCCATCTGTGACACCTTCCATGCTTCATTATAAGCAGCATAAATGCCGGCATATATGAAACGTTTTTCACGCGGTTTTCTTGGTCCAAGCAAGAATTCCCTAAGGTCTGCGTCTTCTTTAAGTAAAGATAAGTGTTGTTTCACATCCTTAAGTGTAGATTTGTGCAGCCAATCGAGGCATAATTTTCCTACACTGTATGTTGTTACTACCCCCGGATGCTGTCTTTGGACGTATCGTGGGTCTGGCCTATGAATAGTAAACCCCTGTGTTTTATTCAGGAATCTTCCTTGACAGTTGTTTGTGTCTGTCAACCATTTTCTCCAATCAGGATTTGTTCTGTTGAGTTATAGTATGGTGTCAACTGTAACCACTGCCTGTGTATTATTATCACTTGCAGGTGTTGGTACAGAAGGTGCTTTCATGTCTTTAATCTTGGCTAAACCAAGGCAAGACGTTTGTTGGACAGTGTCATTCAAAAACATTATTTGTTGCGGGACAATACAGGCTCTAAATAAAGCTTCCATCCCCTGTACTTGCCAATCTTTAGTACCCCAGACAGATTTTGTGTCTATTGTCTCTTTCCACAAGTCGAAACCATGTGTAGACAGTTGGGCAATCAATTGTGCAGAGTAAATCTGTTTTGTATTAGTTAACATAATTTTCAGTCCTGTTTTGTTTACATTTCTATAGAAAAATGTTTCTGGATCAGATGTATTGTATCCTGAAAAATATGGAAACTTTTTAGCAAATGTTTTTGAACTACCTTTTGGTGGTGTAGGACAATGCTCCCATTGGTTAAACATAAACACATTTCTAGGTGTTGCAGATTTATGCAAAAAATGATGACCATAGTGGTTATAGCAATACAGCTGTTCATAGTCTGATGAACCCTCTAAATATTCATTATTAGAAAATGCAGCAGATTTTTCTAGGTCAAACATCATATCATGTACAGTTTCAAAGTCCCAATCATCAGAGTAGGTACTAGATGAAACAAAATCACTTAGTGAAATCTTAAATAAATGTGGAATGTTCAAATGTTCCGTCGGGCCAAAAATATCGAAATCTGTTTTGTCCCACGCTGTACCATCCTGTATAGGAACGGCTGTGATGTTCACTGCAGACAAGTCTCTTGTTTCACGATGGGATGATTTGTGAGGTTTCAAAATTAAGTTCACTTCTTTTCTTTCAATGTCCAAATGAATGTATCTCCCATTTATAAGCACGCTCATTGTCATAACCAAAGCTAGCCAAAGCAGGAAGAAAGATATTCCAGAAATAACCCAAAGTTCAATCCATGGTGAAACCAGATAAGTCTCTTTCAGAAAATGTAAAAAGTCTTGTACTTGTTTTTTGAAAGTTTTTGATGCTGGCGTCGTTTCAGGTTCACTGGGATCCTCAGAAAATGTATCAAAGTTAATGAAATAGCCAGAAGCAGTTCTGTCAATTGTTGAAATTGCATCAGGGTTTGTAGAAATCGCTGGAACCAGTTGATCACTTGTTACATTGGTGTAGACAGGTGTATTTGGACGAACTGTTACTTGAGTTTCAAGAGGGATGAGTTCCATAGCATTGTTGCTCAGTCCTTCATCTGTTACTGCTGAATTCTCGATGGTTATCAGTCTCTCAGTCTGAACCTCTTGGATAGTAGCGAGAGGAGTGTCTGCTACTAGGTCGGAGTCCACGAGGCCTACTATTTAGTATTGGCCACATACTGTGGTTTGATGAGGTCGATGGACACAAATCTTTTCTCCTTTTTCCAGCAAGGGGCGGCAGAAGTACTGTTCTTGTTCCGTGTATGGCTAGGACAGGTACTGGTTGTCTGTAAGAAGGTCCAAATTCCTTCTTGTCCGCAATTTTCTCTCTGACTAGATCCCCAACTTTTGGAATCCAGACAGGCCTTGCTGGGACTGCCGGTTTTTCCCCAGTGGTGGTTGGCTTCAGGAACACGTTGCTTTGTTTCGATCTTATTTCATTTAGATCCTGTAAAACAGCCAAACGATCTTTGATATCAAAGGGTTTAGTTTCCACCACTGTGCCTTTACATTCCAGATCGGGCACCCACATTCTTGTCCCAAATAGGACCTCATATGGAGTGACCCCCCCTAGAGAACTTCTTGGCAAATTATTTAATGAGCGTTGGACCCCATAAAGATGTTTGACCCACCCATCACCCGAACCTAATACTCTAGCTGTTATAGACTGCTTTATGTCCCGGTTTTTCCTTTCCACAACAGAATTTCCTCAGGATGAAACGGAGAGGAGTACCGCAATGCAACGCCCAGACTGGCCATGGCTTCTTTGTAAGCCCGAGAGCTAAACGCAGGGCCCTGGTCAGAATGTAGCGTGCCTATTGCGTATGTGCCGATAAAGACTCGCAAATCTTTTATAACAGTTCGAGCGTCAGCCGAGCGCTGAGGCCATATCCATAGGAACCTTGAGCACGAATCCACTGCGACCATTATATATTTATAGTTACCATCCCTTTGCAAGGGACCGCAGTGGTCCAGGTTAACACAAGCTAATGGTTTGTCTGAAATTAACAGGGGTGTCTGCGCAGGACGTTTCACTGTGGAGACTTTCATCTGTTGGCATATTTCACATTCCAAAACATAGTTCTTGGTCTGTTTCCTAATGCCAGGCCACCAATATCTTTGTTTAAGTAAAGATACTGTTGCAGAAATACCTGCATGGGCAGAAGCTATCCCTTCATGTGCTGCTAGGATTAGTCCTAATCTGCGTTCCTTGTTTGGAATTACCCTATCCCCCACTCCAGGGATTCGAGCAAAAGGAACGTTGTTCGCATCAATTACATAAGAGTACTTGAGTGGAAACTTTTTTGGTAACGCTGCACCACTGCCTTTGCTTGTAGCATTGACAGCCAACATTATCTCACTGTCTATTCTCGTTTTTGAACGAGTGATCGCAGCTACGGAAGCTGTCTGAACAGCCCCCTTTGCGGCTTCGTCAGCCAATGAATTCCCTGCAACGTGAACGCCATCACGTTGATGACTCAGTGTATGGATCATGTGAGCCTTTGGTAGTTCGCTTTTTAACTGAACTACTTGTTCCCAAAGCGTTTTATGCTTTATTGTGCTACCTTTTGCATCTTTGAACCCATTTTCAAGCCAAGTTTGTATATATTGATTATACGACTGCACACAGTAGAAAGAATCGCACACTATGAGTGTGGGGAATTCTCGATCGGTACTTTCAAGTGCCAGTTTGAATGCTTGTAGTTCAGCTCGCTGAGCTGTGCAATCTCCTAGAGATTGAGTTTTAGTGACCATAGGTCTGAAGTTGCCATCGCGCATGCGACCTTTAACGATTGCGTACGCTGCACTGTAAGCTTGCTTACTCCCTGTTGCGGGTTGTGCGGATCCGTCAGTGTAAATTATGAATTCATACTGATCGAGAGGCAGAATCTCAGTGGGCAGAGGACATTCATGTTCATATTGCAGGAACGCTTGTGTTTTTAGATCAGGATCAAAAACATATTCAACATCTGTTGCAGCAAGAGAATTAACCCATTGTATCCATCTCGGATGTAATGCTTTCGCATTTGGAATGCTCGCTTTAGTTACCGCCTCTAAGGCCGGTACTGGGGTTACAACAATAATGCGTTTCCCTTGGGCTAGAGCTCTTTCTTTTGCTACTGCAGTTTGAACTGCCGTCAGTATTTTTTCAGTTGAAGTGAAGCGCATTTCTGCTTGTGTATACAAATGTGATTTGTATGCAATTGGTACTTTTTCACCCTCATTAAATGTTAAGTAGGTGAATCCGCATTGACCCAAAATTATTCGGATCACTAAATTGCGTTGACTTACGCGTGTTTGTAAGTGATTTGTTGCTAACATGTTAGCTTGGAGTTAACGCAAAATTTCTGTGTGTTCCTGTGTCCAGTTTTTGATTGAAAAATCAGGTTTGATTAATGCGTAGAGAGGTTTAACCCTTTCTGCGTAATTTAGAATGTATGTTCTTCCAAAATTTAGGAAACCCAGGATAGATTGTACATTTTTCAGCGTTTTTGGAGGTTGGAGCAGCGCACACCTTTCTAAAAAGTTGGCTGCCAAGCTCTTGCCTTCACTTGAAAGCTCATATCCTAGAAAAAGGACATTGAGATGGGCAATTCTGGACTTTTAAAGTTGAACTTATAGCCCTCAGAGGCGAAGCCCAGTATAATGGTGCTCACCCTGTTCAAGTGCTTATCCAGGTCATCGTCTGTCAGATAGATGTCATCGACATATGACAATGCCTCATTATCATAAATTTGTAGTAACTCCGTTACTCTCGCTGAGAAAAACCCCGGGCTGTTCTTGAACCCTTGTGGGAGTCGACAAAATTGACGCTGGGTCCCCATTATTGAGAAAGCTGTTAAGTACCTGCTTCCAGGTGCTATGTTTTGACAAAAGAAACCATTTGAGATATCCAATGTGGTTTTATATTTTTTACGCACAATGTTATTCATTAATGCTGTACTATGTGCATTTTGCACTGCAAATGTTTTAGAACAAGTGTTTAAGTGTCTGTAATCCAAAACTAGACGATATGTATTGTCTGGTTTGGAGACAGGAAACAAAGGATTGTTCATTGAAGAGGTGCATGTTTCAATCACCCCTTGGTATTCAAGTTGATCTAAGATCTTCCTGACCTGTTTTTTAGCTTCTTGCTTTATTGGATACTGCCTCTGTGCAGTAGGTTCATTTTTTAAATGTATTTTATGGTGAGGTGAATCCTCATCCCATCCTACATGATTTTTGTATAATGCTGGGGCCTGGGCTACTGCCCATTTCCTGGCATAAGTATATTTTAGATGAATTGGAATATGGTTGGAGAAGGCAGGCATAATAATTTCCTCGAGTAAAAAATGATGATACATGTTGAGTGGGAGGGAGGTACTTTCAGGGTAAATCGTTTGAGTATAGAGCTACACTTTTAGAGGGAAAACGCTGCGTGCAGTGATTTGGAAAAGCATGATATGGCTTTTTGTATAATATTTGTAATTGTTTGATAAGACATGGGGATCTTGAATCATAAATCTAACAGTATTGTTTCTTTATCCGTAGTAAACCTCTGACGAAGAGCCACTAATGGCTCGAAATGCATTGGGTATAATATCTTTCATAACTGAGGATGTGTGGTGGATTCTAGCGTGCCCAGAAAAAGGCCGGGATGGGCATATCTGTCGCATGAGAAACATTTTTGAACACATCAGCATCTTACGTGTGCAACATGAAGAAGATTAAATAAATGAATGAAATTCATTTGATCAGTTGGAATTATTTACTGTTGAAATTGGAAAAATGCAAGAGTTATATGTGTGAGCATCTCGACATTCGCTGTGCACCTGGTTGAGGAGTGCTACTTCACTTCATTAACTGTCACATAATAATTTCCTCGCCATGTGGGCACTCCCTGACAAATTGTGGTGGCAAGTCTTTTTCTGCTAGAAGTATATCATAACCCCTTGAAAGTTTCTCCCAAAAGAGCGCTTTCACTTTTCTTGGTATGTCTCCCTCCATTCGGAGTGTTATTTCATATAACTTTTGTGGAGAACTAATCCTGGTGTCTACAGTCTCAACTGTAATGTACTCATTCAAATCCACTATCTCCAGAAGTTCCTTCAGGTTCTGGCGAGCTATTGTGACTTCTGCAGCACTGTCCAGCATTGTCTGAGCCCATTCTCCGTTCTTGAGTTGTGTTCTCAGAATCCTCGGCATGTCGGACCTTCAGACCTGCTACCTTCTTCTTTGAGAATTGAGGTTTGGATTTATTTTTTGGAACGTGTTTGTCGTCTTTCGATTTTACGCGTTCTTCTCTATGTTCTGACCGTCCTCTTCTTTCCGATGTCTGTGATGATATCTGAAAGGTACGAGAGGAACGTGTATCAGTATCTTGATACCTGTCAGGCTTTTTCAAATTATCCCTATTCCTGAGGTTATACCTCCTTTCAGAGGGCTCCTTTTGAGGAGACCTACCTCGGGATTGAGAACGTTTCTCGTTTCTCGTTTGAATTTTGTTTATTAGTTTCCCACTCCTTTTTAGAAGATGTAGGAGTTTGTTTAATAGAGTCCTTCTCAGGACTTTCAGATAGTTTTGGCTTCAATGGTCTTCCACCCAAACTATCTCTGCCTAATTCTGCATAAGATTGTTCTATTATTCTGGGTAGTTCTGTTTGATGTTCTGTAACATCGAATTCCCTTAATCGTTGGCGGATCGCCACTGCTGCTGCCTCCCCTTTAATATTAGATAATATTATTGTTGAGACCTGGTCGAAATTTTTCAGTAATTTCATGCCTAAATTCAGAGCAGGCTCTGCCCCGTATTCGTTTTGAATTTGTTTCAGGACATCTGGTATTACTGCAATTGACGGAATACCATGTGTTTTAGTATAGATGGCACCAAAGACTGCGCCCCAAGTGGTGCAATCTTCCAGTTGTGGTGTGATCCCCATTGGTAAACAGATAGTTAGGATTCTGTGTTTCTCATAAGGGCTAGTATTTGGAAATACTGCTTCAATTTGAGTAATTTTTTGAGCTATCCAGAATGGTATTTGCTCACGTTTTGTGGGCATTTTACCCATGACTGCTTGTAAAGTCTGTGGAGTAATTTTTAGTGTATTCCCCTGTTGAGGAGTTTGATTTGGAATGGTTAATGGTGGTTGGACTGTGAGAGTCCGCATGACATATTGGACTAATTGTCTGTAAATTTTTATTAACTCTGTAAGTTGAGTAAGTAGTTCCTCGTCTGACATTACATCGATGTCAGGATGAGGTGTGTAGCCGGCTAGAATCGGCCACGTTGCTCCTGGTCTACCTAGTGGACCGAGCCTGGTAATGTTTTTGTGATGTTTTAGGGCGCCTTTAAACCAGAGCTGATGCTCCTGGTATGTTAGTGGAATTTCAATATCCTCGAAAGGAATATATTCCTCTGGTGGTTCATCTTCTTTGTAGAAGTGAAACAGTCTTGTTACTGAATTTGATTCAGGAAATATTACCCATGAATAGAATACCTCTGTCTGAAAGGATTCGTGTGCCTCTATCACGAAAACTGCTCTACCTCCTCTCGGTGGTAGGCCGTGTTTTATAAGTTTTAGAGTGATGGCTCTTCTTAAGTTTGGATGGATGTCTATAACACCCTCCTCAGTTTCATTTAAACCTGTAAAGTTAAAAACTGTTGCTATGGCTGGGTCAGCCACAGCTCCACCGTTCCCGGTGTTATTGTCCCCGTTGGTGGACATTTTGTTTTTTGAAAAATGTAGAACAAGTTTCAAGGAAACAAAATAAAAGGTGCACAATATTTTGGAACACTGTATCCTTCAACGTTGAACAAACCAAACAACTAATATATAGGGTGCTTCCCTATTTAGTTATGGCGGATATTTAACCCTACCCACTCCAGACGTCTTATGGAGTATGTGAGTAGGGGTCTCTGAGAAAAGCACGACTGAGTTACTCAGTATCTAGCGTTAAATTACTGCCTAACCAAACGTTTGGGCGCCATGTAGTGTAGTTCCTATTTCCCTAATAGGCTCTGCCCATTGGAATAATATAACCTATAGGTTTGACATAGGACTAAGGTCGGTATGTCCCTATCGAGTATATTAAACTTAATTACTTGTGCCAGCTAGCTCAGAGGCCACTAGAAACTCCTTGAGAACAAGAAGGGAGTAGTTTCTGGCAACCGAAAAACATGACAACTTTTGTTTCCCTTTAGAATCGGAACACTTCTCAGAATCGTGGAAACAATAGATAACAGTTTCACTCAGTCAATCGTGCATGCTTAGTTTCTACAGAGTTACACAGAAAGGAAAGACGGGCGTTTCAATAAAAGGGTTTTATTGAACAGTCTTGTTTCTCGTGTAAGAGATATGTGCTGTTATGATCACAAGACAGTATGCAAGATAAATAATGTACAGTGTAAGCAGTAGAAATAAATAATACTGCGCTAGCATTATCTTTTAGCATATATTCACGTACATAAATAACATGAGCTAAGAATGCGAGTACTCATACGATGCGTCCCTAAACTAGTTCTACCCCAATGTACCTAACCTGGTCTAGGTGTAGGGAACGGTAGAAGTAGGCGGAGTATTCTCTAGTCTGATATACTAAGAGTATGTTTAAGTCTAGTATGCCAAGAGTCTAGTATTTATGCCAAGAGTCTAGTATGCCAAGAGTCCCTCTAGGTTCTAGTCAGCTCCATACCTTGAGAATGAGAGAGGTGGGAATCTCTAGCCGGATCTGGAACTCTAACACCCCGCGAAGGGAGTCAGAACACTGGAAGCTGGATGCGTCTGCGTGCAGGAATGACAGCGTCTTCTCAGTGCGTCAGGCCGGGATACGGGCTCCTCTGAAGTCGAGGTCTCCTCTAACTTGCTTGGGCAAGGGAAGGTATATTTATACCTGATAGGTGTCTTGGAATGTTAGCATTGACGTGAAGTCGGACAGAGGAAGACGTCAGGAATGAACCCTTAAGGTATAACGGTTCTTACATAATAGATGAGTTCTTGGAGAAATCAATAGTCCTGTGCTAGGGGAATTCCCGAAGCTTAAGGGTCTGGTTTCTAAGAACTCGTTGTGACGTTAGGGTGGACGGATGTCAGTGACCATGCCTGTATTTGGAGTGCACGGTTAATGCCTAAATAAGGACAGGGATTCTATGCCTATATAAGGGCAATGCGAATTGTGCCTATATAAGGACATGATTCAGGAAAACCTATATACGGACCCCTAAAGCAGAATACAACACTGAGTCTGGGTAGTTGGAGCAAGCCAGACCATGATGGTCTGGATTTTGCTCTGTAATGGTTGAACCTGGCCTCCACCCACAAGGTGGCCCAGGTACACAACCTTGCTCTGCCCTATCTGGCACTTAGTAGCCTTGATAGTGAGGCCTGCTTCTTCAGAGCCTCCAAAACATTCTTCAGGTGGACCAGGTGATCCTCCCAGGTGGAGCTAAAGACAGCTATATCATCAAGATATGCTGCACTATAGGCTTCTAGGCCTGTAAGGACTTTATTCACCAGCCTTTGGAATGTGGCAGGTGCATTCTTCAAACCAAAGGGCATTACAATAAATTGATAATGCCCACTAGGGGTTGAAAATGCTGTTTTTGGTTTGGCATCCTCAGCTAGTCTGATTTGCCAATAGCCAGCAGTGAGTTCAAATGTGCTCAAGAACTTGGCTGAGGCCAAAGTATCAATAAGCTCATCTGCCCCAGGAATTGGGTGAGCATCAGTCCTATTTGAAATTTGAAATTTGAAATTTGTACTTGTAAAGCGCACCCATACCCCCAAAGGGGTGTCCAGGCGCTGTACGCATACCGCTGTGGAACCCTTCCTGGCTTTTCCCTGTGAAATGTCCACTCCTGGGCACCCCCAGGGTGAAGCCAGGCATCCCAGCGCTGTTGGGGCCGTTGTGGAGATTAAGCAAGCTATTGCGCAGAGTTGCAGAGTGGGACCCATGATTAGAATAGGCACCGAGGCGAGAATTATCAGGTCCGAGGAAATTGAGCCCAAGACCCGCCGAGGCGGGAATTGAACCCTGGTCCCGGGCCAGATCTCTGCATCAGGGTCTGCCGCTCTAACCATTGAGCCACACTTCTCCTAGTGACTGCATTGAGTCCCCTGTAGTCAACACAAAACCTCATCTCTCTTTTACCACCCTGGGTGTGAGGTTTTGGTACCAAGACAACTAGACTAGCCCAAGGGCTATCTGAGGGCTCGATAACTCCCAACTCTAGCATCTTTTTTACCTCAGTCCTGATGCAATCTCTGACATGGTCAGGCTGCCTGTAAATCTTATTTTGAACAGGTGGACTCTCACCTGTGTCCACTTCATGGGTACACCAGGTATTCTGAATAGGAGTCAGAGAGAACATGTGCCTATATTGATTGAGGACCTTCCTGCCATCAATCTGCTGTTGGTCAGTGAGGCTGCCTGCCAAAGCTACACCATCAACTGACACATCATCAGGGCTCTAAGAGAGGAGATCAGGGAGAGGGTCACTCTCTTCTTCCTGTCACTCATCATTTGCCATGAGCAAGCCCATGTCAGCCCTGTCTATGTATGGTTTGAGCCTGTTCACATGGAGCACCCTGTGGGGGCTCTTGGGAGTGCCAAGGTCCACCAGGTAGGTGACCTCTCCCTTCTGCTCAAGAATGGTATGGGGTCCACTTCACTTGTCTTGGAGAGCGGCTGGGGCCACAGGCTCCAGCACCCACACCTTCTGCCCTGGCTGATAAACAGTCAGAACAGCCTTTGGTCATGCCAAGCTTTTGTAATTCTTGACTGGCCTCAAGGTATTTGCTGGCTTTCTTCATGTACTCAGTCATCCTGGAGCGGAGACCGAGTACATAGTCCACTATGTCTTGCTTAGGAGGTTTGAAAGGTAACTCCCATCCCTCCTTCACCAAATACAAGGGACCCCTAACTGGATGCCCAAACAGAAGTTCAAAAGGGCTGTAGCCAACCCCCTTCTGTGGGACCTCTCTGTAGGCAAAGAGAAGGCAGGGCAACAGGACATCCCATTTTCGCCTAAGCTTTTCTGGGAGGCCCATGATCATGCCCTTGAGGGTTTTGTTGAATCTCTCAACTAACCCATTGTATTGTGGGTGATAGGGTGTGGTGAACTTATAGTTCACTTCACACTCCTTCCACATTGCAGTGATATAACTTGACATGAAGTTTGAACCTCTGTCAGTTAAGACCTCCTTAGGGAAACCCACTCTGGAAAAGAATCCCAAGAGGGCCCTGGCCACCACAGGGGCTGTGGTGGTTCTAAGGGGTATTGCCTCTGGATACTTAGTGGCATGGTCCACCACCACTAGTATGTAACTGTGTCCAGATGATGTAGGAGGGTTTATGGGACCAATTATATCAATCCCAACCCTGTCAAAGGGAACCCCCACTACAGGTAGTGGTATGAGGGGGGCCTTTGTGGTACCACCTGACTTCCCACTGGCTTGACAGGTGGTACAGGAGTGACACAACTCCTTGGTGTCCTCTGACATGTGAGGCAAGTGAAAGTGAGGGACAAGCCTGTCCCAAGTCTTTCTTTGGCCTAGGTGTCCTGCTAAGGGAATGTCATGTGCTAAGGTGAGTAGGAAGCCCCTAAACTTCAGAGGTATGACCAACCTCCTGGTGGCACCAGGCTTGGGGTCTCTACCCTCTGAGTAAAGGAGTCCCTCACCCCAATAGATCCTGTGGGGTCCACTGACACTCCCAGCAGCCTCAGCAGCAGCTGGCTGTCCGAGGGGTTCAAGAGAGGGGCAGGTTTGCTGCTCCAAACTCAAGTCTGCCCTGGAAGGGCCCCTGTCCCCAAGAACTCAACCTGATCAGGTTCAAGTTCATCTGAGACAGTTCCTTCACAGGGACTGAGATCATCTCCCTCTAGAGATTAATTCTCACTCTGAGTCTGGGGGAAGACACAGCCTTACCCCTCCTGCTTCTTCTCTTGGAAGGCCCTTGGTCCATTGTTCCAGGATCCAGGGCCTGTTCAGTGTTAGTCAGTTTGGCCTGTGACCTGGTCACAGCAAACACATCTGCAGTGATGCCCAGCATTGCTGCATGAGTCTTTAGTTCCACATCAGCCCAAGCTGAAGATTCCAAATCATTGCCCAACAAACACTCCACTGGAAGGTCTGAGCTAACCACAACTTTCTTAGTTACCCCTCCCCAGCTGAAATTAACAACTGCCAAGGAATGGTCAGTCCTGACATTGTTAGCATTGGTCACGTGGTACATTTCTCCAGGTATGATTTGATAAGGGGCCACAAGATTCTCTGTCACCATAGTGACACTTGCACCTGTGTCCCTGTATGCCATGGCCTCCTTTTCATTGATTAAAGGTTGTTGTCTGTATTTGCCCAGGTTACTGGGACTGGCAAATAAGGTGGCAAGATCCATGCCACCATCACAGACAAGCACAGCCTGAGCTGGAGTTCTGACTAGGCCAGAACCCATCTCAGAGCCCAAGGTTAACTCTACTAATCCCTTGTTCCCTGTGCTACCACCTGTACTTGTGCTAGGGGGCGCAGTTGCCTTAGGGGCAGTGGTGGTAGGAGGATTTTCCTTGGCTTTTGGACAATCAGCATCTCTTGTCCAATGGGTCTTTACCTTACACAAATAACACCTTGGTTTCTTTTTGCCTTTACCTTTGTTAGATTGTGACTCTCTCTCAGATGCAGGTTTTTTAGGCCCTGATGAAGACTGTTTTTGATCTTTACCCTTGTCCCCACCCTTATCTGAAGTTTTAGAGTCTTGCTTCTTTTGGTCACCACCATTGGTCTGGTTTTTCTGCTTCACCCTGGTTCTGACCCACTTATGTGCCTTCTTTCCCAATTGTTGGGGAGAAGTCAGATCAGAGTCAACCAGGTATTGATGCAATAACTGATTTTGGCAATTATTAAGGATCTGCTCCCTCATAATCAAATTGTACAATCCCTTGAAATCATTCACTTTGCTGCCAAGCAACAAGCCTTCCAGAGCCTTAATGGCACGATCCACAAAGTCTACCCAATCCTGATTCTGTGTCTTCTGGGTATCTCCAAACTTAATCCTATACTGTTCAGTGGTTAAGCCAAACCCATCAATGAGAGTACTCTTCAAGATTGAGTAGTTGTCGGCATCCTCTTCTCTAACAGCGAGGAGCTCTTGAGGGACCCTCTGAACTTTACAGGCCCTCTCTAAAGCAGTTATCCATTTGTGGATGACAATCTTGCTCAGGTTCCTATTATCAAAGGAATGTTCCTTAACTCTAGGGACACTGTTGCTGCGACCATGGGACTCTAGTCACAATTCTGTTCTAGCTCTCTGGACTTCTAGGGACTCTTTATCAAGGGCCAATTGCTTTTGCCTGAGCCTAAGCCTAGCTTTCTCAAGTTCAAGAAATTGGTATTCCCTATTAAAAGAGTGGTCCCTCTTGCTAGATACAGAGGTCCCTATAGACTGTCCTGAGTGATTAGACTCTGCAGATTGAGATCTAGATCTCCTTGGTAAACTCTGCACTCTTCCAGGAGGAGTAAAGAGAGGGCTCTCATGGCCTCCTCCATTCTCCTCTTGAAGATCTGAGTTATCCAGGTGGGAACCATCAGGTTCCCCCTGGTCAGGGTTAGATTCTAGGTCATAAAAGTGTTACCTCCTGACCTATCCCCATTCCCTGTCCCACCCACCCTGTCCTGTGAATCTGACCCAGGAGTCTTCCTTAGGTCATCTAACAGTAACACCTCTACCAGGCATTGAATCTTGGCACTTCTCCCTCTCTTCAACTTTCTAGAGGCACACAGGGCTTTCAATTCTTGGAATGAAAGCTCATTGTATCTAGAAGGCAGAGAGCCACTGGCATCTCCTTTATTAGACATACTAAGAGTGGTGAGGTGTTGCACCTACTTAACCTAGTGGGAACTAAACTCTCTGAGGTTGGAGAAAGGGTGTGCTAAACCCTTGACTTACCCAACCCTAAGTTCAGTAGAACTTACTTATTCTAAGCTAGTATTATATGTACCTAGTACTAGTGGTTTTTCAGTTAATCAATACAAAGATTTATTTGGTAAAACAATGCAGGCTTGAATCCCAACTGCTGCACACCAATGTGAGAAGTTGGCCTGGAATATGCTGTCCATTAATTAAAGTGGGCACCTTGCACCTGTCCAAACAACCCTTAAGGTGATTTAAGAGGTCAAAGATAACCTTAGAAAGCTATCCAAGTGGTAGCTGTGGAGAGCAGCCTTCAGGCTTAGTCTTGAAGGAATGTTAAGCAGCTTGTTTTACCAGAATGCAACCTTATAGTATTGGTTAAAAGAAAGGAGAACCACACAGTAGTTATAAAAATATGTAATTAGTAATATATCTCTATCTAGTACGACACAATATCTCCTACACAGAGATAATCACAAAGCACACAATACTAAAGCACAGAAATGATATCAAACAGCACTAATACACAGCGGGCCCCAAGGGGGGACCAACCCATTTACTAAAATAGTGGTATAAAAACACAACTCGAGTCAAGACAGTGTCTAGAGGACGTAGAATCGCTGGGACCCCAAGGAACCACCCAAGGTGAGTAGGTAGGGACCCCACGGAGGATGGGTGCAGTGTGGGAACACGACCACATGCTCCGTACAATTCTATGGGAAAGTCGCGGTTGAAGTTTTAGAGTTTAAGGACCCTTCCCAGTGGACTTCGAAGAAACCCTGTGGAAGTTAGGAGGTTGGAGAGCTACCAGATCCGTGGATACCGTAGTACCAGAGTTACCTATCCCAGGGGAGCCGGGTGCATAGGTCTGAAGTGGCGTCGGAAACCGTCGTCGATCTCAATGGAGGACTTCGAAGAAGAGCCACTTCTGGAAGGAAGAAAAGTGTCTGTTGGAATCCAAAGGTGGATTCTGGTCGAAGAGTACCTGAAAGCAGAGGGGACAGAGTCTGGATTAGTCAGGAGTGACCAGGGGCTCGGTAGACGAATGCCCACCGATGTTGGATGCTTCAGGTGCGTTGAGGGGGTTCTTGACTCTGCAGCCACGGGAAGCTGTCCCACACAGGATGTTGAGTGCTGGGGGGGGTCCGTGTCCGGCGGGAGCACCAACAAGCCTTGGCAACGGCAACCCACGCAGAAGGTCATTGAAGGTTACGGTTCGGATCAGCAAGGTCCAGGAGACTCACCAAAGCAAGTGGAGTCAGGGCAGGCCTGGAGCAACCAGGGGAGCTCAAGAAAAGCAAAGTTGACCCTCAAGTGGACTCAAAGGCTGAAGGCACAGGAGTCGCAAGAGGACCTCAAGCGATTTCACCAAACAGCAGCCCACGGAGCACTCGGTGTGAGGAGGCCCGAGTTCTTGGTAGGAAATGGTGCCAGAGGTTAGGGCTACTTGGAGCACAATGCACATGCTCGAGAAACACCAGCAATCATATGCACTTGCAAATGAATGCGGTGCACAGGGGTACGGGTATTGCAGCCCCCATGAGAGATTCTGACCTCAAACTTGGTAAGAGGGCAGCTTGGTCCTCAAGGGACGTAGAGACCCACCTCCTGTGTTGCTGGAGCCCTCGGAGTCCATAGGAGCTCAGTAGCAGCAGACCAGTCAATCGTGATGTGGTGCCTGTGGACTCCTTCACCCCAAGGGAGATATCTTCGGTTGTCTTAGATGCTCCACAGGTCCTGCACGGATCCTGTATGGTGCATGGTCACAGACGATGCTTCAGACTGAGAGGGAGATGAAGTCGGGCCCGAACGAAGTCCAGCGAAGTCCCGAGTGTCCAGACGGTCGAAGTTCAGTGGTTTCTGGTTCAGAATCTTGTCCACATCTAATCTATGGTCCTACAGCCAGGTAAGCCCTTTCGTACCCACGGGAGAGGGTTGGACAGATTCAGGGGACCCTCCCAGGGGAGGGTCTGGACAGTGGGGAGGTCATACCCCATGTCCTTTGTCCAGTTTCACGACAGAGCGGGAGCCAATGACTCCCAGGACTGGTTTGAACTGGACTATGCACAGGGACACCAAATGTGCCCCTCATGCAGACTTTCAGTCTCTGGCAAGCACACCCACCCAGGCCTAATACACTAAATCTTGTCTGGGAGGTGGTCACACCTCCCTGTGACAGGATGCCTATTGTTCTGCCTTCCCCTGCTCGAGCTTGGCTCAGCAGCAGGAGGGCAGAAACGTGTCTCTGGTCGGCAGCAACCATTTTGTGCTGTCCGGGACTAGAAGGCTGGTACCGGGGATACCAGGGACCCAATGAAGCTCGCTTCTGAGGGGTGGAATCATACGTCCCACACCGGCTACCGGTGTGGGGGTATGATTCCAACATGCTTTATACCAAACACGATAGGGTTTGATTCAGCCACTTTAGAGTTAGTCAGTAAGCGGTCGCATAATGCCACTCTATATGTCGTATATGGCTGTATCACTGACAACCCGGGAGAATGGACACAGTAGGCTGCAGGGGTGTCCAGCTCGTGCTAGGACACCCTCTCACTTAGAACCAAGCACCCTGCCTTCAGGATTGTTAAGGCCTGCTGTAGGGGTGACTTATAGGTTTTAAGTGCAGTGACCCTTAGATATAGTGAACCTATATCTAAAGTAAGTGGTGCATGCACCATCTTACACAGGCTGAAATGGCAGGCCTGTAGTTCCATTTTGCATGGCCTCTCATGGGTGGCATAATACATGCATTAGCCTATGGGCGGCCTCTGGGGTACCTATGCCCTGGGTACATGTGTACCACATACTAGGGACTGACAAGGATACCCCAGTATCCAATCTCGAGTGTACCTAAGTACATAGCATAACAGTTTAGGGAGAAAGCAGATAGACTGGGATCCTGATTAGCAGGATCCAAGTCAGACTAGTCAAAAACAGTATCACATTTAGCAAAAAGTGGGGGTAACCATAAGAAGCAGATCCTACTTTCCTACACAACCCCACCCCCAAACATAAGGAGATGAGACTAACCTTGCCCAGTTGAGTCTTCATTTTCTAAGTGGAAATATCTGAAGAGTCCATCTGCATTGGCATGGTTACTCCCAGGTCTATGTTCCACTGTATAGTCCATCCCCTGTAGGGAAATCGACCACCTCAAAAGTTTGGGGTTTTCACCCTTCATCTGTTTTAGCCATAGGAGTGGCTTATGGTCTGTCTGAACAATGAAGTGAGTGCCAAACAGGTATGGCCTCAGCTTCTTCAGGGCCCAGACCACAGCAAAGGCTTCCCTCTCTATAGCTGACCAACATTTCTCTCTGGGGGTCAACCTTCTGCTGATAAAAGCTGCTGGTTGATCCTGACCCTCTGCATTAAGTTGTGACAACACAGCCCCTACCCCCAACTCAGATGCATCTGTTTGGACAATAAAGTGCTTGGAGTAGTCAGGACTCTGCAGAATGGGAGCAGTGCACATGGCCTGCTTGAGATCATCAAATGCCTTCTGACAGCTAACTGTCCTCTGAACTTTCTTGGGCATTCTTTTTGATGTGAAATCATTCAAGGGAGTCACTATAGATCCATATCCTTTAACAAATCTCCTGTAATACCCAGTCAGGCCCAAAAAAGCTCTGACCTGATGTAGTGTAGTTCCTATTTCCCTAATAGGCTCTGCGCATTGGAATAATATAACCTATAGGTTTGACATAGGACTAAGGTCGGTATGTCCCTTTCGAGTATATTAAACTTAATTACTTGTGCCAGCTAGCTCAGAGGCCACTAGAAACTCCTTGAGAACAAGAAGGGAGTAGTTTCTGGCAACCGAAAAACATGACAACTTTTGTTTCCCATTAGAATCGGAACACGTCTCAGAATCGTGGAAACAATAGATAACAGTTCCACTCAGTCAATCGTGCATGCTTAGTTTCTACAGAGTTACACAGAAAGGAAAGACGGGCGTTTCAATAAAAGGGTTTTATTGAACAGTCTTGTTTCTCGTGTAAGAGATATGTGCTGTTATGATCACAAGACAGTATGCAAGATAAATAATGTACAGTGTAAGCAGTAGAAATAAATAATACTGCGCTAGCATTATCTTTTAGCATATATTCACGTACATAAATAACATGAGCTAAGAATGCGAGTACTCATACGATGCGTCCCTAAACTAGTTCTACCCCAATGTACCTAACCTGGTCTAGGTGTAGGGAACGGTAGAAGTAGGCGGAGTATTCTCTAGTCTGATATACTAAGAGTATGTTTAAGTCTAGTATGCCAAGAGTCTAGTATGCCAAGAGTCTAGTATGCCAAGAGTCCCTCTAGGTTCTAGTCAGCTCCATACCTTGAGAATGAGAGAGGTGGGAATCTCTAGCCGGATCTGGAACTCTAACACCCCGCGAAGGGAGTCAGAACACTGGAAGCTGGATTCGTCTGCGTGCAGGAATGACAGCGTCTTCTCAGTGCATCAGGCCAGGATACGGGCTCCTCTGAAGTCGAGGTCTCTTCTAACTTGCTTGGGCAAGGGAAGGTATATTTATACCTGATAGGTGTCTTGGAATGTTAGCATTGACGTGAAGTCGGACAGAGGAAGACGTCAGGAATGAACCCTTAAGGTATAACGGTTCATACATAATAGATGAGTTCTTGGAGAAATCAATAGTCCTGTGCTAGGGGAACTCCCGAAGCTTAAGGGTCTGGTTTCTAAGAACTCGTTGTGACGTTAGGGTGGACGGATGTCAGTGACCATGCCTGTATTTGGAGTGCACGGTTAATGCCTAAATAAGGACAGGGATTCTATGCCTATATAAGGGCAATGCGAATTGTGCCTATATAAGGACATGATTCAGGAAAACCTATATACGGACCCCTAAAGCAGAATACAACACTGAGTCTGGGTAGTTGGAGCAAGCCAGACCATGATGGTCTGGATTTTGCTCTGTAATGGTTGAACCTGGCCTCCACCCACAAGGTGGCCCAGGTACACAACCTTGCTCTGCCCTATCTGGCACTTAGTAGCCTTGATAGTGAGGCCTGCTTCTTCAGAGCCTCCAAAACATTCTTCAGGTGGACCAGGTGATCCTCCCAGGTGGAGCTAAAGACAGCTATATCATCAAGATATGCTGCACTATAGGCTTCTAGGCCTGTAAGGACTTTATTCACCAGCCTTTGGAATGTGGCAGGTGCATTCTTCAAACCAAAGGGCATTACAATAAATTGATAATGCCCACTAGGGTTGAAAATGCTGTTTTTGGTTTGGCATCCTCAGCTAGTCTGATTTGCCAATAGCCAGCAGTGAGCTCAAATGTGCTCAAGAACTTGGCTGAGGCCAAAGTATCAATAAGCTCATCTGCCCCAGGAATTGGGTGAGCATCAGTCCTAGTGACTGCATTGAGTCCCCTGTAGTCAACACAAAACCTCATCTCTCTTTTACCACCCTGGGTGTGAGGTTTTGGTACCAAGACAACTAGACTAGCCCAAGGGCTATCTGAGGGCTCGATAACTCCCAACTCTAGCATCTTTTGGACCTCAGTCCTGATGCAATCTCTGACATGGTCAGGCTGCCTGTAAATCTTATTTTGAACAGGTAGACTCTCACCTGTGTCCACTTCATGGGTACACCAGGTATTCTGAATAGGAGTCAGAGAGAACATGTGCCTATATTGATTGAGGACCTTCCTGCCATCAATCTGCTGTTGGTCAGTGAGGCTGCCTGCCAAAGCTACACCATCAACTGACCCATCATCAGGGCTCTAAGAGAGGAGATCAGGGAGAGGGTCACTCTCTTCTTCCTTTCACTCATCATTTGCCATGAGCAAGCCCATGTCAGCCCTGTCTATGTATGGTTTGAGCCTGTTCACATGGAGCACCCTGTGGGGGCTCTTGGGAGTGCCAAGGTCCACCAGGTAGGTGACCTCTCCCTTCTGCTCAAGAATGGTATGGGATCCACTTCACTTGTCTTGGAGAGCGGCTGGGGCCACAGGCTCCAGCACCCACACCTTCTGCCCTGGCTGATAAACAGTCAGAACAGCCTTTTGGTCATGCCAAGCTTTTTGTAATTCTTGACTGGCCTCAAGGTATTTGCTGGCCTTCTTCATGTACTCAGTCATCCTGGAGCGGAGACCGAGTACATAGTCCACTATGTCTTGCTTAGGAGGTTTGAAAGGTAACTCCCATCCCTCCTTCACCAAATACAAGGGACCCCTAACTGGATGCCCAAACAGAAGTTCAAAAGGGCTGTAGCCAACCCCTTCTGTGGGACCTCGCTGTAGGCAAAGAGAAGGCAGGGCAACAGGACATCCCATTTTCGCCTAAGCTTTTCTGGGAGGCCCATGATCATGCCCTTGAGGGTTTTGTTGAATCTCTCAACTAACCCATTGTATTGTGGGTGATAGGGTGTGGTGAACTTATAGTTCACTTCACACTCCTTCCACATTGCAGTGATATAACTTGACATGAAGTTTGAACCTCTGTCAGTTAAGACCTCCTTAGGGAAACCCACTCTGGAAAAGAATCCCAAGAGGGCCCTGGCCACCACAGGGGCTGTGGTGGTTCTAAGGGGTATTGCCTCTGGATACTTAGTGGCATGGTCCACCACCACTAGTATGTAACTGTGTCCAGATGATGCAGGAGGGTTCATGGGACTAATTATATAAATCCCAACCCTGTCAAAGGGAACCCCCACTACAGGTAGTGGTATGAGGGGGGCCTTTGTGGTACCACCTGACTTCCCACTGGCTTGACAGGTGGTACAGGAGTGACAAAACTCCTTGGTGTCCTCTGACATGTGAGGCAAGTGAAAGTGAGGGACAAGCCTGTCCCAAGTCTTTCTTTGGCCTAGGTGTCCTGCTAAGGGAATGTCATGTGCTAAGGTGAGTAGGAAGCCCCTAAACTTCAGAGGTATGACCAACCTCCTGGTGGCACCAGGCTTGGGGTCTCTACCCTCTGAGTAAAGGAGTCCCTCACCCCAATAGATCCTGTGGGGTCCACTGACACTCCCAGCAGCCTCAGCAGCAGCTGGCTGTCCGAGGGGTTCAAGAGAGGGGCAGGTTTGCTGCTCCAAACTCAAGTCTGCCCTGGAAGGGCCCCCTGTCCCCAAGAACTCAACCTGATCAGGTTCAAGTTCATCTGAGACAGTTCCTTCACAGGGACTGAGATCATCTCCCTCTAGAGAGTAATTCTCACTCTGAGTCTGGGGGGAAGACACAGCCTTACCCCTCCTGCTTCTTCTCTTGGAAGGCCCTTGGTCCATTGTTCCAGGATCCAGGGCCTGTTCAGTGTTAGTCAGTTTGGCCTGTGACCTGGTCACAGCAAACACATCTGCAGTGATGCCCAGCATTGCTGCATGAGTCTTTAGTTCCACATCAGCCCAAGCTGAAGATTCCAAATCATTGCCCAACAAACACTCCACTGGAAGGTCTGAGCTAACCACAACTTTCTTAGTTACCCCTCCCCAGCTGAAATTAACAACTGCCAAGGAATGGTCAGTCCTGACATTGTTAGCATTGGTCACTTGGTACATTTCTCCAGGTATGATTTGATAAGGGGCCACAAGATTCTCTGTCACCATAGTGACACTTGCACCTGTGTCCCTGTATGCCATGGCCTCCTTTTCATTGATTAAAGGTTGTTGTCTGTATTTGCCCAGGTTACTGGGACTGGCAAATAAGGTGGCAAGATCCATGCCACCATCACAGACAAGCACAGCCTGAGCTGGAGTTCTGACTAGGCCAGAACCCATCTCAGAGCCCAAGGTTAACTCTACTAATCCCTTGTTCCCTGTGCTACCACCTGTACTTGTGCTAGGGGGCGCAGTTGCCTTAGGGGCAGTGGTGGTAGGAGGATTTTCCTTGGCTTTTGGACAATCAGCATCTCTTGTCCAATGGGTCTTTACCTTACACAAATAACACCTTGGTTTCTTTTTGCCTTTACCTTTGTTAGATTGTGACTCTCTCTCAGATGCAGGTTTTTTAGGCCCTGATGAAGACTGTTTTTGATCTTTACCCTTGTCCCCACCCTTATCTGAAGTTTTAGAGTCTTGCTTCTTTTGGTCACCACCATTGGTCTGGTTTTTCTGCTTCACCCTGGTTCTGACCCACTTATGTGCCTTCTTTCCCAATTGTTGGGGAGAAGTCAGATCAGAGTCAACCAGGTATTGATGCAATAACTGATTTTGGCAATTATTAAGGATCTGCTCCCTCATAATCAAATTGTACAATCCCTTGAAATCATTCACTTTGCTGCCAAGCAACAAGCCTTCCAGAGCCTTAATGGCACGATCCACAAAGTCTACCCAATCCTGATTCTGTGTCTTCTGGGTATCTCCAAACTTAATCCTATACTGTTCAGTGGTTAAGCCAAACCCATCAATGAGAGTACTCTTCAAGATTGAGTAGTTGTCGGCTTCCTCTTCTCTAACAGCGAGGAGCTCTTGAGGTACCCTCTGAACTTTACAGGCCCTCTCTAAAGCAGTTATCCATTTGTGGATGACAATCTTGCTCAGGTTCCTATTATCAAAGGAATGTTCCTTAACTCTAGGGACACTGTTGCTGCGACCATGGGACTCTAGTCACAATTCTGTTCTAGCTCTCTGGACTTCTAGGGACTCTTTATCAAGGGCCAATTGCTTTTGCCTGAGCCTAAGCCTAGCTTTCTCAAGTTCAAGAAATTGGTATTCCCTATTAAAAGAGTGGTCCCTCTTGCTAGATACAGAGGTCCCTATAGACTGTCCTGAGTGATTAGACTCTGCAGATTGAGATCTAGATCTCCTTGGTAAACTCTGCACTCTTCCAGGAGGAGTAAAGAGAGGGCTCTCATGGCCTCCTCCATTCTCCTCTTGAAGATCTGAGTTATCCAGGTAGGAATCATCAGGTTCCCCCTGGTCAGGGTTAGATTCTAGGTCATAAAAGTGTTACCTCCTGACCTATCCCCATTCCCTGTCCCACCCACCCTGTCCTGTTAATCTGACCCAGGAGTCTTCCTTAGGTCATCTAACAGTAACACCTCTACCAGGCATTGAATCTTGGCACTTCTCCCTCTCTTCAACTTTCTAGAGGCACACAGGGCTTTCAATTCTTGGAATGAAAGCTCATTGTATCTAGAAGGCAGAGAGCCACTGGCATCTCCTTTATTAGACATACTAAGAGTGGTGAGGTGTTGCACCTACTTAACCTAGTGGGAACTAAACTCTCTGAGGTTGGAGAAAGGGTGTGCTAAACCCTTGACTTACCCAACCCTAAATTCAGTAGAACTTACTTATTCTAAGCTAGTATTATATGTACCTAGTACTAGTGGTTTTTCAGTTAATCAATACAAAGATTTATTTGGTAAAACAATGCAGGCTTGAATCCCAACTGCTGCACACCAATGTGAGAAGTTGGCCTGGAATATGCTGTCCATTAATTAAAGTGGGCACCTTGCACCTGTCCAAACAACCCTTATGGTGATTTAAGAGGTCAAAGATAACCTTAGAAAGCTATCCAAGTGGTAGCTGTGGAGAGCAGCCTTCAGGCTTAGTCTTGAAGGAATGTTAAGCAGCTTGTTTTACCAGAATGCAACCTTATAGTATTGGTTAAAAGAAAGGAGAACCACACAGTAGTTATAAAAATATGTAATTAGTAATATAACTCTATCTAGTACGACACAATATCTCCTACACAGAGATAATCACAAAGCACACAATACTAAAGCACCGAAATGATATCAAACAGCACTAATACACAGCGGGCCCCAGGGGGGGACCAACCCATTTACTAAAATAGTGGTATAAAAACACAACTCGAGTCAAGACAGTGTCTAGAGGACGTAGAATCGCTGGGACCCCAAGGAGCCACCCAAGGTGAGTAGGTAGGGACCCCACGGAGGATGGGTGCAGTGTGGGAACACGACCACATGCTCCGTACAATTCTATGGGAAAGTCGCGGTTGAAGTTTTAGAGTTTAAGGACCCTTCCCAGTGGACTTCGAAGAAACCCTGTGGAAGTTAGGAGGTTGGAGAGCTACCAGATCCGTGGATACCGTAGTACCAGAGTTACCTATCCCAGGGGAGCCGGGTGCATAGGTCTGAAGTGGCGTCGGAAACCGTCGTCGATCTCAATGGAGGACTTCGAAGAAGAGCCACTGCTGGAAGGAAGAAAAGTGTCTGTTGGAATCCAAAGGTGGATTCTGGTCGAAGAGTACCTGAAAGCAGAGGGGACAGAGTCTGGATTACTCAGGAGTGACCAGGGGCTCGGTAGACGAATGCCCACCGATGTTGGGTGCTTCAGGTGCGTTGAGGGGGTTCTTGACTCTGCAGCCACGGGAAGCTGTCCCACACAGGATGTTGAGTGCTGGGGGGGGTCCGTGTCCGGCGGGAGCACCAACAAGCCTTGGCAACGGCAACCCACGCAGAAGGTCATTGAAGGTTATGGTTCGGATCAGCAAGGTCCAGGAGACTCACCAAAGCAAGGGGAGTCAGGGCAGGCCTGGAGCAACCAGGGGAGCTCAAGAAAAGCAAAGTTGACCCTCAAGTGGACTCAAAAGCTGAAGGCACAGGAGTCGCAAGAGGACCTCAAGCGATTTCTCCAAACAGCAGCCCACGGAGCACTCGGTGTGAGGAGGCCCGAGTTCTTGGTAGGAAATGGTGCCAGAGGTTGGGGCTACTTGGAGCACAATGCACATGCTAGAGAAACTGCATTGGCATCGTTACTCCCAGGTCTATGTTCCACTGTATAGTCCATCCCCTGTAGGGAAATCGACCACCTCAAAAGTTTGGGGTTTTCACCCTTCATCTGTTTTAGCCATAGGAGTGGCTTATGGTCTGTCTGAACAATGAAGTGAGTGCCAAACAGGTATGGCCTCAGCTTCTTCAGGGCCCAGACCACAGCAAAGGCTTCCCTCTCTATAGCTGACCAACATTTCTCTCTGGGGGTCAACCTTCTGCTGATAAAAGCTGCTGGTTGATCCTGACCCTCTGCATTAAGTTGTGACAACACAGCCCCTACCCCCAACTCAGATGCATCTGTTTGGACAATAAAGTGCTTGGAGTAGTCAGGACTCTGCAGAATGGGAGCAGTGCACATGGCCTGCTTGAGATCATCAAATGCCTTCTGACAGCTAACTGTCCTCTGAACTTTCTTGGGCATTCTTTTGATGTGAAATCATTCAAGGGAGTCACTATAGATCCATATCCTTTAACAAATCTCCTGTAATACCCAGTCAGGCCCAAAAAAGCTCTGACCTGATGTAGTGTAGTTCCTATTTCCCTAATAGGCTCTGCGCATTGGAATAATATAACCTATAGGTTTGACATAGGACTAAGGTCGGTATGTCCCTATCGAGTATATTAAACTTAATTACTTGTGCCAGCTAGCTCAGAGGCCACTAGAAACTCCTTGAGAACAAGAAGGGAGTAGTTTCTGGCAACCGAAAAACATGACAACTTTTGTTTCCCATTAGAATCGGAACACGTCTCAGAATCGTGGAAACAATAGATAACAGTTCCACTCAGTCAATCGTGCATGCTTAGTTTCTACAGAGTTACACAGAAAGGAAAGACGGGCGTTTCAATAAAAAGGGTTTTATTGAACAGTCTTGTTTCTCGTGTAAGAGATATGTGCTGTTATGATCACAAGACAGTATGCAAGATAAATAATGTACAGTGTAAGCAGTAGAAATAAATAATACTACGCTAGCATTATCTTTTGGCATATATTCACGTACATAAATAACATGAGCTAAGAATGCGAGTACTCATACGATGCGTCCCTAAACTAGTTCTACCCCAATGTACCTAACCTGGTCTAGGTGTAGGGAACGGTAGAAGTAGGCGGAGTATTCTCTAGTCTGATATACTGCAGAGTATGTTTAAGTCTAGTATGCCAAGAGTCTAGTATGCCAAGAGTCTAGTATGCCAAGAGTCTAGTATGCCAAGAGTCCCTCTAGGTTCTAGTCAGCTCCATACCTTGAGAATGAGAGAGGTGGGAATCTCTAGCCGGATCTGGAACTCTAACACCCCGCGAAGGGAGTCAGAACACTGGAAGCTGGATTCGTCTGCGTGCAGGAATGACAGCGTCTTCTCAGTGCGTCAGGCCGGGATACGGGCTCCTCTGAAGTCGAGGTCTCCTCTAACTTGCTTGGGCAAGGGAAGGTATATTTATACCTGATAGGTGTCTTGGAATGTTAGCATTGACGTGAAGTCGGACAGAGGAAGACGCCAGGAATGAACCCTTAAGGTATAACGGTTCATACATAATAGATGAGTTCTTGGAGAAATCAATAGTCCTGTGCTAGGGGAACTCCCGAAGCTTAAGGGTCTGGTTTCTAAGAACTCGTTGTGACGTTAGGGTGGACGGATGTCAGTGACCATGCCTGTATTTGGAGTGCACGGTTAATGCCTAAATAAGGACAGGGATTCTATGCCTATATAAGGGCAATGCGAATTGTGCCTATATAAGGACATGATTCAGGAAAACCTATATACGGACCCCTAAAGCAGAATACAACACTGAGTCTGGGTAGTTGGAGCAAGCCAGACCATGATGGTCTGGATTTTGCTCTGTAATGGTTGAACCTGGCCTCCACCCACAAGGTGGCCCAGGTACACAACCTTGCTCTGCCCTATCTGGCACTTAGTAGCCTTGATAGTGAGGCCTGCTTCTTCAGAGCCTCCAAAACATTCTTCAGGTGGACCAGGTGATCCTCCCAGGTGGAGCTAAAGACAGCTATATCATCAAGATATGCTGCACTATAGGCTTCTAGGCCTGTAAGGACTTTATTCACCAGCCTTTGGAATGTGGCAGGTGCATTCTTCAAACCAAAGGGCATTACAATAAATTGATAATGCCCACTAGGGGTTGAAAATGCTGTTTTTGGTTTGGCATCCTCAGCTAGTCTGATTTGCCAATAGCCAGCAGTGAGCTCAAATGTGCTCAAGAACTTGGCTGAGGCCAAAGTATCAATAAGCTCATCTGCCCCAGGAATTGGGTGAGCATCAGTCCTAGTGACTGCATTGAGTCCCCTGTAGTCAACACAAAACCTCATCTCTCTTTTACCACCCTGGGTGTGAGGTTTTGGTACCAAGACAACTAGACTAGCCCAAGGGCTATCTGAGGGCTCGATAACTCCCAACTCTAGCATCTTTTGGACCTCAGTCCTGATGCAATCTCTGACATGGTCAGGCTGCCTGTAAATCTTATTTTGAACAGGTAGACTCTCACCTGTGTCCACTTCATGGGTACACCAGGTATTCTGAATAGGAGTCAGAGAGAACATGTGCCTATATTGTTTGAGGACCTTCCTGCCATCAATCTGCTGTTGGTCAGTGAGGCTGCCTGCCAAAGCTACACCATCAACTGACCCATCATCAGGGCTCTAAGAGAGGAGATCAGGGAGAGGGTCACTCTCTTCTTCCTGTCACTCATCATTTGCCATGAGCAAGCCCATGTCAGCCCTGTCTATGTATGGTTTGAGCCTGTTCACATGGAGCACCCTGTGGGGGCTCTTGGGAGTGCCAAGGTCCACCAGGAAGGTGACCTCTCCCTTCTGCTCAAGAATGGTATGGGGTCCACTTCACTTGTCTTGGAGAGCGGCTGGGGCCACAGGCTCCAGCACCCACACCTTCTGCCCTGGCTGATAAACAGTCAGAACAGCCTTTTGGTCATGCCAAGCTTTTTGTAATTCTTGACTGGCCTCAAGGTATTTGCTGGCCTTCTTCATGTACTCAGTCATCCTGGAGCGGAGACCGAGTACATAGTCCACTATGTCTTGCTTAGGAGGTTTGAAAGGTAACTCCCATCCCTCCTTCACCAAATACAAGGGACCCCTAACTGGATGCCCAAACAGAAGTTCAAAAGGGCTGTAGCCAACCCCCTTCTGTGGGACCTCTCTGTAGGCAAAGAGAAGGCAGGGCAACAGGACATCCCATTTTCGCCTAAGCTTTTCTGGGAGGCCCATGATCATGCCCTTGAGGGTTTTGTTGAATCTCTCAACTAACCCATTGTATTGTGGGTGATAGGGTGTGGTGAACTTATAGTTCACTTCACACTCCTTCCACATTGCAGTGATATAACTTGACATGAAGTTTGAACCTCTGTCAGTTAAGACCTCCTTAGGGAAACCCACTCTGGAAAAGAATCCCAAGAGGGCCCTGGCCACCACAGGGGCTGTGGTGGTTCTAAGGGGTATTGCCTCTGGATACTTAGTGGCATGGTCCACCACCACTAGTATGTAACTGTGTCCAGATGATGTAGGAGGGTTCATGGGACCAATTATATCAATCCCAACCCTGTCAAAGGGAACCCCCACTACAGGTAGTGGTATGAGGGGGGCCTTTGTGGTACCACCTGACTTCCCACTGGCTTGACAGGTGGTACAGGAGTGACAAAACTCCTTGGTGTCCTCTGACATGTGAGGCAAGTGAAAGTGAGGGACAAGCCTGTCCCAAGTCTTTCTTTGGCCTAGGTGTCCTGCTAAGGGAATGTCATGTGCTAAGGTGAGTAGGAAGCCCCTAAACTTCAGAGGTATGACCAACCTCCTGGTGGCACCAGGCTTGGGGTCTCTACCCTCTGAGTAAAGGAGTCCCTCACCCCAATAGATCCTGTGGGGTCCACTGACACTCCCAGCAGCCTCAGCAGCAGCTGGCTGTCCGAGGGGTTCAAGAGAGGGGCAGGTTTGCTGCTCCAAACTCAAGTCTGCCCTGGAAGGGCCCCTGTCCCCAAGAACTCAACCTGATCAGGTTCAAGTTCATCTGAGACAGTTCCTTCACAGGGACTGAGATCATCTCCCTCTAGAGATTAATTCTCACTCTGAGTCTGGGGGAAGACACAGCCTTACCCCTCCTGCTTCTTCTCTTGGAAGGCCCTTGGTCCATTGTTCCAGGATCCAGGGCCTGTTCAGTGTTAGTCAGTTTGGCCTGTGACCTGGTCACAGCAAACACATCTGCAGTGATGCCCAGCATTGCTGCATGAGTCTTTAGTTCCACATCAGCCCAAGCTGAAGATTCCAAATCATTGCCCAACAAACACTCCACTGGAAGGTCTGAGCTAACCACAACTTTCTTAGTTACCCCTCCCCAGCTGAAATTAACAACTGCCAAGGAATGGTCAGTCCTGACATTGTTAGCATTGGTCACTTGGTACATTTCTCCAGGTTGATTTGATAAGGGGCCACAAGATTCTCTGTCACCATAGTGACACTTGCACCTGTGTCCCTGTATGCCATGGCCTCCTTTTCATTGATTAAAGGTTGTTGTCTGTATTTGCCCAGGTTACTGGGACTGGCAAATAAGGTGGCAAGATCCATGCCACGACACAGACAAGCACAGCCTGAGCTGGAGTTCTGACTAGGCCAGAACCCATCTCAGAGCCCAAGGTTAACTCTACTAATCCCTTGTTCCCTGTGCTACCACCTGTACTTGTGCTAGGGGGCGCAGTTGCCTTAGGGGCAGTGGTGGTAGGAGGATTTTGCTTGGCTTTTGGACAATCAGCATCTCTTGTCCAATGGGTCTTTACCTTACACAAATAACACCTTGGTTTCTTTTTGCCTTTACCTTTGTTAGATTGTGACTCTCTCTCAGATGCAGGTTTTTTAGGCCCTGATGAAAACTGTTTTTGATCTTTACCCTTGTCCCCACCCTTATCTGAAGTTTTAGAATCTTGCTTCTTTTGGTCACCACCATTGGTCTGGTTTTTCTGCTTCACCCTGGTTCTGACCCACTTATGTGCCTTCTTTCCCAATTGTTGGGGAGAAGTCAGATCAGAGTCAACCAGGTATTGATGCAATAACTGATTTTGGCAACTATTAAGGATCTGCTCCCTCATAATCAAATTGTACAATCCCTTGAAATCATTCACTTTGCTGCCAAGCAACAAGCCTTCCAGAGCCTTAATGGCACGATCCACAAAGTCTACCAATCCTGATTCTGTGTCTTCTGGGTATCTCCGAACTTAATCCTATACTGTTCAGTGGTTAAGCCAAACACATCAATGAGAGTACTCTTCAAGATTGAGTAGTTGTCGGCATCCTCTTCTCTAACAGCGAGGAGCTCTTGAGGGACCCTCTGAACTTTACAGGCCCTCTCTAAAGCAGTTATCCATTTGTGGATGACAATCTTGCTCAGGTTCCTATTATCAAAGGAATGTTCCTTAACTCTAGGGACACTGTTGCTGCGACCATGGGACTCTAGTCACAATTCTGTTCTAGCTCTCTGGACTTCTAGGGACTCTTTATCAAGGGCCAATTGCTTTTGCCTGAGCCTAAGCCTAGCTTTCTCAAGTTCAAGAAATTGGTATTCCCTATTAAAAGAGTGGTCCCTCTTGCTAGATACAGAGGTCCCTATAGACTGTCCTGAGTGATTAGACTCTGCAGATTGAGATCTAGATCTCCTTGGTAAACTCTGCACTCTTCCAGGAGGAGTAAAGAGAGGGCCCTCATGGCCTCCTCCATTCTCCTCATGAAGATCTGAGTTATCCAGGTGGGAACCATCAGGTTCCCCCTGGTCAGGGTTAGATTCTAGGTCATAAAAGGTGTTACCTCCTGACCTATCCCCATTCCCTGTCTCACCCACCCTGTCCTGTTAATCTGACCCAGGAGTCTTCCTTAGGTCATCTAACAGTAATACCTCTACCAGGCATTGAGTCTTGGCACTTCTCCCTCTCTTCAACTTTCTAGAGGCACACAGGGCTTTCAATTCTTGGAATGAAAGCTCATTGTATCTAGAAGGCAGAGAGCCACTGGCATCTCCTTTATTAGACATACTAAGAGTGGTGAGGTGTTGCACCTACCTAACCTAGTGGGAACTAAACTCTCTGAGGTTGGAGAAAGGGTGTGCTAAACCCTTGACTTACCCAACCCTAAGTTCAGTAGAACTTACTTATTCTAAGCTAGTATTATATGTACCTAGTACTAGTGGTTTTTCAGTTAATCAATACAAAGATTTATTTGGTAAAACAATGCAGGCTTGAATCCCAACTGCTGCACACCAATGTGAGAAGTTGGCCTGGAATATGCTGTCCATTAATTAAAGTGGGCACCTTGCACCTGTCCAAACAACCCTTATGGTGATTTAAGAGGTCAAAGATAACCTTAGAAAGCTATCCAAGTGGTAGCTGTGGAGAGCAGCCTTCAGGCTTAGTCTTGAAGGAATGTTAAGCAGCTTGTTTTACCAGAATGCAACCTTATAGTATTGGTTAAAAGAAAGGAGAACCACACAGTAGTTATAAAAATATGTAATTAGTAATATAACTCTATCTAGTACGACACAATATCTCCTACACAGAGATAATCACAAAGCACACAATACTAAAGCACAGAAATGATAGCAAACAGCACTAATACACAGTGGGCCCCAGGGGTGGACCAACCCATTTACTAAAATAGTGGTATAAAAACACAACTCGAGTCAAGACAGTGTCTAGAGGACGTAGAATCGCTGGGACCCCAAGGAACCACCCAAGGTGAGTAGGTAGGGACCCCACGGAGGATGGGTGCAGTGTGGGAACACGACCACATGCTCCGTACAATTCTATGGGAAAGTCGCGGTTGAAGTTTTAGAGTTTAAGGACCCTTCCCAGTGGACTTCGAAGAAACCCTGTGGAAGTTAGGAGGTTGGAGAGCTACCAGATCCGTGGATACCGTAGTACCAGAGTTACCTATCCCAGGGGATCCGGGTGCATAGGTCTGAAGTGGCGTCGGAAACCGTCGTCGATCTCAATGGAGGACTTCGAAGAAGAGCCACTGCTGGAAGGAAGAAAAGTGTCCGTTGGAATCCAAAGGTGGATTCTGGTCGAAGAGTACCTGAAAGCAGAGGGGACAGAGTCTGGATTACTCAGGAGTGACCAGGGGCTCGGTAGACAAATGCCCACCGATGTTGGGTGCTTCAGGTGCGTTGAGGGGGTTCTTGACTCTGCAGCCAAGGGAAGCTGTCCCACACAGGATGATGAATGCTGGGGGGGTCGGTGTCCGGCGGGAGCACCAACAAGCCTTGGCAACAGCAACCCACGCAGAAGGTCATTGAAGGTTACAGTTCGGATCAGCAAGGTCCAGGAGACTCACCAAAGCAAGGGGAGTCAGGGCAGGCCTGGAGCAACCAGGGGAGCTCAAGAAAAGCAAAGTTGACCCTCAAGTGGACTCAAAGGCTGAAGGCACAGGAGTCGCAAGAGGACCTCAAGCGATTTCACCAAACAGCAGCCCACGGAGCACTCGGTGTGAGGAGGCCCGAGTTCTTGGTAGGAAATGGTGCCAGAGGTTGGGGCTACTTGGAGCCCAATGCACATGCTCGAGAAACACCAGCAAGCATATGCACTTGCAAATGAATGCGGTGCACAGGGGTACGGGTATTGCAGCCCCCACGAGGGATTCTGACCTCAAACTTGGTAAGAGGGCAGCTTGGTCCTCGAGGGATGTAGGGACCCACCTCCTGTGTTGCTGGAGCCCTCGGAGTCCATTGGAGCTCAGTAGCAGCAGACCAGTCAATCGTGATGTGGTACCTGTGGACTCCTTCACCCCAAGGGAGATATCTTCGGTTGTCTTAGATGCCCCACAGGTCCTGCACGGATCCTGTATGGTGCATGGTCACAGACGATGCTTCAGACTGAGAGGGAGATGAAGTCGGGCCCGAACGAAGTCCAGCGAAGTCCAGAGTGTCCAGACGGTCGAAGTTCAGTGGTTTCTGGTTCAGAATCTTGTCCACATCTAATCTATGGTCCTACAGCCAGGTAAGCCCTTTCGCACCCACGGGAGAGGGTTGGACAGATTCAGGGGACCCTCCCAGGGGAGGGTCTGGACAGTGGGGAGGTCATACCCCATGTCCTTTGTCCAGTTTCGCGCTAGAGCGGGAGCCAATGGCTCCCAGGACTGGTTTGAACAGGACTATGCACACGTACACCAAATGTGTCCCTCATGCAGACTTTCAGTCGCTGGCAAGCGCACCCACACAGGCCTAATACACTGAATTCTGTCTGGGAGGTGGTCACACCTCCCTGTGACAGGATGCCTATTGTTCTGCCTTCCCCTGCTCGAGCTTGGCTCAGCCGCAGGAGGGCAGAAATGTGTCTCTGGTCGGCAGCAACCATTTTGTGCTGTCCAGGACTAGAAGGCTGGTACCGGGGACACCAGGGACCCAACGAAGCTCGCTTTTGAGGGGTGGAATCATACTTCCCACACCGGTTACTGGTGTGGGGGTATGATTCCAACATGTTTGATACCAAACACGATAGGGTTTGATTCAGCCACTTTAGAGTTAGTCAGTACGCGGTCGCATAATGCCACTCTATATGTCGTACGTGGCTGTACCACTGACAACCCGGGAGAATGGACTCCCTAGGCTGCAGGGGTGTCCAGCTCATGCTAGGACACCCTTTCACATAGAACCAAGCACCCTGCCTTCAGGATTGTTAAGGCCTGCTATAGGGGTGACTTATAGGTTTTATGTGCAGTGACCCTTAGATATAGTGAACCTATATCTAAAGTAAGTGGTGCATGCACCATCTTACACAGGCTGCAATTGCAGGCCTGTAGTTCCATTTTGCATGGCCTCTCATGGGTGGCATAATACATGCTTCAGCCTATGGGAGGCCTCTGGGGTACCTATGCCCTGGGTACATGTGTAGCATATACTAGGGACTGACAAGGGTACGCCTTTATCCAATCTGGAGTATACCTAAGTACTTAGCATAACCGTTTAGGGAGAAAGCAGATAGACTGGGGTCCTGATTAGCAGGATCCCAGTCAGATTAGTCAAAAACAGTATCACATTTAGCAAAAAGTGGGGGTAACAATAAGAAGCAGACCCTACTTTCCTACACATAGACATTGGTTCTAGACCAAAAAGGGAAGGAAAAGGAGTTGACACACCCACCTTCGATGCCAAACAAAGGGTGCTCGAGGAAGAAGCACTGCTCAAAACCGAAATGGCTGCAGTTCTCCAAAAAAAGAAGGATTTCAACAAATCCCTGAAAGATTTTTGAAACCCTGCAAGACCTGCTGAATACAAGGGGAAGAAGAGGAGCAAGTTGATTTACAACTACTGACTATGCAGGAGCTCAAAGAAAAACAGGTCTCAATGGGGAAGAAGACATGTACGAGAAGGGCCTTTTCCAGAACCTCAAAAGTGCAAGAGGGGCATTCACCCAGCAACAACATTACAATGTAAAATGCTCTCATCAAGAGTACTGCCAACACATAAGGGGTGCAACTCTAGGAGGAGCAGTCACAAACCCGTTTCCCACTGAAGACACTTTTACCATTGCAAAAGAGGAGCTAGTACGTCCCAATGCTTCGGAGTAATCAGGACCAGGAGAAGTAGCCTTTTAGAGAACGAGCCTCCTGTAAAACAGTAGCTCCAAGGACCAAGGAAAAATACAAAAACTCCTCTCAAGACCCCATATGCATAAAGGCCAGTGCAGTGGCGGACTAAATAATACTGACGACTAGATTAAAATCCAATGTACCCGACATTATTCATCTGAGAAGGAAAGCAAGAGAGTGAAGATGATGGGATTAAAAGTGGAGAGTACAGCTGCCACCAAATCGAGAATTACTAACTCCAGTGCACTCCTTAATCATTACAAACATTATCACTTCCTCCCCAACCAGAATAAAAAGTAGGCAAAAACAGTTATCTAAAGGGCAAGAAAATTACCAACCCCTGCCTAAAGTCAACCCTAGATGCCACAGACAGCTTTGTGCGTGCATCACTCTCTGAAGGCACACTTGGTTGCATGTCTCAAGTTTCAAGCAGGTGGTATTATTGCATAAACATTGCCTTCACTGGTAAACATCTGTTTGGCACAGCAGTGGATGACACACTCAAACAAAACAAGAAGGACGATGACACATCAAAGGCAATGGGAGACCTGCAGTTTCACGCCCTAATCAAAAGGAAGTCCAGACTAATAAAGAGACCTTTGTGAAGAGGAGGTTTTGAACCTGGTCCTTCACAGGCAGGGCCGGACTGGCTACCGGGCATTTTGGAATGCTGCCGAGCTGGGGGCTGATGTCACTGCGGTGGGGGCTAATTTCGTTGATGGAGACCTGCGTGTGCTTCGAAATCAACAAAGCAAAACGAATTTCGTTCAGCACACGCAGGTCCCCATCAACGAAATCAGCCCCCAGCTCGGCAGCATTCCAAAACGCCCGGTAGCCAGTCCGGCCCTGTTCACAGGCATTGTTTTCTACATAGCCAGCGGTGCACCAAGTGACACACCTTTCGGGCCAGAACAGGGGGAAGAGAACAGACCCTGGAAGTGTCAGACCCCAGCCAAAAATTATGCCAGGGAAGAAAGCCATCAAAAAGCAACATCAGTTGGGGCAGGATAGGAGGCTTCCTCCACGAACAGACAAGTAGATATTGAACATTATACAACATGGCTATTAAGGGAACCCCCAACAATAAAGCCAAAAAAAGATAACTCATACAAAGGAAGAACTAGGGGGCATATTAGCAAGGGCACTATCGCCGCTTTAGCGGCACTTTTTGCCGCTAAAGCGGCGATATTTATATCGCCCTATCAGCAAACTGTCTCTAACAGCAGTTAGCGACAGTCTGCGGGCATTAGCGCCCGTTTTTTTACCGCTTTGCATGTCAGCGATATTTATCGCTAATGACATGCAAAGTGGGCGTTCCTGACGAACAAACCTGGGAAACACTCGCTAACAGGCCTATCGTCTATTAGCAAGGTGGCCATGGCCCCAGTTAGCGACGTGAAAAGTCGCGCTAACCGGGGTCATCGCCATTTATTTAACACCTGCAATTAGCAGGTGTTAGCCATACCTAACATGGGGGGGTGGATTATGCTGATACGACCACAGGGTCGTATCAGCAAGGTGTTCTCCCTTCTCCATGCAACATCGCTGGTTTTTCAGCGATGTTGGCCCATTTCCTCGCTATCGCTGGAATATTCATCTCCATAGCGCTAATCGTTGCTAATACAGCGTTAGCGTGGCGATATATTCCAGCGATAGCCGGCGATAAAAAAAATCACGCTAAGCAGGGTTAGCGATGATTATCGCCTCTTCTTGCTAATATGCCCCTAGATTGCTTGCAGCAAGAGGTAGAAGAACTCCTTCAAAAACAGCCAATAGCAAAGGTACCAACAATAAGACCAACCAAGTTGTTTACTTTCTGGTAACAAAACAGGCCCATACACTTAGAAAGATTCTGGACTGCCTGTTCTAGAACAAGTGCGTAAAGAAACAGAAGTTGAAGATGATGATACTTCAGCAGGTCATCTTGAGGCTGTTGAAAGAATGCACGGTGACCATAGATCTCAAGGACACCTATCTGCACACGCTGATGAACTGCAAGCAGAAGAAATTCCTCTGATTTATTGGGAACCAGGTACACTATGATTTCAAGATAATCCCCTTTGCGATAAAGTTAGCACCCAGAGTGTTTCCAGTAAGAAATTGGATCATTATTTGGGGTGGGCCACTGCCCACCTCAAGGAATAATCGCAACTCTTGTCAGAGTAAGCCATCAAAGTCACTAAATTATCCTGAACTCTACCCTCTGATAGCTTTGGCACAAAGTAGACAGGCTTAATTTGGGGCAATCTGTAAAGTATTTATGCAGTACCAAAACAGTAATAAAGTTAAAATAACAAACAATAAAAATCCCAAACTGAATTAGAAAAATAGAGTAACATTTTATGAGAAAAATGAAACCAAAATGTCAAAAATCTAATAAGGCCAACTGGAGGTATGAATTTATAAAGTTGTAAGTGAAAATAGCGCCAAAAAGTGCAAAGCGTCAATGGATGTGGTAGACCAGGACCTAGGTGTGATTTGAGGCTGACCGCGATAGAGCCTGGGTCAGATACACCAACCAGGTTTGATTTGGTCTGCGGTTTTACATTGGGACTTAGAGCAGCGAGAACCTTCTCAAAGTAAAAATAGCTTTTGGATGCTAGTCATTGTATCGATGTTAACTTTAAATTTCTACATGTCTTACTTCTAAATACCACGCACTTTTCCTTGCAGGCAGCATGGCTAACATAGGGGTGACTTATTAATATTGAAAAGGAAGGTTTTCTCATGTTAGAAGGGTTATTTTGAGAGGTCACATTGCAGGTTTTATATTGTAGTAGCCATGCTACATAGTGTAGGCCTGAAGTCCTATTTGCCCTGCCACTGCAGTGGATGGCACCATAGGTGCTACAGCCAACAAGTGGCATTTAGCTTCCAGGTCCTGTGTTCACTTTCTACACCATGTAGTAGGGATCCACAGGCAAGTTAAATGTGCCGTTTAGGAATAAACCAATTCAACCTTGTTTAAAGGGAGAGGACAGGCACTTTACTAATCGCTAGCAGGGACTAAGAACTCAGAGTACTTAAACCAGCAAAGAAAATATGGCAAAAATCTTGAGAGGCATCATGCAAAAGATGGTCATTTCCTATATTTTCCAAATGCTTAGCTGTAGTAGCAGCACATTTGAGAAGGAAGGAGAATCATGTCTACCCTTGCCTACACCATTGACTGGTGAAGTCAAACTCATTCAGACAATGCCAAAGGAGCACAAAACAGTCATACCTAGCCTACACAACCTGGTCTTTTCACTGAACTTAGTGACATTTTCTCCAATATATGAGGAGGAAAAGACATTCCTGGGTACAAGACTAAATTCTACGGAAGCCATAGTGTTACTCACAACCAAAAGGATCTTGGCAACTTTTTTATACCAAAAGGGGCAATATTTGACGGTGCGAACATTTGGTAAATTGATGGGTATGATGGCTTCATGCATTCTGCTAATTCCCCATGCCAGACTTCACATGAGATTATTCAGGGGTGGATACTGACTCAGTGGTCACAGGCAACTAGAAGCAGGGAGGATCTAGTGGTATATAGAAGAAGGCAGGCCTTTCGCACAACCAACTTGCTCAGTGAGCATTTCTAGGGTGAAGAATTCATATAATTTTCTTTTGCATAATTGAGCAAAACTTTGGCAAAATTGCACTGCATTACTTGTAATTACACAAAATACAAAACTCATTTCATGCTGTATTTTAGCACGAAATACATGCTCTTGTGAACTCTGCATATAAGAATGAACTTTGCACTAAAAAATAGAGCAGAAAAACAAATGCATCATAAACAACAGCTGCTTACACTCTGTGATTCCTATTGTTCCTGTATGTTCATAGTGAAGTTTGACAGCGAACGGTGCATAATTATGTGATATGGCGTAATAGCATAAGTTAGAATTTTGCGGAACAAGAGTAACATGAAATTATGCCAGTTTAACACAAATTTCTCCCGGACTAATCATTACCACTGATGCATCTCACACAGGGTAGGTAGCACACATGAGGGACCTGAACATCTGATGTCTGTGGAACCCAATGGAACCAGAATAAGAATGTTTTGAAACTGAAGGCGGTTTTCCTGGCACTAAAAGCTTTTCACGCACAGGTAAAAGGGAAAACAGTACAAACCCAGAAAGGCAACCTGACAACAATGTTTGACATCAACAAACGAGTAGGAACAAAGTCATATTTGCTGTCCAAGTTAGCCCAAATAATTTGAAAATGTGCCATCCAGAGACTAGCAATATACCTGACAGGTGTACAAAATGCAGTGGTGGCCAGATCAAGCAAGCGATTTGCACGGATGGGAATTAAAACAAGTAATGGAAAGGATTTTTCGAAAATGGGGCACACACCACGGTTAAACCTGTTTGCAATCCCAGAAAATGCAAACTGCATAGGCTTTGCATCCAGGTACCCACACCACCTGTCCCAGGGGAATGCCCTGCCAGTAGCCTGGTTAGGAACATTTGCATGCACTTTTCCTACCATTAAAACCACTGGTGATAAACAAGCAGTTTCCCATGACACTAATTTTAATAGCACCACAACAGGCAAGACAAATGTGGCTTTCAGACCTTGTAGAGATTTCTCAGGAAAGTAGTCAAGCTGCAGCTGCACAAGACCGTCTAACAATGCAAAAGGAACAGGTCTGCCATGGGAACCTGCCAGCCTCAATCTGGTAGCCAAGCTTATGAGGACTTAGAGTTCGGACATCTGAGACTCAAAGAGAGAACCATGGAGATCTAGGAGAAGCCAAAAGACCAAGCACAAGAAAATGCTATGCCGCTGTTGGACTTGGCCCTTATTGTCCTAAAATCTTTCGCTTTTCCCCCCTAGCCTTTTTACCATGTGTGAAATAATACCTACTGCACAATGGCGTGCGCAGATTTATTTGTACTGTTGTAAAGCAATGTTACTTTTAAAATGGACGCCATTTCTGTCTGCTTGTGCCGCCTGCCTGAGGTGGGTTGCCGGTCTAGTTGTCTGTCACCCAGCCCCAGCTTTTGGAGGGAAGTCTGGCAGACAGGGTGCTCTACACCTCCCCTAAACCAGTTGAGACCGGTTTCCCAGGGAACCTTCCAGAAGCTTCCAGCCCTTTCTGGTAGGTGGGGTGAGGGGGCTGTGCCTCCATGTGCTCAGACTGAGCGTGGACCTGAAGGAGAGGGGACACTCTGCCAGGAGGTACCGCCACATTGGGCCTGTGTGCTGGCCCCTGTGCCCATCTGCACCCCTCCGCTGTCCACAGGGCCAGTGAGAGCCCTTTACTGGAGTGAAGACTGCTGTGTCAGCAGGAGTGCCACTTTATGGGAGATGACTGCTTCTAGGAGCTGCTGTCCTGTTCTGATGAGTACCCACTGCCTGCTGATCATGCCCAGTATTGCCTGCCTGCTCTCCTGCTGTCCTAAGCCCAGCACCTGGTGAGCGCTATATCTTACTGCCCAGGAGGTAAGGAGCTGACACCTGCAGCGCTGCGCTGAGAGAGCGCTATATTTCTAGAGTTGAAGTGCCTGTGCTGCTCTGCCTGCACTCTAGCGCCTAGTGGGACTATTTGCGTGATTACCAGAAGAGGTGTGCTATCTGCTGTCCCTGAAGCTGGTGGGACCGAACCCATCGCAAGCGCTACATCTAAAGTGCCAGGAGTGAGGAGCTGATGCCTGCAGCGCTGTGCTGTCTAAGCGCTATATTCAAGGTGCCCGGGGAAGAGGAGCGGACGCCTGCAGCGCTGTGCTGTCTAAGCGCTATATTCAAGGTGCCAGGGGAAGAGGAGCTGGCGCCTGCAGCGCTGTGCTGTGCTGTCTAAGCGCTATATTCAAGGTGCTCGGGGAAGAGGAGCTGACGCCTGCAGCGCTGTGCGGTCTAAGCGCTATATTCAAGGTGCCAGGGGAAGAGGAGCTGGCGCCTGCAGCGCTGTGCTGTCTAAGCGCTATATTTCAATTACCCTGCGGTGGTGAGTGGGGCTCAGTCATCCCGTGGTTGGGGGGTGTGTCGGGGCACATTGCCGGTGCCCGCCCCCGGTGCCAGTATTCTTTTGGGGGCATTGGATTACCCAGGAGAACAGAGAGAGGAGTGAGAGACCCTCCTGCCCTAGCACTTTGCGCACCTTTGTTTTCGCTGCCCTGACTTTGCGGGACATAGGGCTTCTGAGCCCCTGAGAGAGGCCAGTTGGCCTGGGCCCAGTTTCAGAGTGTTGTGCCCCCGATTGGGGCGACCGGGGTTTATGCTGGCGAGGCCTATTGCCCCAAGTGATTTATTGCAGAATAGGGTTGTACGATGCATTTGTACCTAGGATGATACCTAATGCTTTTCCCTCAAGTTTGCAGTGCTGATTTTAGGCCTATTGTGTTCTAAGGGGGCGCCCTGCTAAGGTTATGGGAAGGCCTCATGTGCCATACCTCATGCGGGTAATGTGGCTTATGCCCCCTGGTAGTATGGTTATGCATAAGGTGCTATTGAGATGCCCCTGGGTTTATGCTAATGGGAGTGATGCCTAATGATAACGCCTAACGCTCCTACACTGAGGGTGATGCCCACTGCTGATGTATGCCTTCATGCGCATAGTGTGTTTATATGCCTGACCGGATGTTTTCATTCTAGGCTTCATGTGTATGCCCGATGCTGTTGGCGATCCGCCTAATGTTCATGCCCACAAGGATGCCTAATGCATGTGATTATGCCTATTGTGCATGTTTAATGCTTTCATGCCAACGTGGTTCAGGCTCATGCTTGCAGGCTACGGCAATGGTGCTTTATTCGTATGTCTAATGCTCACATGATTTGTGCTAATGTGCCCAATGCTTTTTCCTAGGGTGTACATTGCTGATGGTTATGCACCAATGATACTTTAGGCGTATGTTACGCCTGATGCTAAACTTGAGTGGGGGCCTGATGTGATGCATAAAGCGTTGTTTAGATGCCCCAGGTTTATGCCTTCATGTTAAGGAGGATTGTGCGCCTAATATTGTTGCTTATGGACTTTCATTTATTCCTGTGCTTATGTTGGTTCTGGCAGCGGCCCGATTGGCGCTGCACTGTAAATAGTCCCCACTGTTTATATCTACCGGGTGCCGGTTGGCGCCGTGTTGACTACTGTGGTTACCACCTGCTATGCTGTTGCATAATACAAATGTTATTTTTCTTACTCAAACTGGTGTGGTCTCCTTTTTGTGGTGTTCCTGGTGTGTCGCCTGTGTGTGCTGCGCGGATGCTTTACACAATGCTCCTGGTTTAGCCTTCCCGCTCCGCACGACGCTACCCCGTTTCCAACATTGGTGCTCAGCGGTGGGATAGGACTTGTGTTTGCGCAGTACCACAGCGACAACTGGTTGCACTACAAAGGGTGCACTTGAGAGTAACCACAGATTTGGGGACTGTTTTCCTGATTGTACTTTCCTCCTAAAAGTGTTGTGTTTGAATTGTGTTCCCTGTTGCACTGTGGGTGGTGTATCCCGAGGGTATCTCACCAGGATGGGGCTAACCTACGACGAGGATTGCCTGGGGGAGTACACTGAGCAGGAGGTGATAGACCTCTGCCGAGAGAGAGGGATACCCACAGTAGGTAACACCCGCAGGAAGTTGTTCCTCTATGAGGCCCTGAGAAGGGGGGAACCCTTAGAGCCCCACGGGGACCTTTCCGATTACCCCTCCGCATATTTAAGGGATGGATTTGGTAGAGACCGTGAGGAGGACTCTGAGAGTGAGGGGTCCCGGTCCATAACCCTGGAGGTTGGTGACTTTGAGGAGGAAGAGGATGTTAGGGCAGAGACACCGGTAGCGAATGAGGACACCATAGACAGGGAGTCCAGTGCTGGGTCCAGCCCCAGGGGCACTGCCCCACCCCTTTCCCTGTCCCCAGAAGAGTGGGTAGATAGGAGGGAAGAAAGGGAGTATCAGTTGGCACTGGAAAGGCTCAGAGTGGAGCTAGCGCAGCTGAGAGTGGAAGAGAAGAGGCTAGAGACCGAGAGGGTCCTAGCACAGGAGAGAATGGCTGAGGCTGAAAGGGCCTTCGCCAGGGAGAGACTAGCTCAGGGGGGTAGGTTGTCCCCTGAGAGTGGTGTCTGTGGTCTGGACTCACCAGTGAGGGTGGGATCCAGTGGTGGCAGCGAGAGTGAAGCCAGTGCGGGAAGTCCCACTCCCAGAGCCCGGAAGATGGTGCCTGATCCCCAGGAGGAGGGGGGCAGGTTGGAATTTAGGGGCGGCAAGAAACTGTCCCAGCAGTCTTGGGGGGAGTATGTGGACGTGTGTTGGACTGCACTGGAGGAGTGGATGGTGGGTGGCGCGGTGACAGATGGGGAAGGGCTGTTCCGCCTGATCATCAGGGAGCATGTGCTCAAGAGTTGTTTTCCCAGGTTGCACCACCACCTGTTGCAGTGTGGGCTCTCCGACCCCAGGGAGCTTGCACGGGAGGCAGACCTTTGGGTGAGTGCCAGAGAGTCTGAGAGGGCATTGGGGAGTGATCCTGAAGGGAGTGGTGCAGGGATCTCCCAACCCAGCGAGGTGGGAGAGGTGGAGAATAGCCCAGCTAGGTCCCAGGGTAGTGAGAGGGTTGTAGGGCCTCACGTCCTATCTACAGGAAGGAGTGAGACGGGGAGGTGTCCCGAGGTGCCCCAACCGCAGTCTCAGGGCCTGGAGAGTTCCATAAGGGAACCCCAGGTTGGGAGCCTAGGCTGTCCCGATGGGCCGTCCATGGAAGGGGATCCCCCAGTGTCGGGAGAACCCGGGGCGTCTGTAATCAGAGCTCCAGGGGTTCTGGGGTCTGCTCAGTCACAGGGTTTAGATCCTGGGCTGGGATGTCAGGTTCAGGGACTGCCTGACCTGGAGGGTGGGACACCTGTAATCAGGGTCCCTACCGGTTTGACTTCCAGGGGTACTTCTCCAGGTGGGAGGGTGCGGAACTCTGGAAGGGGGTGCAGAGGGAGGAAGGACTCGCCTCTGGCACCGGCTCAGCCACAGGGCTTAGATCCTGGGTTGGGAGGCCAGGGACAGGTACTGCCTGACCTGGCGGGAGGGACGTCTGCAAGCAGTGTCCCCCCGGAGTTGTCTCCCAGGGGTGCTTCTCCAGGTGGGAGGGTGCAGAACTCTGGGAGGGGGTGCAGAGGGAGGGAGGACTCGCCTCTGGCACCGGGGCAACCTAAGGGTTTAGACCCTGGGTTGGTGGATCGGATGCAGGGTCACGGCCCTGGAAGAGTGAGAGAGTGGTGTTCTGAGGGTGCCCCACATAGGAGTAGAGGGCGGAACCCCAGAAGGAGAGGAAGGGGGAGGAGAGCCTCGCCCCTACCTGGTGGACAGTGTGAGAGTGTGGTCCCTAGGTGGGAAGACCATTGGCAGTTTGGGACTGCACGGAGGAGAGGGAGAGTGGTCAAAGGGTACTACGGGCCTGGGGCTACTGCCCCCCACTCTGTGAGACAGCCAGGGCCAGAGACATCTGGATGGCCTAGGGCCCGGTCCTGGCTGCAGCCAACTAGGGAGCACCAGTGGGGTGGCCTAGTTGGGTCAGGAGGAGTTGAGAGAGGGAACCATCGGGTTCCAGAGTGGAGAAGAACCTGCGGGTGCTCCTGCAGTTGTGGGCCCGTGTCCAAGTTCTCTCGCCCTAAGCAGGGAATCCCATCAAGGCATTGATCGGTCTACCCTGGCTTTTGGCTGGGAGGGGGTTGTGTTGGACTTGGCCCTTATTGTCCTAAAATCTTTCGCTTTTCCCCCCTAGCCTTTTTACCATGTGTGAAATAATACCTACTGCACAATGGCATGCGCAGATTTATTTGTACTGTTGTAAAGCAATGTTACTTTTAAAATGGACGCCATTTCTGTCTGCTTGTGCCGCCTGCCTGAGGTGGGTTGCCGGTCTAGTTGTCTGTCACCCAGCCCCAGCTTTTGGAGGGAAGTCTGGCAGACAGGGTGCTCTACACCTCCCCCTAAACCAGTTGGGACCGGTTTCCCAGGGAACCTTCCAGAAGCTTCCAGCCCTTTCTGGTAGGTGGGGTGAGGGGGCTGTGCCTCCATGTGCTCAGACTGAGCGTGGACCTGAAGGAGAGGGGACACTCTGCCAGGAGGTACCGCCACATTGGGCCTGTGTGCTGGCCCCTGTGCCCATCTGCACCCCTCCGCTGTCCACAGGGCCAGTGAGAGCCCTTTACTGGAGTGAAGACTGCTGTGTCAGGAGGAGTGCCACTTTATGGGAGATGACTGCTTCTAGGAGCTGCTGTCCTGTTCTGATGAGTACCCACTGCCTGCTGATCATGCCCAGTATTGCCTGCCTGCTCTCCTGCTGTCCTAAGCCCAGCACCTGGTGAGCGCTATATCTTACTGCCCAGGAGGTAAGGAGCTGACACCTGCAGCGCTGTGCTGAGAGAGCGCTATATTTCTAGAGTTGAAGTGCCTGTGCTGCTCTGCCTGCACTCTAGCGCCTAGTGGGACTATTTGCGTGATTACCAGAAGAGGTGCGCTATCTGCTGTCCCTGAAGCTGGTGGGACCGAACCCATCGCAAACGCTACATCTAAAGTGCCAGGAGTGAGGAGCTGATGCCTGCAGCGCTGTGCTGTCTAAGCGCTATATTCAAGGTGCCCGGGGAAGAGGAGCGGACGCCTGCAGCGCTGTGCTGTCTAAGCGCTATATTCAAGGTGCCAGGGGAAGAGGAGCTGGTGCCTGCAACGCTGTGCTGTGCTGTCTAAGCGCTATATTCAAGGTGCTCGGGGAAGAGGAGCTGACGCCTGCAGCGCTGTGCGGTCTAAGCGCTATATTCAAGGTGCCAGGGGAAGAGGAGCTGGCGCCTGCAGCGCTGTGCTGTCTAAGCGCTATATTTCAATTACCCCGCGGTGGTGAGTGGGGCTCAGTCATCCCGTGGTTGGGGGGTGTGTCGGGGCACATTGCCGGTGCCCGCCCCCGGTGCCAGTATTCTTTTGGGGGCATTGGATTACCCAGGAGAACAGAGAGAGGAGTGAGAGACCCTCCTGCCCTAGCGCTTTGCGCACCTTTGTTTTCGCTGCCCTGACTTTGTGGGACATAGGGCTTCTGAGCCCCTGAGAGAGGCCAGTTGGCCTGGGCCCAGTTTCAGAGTGTTGTGCCCCCGATTGGGGCGACCAGGGTTTGTGCTGGCGAGGCCTATTGCCCCAAGTGATTTATTGCAGAATAGGGTTGTACGATGCATTTGTACCTAGGATGATACCTAATGCTTTTCCCTCAAGTTTGCAGTGCTGATTTTAGGCCTAATGTGTTCTAAGGGGGCGCCCTGCTAAGGTTATGGGAAGGCCTCATGTGCCATACCTCATGCGGGTAATGTGGCTTATGCCCCCCTGGTAGTATGGTTATGCATAAGGTGCTATTGAGATGCCCCCTGGGTTTATGCTAATGGGAGTGATGCCTAATGATAACGCCTAACGCTCCTACACTGAGGGTGATGCCCACTGCTGATGTATGCCTTCATGCGCATAGTGTGTTTATATGCCTGACCGGATGTTTTCATTCTAGGCTTCATGTGTATGCCCGATGCTGTTGGCGATCCGCCTAATGTTCATGCCCACAAGGATGCCTAATGCATGTGATTATGCCTATTGTGCATGTTTAATGCTTTCATGCCAACGTGGTTCAGGCTCATGCTTGCAGGCTACGGCAATGGTGCTTTATTCGTATGTCTAATGCTCACATGATTTGTGCTAATGTGCCCAATGCTTTTTCCTAGGGTGTACATTGCTGATGGTTATACACCAATGATACTTTAGGCGTATGTTACGTCTGATGCTAAACTTGAGTGGGGGCCTGATGTGATGCATAAAGCGTTGTTTAGATGCCCCAGGTTTATGCCTTCATGTTAAGGAGGATTGTGCGCCTAATATTGTTGCTTATGGACTTTCATTTATTCCTGTGCTTATGTTGGTTCTGGCAGCGGCCCGATTGGCGCTGCACTGTAAATAGTCCCCACTGTTTATATCTACCGGGTGCCGGTTGGCGCCGTGTTGACTACTGTGGTTACCACCTGCTATGCTGTTGCATAATACAAATGTTATTTTTCTTACTCAAACTGGTGTGGTCTCCTTTTTGTGGTGTTCCTGGTGTGTCGCCTGTGTGTGCTGCGCGGATGCTTTACACAATGCTCCTGGTTTAGCCTTCCCGCTCCGCACCACGCTACCCGTTTCCAACAGCCGCAAAGTGGAAGAGGTATGTTCACTAATGCAACAAGGAAGGGTTCATGGACAGTAGAACAAAAGATACTGCAGTCATTAAATACCCAAAGTATCTGCTAGATGAACATCTCACCTACACATCACTTAACATCCTTCTATCAGCCATAGTGACCTACACAAGGAGGCACATGGCTAAAAGTTTCTTTAATACACCATTCATCAAAAGATTTTTAGAAAGAGCAAAAAAGATAGCACCACCCACATTAGCACACACACCCATGTGGAATCTAAATGTGGTGCACAAAGAGCTAATGATAAAACGTTTCGAGACAATGCATAAGGCTGGCCTCAAATATTTACCCCCAAAAATAGTGTCCTTGTTAGTCATCATGTCTCAACACAGGGGCAGTGAGCTGCAAGCTCTCAAAACACAGAATCCTACTTACATATCCACAAAACCAGAGTGGTCATAAGAACGCAGTTTTTTCCCAAAGTCATCTCACTTTCACGTTAACCAAACCATCCACTTTCCTGGATTCTTCCAACAGCCAAAGACCCATGCAAAAAGAGCCATTCACAAATTAAATATCTGCAGGGCAGTCATGTACTACCTGCAAGAAACTAAAAAGATCAGGAAAGGGAGACAGTTCTTTGTCTCCTTTGCACCAGCAAGTAAAGGCTCACCGCTAGCCAGGGGACCATCTGGTACAGACAATTCAAACATGCTGCAAAAAAGCTGGAATAGCGCTAAAGGAGACACTAAGAGACCACTTCATGAGAAAAAAAGGAGGCAACCCTTGCATTTCTGGTTAATTTTCCCATTAACAACATCTGTATGGCAGCTACTTGGTCATCCATATACACCTTTATCAAACACTGTTGTGCCGACATACAAGCCAATAGAGAAGAACACATGGGACATGAGCCATAACAACACCTGTTTGCAAGCACCAATTCATTTTCAAGAAAAAATTCACGCAGCAAAAACAAATGGTCACTTACTTGTAGGAGTAGTTTTGCAGCTGAAAAAAATTCAGGATTCGTATGCTACCATCCTATCTCCCCAGAAAGGAGGTGTCTTGAATGCAAACAAACTGAGGTGTTCTTTTTACAAAATACAGGAAACTAGCATCACCAAGGGGGAAAAAAAAATCCAGCAATGGAGACTATCCCCTAGTGCTTCCGGGGAGCACGCCTGACTTTACGAGGGGACTGATCCTCCAAATGGTGCCGGGTGACATCCATAACAACAAAAAAGAGAAGACGATTCTGGATCCAACCACTAGATGGTGGAATACTGCACTGCAGGCGTGTAATTTACTGTAGCATAATTTCATGAAATTTCCTGAAAATTACCTGAAATGCATCTTACATACAAAAAATATGTTAAGATTAATTTTGTGTTGAAAAAATGTGACATAACATTACGCCTGGTGCACACCCATGGCAATTTTGAATAGCAAGTGCCACTGACTCTTGCCTGCTCTAGTTCTCCCTAGCTGTGTTCCCTAATCCAACCCTATCCTTCCCAACTTTGCCCATCTTTTTCAATTTTCTTTTCCCTTTTTCGTCTTCTTTTTGTGCCCATGTGCTTATATTTTTCATTCTTTGTCTGTCTGTGTCAGTGTCACAGGAGCCCACTCCAAAAGACATAAATGTGAGGGGGTTACCCTGTGCCACATTTTATCAGAGGAGGAGATGGCAGCCCTTGTTTTTTTAGTGCACAACATCTTCCCCGCATGTTGGAAGCAGGTCTGGAAAGGGATTAACCTTCCAGGTAAAGGAAGGTGTGCCGGGAGCAAATGCATTTGAAGCTGTACCACTTCATCGGTGTTGCATGCACCCAGCAGCAGGTACTGCACCGCTGGGCCGACTTGATTGACCCCAAGCAGGACCTGCTGCTCTAGGTTGGGATGGCATATATAGTTCTTTTTTTTTCTAGCACTCCTTTGCAACAAAGACAATGGCACTCCAGTGAAAAGTGAGTATTTTATTTATGCGTATGGCACCAATACATTCATTTACAGCTCTGAAGTCTAAAATGAGGCTTGTTGTCTCTTGAACAAGGTTAATTTCAGAACCATAATGCATTGGAGTGGTAAAAAAAAAAAAATGTATCTATCTATCTATCTATCTATCTATCTATCTATCTATCTATATATATATATATATATATATATATATATATATATATATATATCCAATGAAAAACTGCTCACACAGAGAAGTGCCACACACGACGTACTTAATTCACCTTCTTTATTCAGTAGGCAGCAGCAGAACAAAGCGTGTTTGTCTCAGCAAAATTTCATGCCTCATGCCATACGCGTTTCTGGAAACCTTTTCCCTTGTTCACTGGCAGGCCACGGGAGACAGAACAGCTGCGTTACATTTGGCTCATATTTAAGTTCATAGTCCCGCCCTAAGGGGCGTATGCAAACATTGCATCTTGGTTGTTGTAGTGTATTGAAATCCATAGTGGTTGCAGCAATCTTAAATCTTCCCCAAATAAAATTTCCATCAGGTTGCTCATTCAAATCAACGCCGTTCTGCTGCTTTTGCTTGTGCCTCACCGAATCGGTTTACGTCGTCCTCACAGTGCTGTACATTGAAAGCACCCGGCCTGCGCTGTCTGCAGTAGGGCAGCTTCGTGACCGGAGCGGGCCACTATAAATCCAATGAAAAACTGCTCACACAGAGAAGTGCCACACACAACGTACTTAATTCACCTTCTTTATTCAGTAGGCAGCAGCAGAACAAAGCGTGTTTGTCTCAGCAAAATTTCATGCCTCATGCCATACGCGTTTCTGGAAACCTTTTCCCTTGTTCACTGGCAGGCCACGGGAGACAGAACAGCTGTGTTACATTTGGCTCATATTTAAGTTCATAGTCCCGCCCTAAGGGGCGTATGCAAACATTGAATCTTGGTTGTTGTAGTGTATTGAAATCCATAGTGGTTGCAGCAATCTTAAATCTTCCCCAAATAAAATTTCCATCAGGTTGCTCATTCAAATCAACGCCGTTCTGCTGCTTTTGCTTGTGCCTCACCGAATCGGTTTACGTCGTCCTCACGGTGCTGTACATTGAAAGCACCCGGCCTGCGCTGTCTGCAGTAGGGCAGCTTCGTGACCAGAGCGGGCCACTATAAATCCAATGAAAAACTGCTCACACAGAGAAGTGCCACACACGACGTACTTAATTCACCTTCTTTATTCAGTAGGCAGCAGCAGAACAAAGCGTGTTTGTCTCAGCAAAATTTCATGCCTCATGCCATACGCGTTTCTGGAAACCTTTTCCCTTGTTCACTGGCAGGCCACGGGAGACAGAACAGCTGCGTTACATTTGGCTCATATTTAAGTTCATAGTCCCGCCCTAAGGGGCGTATGCAAACATTGAATCTTGGTTGTTGTAGTGTATTGAAATCCATAGTGGTTGCAGCAATCTTAAATCTTCCCCAAATAAAATTTCCATCAGGTTGCTCATTCAAATCAACGCCGTTCTACTGCTTTTGCTTGTGCCTCACCGAATCGGTTTACGTCGTCCTCACGGTGCTGTACATATGAACTTAAATATCATTGGATATATATATATATATATATATATATATATATATATATATATATATATATTACCTACTGGCGGTGTCCAGTAGGTAGTTATAGTTAGGACCTAGTTTCCATAGGAAAAGCGTTTTTTGATTTGCCAATATCTTTGGCGCCGGTTGACGAATCTACGCAAACTTTTCAAAACTAATGGCCCGCTCCGGTCAGCTCCTGTCTTGAAAGTTTCGGGGTGAATCGTCAAGCGGGGGCAGAGAAAAGAGGGGGGTCATCTTTTGACCCTTTTGCTTGTGACTCGGTTGAACCGAGTCACTAGCAAATGGGTCAAAAAACGATTAAAAAAGAAGATAAGGGGGCAGGGTAGAAACAACCTGACCCCCTAGGCCTGCTCAAGAAGTCTCACAGGGATCCCAAGGGCCAAAAAAGCATTTTTTTTTTTTTTTTAAACAAGCGCGGGCTCCCCCTCGGACCACTCTCAGCAATCCAGCTGTGTGGGGCTTACTGGAGGTACCTGGTGGGCTAGTTGGCCCCCAGGGACCCTCAGGATTCAAAGGGACTTAATCCCCCAACCCAGAACGCACCAAGAAGCCCATTTACAGAGTGGTGGAGAAAGGGGGCTTGGCCTGTGTCCACCTGTCAGCAATCCCACTATCTGGGACATACTGGAGGTATCAGGTAGGCTAATTGGCCCCTAAGGACCCCCAGCAGCGAAGGGGACTTTAATCCCCATCCAAGAGCGCGCCAGGAAGTGCGTTTGCAGAGTGGTGAGGAAAGGGGGCGTGGCCTGCTATGAGAACTTAGCAATCCTGCTGTGTGGGACTTACTGGAGGTAATAGGAGGGGTAGTTAGCAACCGAGGTTGACCTTGGGGGCCAACTACCCCTCCTGTTACCTCCAGTAAGTCCCACACAGTGGGATTGCTAAGAGGTCTTCGGAGGCCACACTCACCTTTCACCACCACTCTGCAAACATGCCTCCTGGCACAGTACTGGTTGGGGGATGAAGTCCACTTTACTCCTGAGGGGTTTTGGCGGCCAAGTAGCCCTCCTGGTACCTCCTGTAAATCCTACGCAGCGGAATTCCTGAGCACTGGTCGGAGGCCCAGGCCCCTTTCTGCACCACTCTGCAAACACGACTACTTCCTTATAGTTAGAAATTAGCATTTAAAAAACCTTTGAAATTCATTGGAAAAACCATAGGTTTTAGGGACGTTATAGTTAGTAATTAGCATTTAAAAAACCTTAGAAATTCACTGAAAAAACCATAGGTTTCAGGGACGGTATAGTTAGAACTTAGCATTTAAAAAACCTTAGAAATTCACTGAAAAAAAACATAGGTTTCAGGGACCTTATAGTTAGAAATTAGCATTTAAAAAACCTTGGGTATTCACTGAAAAAACCACAGGTTTCAGGGTCATTATAGTTAGAAATTAGCATTTAAAAAACCTTTGAGATTCACTGAAAAAACGACAGGTTTCAGGGACGCTATAGTTAGTTGGACATTTCACTCATACAAAACCAGAGAAATTCGTCCGTTATAGTTCGTTGAGCTAAATTTAACCCGCGCCCCCGCATTTCACTGCTGATGAAGTCACATATTACATCACTCATGACATGGTCAGTGACATCACTGATGACATCATTGATGACATCTCAAATGACATCACTGATGACATCATCCACTTAATAACTGATGCACCTCCTCACACACTAATATAACCTTTCATACACCCACTCTAAAATACAGACTACCATTCTCGAAACCATAGACACACCAATACCAGTTAGTACATACCCACTCGATGATTCATAGGTCTACACACACATCTACTCACTCACCCATACAGTCACCCATACACGCAGTCACTCATGAATACAGCCTCTGACATATGCACTCATATACCAATGCAGACACTCACACAACACCACTCACCCATAGAATTTCTCACACACCTAGTCAGTCACCCAAACACTCAATCACACTGCCATTTACTCACCTATACAGTTATAGGCACACCACCTCACTTATTCATACAGATACTAACACATTCTTACTCTTATACAATCACTGACACAAGCACACACTCATGCATACAGCCACTCTCACAATTACTCACTCACATATAGTCACTTATATACTCCAACACTCACAAATACTGCCTTTTACATATGTAGTTACTCACACATATACCACTGAGACATCCATTCACTCACCAACACAGCCATACGCACACTCACTCATCCATACAGCCCCTCGCAGATGCACTCATGAGCCCATACACCCAGTTAATCACCCACTCACACATCCATACAGGGAGTCACACCCCCCCACCCACCAACACAGACACTCAGGCACCCATACAGGTACTCAGACAACCAATCATTAACCCATACAGACACTCATGTAGCTACACACAAACCCATGCAACCACTTACACACCAACTGACAAACTGTTGCAGACATTCACACAGATTAGTCATTCACCCATGCATTCACTAAGACATGTTTAATCACTCACTTACACAGTCAGTCACGCACCCAGTAAATCATCCATTCAGACACTCATAAACCCACTCATTCTTCAATACACCTTGGCGTATATATATATATATATAACATTCTTAAACTTTTAAAAAACACTCAGTCACTGGATGATGTCATCAGTGATGTCATTTGAGATGTCATCAGTGATGTCACTGACCATGTCATGAGTGATGTAATATGTGACATCATCAGCAGTGCATTGCGGGGGCGCGAGTTATAGTTAGCTCAACTAACTATAACAGCCGAATTTCTCTGGTTTTGTACGAGTGAAATGTCCAACTAACTATAACGTCCCCGAGACCTGTGGTTTTTTCAGTGAATATATATATATATATATATATATATATATATATATTTATATATACATATATACATCTATATATATCTTTTGAATACCCGTTGCATCAATCCCCCAAGGAGGAGTCGGGACACAGACCCAAATTTCTGATGCAAATTATTTTATTTTCCACACATCCGCCATCTATATATATATTCACTGAAAAAACCATAGGTTTTAGGGAAAGTTATAGTTAGTTGGACATTGCACTCGTACAAAACCCGTTCAGCTAACTATAACTCGCGCCCCCGCAATGCACTGCTGATGACGTCACATATTACATCACTCATGACATGGTCAGTGACATCACTGATGACATCACTGATGACATCATCCAGTGATTGTGTGTTTCTGTAAAGTTTAAATATGTTTAATATATATAGGGAAAGGCGTATTGAAGAAGGAGTGGGTGTATAAGCGTCTGAATGGATGATTTAGTAGGTGCGTGACTGAGTCTATAAGTGAGTGATTAAACGTATCTTACTGGATGCATGGGTGAGTGACTAAACTGTGTGAATGTCTGTATCCGTCTGTCTGTTGTTGTGTAAGCAGCTGCATGGGTGTCTGACTAGCTAAATGAGTGTCTATATGGGTTATGGATTGGTTCTCTGAGTATCTGTATGGGTGCCTCAGTGTTTGTGTGGGTGGGGTGTGTGTGACTCTGTGCATAGATGTGTGAGTGGGTGATTCACTGGGTGCATGGTTTCAAAAGTGCGTCTGTGATGGACTGTATGGGTGGGTGAGTGTGTGTATGGGTGTGTTAGTGATTGAATGTATATCTCAGTGGTACATGTGTGAGTAACTACATATGTGAAAGGCAGTATATATGTGTGTTGGAGTATATAAATGGCTATAAGTGAGAGTGTGTGATTGTGAGAGTGGCTATATGGATGAGTGTGTGCTTGCATCAGTGATTGCATAGGAGCGTAAGAATGTGCTAGTATTTTTATGAGTAAGTGAGCTAGTGTGTATAACTGTATAGGTGAGTAAATGGGAGTGTGATTAATTATTAGCATGACTGACTAGGTGTGTGAGTACCTCTATGGATGAGTTGCGTTGTGTGAGTGTTTATATAGGTGTATGAGTGCATATGATAGTCCTGTACTGAGTGACTGTAAGTATGAGTGACTGTACGGGTGAGTGAGTAGATGTGTGTGTGTAGACCTAAGAATCAGTGAGTGGGTATGTACTTATTGGTATTGGAGTGTGTATGGTTTTGAGAATGGCAGTCTGTAATTTAGAGTGGGTGTATCAAAAGTTATATTAGGGTGTGAGAAGATGCATTAAATTCTCACATGGATGATGTCATCAGTGATGTCATTTGAGATGTCATCAGTGATGTCATCAGTGATGTCACTGACCATGTCATGAGTGATATAATATGTGACGTCATCAGCAGTGCATTATGAGGCGCAAGTTATAGTTAGCTGAACTAACTATAACGGGGGAATTTCACGGGTTTTGTACGAGTGCAATGTCCAACTAACTATAACTTTCCCTAAAACCTATGGTTTTTTCACTGAATTTCAAAGGTTTTTTAAATGCTAAATCCTAACTATAACAGGCTTGAAACCTATGGTTTTTTCAGTGAATTTCAAAGGTTTTTAAAATGCTAATTCCTAACTATAACAAGCCTGAAACCTATGGTTTTTTCAGTGAATTTCAAAGGTTTTTTAAATGCTAATTCCTAACTATAACATGTCTGAAACCTATAGTTTTTTTCAGTGAATTTCAAAAGTTTTGTAAATGACAATTTTTAAATGTATTAATTGTTATATTTATTTTTTTGATACTGATTTACTACATTTTTTTAAACTATTTATTTTTAGATGTTTTATTTTTTAAATTACACTGTAATTACATTATACATTACATTACAAAATATACTTTCTCAGAATGAATTACTTTAGTTTAAATACTTTGCAAATAGGCAATAGACTTTTAAGTACAGTAGTTACAGTTGTTGCAATGGGCAACACAATTTCAAACACAATGCAACATTGAGCTCAATGTGAATTTCTTGCTAAATGCAATTAGTTACTTTATGGATTACTTTTTCTAACCACAGGACTGGATCCTAGATTCAGTCCTGGGACATCTCCTGTAAACAGTTGAGTAAAAGCGTTTTGGTTACAGTAGTGATTTTTAAGGAATATTATTGTATTTTAAAAGTTGACACTTTTTCACATAGAATCACCAATGTTATCCTATGGGAGGAAATTCACTTAGCAGGTAAGTAGTGTTATCGTTACTTTTTCTTACTCAGTGGTGGATCCTGGATCCAGCACTGGTGCATCTCCTGTAAACAGTTGAAAGAATGCGTTTAAGTCATACAGGCGATTTTTAAGGAATATTTGTAGTTTGTGAAAATCAACACTTTGAAACTTTTCTGCTGAAAACCAGACAATGGATTCCTACGGAAGGAAATATAAGTTACTGGTAAGTACGGTTAAAATTACTTTTCAGGATCAGTACTGGGCTGAAAGATGCAGCACTGAGGTCTCTCCTGATAACAGGTGAGTAAATCGGAATTCGTATTTTGGCTGATTTTAGAGGAATATTTGTATGTTTCAAAAATCGACACAGAAACTTTTTCAGCAAAAAGCAGGCAATGATATCCTATGGAAGGAAATTCAAGTTACTGGTAAGTACGGTTAAAATTACTTTTCAGGATCAGTACTGGGCTGAAAGATGCAGCACTGAGGTCTCTCCTGATAACAGGTGAGTAAATCGGAATTCGTAGTTCGGCTGATTTTAGAGGAATATTATAAAGTTCCAAAACTCCACACTTAGAAGAATTTCCAAGTGAAACCAGTCAATGATATCCTATGGAAGGAAATTCAAGTTACTGGTAAGTACGGTTAAAATTACTTTTCAGGATCAGTACTGGGCTGAAAGATGCAGCACTGAGGTCTCTCCTGATAACAGGTGAGTAAATCGGAATTCGTAGTTCGGCTGATTTTAGAGGAATATTTGTATGTTTCAAAAATCGACACTTAGAAACTTTTTCAGCAAAAAGCAGACAATGATATCCTATGGAAGGAAATTCAAGTTACTGGTAAGTACGGTTAAAATTACTTTTCAGGATCAGTACTGGGCTGAAAGATGCAGCACTGAGGTCTCTCCTGATAACAGGTGAGTAAATCGGAATTCGTATTTCGGCTGATTTTAGAGGAATATTATAAAGTTCCAAAACTCCACACTTAGAAGAATTTCCAAGTGAAACCAGTCAATGATATCCTATGGAAGGAAATTCAAGTTACTGGTAAGTACGGTTAAAATTACTTTTCAGGATCAGTACTGGGCTGAAAGATGCAGGACTGAGGTCTCTCCTGATAACAGGTGAGTAAATCGGAATTCGTAGTTCGGCTGATTTTAGAGGAATATTTGCACAATGGTGAAGGGAGGGGCGGGGCCTGAGGTGACATCTGTGCAAACGCGCCCCGTGGCGCGTTTTAAGTTGGGGGATTAAGTCCCCTTGAATCATGAGGGTCCCTGGGGTCCAACTAGCCCACCCTGTACCTCCAGTATGCGCTAGGAGCTGCGTTGCAGAGAGGTGTTCAGAGGCAACGCCCTTTTGCACCTCTCTGCAACGCAGCTCTGTGGCGCTTCTGGACGTACCTGGTGGGCTAGTTCGCCCCAGGGACCCTCAGGATTGAAGGGGATTTCATTCCCCATCTTAAAATGCGCCACGGGGCCTGTTTGCACACATGTCACCTGAAGCCTCGCCCCTCCCTTCACCACTGTGCAAATGTGCCCCGTGGCGCGTTTTAATTTGGGGGATTAAGTCCCCTTGAATACTGAGGGTCCCTGGAGTCCAACTAGCCACCATGTACCTCCAAAAAGTGCCACAGAGCTGCGTTGCAGAGAGGTGTAAAAAGGGGCGTGGCCTCTGTACACCTCTCTGCAACGCAGCCCCTGGCACATACCGGAGGTTCCTGGTGGGCTAGTTGGCCCCCAGGGACCCCCAGTATTCAAGGGGAATTACTTCCCCTTCTTAAAACGCGCCAGGGGGCGCGTTTGCAGACTGCTGCAGGGAGGGGGCGGGGCCTCGGCACGATGCCGGTCTTTTTTTTTTTTTTTCTGCCCAGGGGGTCCTTGTGGGACCCCCTGAGCAGACCTAGGGGGTCAGGGTGTTTCTACCCTGCCCCTTTGTGCGTTTTGCGCACTTGTTTCTTGTGTTTTTTTTTTTTAATCAGTGGGATCCGCGCACCCTAAGCGCATCCCGCCGATTTTGAAAAAAAAAATGCTTTTTTCTGCCCAGGGGGTCCTTGTGGGACCCCCTGAGCAGACCTAGGGGGTCAGGGTGTTTCTACCCTGCCCCCTTTGTGCGTTTTGCGCACTTGTTTTTGTGCCTCGGTTCTACCGAGGGACAAAATGGCTGCCAACACTTCCTGGTTTGGAGTGTTGACAGCCAGCTGACAGCCAATTAGCATGCAGCTCGTGATCGGGACAGTGCGCGCAGGGTGCGCTGAGGGTACGCGGACCCTACTCGGCCATAGATATATATGTGACTTTACTTTTGATTTTCTCAGGAACTACTGAACGGATTTACACAATTTAAGCAAAAGGCACCAGTCTGAACCAAGGGCTACCTCTTTGCCAAATTTGGTGTAATTCTGTTCAGCAGTTCGGGCTGTAGCTGCGACTAAAGGTTCCTATGGAAAAATGAATGGGGAAAACGCGTTTTGGGACCCCCCTTTTTTCTCGGCCCCCGCTTGACGAATCAACCCGAGACTTTCAGGGTAGGAGCGGAGCGGAGCGCCCCAACAAGTTGGAAACTTTCGCGAAGATTCGTCAACCGGCGCCAACGTTATTTCAAATAGAATGTCGCGGATTTCCTATGGATAATAGGTCCTAACTATAACTATCTACTGGCGACCGCCAGTAGATAATATATATATATATCTCAACGAACCTCTTACCACTTGCGGTAGGATAAGAGCCACGCCGGTTGGGTTTTTTCAATGGAGTTTATTAAGGCAGAGGAAAAGAAAGAAGCGTTTCGACCCCACACGGGGTCTTGGTCACATGACCATAGTTTGTTGCTGAAGTCTTTTAAGCATGTTACACAAGACGCGACAGTGAATGGATATAGAAAAAAGTGCATACATGTTTTGTAGTGAAAAGAAAAATTCAAATTATAAAAACTTTACATAATTCTATTCTGTTTTGATTCATCACAGATTTTTAATTTGCACTAGCTTGGCAAAGTTAATAATCATCATTTTGGTGTTGTTGGCTTTTCCTACACATTGCAATGTTAACGTTCCACTTTGGTTTGAAATTTCTTTTCATTTATAGTATTCAATTTCAAGATACCACACACTAAGTAAATTAATTAATTAAATGTCATTAATGTAGGCATGCTTTACACCAATTCTAATACCAATATCGTCTCATGCTAACCATTTGCAGGTAAGGGATCGCAATTATAACACAAATCTAGGTATAGTACCCCCAGGTAAGCTCTCAATCGCCTATTTCAACCACCATCAGATTTCTATTTAAATATATAGCTCCTCCCCCTTATGAATGATTAATTCGTTGGCATGTTGGATCAAGCTTTAGTAGCTATATTTCCTCATTATCATTTTGCTACAGAATCTGGTAATCATCATACTTATATATTGTGTTTTACAACTGTTGATTAATTAAAAGGAGAGGTGATCGTTGCACAGAACATCCCCGTGCTCTGGTGCTCTTAAGTTAAACCAGTGGCTAAATCAGGAAAATTCAGCATTCTCTGTTTTCAGCAATTACCTGCAGTTGGAAAATACAGATCAGTTAATAGTTTCCAAACTGTCTTGATTCCACGGTGTCCTTTTCTTTAAGATTGCAATGTTGCATCAGTCAACAACCGAATTTTCACAGAATTTATGAAAGAGATAATAAAAAGACTCATGCAAAATAGGGCAGGGAGGCTCTTAGTTTATAGATGTGAATGTAATTCCTCATTATTGTTTATCCCTCGCGGGAAAGTGGAGCCTGCTTGTAAGATGAATCCAGATTCTAGTCTGCTCAGGATGGAGAGGCGATCACCGCCTCTTGGATGTTTTTGTACTGAATCAAGGCCAAAATATTTGGCCTTGGTCTAATCACTCTGCTGTGCCTCCTGAAAGTGTTTTGCGGTGCTGTGAGTGAGGTCATTGTTTGTGATGGCCCTCCAGTGTTCTAGAATTTGTTTTTTTACCAGAAACATGGTTGAACAAATATACCTATTTTCGCATGGGCATGTAATGGCGTATATCCCAAATTCTGTTACAGTAAATCGGTTTGGGAATACGCTATTTTTTGTTGGTGCGTTCCAAAATGTCCTCCTGAGTACTCTCACTATGTTTGCAGGCTTCACAGCGTCCGCATTTATGAAAGTCCTTGCTTGGTTTTAGCCGGGTAGACTTATTAGATGTCAGATGGCTATGAACCAACATGTCTTCAAGCAACAGATTCTTTTGTTATGTGATGGAGGGTGTCTGTCCTACCTTATCTTTTAAGATGGGGTCTTGTTTTAAGATGTCCCACCTTTGTTTCAGAATTTGTCTCAAGACATTAGCCTGACTGCTGAATTTGGTAATAAATCTGATGGGATAGTTGTCGCCTTCACTTTTCTTTTTCTTGTGGTGTGATGATACCCTATTAAAGTTGCCAGCCCATTTGTTCAGATTGCTTTAATGCTTTCAATGGGATTTTTAATCTCTGAATCATTGCCTTTTTGGTCTTGAGGTAAGATTCCTCAGAGCTGCAATTTCTTTTTGCCCTGAGGAATTCACTGAATGGGATATTCCATTTGAGATTAGGGGGATGGCAGCTAGCGGCATGCAAGATCGAATTCCCTGCTGTGTATATATATATCCACAATGATCCTGTATTGTAGATTTCGAATCAAACCCGGGACACAGACTCCAATATTATTGTGCACGTTTTATTGTAACCTGTTCACCAGGACGCGTTTTTGCCAAGCCTGGCCTTGTTCACATATGCGCTGTGATCCCAACAATTCATTTTATAGTACACACTTGATCAATGATAACCGATAACAGACTATGCAATCATGGAAACAGTTTCTTGAAAACAGACTTGCATTAGGTCAACTAACCCGTTTTTTTACGAGGGCAATTGTACATAAATAACAATCACTATAAATATATGCACATCAATAGGCAACAAATAAATATAAATATGAGACATTATATCCATTTTATAAATATGTGAAAAAAACAATTTAGCATTTATGGGATTATTTGTGTGATGGCATTCATTGGCAGTATAATATTTTGTCATCGTATTGAACCAAAATTTTGTCCTTGTGGGCTTAATATGTCACAGATTTATTTATTTATATCTACACACATTTCCTATTTCTTAAGTCTGAATTAAATATTATAAAACCTTTTGTCTCTAATATATTAATTAATTTCATATTTAATAGTGATACAATAACTATTGTGCAAATGTATGCAGACTCTGTAACCATTCACTCTTTTCATGTCTGTTACTACCATCTTCACCTCCAAAGAAATGTGCAAAAATATTAAAACATTTGTTGCTGCATAAATTTCATAAATACCACTAGACTGTGTTTAAAAAGTCCTGATGTACATGACATCACTCCCTGATTCTTGAATTCAAGTGCTTGGTTACAGGGGCATTATTGTTAGGAAATGGAATTTAAAAAAATGTAGAAATTCACAAAAAAAAAACAAAGGTTACAAGGGCGTTATAGTTAGGGTCAGATTTTACCCATACATAACCAGAGAAATTCAGCCATTATAGTTACCAGAGTTAACTATAACTCACGCCCCGCAATGCACTGCTTATGACCTCACATATTACATCACTCATGACATGGTCAGTGACATCACTGATGACATCTCAAATGACATCACTGATGACATCAGTGATGACATCATCCACAGCATCTCTGATGCACTCACTCACACCCCTATAAAATCTTTTATATACCCACAGCTACTCCCACACAACCATTCACAGAGCCATACCAGTACTTACACACCCACTCACTGATTCATAGATCTACAAACATATCCACTCGCTCACCCATACTGCCACTCATACACCCACTAATACAGCCATTGTCATATCCACTCATACACCCATACAGGCATTTGCACAGTGAGTGAGTCAGCCATAGAACTACTCACACACCTAGACACTCAACCATACAGCCAATCACACAGCCACTTACTCACCCAAACAGTTACACACACACCCACTTACTCATAAAAATAGTGACACATACTCACTCACCTATACAGTTGACAGAAGCACACACATCCATATAGCTACTCTCATAATTACCCACTCATGTATGCAGTCACTCATATACCCCATCACTCACCTATACTGCCTTTCACATACCCAGTTACTCACCCATACTGACACATGCACTCATCCACTGACACAGCCATACAGACACTCACTCACCCATACAGCTTCTCAGACACGCACACAGTACCCCATACAGCCATTGACTCCCCTGCTCACTCATCCATACAGGCAGTCAGACACCTCCTCACCCACACACACAGACACCCAGACAACATAGAGGTAGTCCGACAAACAATCAAGCATCAATATAGCCATTCATGTACCCACTAACACACTCATACACCCACTTAGACATCAAATGACAGACAGATACACTCATTTACACAACCAGTCACTCACCTATACATTCACTGAGACACCTATTCACTCACTTATAGTCAGTCATGCACCCCACTGAGTCATCCATACAGACACTCATACACCCACTGATTCACCACTACACCTTAGTATATATATTTAACACTCAAACTTTTTTAAAACAGTCACTGGATGATGTCATCACTGATGTCCTCAGTGATGTCATTTGAGATGTCATCAGTGATGTCAATGACGATGTCATGAGTGATGTAACATGAGCGGTCATAAGCAGTGCATTGCAGGGGCGTGAATTATAGTTACCTCAGGTAACTATATGGCTGAATTTCTCTTGTTTTATATGAGTAAAATCTGACCCTAACTATAATGCTCCTGTAACCTTTGGTTGTTTTAGTGAATTTCTATGTTTTTTTAAATTCCATTTCCTAACTATAATGCCCCTGTAACCTTTGGTTTTTTCAGTGAATTTCTAAGGTTTTTTAAATGCTAATTGCTAACTATAACGTCCTTGTAACCTTTGTTTTTTTCTATGGTTTTTAAAGTAGTAGTCACGTTTGCAGAGTAGTGGAGAAAGGGGGCGGGGCCTCCGACAAGCTCACAGGAATTCCGCTGTGTAGGGCTTACCGGAGGTACCATGAGGGCTTCTTGGCCCCAACCCTCTGGAGCCAAGGGGACTTCATCCCCCAACTAGTAGTGTGCCAGGAGGCACGTTTGCAGAGTGGTGGAGAAAGGGGGCGTGCCTCTGACAACGTCTCAGCAATCCTGCTGTGTGGAACTTACTGGAGGTAACAGGAGGGATAGTTAGCCCTCAAGGAGCGGCTCCCCTCCCATCTTCTGTATAGCCCTGGGGAGGTGGTGGTCCCTGGGGCCGGAACGGACCGTCATCATTACTTCATTTGCGCCCCGGGGAGGTGGCGGCTGGAACCCCCCGCACCATAATTGAATACAGCCCCAGGGAGGTGGCGGCCCCCGGGGCTTCGGGGGACCCACTGTCGTGTAGTTCCCATAAACCTATATAGGATCTACACATTTAGGCAACATAGACTGTGGGATTGGTGTCCAGACTGATTCCAGACACCCCTACCAGGTATGGTCACTTGTATACCTAGCTAGCTCACAGTGCCACTGTAAACTCCTCTTACCAAGGAGAGAATAGTTCTTGGCAACTATTGAACATGAAAACCCTGTCTCATCAGGGATCGTGGAAACAGTACAGTACTTTTCGCTCAGTCACTCGTGCTCACTTTGTCTCAGCGAAATACACAGAATAAACGTTGGGGACGTTTTTCAATAAGCATTTATTGAACCAGCGTCATTCTAGTGTAAAATAGGTGTGCTGAAACAACCATAAGACAGAAACAGATATAAATGATTATAAGCACCAACTAGTAAAAGGATGGTAGATTCGTACCATAGTGCTAAAACAACAATGAATACAGGCAGGATAAAAAATCCATGACATTAATAAATGCGCACTCCTACGATGCAACCCTAACTAAATGTACCTACGTGTACCTATCATGCATGTAGGTGTAAAGCCAAGAATCCTCCTAGGCTGACGCCAACCCCATTACCTGAAGTGAGAGACTGTGGGACCCCGTCTTGGTCTCAAAATGGACACCCCGCGAGGGATGTCAGACCACTGCGAGCTGGAGTGTCTGTGTACAGGATCCTCAGCGTCTCGCGTCAGTGTGTCAGCATGGAAGTCTTTCTCCTCTGCCCGCCTTGGCAAAGATATGGTGTATATAAACCCAAAAGGTACCCTTAGGGGATTCTACCTTGCTGTGTCATGTAGGTCGAGGATGACGGAAGGGATGACCCTTATACATAGTTATTATGCAGAAGATGGTAATCCTGCTGTGATTCTGAGAATCTTCATGCATAATTAATGAGGATAGTTTTCGGGGAAAACCACACGACATTTTATGCAGTGCTTAACTAGGTAAAAGGTCAATACCAAAACCCGTTATGTAGTGTAATAGTACGGTAAATGTAGGTGAAGGGTCAGGAGACTACTCAGGCCTATATTGGGGTACCCTATGAAACATAACACCCACTCCTCATCTGACCAGACGACATACTAAAAAGGGAATGCCCTTCTAATCAGGCATAAAACATTGTTAAAAAAATGTGTTTAAAAAGCTTCTAAAATCTCTCAAAATAAACTTTAAAAAGTCCTTTGAAAATGTTCATATATATAGTCCGAGCCACTGAGTACGTCTGAAAGCATGGTGCTCAGTTATAGTATAGAGAAGAAACATTTTTTTTAAACTCCAATTTCGGTTGTTTTGAAAAAATGCCGAATTCTTCCCATCACACAGCTGCCAAATGTTTATGTGTCCTGTGTGGGAGACGCAACATCACTGCTGCTTGCAGAACAGGTCAATTGAGCAAAGATGATCTTCCTCAGTTCCCACAGCCGATGCCGGGGAAGCATTTGTAATATCCAAAGCCTGTATGCCTGTAGTAGAGCCAGTATCCGACCCAATAAGAGGTGAAGCATCACGTGGTGGCTCTAAGAATGCCGACATCTACATTGGAATACGCTGGGGACACTGCAGTACGTGGGCTATTAACGGGTCCAGCAATGTATCCACGTCCGGTGGCGCAACCAATGGAAGGGTTAGACAGAGGTCCAACACGCATTCATAGCTGCAGAACAAGCAGCGGAGAACAGGCAAAACACAGTCAATCCAGACTGGTCGAAACAATAGGAACCAAGACTCGCTTAGCTCCCGAAGTCGAGATGTGCCAAGATGAAGTACCATGCGATCACTGTAACGTTGCTCCAAGAGCATTTTTTCCATTTCCTTGGTGACTGGGACGTCCATTGCGTGGCAGAAAAATTAAAATCAGGACTCCTACTACCAGTAGCAGGATTAGCGGAGGCCCTCCAAAAATGCTTCCGAATACGGAGTGTATGAAGGCTGGAATCACTCCGAAGAATGTCTGAAAGGTGCTTAACAGTCCAGAACCTATGTCTTAAATAGGTGTACTATACCTTTCGTATCAGACATGTTAAAGATACGCTGTACCATTTCTCCAAAATGGAAAGAATAGTTAGTTTGTACCAGTGCTTGTATCTCAGCGGAAGACCTTGCAACCTGGAGATCAAAAGTCTCTCGGGCTGAGGTTAAGGGCACAACTTTCTGTAAAAGCATGGCTTTCATTCGGCTCAGAGTATCAAACCGTATAAAGGAAACATTCAACGAAGGCCATAACGACGCCTCCCTGACTGTGTGGGTCAGTGGAAACAATACTTGCATACAACAAGTAACCCTGGAACTTACAGTGACAAGATACGTAATGCCAGGAAGCATCCCGCAACAACCTTGATCATTCAGCATTAAGTAACTCCCATTCGAGAGCAGCCTGAACACTGGATTAATCACGGCAGCTGGGGAACCTTTCAAATGACACGATAAGTTGGCTACTGAACCGTTACATGCTCCGTGAAGCATAATATCCTGGCAAATGAGAGATCCACTCGAATTCTCGCAGTCTGTACCGCTGAGAAACACTTCAGTGTCCCCGTTCCTGCATCGAAATCTATACATTAATTCCCAAGATTCAAGGATGAATTCCCTACCCATTGCTTCATACCTGCCTACGTGGTAGAGTTCTAGGCAATATTGAAACTGGAAAGTTGTTACTGGGCATGTGATATGGCCATGAATTAACCATTCTGTGGACGGTGAATCTGCCACGGTGAAAGGTAATTAGTCTAATTTTTCAATGCGCAGCATTGTATATCTTGCATCCCTTTGTGCCATTGTTACCTGTTTTTCAGTTAAATTATATGCAGAGAACAGAGATGTGCTGTTGATATATCGCCAGGGCACATAACCAGAGCGCAAGGATTGTAGCGTCCAGCTTAATGACATAATAGAACGTAACTGTGATTGTCCGTGTTGTAAGATGGACAGATCCTGTTCCAGTATATCTATAACAGAAGATACAATGTTGCCCAGTGAATAAATCCTGGATGTTAATGTGGTCATACCTTTATCAACCACAGCCAAAGCCTTTTCCAAGTTAATTCTGTCAATTTCACACAATCTCTCTGCAGCTTCCTGTCGGGAGATTTTCCAAATTTCATTATAAACAGCGTATAAGAAGCGTTTCTGACGTGGCTTTCGGGGACCTAGTAAAAAATCCCTGAGATCCATGTCATCTGACAGTAGGGACAAGTGTTGTTTCACCTGAGACAGTGTCGAGGTTCTTAGCCAATCTAGGCATAACTTCCCAACACTGTATGATGTCACCACACCGGATGTTCTCGTTGTACATAGCGTAAGTCAGGCCTATGAATACTAAACCCTCCGGCGGTATCCTTGAATCTTGACTGACACCTATTTGTGTTGATAGGCCAAACTAACCATCCCTTTCAATTGGGGTCTGTTGAATTGTATGAAATGCCCTGCATAATGTCATCTAGTGTACCCCCACCATTTTCTGTGTAATTTTGCCAATCCTCGAAGTGTGAACGTGAGGGAATGCGAGGTGTGTTCAAGTCTTTAATCTTGGCTAACCCAAGACAGGAAGTCTGTTGCACAGTGTTGTTCAGGAAAATCATTTGTTGTGGTATGAGGCATGCTCTAAATAGTGCCTCGGTTCCCTGAACCTGCCGTTCTTTAGTCCCCCAGACTGATTTAATGTCTATAGTGTCTTTCCATAAGCCGAAACCCTGTTCAGACAGTTGGGCAATAAAAGACGCAGAGTATATCTGCTTTGTGTTAGTGAGCATATTTTTCTTTGAAGATGTAGGTGCAAGCATATAATAATATGAGCATGGACCAGATGTATTGAATCCAGAAAAATAAGCAAACATTTGTGCAAACGTTTGTGAACTACCTTTCGGTGGTGTTGGGCAATGTTCCCATTGGTGGCATTCGAAAAAATTACGTGATGCACTCATTTTATGCAAAAAGTGATGACCATAATGTTGATAACAGTACATTTCATTAAAATCATCAAACATTTCATTTGTTGAAAATGCTGCAGACAGTTCTAAATCAGACAACATATTACTAACAGTTTCAAAATCCCAATCGTCAGAGTATGTACTGGAGGTAATGATATAATTTAAAGAAATTTTAAATACATGTGGTATTTTTAAAAGTTCAGTGGGACCAAATGCATCATATGAAACCGTATCCCAAACTATTCCGTCAGGAACTGGAACTGCTGTAATGTTCACATAGGACAGGTCTCTTTGTTCACGATGAGATGACATATGAGGTTTCAGCACCAAGTTCACATTTGATACTGCAGAGCATTCTGGGAGATGGTATCCGTTCATGATCAAGGAAAAGACAGTCACTAAACCTATCCAGAGAGGGAACAGTATTCCAGTTATTATCTAGAGCTGTAGCCATAGTGAAACTAGGTATGTCTTTTTCAGAAAATGTAGAAATCATTAAGTTGTTTTTTGCGGGAAACTGGAGCTTGCGGTGATTCCGGTTCACTTGGATCCGGAGAAAATGTTTCAAAATCGATGAAGTAGCCAGATGCAGTTCGATCTATCTTTGGTAGCTCAGCAGGTTTTGATGAACTAGCAGTTGTCTCTTTTAGAGGCATATTGATGAAGATGTCGGTGGTAGGCCGAATTGATATTTGCGTTTCACTAGAATTTTGTTGTTGTTCAATTTCCATAGGGACTAGTTCCATTTCATTGTTGGAAACTCCATTAATTCGAATTGTAAACTCTTCAAAAGTTATGAGTCTTTCTGTCTGAACTTCCTGTATGGTAGCGAGAGGAGAGCGGCAGCTACCCAGGAGCCCACATGGCCTGCTATTCAGGATCGGCCACTTAATGTGTTTTGATCAGATCAATTGAGACAAATCTCTTCTCTTTTTTGCAGGCAAGAGGCGGAAGAAGTACTGTTCTTGTTCCTTCGACAGCCAGGACAGGTACAGGCTTTCTCTATGATGGCCCAAATTCTTTCTTGTCCACAATTTTCTCTGACCAGATCCCTGACTTTTGGGATCCAGGCAGGTCTTGCCGTTACTGATTTCACTTCCCCAGTGGCGGTGCATTTTACTTACACGTTGCTTTGTAGTGCCCGGAATTCATTAAGCTCCTGTAAAACAGCCAAACATTTTTCGATATCAAAAGGTTTTCCATCCGCCATCCGAGCGGTGAGGCCAAACCCACAGGAATCTAGAGCACAAATCTACTGCCACCAAGATGTACTTGTAAGCCCCGTCAGATTGTAAGAGGCCACATTGGTCCAAATAGACACAAGCGAGAGGTCTGTATAATATCAGTAATGGTGTTTGTGGTGGGCGTGCTATGGTCGAACCTTTCATCTGCTGACAGATGTCACACTTAAGTACAAACACTTTTGTCTGTTTGGTTAAACCTGGCCACCAATAGCGTTGTTTCAGCAATGAAACAGTCGCAGTAATCCCTGTGTGTGCAGAGCCCACACCCTCGTGTGCAGCTAGAATTAGGCCTAACCTGCGATCCATGTTTGGTATTACTCTATCCGCCCACTCCTGGAACTTGAGAATACAGAATATTTTTTGCATCTAACTTGTAGGAGTACTTGAGTGGAAAACCTTTCGGCAAGGCTGTGCTGTTTTTAATTAAGAGGCCAAAGGACATAAAAGATGAGAACAAAGTTAGATTAATCACTACATACAACACAGAGTCAGCCACTATTCGGAATGTCCTCAATAAACATTGGCACATGATTAGAAATGACCCAGTGATAGGCTCACATGTAACCACACATCCATTGGTCACATACAGAAAGTCTCGATCCTTGAAGGATATACTAGTGAATAGCTATAAGGGTAATACCAAACAGCAAGGATTGTTACTACAGCAAAATGGTTTCTTTAACTGTGGTAAATGTAAAGCTTGTGTGGGCAGCAGGAATAGGAAAACATTTCCCTTACCTGCAGGGAAAATAGGAGATATTAGGAAATTCATGAACTGTAACACTGATTTTTGTGTGTATGTGATTGTGTGCCCCTGTGAGAAAATGTATGTAGGGAGCATGATTTTTCCGATGAAAAAGAGGATTTTGGAGCACCTAAGAGCGATCAAAAATGGTGATATAAGCTATACGACAGCCAGGCATTGGTTAAAATATCACAATCAGAATCTTGACAATCTTTCTTTCTTTGGTGTTGACATGGTGGCGGCAACCCCCAGAGGGGGAGACAGAGAGAGACAACTGAGAATCCTGGAGTCCAGATACACTGTGCTTCTTAGCAGCAAGTCTCCCTTTGGGATCAATGAGGATGAGGAACTTTTTGTCCACATTGGATGAGTAACTGATCGTGCTTCTAGTTTATGACCTGCTTCCTATGTGATCATTGTTTTTCCTGCACATACCGGGTTACGGTGGGGGCCCCCAACCGACATCCAGTATCAGCAGCTTTGAAAAGCTTCACAGGATGCTCAGTTCATGTGCGCTATAGCAAGTAACCAGTACTAGTTTATATTAGCAGCATGTACATTGTATATTTACTGATACAGTTAAGCAGTGGAATAGGGTATGCATCCCCACCCGTTTCTTTTTAATCCCGTTTTGTTTATTATTTTTGCACAGTGTCCACCCCTCACATTCCTATTTGTATGTTAGTCATGGTTTGTTGTCAGGTGCTTTGTATGTTAACCACGTGAGAGATCTATATGACTTATTAATTCAAGGGCCACTTGGCTGGAACTGAATCATGGGGCAAATAACTGCCTATACCAGTTTGACACATGGTAAAGACCCTTAGCATACTCGTGTGCTATCGGGATGATTAAACGGGGTTTGCCCCAGGTGATCATGGTACCAACAGAGGTTATGTGGTGGCTTTACTGGCAGCTCCATGCAGTGGTTAACTTGAAAACAAACACCACCCCTGCGGTGATTCTCTGGGCAGTTATGCATTGAATTAGGTGCCATTCTGATATTAACACGCTGTGTTAGTTTATGAGCTGACATGACGTAATGTCAGTCATTCTTTTGAAATTCATTGCTATATATCTTTTATTTTAAGCCTCTACAGTTGTGTAGAATGACTTTGCACATATGTTTACAATTATGCATTTCTAAAATATTGTGTGCAAATGTAGGATGAGAATCCTATATAATCGTGAATTACGCATATGATTTATAATTGCGAATTTATAAGCAACTACAATGTTACGAGAATGGTCATGCAAAAACGGAGTCTGTCCTCAATATCTATGCAAGCAGCCAAACTGATTGTCCGTCTTTTATGGTCGTATTGCTACACTTTAAATGGTGGTTGTGTTTATGTGCAAGTTGGCTTTGGAAGAAGACCTCTGTGGTTGAAACGCGTTGCCGTTTAAACCAATACAACTAACTTTATGAATCCGATCCTGAAGTGCGAGTCTTTTTGTATTCACAACTGAGAATACAATGGTTTCCTGTAATTGACTAACGGGTCCCGGCACCCGTATCTCTCACCTGCTCGCTCAGGCGAACGTAATCGTAAAAAGTTTTCTTGTATATATAAATATATATATGTATATATAAATATATATATAAATATATATATATATATATATTCACTGAAAAAACCACAGGTTTCAGGGACGTTATAGTTAGTTGGACATTTCACTCGTAGAAAACCAGAGAAATTCGGCCGTTATAGTTAGTTGAGCTAACTATAACTCGCGCCCCCGCAATGCACTGCTGATGACGTCACATATTACATCACTCATGACATAGTCAGTGACATCACTCATGACATCACTGATGACATCTCAAATGACATCACTGATGACATCATCCAGTGACTGAGTGTTTCTCAATAGTTTAAGTATGTTTTATATATATATATATATATACGCCAAGGTGTATTGAAGAATGAGTGGGTGAGTGTCTGAATGGATGATTTAGTGGGTGCGTGACTGACTGTATAAGTGAGTGATTAAACGTGTCTTAGTGAATGCATGGGTGAATGATTCATCTGTGTGAATGTGTGTATCAGTCTGTCAGTTGGTGTGTAAGTGGCTGCATGGGTTGGTGAGTAGCTACATCAGTGTCTATATGGGTTAATGATTGGTTGTCTGAGTACCTGTATGGGTGTCTGTTTGGGTGGGTGGGGGGGTGTGCGACTCCCTGCACGGATGCGTGAGTGTGTGATTCACTGGGTGTATGGGTTTATGAGTGCGTGTGTTAGGGACTGTATGGGTGAGTGAGTATACGTATAGATGTGTTGGTGAGTGAATGGATGTCTCAGTGGTATATGTGTAAGTAACTACATATGTGAAAGGCAGTATATGTGAGTGTTGGAGTATATAAGTGAGTGATTGTGACAGTGGTTGCATGGATAAGTGTGTGCTTATGTCAGTAATTGTTGAAGAGAGTACGTATATGGTACTATCTGTATGAATAAGTGAGGTGGTGTGTGTGTATAACTGTTAGGTGAGTAAGTGGCAGTGTAATTAATTCTTTGGGTGACTGACTAGGTGTTTGAGTAACTCTTTGGGTGAGTGGCAGTGTATGTGTGTCTATATGAGTGTATGAGTGTATATATCAGTGGCTGTATTGATGAATGACTGCATGTATGAGTGACTGTATGGGTTAGTGAGTCGATGTGTGTGTAGACATATGAATCACTGAGCGGGTATGTACTAACTGCTATTGGTCTGTCTATGGTTTCAATATTGGTAGTCTGTATTTTAGAGTGGGTGTATCAAAGGTTTTATTAGGGTGTGAGGAGGTGCATCCGATGATCATGTGGATGATGTCATCAGTGATGTCACTGACCATGTCATGAGTGATGTAATATGTGACGTCATCAGCAGTGCATTGCGGGGGCGCGAGTTATAGTTAGCTCAACTAACTTTAACGGCTGAATTTCTCTGGTTTTGTCTGAGTGAAATGTCCAACTAACTATAACGTCCCTGAAACATGTGGTTTTTTCAGTGAATTTCTAAGGTTTTTTAAATGCTAATTTCTAACTATAACGTCCCTGAAACCTATGGTTTTTTCAGTGAATTTCAAATCTTTTTTGAATGAAAATTTCTAACCATAACGTCCGTGAAACCTATGGTTTTTTCAGTGAATTTCAAAGGATTTTTAAATGAACATTTCTAACTGTACCGTCCCTGAAACCTGTGGTTTTTTCAGTGAATTTCTAAGGTTTTTTAAATACTAATTGTTAACTATGCCTACATAGGTAGAACATGTGCAGAAAGAGGAAGAAAGGCTCAGAAAGAAGCAAGAAAAGTGCAGAAAGAGGCAAGAGAGGTGCAGAAAGAAGCAAGAGAAATGCAGAAAGAGACAACAGAAGTCCAGAAAGAGGAAGAAAGGTGCAGAAAGAACCAACAGAGGTGCAGAAAGAGGCCTACTTTGACTGTACCTTACAACAGACTCATACAAAGTAGCCTAATCACTAATCCGTCTCCCAAGATGTCTTAAACCTCACTTTTCTCTTGACTGTTCAATATTCATCCACTGCTCAGAATGTTAGGCCTACCAAATATAAAACAGCAATCCTAAGCATATCACTGTTGTAAGTCTGACCAAGTTTGTGAAGGTATGCATGCGTGTGTCTCTGCTTTTACCTAGTGTTATATTCCATATAGGTACCCCAATATAGGCTAGGGTAACATCTCAACCTTTCACCTATATTCTTCCAACACTACATACATAACGGGCTGCTAAGACTGACCCTTTACCTAGCTACAGCACTGCTTACAGAACGTGGGGTTTTCCCTGAACAATAGCCTCATACATTATGCATGAGGATCCTTAGATTCTTGGAAACTCAGCAGGACTACCATCTCCTGCATAATAACTATGTATAAGGTTCATTCCTGATGTCATCCTAAGTCCGACAGTGGCACAGCAAGGTAGAACCCTTGGGGAGACCTTTGGGTATATAAATATCACATCTTACTGAGATAGAGAGAGGAGATCAGGACTTCCAGGCCGACACACGGACGCGAGACGCTGAGGTTCCTGCATGCAGATACTCCAGCTCCCAGTGGTCTGACATCCCTTGCAGGGTGTCCATCTCGAGACCAGAACGGGGTCCCACAGTCTCTCACTTCAGGTTATGGGGTTCAACTTTTTCCTTGAGGGATTCTTGGCTTAACACCTACACACATGCTAGGTACACTTAGGTACATCTAGTTAGGATTGCATCGTAGGAGTACGTATTTTATTGTCATGCATTTTATATACTTGCCTGCATTCATGATTTTAGCAGAAAGGTAGAAATCTACCATCCTTTTACTTTCCTAGTGCTTCTAGTCATTTATATCTGTTACTGTCTAATGATTGTTTCAGCACATCTATTTTACACTAGAATAACGACTGTTCAATAAATACTTATTGAAAACGTCCCTATCGTTTATTCTGTGTGTTTCTCTGAGACTAAGCGAGCACGAGTAACAGCGAAAAGTAGTACACTGTTTCCAGGGTCCTGAGGGATCAGGGTTGTCATGTTCGATAGTTGCCAAGAACTATTCTCTCCTTGGTAAGAGGGGTTTCAAGGGGCACTGAGCTAGCTGGTATACAGGCTAACCTACCCGATAGGGGTGTTCAGAATCAGTCTGACACCAATCCTATAGTCTATGTTGTCTAAACGCGCAGAACCTATGTAGGTATATAGGAACTACACAACACTAGTGACACGTTACATAAAAATAAACATACAAATACTTGAATACCTGTGTTTCAAACAGCATACTCTGTAAATATGTGTACAAAAAGGTGTATGTATTTCTTTCTGCTCATAATACAGGGCACATGGGTATTAAATAGTATATTTGAGGGCCTCTATAACACCTATATACATAAGATATGTCTGCCTGTGCAACTGAATGTCAGAGCAGAACTGAGAAGATTTGACCACCTATAGGAGAATTTACCCGCTTTTTAAACTACCATCTTCAGATGCATAACACATGTGAGAATACATATACAAGTAGACATTTACCTCAGTCACAAGAGCACGCAGACCTTTAAACTTGACAGCTTGCACTTCCCATTTCAGTACAGAAAGAAGCGAGAGAAGTTCAGAAAGAAGCAAGGGAGTTACAGAAACAGGCACAAGAGGTGCAGCAAGAGGGAACAGGGGTACAGACAGAGGCAAGAGAGGTGCAGAAAGAGGGAAGAGGGGTACAGAAAGAGGCAAGAGGGGTGCAGAAATGTGCAAGAGAGATGCAGAAAGAAGCAAGAGCAGTGCAGAAAGAACCAACAGAGGTGCAGAAAGAGGCAAGAGGGGTGCAGAAAGAGGCAAGAGAAGTGCAGAAAGAAGCAAAAGAGGTGGAGAAAGATGCAAGAGGGGTGCAGACAGAGGCAAGAAAGGTGCAGAAAGAAGGAAGAGGGGTGCAGAAAGACGCAAGAGGGGTGCAAAAATTTGCAAGAGAGGTGCAGAAAGAGGCAAGAGCTCTTTGTCTAATGTAACTGGTGCTCGTGTAAAGTTCCAGTTTGTTATATTTAAAACTGCACTAAGAGGTAAAAACAAAGCCACCACTGAACACAGATAGATACCCATCTACTGGCTGATTTGTACAAAGTGGAACCAGAAAACGTGGACAAATCCTGGCTTTCCCGCATAAATTGTGTGATCTTAGGCAAACATTTTATTTCACTAAAACATTTTCTTCTCCATTATTGCACATGAAAGCGCTTTCAAATATGAGTTCAGAATACCAGTTGTACAAAACTATTAAGTTCTTCTCAGTGCAATAATGTGCCCTATTAAAGTCAAAGCTTTCACATTATTGAAATATACTTTTTTTAATTTTGAAGCGACTTTCTCTTATTTTAAGTGGTTTGTTGCATGAATTACATAGCATATATTTTCAGGACTCAGCTCGTGCTCGGCTCTAAGATCCGAGCCAGGCGCATGGAATGGCTCGCCCACCTCTAAGTTTAGTACCCCAACATCAGTTCCAGAGGCAGTTCTCTGCTTGCACTAGGGCCCACGGCATCCGTGCTGCGCTACTGTTTGTCACAGTATACTAGTGAGTCTGGCAGAACGCCTCACAGGAGAGGCTCAGTCCCCTGGAGTCAGCGAGGGTTCCAATGCAAGGGCCGCCATCTCCGCCTTTTAACATCAGTCGGGCCGCTGTGTTTTGGGAGAGTTGGAGTTGTTTGGCTGCAGTAGTCTGGACAGGGAAGTGCCGAGCTTTGTCGGCATGGGGGAGAGCGTCAAGGACATTTGGTACGGCGTATCAGAAAACCCCCTCCAGGAGGTGAGTTGCCCCTCCCCTCTCACCTGCTTCTAAACCAAACTGCGTCCATATTAACCCTTAAATCACACCACTGACAACTTGCTTTGGTGCCTTAAAAGGTCGCAGTTTATTCAACATCACACGTTTATACATTTTTGCAAAATTCATGGTCATATCAGCTGTTCACTTAATGTCCATGCTACACATTTCCTGATCTTTGCAATCATTTTTGCTCGCTGTATGGACCCAGCCTCCTCAATTTCCCGGGCAGGGAGGGACCCCTTGCATGGGCTTCCGATTCATGGGTCTAGGCTTCAACTTGCTACCGACTTGGAGGGTGTCCGTCAGGACCTGCCCAGGCTGCAAGTGCTGTCCCGCTCGCCCTAGGCCCTTTCATGGCTGCAGTAGTCTGGACAGGGAAGTGCCGAGCTTTGTCGGCGTGGGGGGAGAGCGTCAAGGACATTTGGTACGGCGTATCAGAAGTCTCCATGTCACCCGGACACGTTTTGCCAATCGTGGGCTTTCATTTAAGAACGTGAGGAATTCTGGGAGATGTAGTCTCGATTAAAAATATGATTCAACTCTAAACATAACAAAACACTACCAAATACAACAGCCACAGGCGTTGGCTCTGTTTAATTAGAGCTTCAAGGTCGGAGTGTGCGCCCAGATTCCAAAAGCGCTACACAGCCATACAAATTATAATAAAGCGCTATCCAAATTCGCATAACATACATCTGTATATAAGTACTACAAGACCCCTCAAGGTCATTGGTGCCCAGTGCTCTTAGTGCTTTCAAAGGGCCAAGTACCACTTTTGCCCAAGTACTCTGAGAGTGCTCAGTATCATCGGTACCTCAGTACTTCAGGAGTGGCCTAGAAACACCAGTGCCTCAGTGCTCATAGAGCACCTAATATAACTGGTGTCTTAGTACTCTCTCAGTTCCCAGTCTCATGGGTGCCCCAGTACTCTCAAAGCGCCCAGTAAAACCGGTACCTTATTACTCAAGGAGTGACCTAGTAACACCATTGCCCTAGTACTTCCAGACTGCCCAGTATCACCAGTACTCAAGGACTGACCTAGTAACACCATTGTCCCAGAACTCCCACAGTGCCCAATATCACTGGTACCCCAGTAGTTCAGGAGTGACCTAGTAACACCAGTGCCTCAATGCTCACAGAGCGGCTAATATAACTGTTGTTTCAGTACTCCCAGAAAGCCCAGTTTCACTGGCGCCCCAGTACTCTTAGAGCACCCAGTATCACAGGTACCCCAGTACTCAAGGAGTGACTTAGTAACACCGTTGCCCCAGCACTCGCAGGGCGCCCAGTGTCACTGATTCCGCGGTGTTCCCAAGGTACCCAGTGTACTGGTGTTCTAGAACTCCCAGAATGCCCAGCATCTCTGGTACCCCTGTACTCATGGAGTGACTTAGTTACATTGGTGTCCCAGCCTCAGAGAGCCCCAGTGCAACTGGTGCCCCAGTACTCCCAAAGTGTATACTATAACAAGTACTCTAGTACTCCCAAAGTGCCCAGTATCACCAACATTCTAGTACTCCCAGAGTGCCCAGTATCACCAGTGCTCTATCACTCCCAGAGTGCCCAGTGTCACCGATAGTGTAGTACTCTTAGATTGCCGAGTCTCACAGGTACTCTAGTACTCTCTAGTACTCCCAGAGTGCCCAGTCTCACAGGTAATCTAGTACTCTCTAGTACTCCCAGAGTGCCCAGTCTCACAGGTACTCCGGTACTCTCAGACTGCATAGCAGTACTGGTACCCATTGCTCACATTGTCCAGAGCTTCGGAGCCTCCGGCAATCCTAGGACTGAATAAGGCACGTGTCCCTTTACATCCACAACTCTCCCCCCCAGTAATCCTCAGTGCCCAGGTACCTTCTACCCCTCAGCGAAGTCACTATCCCTGGTACCTCTCGGTCCTCCAAGTGCCTGCCCTCCTCAGACCTACAACAGCTCACCCACACACTACTGGGGCTCCTCGAGACCCCTGCCCTCCAGGGTACTCACCCAAGCACCCCTGGCACCCCTCCGTGACCCAAGCACTTTCTGTGCCCCTCCGTGAGCCATGTTCCCCTGGCGTCCCTCACCACCCCTACTGCATTCTCTCTAGACACATTTCTAGTGCCTCTACCCCTCAGCGCACCCAGAACCCGCTGATACCCTTTATTGCCTTCTGCCGCTCGCCGTGCCCCCATTATATCAGTACACTTTGTGCCCCGAGCTCGCTGGTCCCCACACGCCCCCGAAACCACCAGTGTCTCTCTTTGTCTGCCCTCAGCCCGAGCTGTGTTTCCACACTCCAGCACCCACCCAGTGCCCATTGGCGCCCGACGCTCATGGGCGCCCTGGACCAGGGCTCTGCAGCCGGCAGTGCCAGTACCATGCTGGGCGCGGACTCACAGAGCTTTACCAAGGATCTTGCCAAGGAGCCCGAGGCGCTGGGCAAGGATGTGCCCGAACTAAAGATGGGTATTGCGGACCGCTTGTACTGCCCAGAGCCGGCCCCACCGGACTCCTGTGCCCTCAACTTTTCCTACACAGGACAGCCAGGCTTTGGGATGGGAAGCCCAGGACGCTTCCTCAGCCCGCTGCCCCTCAACGGGTACCCATACAGCCCCTTGCGACCACAGGCCACATGTCCCAATGGCTACTCCATGCCCACCAGCGAGCTGTACCAGACGGGTGCCACCGACTATACTCAGCGGCGGGTGAGGGCTCCTATCCCAGCGCAGGACAGCACAGTTTCCCCCGCGGAGCACTCTGCCTCATGCCAGGATACCTGAGCGTGGGGAAGCTGCAGGTGGTACTTAACTACCCGCTCCGGGCAAAGTTTCACAAGCACCAGACAGAGATGATCATCACCAAGCAGGGCAGGTAGGGGCACTGGCGCAGGCGAGAGTCTCTGCGGCATGGTGGGTCCTGGTGCATGAGCGTGTATCTCCACGGGCTCTGGGACATACTAATAAAGTCTAGGACATAAGAGATTGCTTGGAGCCTGGGACGCCAGTCGACGACAATTAGTTCCTGTTACCACCACACTTCTGTTTCCTGTTTTACGCCCGTGTGCGCAGCAGGCACATAATTTGCATAAACTAACATGGCCGAGGACAGCTTATGAACATAATGACGGAAAATAGGGGTATCATGCATGGGGTGCTAGATATATGCTGATTGGTCCATGGGGCTTGGGTGCTTGTGTCACTGCACGCAGTTTGGGTATATATATATATATAACATGTTGCCTGTATTTCTGGATATCGTTCCAGAGAAGAGCAGGTACGGACCACCAGTTTCTTAGTTCGCGATGAAATCCAAGGACGAGAAGTTACTGCTTCATGGTTTTATTTAACATCACCAAAGTTAGTGCAGACAAGTGTCCGCCCCGGACGCGTTTCGATCACATATACACATATACACATAGCATTTTATTAAAAGCCCCGGGGAGGTGGCAGTCCCCGGGGCTGCGGGGTTCCGCGCGGCCCCCGCATATATTTAGCATGTTGCCCCCGGGACAAAAAAGAAAAGAAAATGCTTTTTGAGGCCATGGGGGCCCCTGTGGGACCCCCTGACCAGGCCTAGGGGGTCAGGGTGTTTCTACCCTGCCCCCTTTTCTTTTTTTTAATCATTTTATTCCCTTTTTTCTTGTGACTCGGTTTTACGGAGTCACAAGATGGCTGCCAACACATTCTGGTTTGGAGTGTTGGCAGCCAATCAGAATGAAGCTCGTGCTCAGGAGGAGTCGTGAATCCTCCTCGGTGCTCAGATATCGATATTTTTATTTTTTGAATTTCTCAGCAACTACTGAACGGATTTATACCATTTAAAAAAAAGGTCGCTTTCTGAACCAAGGGCTACCTTTTTGCTAAATTTGGTGTAATTCCGTTCAGCAATTTGGGCTGTAGCCGTGTCTAAAGTTCCTATGGAAATTAACATGGGGAAAATGCGTTTTGGGACACCCCTTTTTTCTCGGCCCCCGCTTGACGAATCACCCCGAAACATTCAAGACCGGAGCTGACCTGAGTGAACCATTAGTTTTTAAAATTTCGCGAAGATTCGTCAAACGGCGCCAAAGATATTGGCAAAAGAAAAAACGTTTTTTGAATAGAAACAAGGTCCTAACTAGAACTACCTACTGGTGACCGCCAGTAGGTATATATATATATATATATATATATATATATATATATATATATATATATATATATATATATATATATATACACACACACAAAATATTAAAAACTAGTTTGCCATTCACTTCAGCTGCAGTCTGGAACATTTGGGTGATTCGCCAAGCGGGAGGCAAGAAAAAGGGGGGGGGTCTCAAATGCTTTTTCCGCATGCAATTTCCCATAGGCATTTCAGCCTAAACCGATGACCGGCATTGCACCAAATTTGGCAGAAAGCGACATCTTGGGCCAGAATGATCTCTTTTTGTGATTTGGCGTAAATCCGTTCAGTAGTTTTAGAGTTATTAAAGAAAGAATATTTATGCATATCTACGGTCGTGAAAGGACCGCGAAGCCGAAAAATCTCATGATGAGATCTGATTGCTGCCACCACTTAAATCAAAAAGTGGTGGCAGCCATCTTGGGACTTAGGACTCGGCCAAAGGCCCCAAAAAAAAAAAAAAAACCCCACAAGGAGGCAGGGTAAGAATACCCTGTCCCTCTAGGACTGGGCCCAAAATTGTTTTTTTTTTATTTTGCTGCAAATTTGCAGAGGAGCAGCGGATTGTGGCAAAAAAAAACAAGCGTTCTCCCGGTCTTGTTTTTTTTAATTCCTCCTGAATTGGCCAGGTCCTGGGGGATTGTTAAATACATTTGGGGGAGTGGGGTCCGCTTGGCCACCATCCCCAGGCCGATTTTGGCCCTGGGGACCCATACCCCAGGGGTCCATCTGATTATAAGAAGGGGAGGGGGGCCGCGCGGCCTCCTGGGTTGATTTCGGCCATCGGACCGACTCCTGCTATGTCCTGGGGTGCCCACCATAGCGGGATCCCAGGCTGCACTGATCCAGGCAGGGCAACCTCTGTTTGATCTCGCTTGGCAGGAGAAATTTCAAAGCTTCCACCAAGCAAGAGCAAACACAAAGTCTGCTTCCAGCTGGCGGGAGCTTTAAAAATGCTCCCGTCAGCTAGGAGCGGACTTCAAGTCTGTTTACCTGCCCACAATGATGCGGGCAGGGAAACAGATCTGAATATTGATTCCGCCCGCAGGTAGCAGCATTTCTAGCTGCTCCCTGCGGCTGGAGCAGTGCTGGCTCCTGCTGGAGGCGGCGAGCCATCTGGGGCTGCGGGGCTTCCCCCGCAGACCCCAACCATTGTGTGGTCTGGTGTGTTGGGAGCCCTAGGTGGGAACCAGAGCACCCACCCTTTGTTTGCCAGGACCTAGGGGATGGGGTACCCACGGCTGAAATCGGCCAGTGGAGGGGGGCTGTAAGGCCTCCCTCCCCTTTTGTATAGTGACCGGGCCCTGAGGAATGGGTTCCCGAGGCTGAAATCGTCCCGAGGAGGGGTGGCTGTGTGCCCCCTCCCCCTTTTAAAAGCTGCTGGGCCCCAGGGGATGGGGTCCCTAGGGCTGAAAACGGCCCAGGAAGGGGGTTGCGTGCTCCCCTTCCCCTTTAGAATATGGCCGAGCCCTAGGAGATGGGGTCCCTGAGGCCGAAATCAGCCCAGGGAGGGGGGGCCACGTGCCTTCTCTCCTAAAAAATAAATCCACCATGGGATGGGGCCCGGGGCCAAAATCAGCCCAGGGAGGGGGACACATGCCCTCCTCCCCCACACAATGTGCCAGGCCACGGGGCTGCGGGCCCCCCTCCCCATTAAATATAGAGCTGGGCCCCCAAGGATCGGGTCTCCGGTGCTGAAATTAGGTCTGGGGAGGGGGGCATCGTGCGCCTCCCCCTGAAATATGTTGCTGGACCCCTTAGGGTGGGGTTTCCTGGGCCAAAAGTGGCCCATGGAGGGAAAGCATGCGGCCCTCTCCCCCTAAAAAATGCACTATCCCCCCGGTGCATGGGGTCCCCCGGGCCAAAAGCGGCCCGGGGAGGGGGCCTGTGGGTTGGCTGTCTTTAGGGGGTTGGGCACAGGACCTGCGCATGGCCGTTGGCTGAGTGAAGCGTGGGTTTGGTTGGGTGCAGAGACAGAAAATAGAGTACAAAATATCGAGTTGCAAATATCGTGGGTCAGAAATATTGACAGCAAGAATATCGAGGTCAAGAATATCAAATTAAGGTAAGTTATATCGATTTTAAAAATATCGTAGTGTTTAATATCGTTTGCAAAAATATAGTTAAAAATATCGTTTTTAGGTCTCGCCTGAGCCAGCGAATGCGCTGCTCTGGCGAGACATTTAGTAAGTGGGCTTTAAAAAGTCCCACCACACGCTTTTGCTTGTGGCCTAAAGCTTGCGGTTACGCGCGCAGCCGCCATATGGCTTTCCGTCATGGCTCATTAAGCCTTACAGCGCGCGAATCACTTTCATTTCCATGCTCCTCCACCCCCTGCTCTCTGCTCTCACTACACCCTCCCTTCTCCCCCTCCCTCCTCGTCAGTCACCGGGCTACAGCTTGTTTAACTTTCCAATTTAGCATCTTACAGAAGCTCAGGACCGAGGCAATCAAAATTACATGTGTTTCTTTCGGGTTGTTCCTTGTGCTGTCCATGTACACATGTCTGTGTACAGCCCCCGCCCCCTCTCCAAAATGGCTTTTCCTGACGCTTGCTCATACACGTTATGTGATCGATCTATTAAATACGGCTTTACGAATGGGCGACGTGGTCTAAGTTTTAGTGTTGGGTTGCTTAAATAGTGTACAAATATTTATGTTTAAATAGTGTGTTCCTTTCAGGGTTGCTGCTTGTGGTGTCCATTATCACACGTCACTATACAGCCCCCACCCTCCTCTCCAAAACGGCTGTCCCAGAAGCTTGCGCACAAACGTTATATGATCTGCCTATTAAAAACAGCCTTGTAAATGGGCGGTGTGGACCACTTTTTAGTGTCATTATGCTTAAATAGTGTACAAATATTTCTGCTTAAATGGGATACAAATATTTCTGGAACCGAATACTACCTTCTCATCGGCAATGTTCTCATTAACAAAAGGAAATACCGGTCCCATGTAAACTTTTAGTTTCAAGCCAATTGGAGAATCATTTTAGTGAAATTGCAGCCAAATTCGAATTATTTGTAAAAATGAGCACGTGTTCTCGCAAAAGCTCAGTTAGCATGTGTGTTAACTATCGTCCCTGGAGTTTGCTTTTCCAGTTCAAGATACAGTCCGGTACATCGCTTGTTTCCATTGCTCCTGCTACTCCTCTCTGCTCTGAAGTCATTCCATCGTTAGATAACATGTGCTTTGGTGTTGAGCGTTCACGCAGTGTTGACTCCCCTTCTTGGCTGCGACTTCCACCATAGAACAGGACAGCGGCTCCAGGTACCCCCCACTCGCGCGGAGCCCCAGCCATAGACTAAATGGGTCTCTAAGAGGTGCATAAGGTGTGAGCAGGCAGCGTCTTAACGCTCAGTGTCAACTGCATGCATGTATATTAGTGTAGGTGAAAATGTTGCTCCATGGAGTCACACCTGCATCTGCAACCCGTGTATCTCTCAGCTTTACTCGCTGTGCTTAGCTGCTTATTTCCCCTCTAAGTTGGTTTTCGCTGCTACTTGAAGACGGTTACAGGAAAAGCTATTTCTGTGCTATTCTTTCTCTTTTTTTTGTCTTGAGAAACTGCTTCATTAAAAAAAAAAAAAAGAATGCTAGCCATTTTCTTTCCGTGGTTTTAGAGCAGGGATGTTTATGTAGGCTCTGAATGTCCCCATGAACAGTTTGCCTTATGACTGAATTAAAAAACTTAGTACACATGCCTTCGGATGTAATTACATACTCTGTGCTAACTTTGTACTAGTCAGTTTAGCCCGGGATGCTATACATCGGAGTTTTTGTTTAGTAATTTAGAAGGCTGAATAAAATTTGGTTTCCGTCTCTAATTTTAAGACACAAGAAAGGGTGCGGGGGAGGTGAGGAAGGATTCTTTCTGTGAACACTCTTAAAAGTTTCAGCGCCCCGTCCATCATCTCCTTGTGTTTGCTTCAATCTTAAAAGAGGTCACAAATCTAATCATTACAATCGAGCGAAACTAACAAGCATCTGAATTGCTGGGTTGAAAGTGCATTGAAAATCAAAGTGTGCGATTTGGTCATCTTTTATTTTAGATAGTGGAATTTCATATATTTCTAATGCAAGGTGCATATAATCTAAAACTGATTTCCCATGGCTACAGGTTTAGTAATTTATTCATCCTACCTCAATCATTGTCTGTGCTGGCCCAGTCCCTCCCAATATCAACACAGCCCACCTCCTCATTAGTGCACCACCACCAGTGCAGCACCAAATCCGCACCAGCGCAGCCCCACCACAGCATCAGCGCAAGCCATGTCTGCAGCATCACCTTTGCAGTAGCGCTTCACCAACTCAGCATCACTCGGCACCACTCAACACTACCTGAGCACCAGCACAATATCACTCTGCATCACCTCTGCACCAGCACACCACCATCTCAGCATCACTCAGCACCACCTCAGCCTGCCCTCGGAATCTGGCATCTGTTGATTCTCCCCTAGTGTCCATCCGCTGCTCTAGTTGTAATTCAGGTACTATTTCCCAACCTCCACCCTCCCTTTGTTTATATTTCCCCCCCACATAACAAAAATAAGTTATAACAAACATTAGAACAGGCAGTTTCTTGCCAGCATTGGAAAGAAAAAAACTAGATGACATTTTTCATGTTCATTTTTTTTTTTAATAGGGTCATTCAGTTGTATGTAATGTCTTTTGTGTTACATATACAGTAACAAAAATACTTCACACTTTTTTATTATAACTTTTCAACATGCTGCACAGCAGCCACGCTGCTCTACAACAAATCTTAAAAACATTGGCAGAGCCAATAGCTCTGGCTAAACACTTATAAGGTCCCAAACGCGAGACCTATTGGCTATGCCAATGCTTGTTATTATTGTTATGTATTTTAGTATATATTTTATATGTATGTGATGTATGTTTTTGTGTATAAGAATTGTTTGTATTTTTAATATATGTGTTAAATTTTTAGTAGTTATAATTTTTATTTTATTTTTATTTTGCCCTTTTAGTTCCATGGCGGGTTGTGAGTTTATAAGGGAATAGGGTGGGTAGTAATTTAATTATATTACATTTATTGATTCATTTTTATTTTGTAATATTTGTTTAATTGATATTTTATAGTGTTAAACGTGCAAGGTAATTTATTATTAATTAATTAATAATTGGTTGTTAATTAATTTTAATTAATTAATTGTTAATTATGGTAATTGTGTAATAAATTTTAGGTGGGTGTTGTGGTATTTATAGGTGTAAAGGGTGGGAAGTAATTTATTTTTAATTTATGAATTAATAATTGGTTGTTAATTTTAATTAATTAATTTGTAATTAATTTTGGTAATTGTCTAATTAATTTTAGGTGTGTGTTTTGGTGTTTACAGGAATAAAGGGTGGGAAGTAATTTGTGTTTAATTAATTAATATATAGTTGTTAATTAATGTTAATTAGTAGATATTTTGGGTAATTTTTTAATTTCTTTTTGTTATATTTATTTTTAAAGGGGCAAAGGGTGGGTATTAAATACATTTTAATTATTAGTTGTTAATAGTAATTGTTTTTAATTTAAAAAAAGTTTTAATTGTGTTTTATTATTTTATAGTTTAATTTAGGTTTGTGTTGTGAAAATTATAGTGTTAAAGTGTGTGTAGTAGATTAATGTTTATAGTTTTTTTATTACAATTTTTTTTAATTGATTATTAATTATGTTAAATATGTAAATACATTTAAATAAAAAATGTGAAGTGTTTTGTTACTGGTGTGGTGTTATAGGTTAGAAAATAAAATAAATACATTTATTTTGTAATTAATTGTTTTGTTTGTAAATATTTTCAAGTTTAAAAGAAATATTTATTTGTAAATGTATTTATTATTTTATTATATATAGTATTTGTAAGTTTTTGTTATATGTAATTAATATTATAATATATGTTCTTTTTATATGTTTAATACATTGTATTTTAATTCTTAAAATATTGTTTATTAATTTTTATTATTGTTTTGATTTTTTAATATATAAAAATGTTTTTTAAGTGTTTGAGTGTGAACAGTAATTTTTCTACGGTATCCAACACTTTCCCTACTGTTGCACTCATTGGAGTTGGAATAGTAATTTTTACATCTCTCCTATCCAACACTTCCCTACTGTTGCAGTCTCTGGAGTGGGAATAGTAATTTTTGCCCCTCTGCTATCTAACACTTTCCCTACTGTTGCACTCACTGGAGTTGGAATAGTAATTTTTACCCCTCCGCTATCCAGCAATTTCCCTACTGTTGCTCTCACTGGAGTGGGAATAGTAATTTTTACCTCTCCACTATCCAACACTTATCTTACTGTTCCACTCAGTGGAGTGGGAATAGTAATTTTTACTCCTCCGCTATCTAACACTTTACCTACTGTTGATCTTACTGGAGTGGAATAGCAATTTTTACCTCTCCACTATCCAACACTTATCTTACTGTTGCACTCACTGGAGTTGGAATAGTAATTTTTACCCCTCCGCTATCCAACACTTTCCCTCTGTTGCACTCACTGGCTTTGAAATTTGTACTTGTAAAGCGCACCCATACCCCCAAAGGGGTGTCCAGGCGCTGTACGCATACCGCTGTGGAACCCTTCCTGGCTTTTCCCTGTGAAATGTCCACTCCTGGGCACCCCCAGGGTGAAGCCAGGCATCCCAGCGCTGTTGGGGCCGTTGTGGAGATTAAGCAAGCTATTGCCCAGAGTTGCAGAGTGGGACCCATGATTAGAATAGGCACCGAGGCGAGAATTATCAGGTCCGAGGAAATTGAGCCCAAGACCCGCCGAGGCGGGAATTGAACCCTGGTCCCGGGCCAGATCTCTGCATCAGGGTCTGCCGCTCTAACCATTGAGCCACACTTCTCCACTCCACTCACTGTAGTTGGAATAGTAAATTTAATTATTTTGCTATCCAACACTTTTCCTACTGTTGCATTGATTGTATTGGGCAATTTAAGGTTAAATATTTTTTCATAGTTTAATGTTTTAATTTATTGTAGATTTTTTACAAATATTTTAAATTATTTATATATATATAATTTTTTTATATAATTTTAAAGTTTTAAAATAAATTAGAGATAATAGTTTATTAATTATTTTAAAATTAATATATATATATGTATACATTATCATGTTTGTATATTTATCTTTATTTAATTAAGTTTATTTGTAATATTTTGTAAAAATGTATACTAAATGTAATTAATTTTGTTAAAATTAATATTTAATACATATTATTTTATTTTATATATATTTTAAAATCTATATTTTTAACAATGATATTTTTGATTTGATATTTTTGTACTTGTGTAGGTATGGGAGTCGATATTTTTGTTATCTATATTTTGTTTTGATATTTTTTACTTCGATCTTCTATCACTGAACCGTTTGGTTGCATGCGGTGGGTTGGTTGCAGAGTCTGGCCACATGGATTGATGTATGGTAACTAAATATAACTTTACGTTAAAAAAATAAAAACCTTAGAAATTAACTGAAAAGACTAAAGATTACAGGAACGTCAAAGGTTACTGGGACGTTGTAGTTAGGTTTAGATTTTACACAAATAAAACCATAGAAATTCAGCAGTTATAGTTATCTCAAGTAACTATAACTCATGCCCTAAGGCAGAGGTCTTCAAACTTTTTTAGGTTGAGCCCCCCAAGCTGAATTTTTTTAAATGTCGGGCCCCCCCACCACTTGACAGAAATTTCTGGAATCTGGTACACCTCATAATCGACTGCCATTCGGATATCCCAGGCCATATCGGACAAATAATGTTAAACACAGTAAGAGTGTTTAGTAAACTGCAGGTTTGTGAGTGGGTGTGGTTAAATGAAAGAGGCCTATTAGACAGTTCAAATAAAAAATGTCCAAGATAAAATGCGCGCATATTGTTTTTACTAGGGTTTTACTTATGCAGTTGAGTCATAATGGGACAGTGTTCTCTGGAGCAGCCCCGTCACCTACTAAGTAAGTACCCTCAAGTCAGGCAAATACCTACCAACCTCTTCATAAACATTTTGAATGGAAGTGAGCCATTCAGTCCCAGACTTGTTTTTGCACCTTCTCAAATTGTTGAGCGTTACCAAAGCAATTGAAGTGGCGACATCCCTTCCTGTGATGTCAAGTGACACCAATGAGCATTGCTTATTCTTATTAGTCCCCCCACTTGTTTTTTTAAGACCTGTGCCCTGAGTGGGGGTTTAGGACACATGTCAGGCTTATGTTTAAAAAAATAGAACTAATAAAAACTGAATGATGTTGCCTATTTTACTTCAGAGCAATGTTGTCTGACAGACTTTGTGGTGATCAAATGGATCTGGGTCCAGCTGCACAGTGAACTGGCAGCATTACAGTGCATGTAAATGCAGCGGCAGCCGGCGCAGGTAAGCGTGGTAGGGCGGCGGCAGGGCGGGGAAGTCGACAAACGACAGAATAGGTCAAATTAAATAAATAAATTAAACCTATTCTGTTCCCCCGCACCACTCCACCGCCCCATCGCGCTTACCTGCACCAGCCACAACTGATGCGTGAGCCTCCAGGGAGTAGGTCTAGGAAGAGAGTAGAAAAGATTGTTAGAGGCTGAAAGAGTTTACGGTGAATGCCAAAGGCAGTGCTTAATTAATTTTTAAAAAGTGCAGGGGCCAAAGCTTTTATTACGTCACTTCTGCCAGCGCTGGCTCTTGCCAGGGCAGCTGTATACCAGGACTGCCAGGTCTTGAACAAACCAACACACACCTCCTTCTTCCTCCACCCTGTTTTTCCTGCCTCTTTCTCATTCGTGCAGGTGGTTTTTCATCTCTGCTTTATCCCTTTGTCTCTGTTTTCACAGCTTTCTTGTCCTTTTTCTTTTCCCCTATTCTAGAAAGTGTTTTAGAATGTTCCCAAAGGTTGCATTCTAATTGCTTATAGCAAGGAACAGGTGCAGGGGATTAATTTGATGAGGGCTGTCTTCCGAAAAGTTCATGCCGGTTGCTTGATGCTCTATCTTGCTATTGGCCAAAGTTGGATGCTGAAAAATAATTATTGGTCCCTAAAAATGAGTACCGGGGGCCACCACCTGCCACCTCCGATAAAAAGGAAGCACTGCCCACATGTGGAGTCAGGTCAGGAATGGACTGGTTGGAAGCACTATTCGTAAGGTCGCCCTTTGCCCCAGAACCCTCGGCCCAGTCGCCACAGCCGCCTATGCGCTGCAGTGTTAATCATGTTATCATTTGTGTCCATTGCCTTTATGCTTCCGATTGTATTGCTATATAATTGCATGCAGCATAAAGTGCAGACATTATACAGTCAGGCGACAAGTGGCACTTTACAGAGGTCCTAAAGTGAAAAATATATATAAGGCGTGAGTTGCATACATTGCTAGAAAGCCTTCCGTTCAACACAGGCACGAGAAGGCTGCCAAAATTTCCCATCATAAAACGCTCTGTTCTGCCTTTTCTCAAGACTGGAGACACCCAACCTTCCAAGCACTTTGTTGCGGGATCACGATGAAGCGTCTATTTGGGAGCAAAATGCGACAACAGCAAATTGTGCGAACTAGCCACACTTGCAATTCACATAATTGCCCATTTGCTGCTGGCACAAAATGAGCATGGCACAATCTGTACATGTAAATGCTAAAAAAAAAAAGACATCGAATATTTAGGTTCAGGGTTGCATGCTCAAAGGATGTCAACCTTGTCACTGACAAGAACGGCCTTCTTCATAGCTCTCGCTTTCTTTTATTTGCCTTCTGAGACTCCCAGTAGCATTTCCACTTGAATTCCATTCATTTAGTAAAAATAAAACGGTATTCGCTTAATTGATTACACTCTGTCATGTGAGGGAACCTCAGATGTGAAACTGCACAGTAGCATGAGCCAGGAAGAGGATGTAGCTTTATGGGTAGAGTGATCGACCTCAAAGCTGGGGAACCAGGTTCGAGTCTTGGCAACAACGCTAAACATCCTGTGATTCTGGGCAAATCACTTAATCTCCCCGTGCCTAACAACAATGAATGTGTCCTTGTGTAATGAAACTGGTGCTCATGTAAAGCGCTCTGATACCTGATATCTTCGAATCTAGTTTGCGCTATATAAAAACTCTAAAAAATAAATAAAATTTTCCCCTAAGCCATTTGTTTTCAGCCTATTATACAGAAATATCTGTCTTAAAATTGTTCTCTACCATGTGCTGTGAACTGTGGAGGAGTGAGTGGACCCAGTGCCCAGATCACAATTACAAACAGGGTACTTGGAGAGCTGCCAGGTGCCTGGGTCCAGTGGGTCCACAGGATTTTACGAACCAAAGAGAAGCAGAACTACCAGCTGTCACTGCAACCAGGTGTAAATTGCAAACAGTGAGGTGCCTGCTCTTCGTCCCTCGCAATATGCTGTAGACCACGGAGGAGAGATCTATTATACTTTTTTTTATAGTGATGGTGAACCATATCGGATATAAACATAGTTCGGGCACGTGCCGTGGAGAATTACATTTTTGCTTACATCTCCAAAAGAGCTGAGTGAAAATTCACCAAACCAAGAACTGAATGAACACTGAATGGTTGAAAAAAATGCTTCACCATTAAAATTTGATGGACTTTTAATTTAGTGGTTTCGGAGTTCTGCACGGCAAATATTTTCTATGTAAACCCCATGTTAATTTGAAAAAGTGAAAAGTTTTGCACCCCCACCCCATTATAATTTCTGAGCCATTTGAGCATCTGCCCACTGAATGCTGTTTACCCACAGCTTAAAGCAAACTGCTCAGAGGAAAAAGTTATTATTAACTGTACAAAATAAGAATTCCCATGAAGTGAGTTGCCAAACCAACCTGCAGAGAACATGATGTATGACAAGCATGAAAAATGGCAACTGTGAATAGGCACTTTTGTAATTTTGCAATAAAACCGTGAGTGTATGGCATGCTTATACTTACGCAATTTAAAGAGCAACTTTGCCTCCTTTGTGTGAAGAACTAACCATCCGAGATGGTTAATTCCGAGAGCTGAAATGTTTCAGCTGCAGTGGGAGGCACGGAGTCTCCAGTGCTGTGAAACCGAAAGCGAACTGCTCGTGGTTTTCTTTCAAATTACCGAAGTAGGGGCACATCGTGCCCCATCGATTGGGACAGTGTGAAACAAACTAAGGTGAGATTTTTGGATGGAGTGTGCGCCCCCCCTGAGATGGTGGTGCGCCCCCCTGGGGGGGCGCGCCCCACAGTTTGAAGAACTCTGCCCTAAGGTAACTATAACCCGCCCTCGCCATACACTGCTAATTACTACACTCATGAGTCATAGTTACTTGGGATAACTATAACTGCTGAATATATACATAAATATATATATTTGCAAAAGTAATCCTCTTCCAGCGCACATCCAAGGAAACAGCCACACCAACGCAGTATTATCATTTACGGTATTTATTGGCAAATTGAAACAGGACGCGTTTCGATCTTGCGATCTTATTCACATAACCCGTTTTTTGGTGCATTACTCTCTTTTGTACCACGTCACACTCGACGTGCTCTCATGAACATAAACAAAATACTTAACAATCGGAAAACTCCATTCCTTCCTCTATTCAAAATTATAAAACTTTATCAAAACAAACATTTTCATGCTGCAGCAACCGCTTTAGCAATACCATGGACCTTTACTCAGGTTAATGTTTATTTGCTAATACCTGTAGTAGGTTTCATGCAAAAATAAATAAACATATTCTTTTGTTCTGGTCCCTGGTAAATAGACTTTCATTGTTTTCCTGTGCTGTTTTATTACTGTTTAATTACGTGCTTAAGAGTATAGTACCCTATTCTAGGCAAACTGTGTTCCACTAAAGGTGAAGGTCTAAAGGTATTTACGCATGGGGATCGCCTTCTATTCTTCTCAAAGGTTCTGCCAGCATAATTTGCATGGAGCCTTCCTTTTATCTGCAATGGAGACAGAAAACCAGTTATTCTAGTGAACAGCTTTTGGACAAACAATTTTAAATCTTATTTAGAAGGTTATTCAGTGTCGAATTAGAGGATGAAGCAAGACACATTTAACACAAATTAGCAAATCAAATTCACAATACTGGTACTTGAAATCATAATAACATAAAATACGGATTATACTGCAGGAGCTAGTAGGTCTTACAAATGTGTGTACAGTTCTTCGTCATTGTTCATACCATGAGGAGCGAGACTACCTGCTTGTAATATATATCTGGGTTCGATTCTGCGTAAAGCAGAAACCAGATTGCCTCCTCTAGGATGTTTCACTACTGTGTCGATGCCAAAGTATCTGGCCTTTGTCCAACCTCCATCATGGTATTCCCTGAAATGTCGTGCTGTGTTGTAACTCATATCTGAGTTTGTGATTGCGCGCCAGTGTTCTAGAATGCGTTTTTGTACGGGGAATGTGGTCGAGCCTATGTACCATCTGTCACATAGGCAGACGATCACATAGACTACATAGTCAGCTTTACATGTAATGAGTTTGGTGATGCGATGTCTTTTCTTAACTCTATCTAAGGTAACTTCATTTACATTGCTGCTATGTTTGCATGCCTTGCAGTGCCCACATTTTCTGAAACCTCAACTTTGTTGGAGCCATGTTTGATTCTTACTGTTTAGATGGCTATGTACCAACATGTCCCTTAGGGAGAGATTTCTTTGGTAGGTGATGTTCGGTGTGTTTCCTATTTTGGTCTTCAATGTGGTATCCTGTGTTAAAATTGTCCATCTACTCTTTAGGATCCTGTGTAAATTGTTTGCCTGACTGATGAACTTGGTGATGAATCTAATGGGTGCTTTTTCTGGATCTGTCTGTCTTAGCGGTTTGTCCTGTAACAGATCCTCCCTAGATTTCTCATCTGCCCTTACACTGGCTCTCATGAGACTTTTCTCAGGATATTTCCTAACACTCAGACAGTCTATCATTTCATGTTTGGTTTTCTTATAGCCGTCACTTGTACTGCTGTTTCTTTTCGCTCTTAGACATACGCTGTAAGGTATACTCCAGCGGAAGCTTGGTGGGTGACAGCTGTCTGCATGGAGAATAGAGTTTCCAGCAGTGCTCTTCCTAAAGAGCTCAGTCTGTAGGGTGCCGTCTTTGAGGGTGAGTCTAATATCTAGGAAATCAACAGTTTCTCTGTAGTATTTCCATTGATGACCATTAAAAATGATTTAAGATCCTCCTCATTTCCCTCCCAAACGAAGAAGCCTTCATCAATGTACCGGAGCCACACACTGATGTGATCAATGAATCTGTTGTGGTCACGATTCCAGAGGACCTGCTCCTTCCACCAGCCTACCAAAAGATTGGCATAGCTGGGGGCGAATCAGGTCCCCATGGCTGTCCCTTGTGTTTGCCTGTAGAGGGTATTTTCAAAGAGAAAAATGTTTTCCTTCAGACATGTCTCAATCATCTCAATGATCATTTGTGTATGTTGTAGAACATTAGCACTCCTGGTCCGGAGAAAATATTTACAAGCATTCATGCCATCCTGGTGTCTTATGCTCGTGTAGAGGCTCTCGACATCTAAGCACACAAGCCAGCACTCATATTTCCAACAGAGATTGTTCGTTGTATGAAATCCCTAGTATCACTAATATAGGAATCTAAGTTGTGTACATAGGGTGCTAAAAAGTGGTCGACATGTTTTCAAAAACACTGTTCTTTGAGGAAACGATGGGGCAACCTGGAGGGTTCAGGGCATCTTTATGTACCTTAGGTAACAGGTATAGGGTAGGGATAGTAGGTCTATCGTTCTTTAAAAATTGTAATTCATCCCAACTAAGTAGTTGTTGCTCGTACCATGTGAGTAATCTCTCCTTGTAGCTGGATATCACATTTTGTAAGTATTCTCTGTCAGTTCTGGTGTAGCATGCATTGTTTCTCACCTGTCTTAGTCCTTCCTTCACATAATTCTCATTATCCATTATAACTATGTTACCTCCCTGGTCTGATAACTATAGTTTGGTCTCTCTGTAAGTATGTGAGGATATTCCATTGTGTCTTATTTAGGTTATTGTGTCTCAGGGGTTCCCTGCTTAGTTTTAAAATGTTGTTGGCAACTACATCTGAAAACACATCAATGTTGTCCCTTGGGAGTTGTGGGATAGATCTGGACGGTGCCCTGAATTCAGTTGTCTCTGTCCTCCGTGTCAATCCCAAACATGTTGTCAATTTCTGTGTTCATTGAATCAAAGGGGTCATTAGTCGTATCAAGTGTCACACTCGACTCATCCGTTACTTCTAAGGCTACATAGTATTTGTAGTGTGTCTAGATCCCCTATGATTAAATTATCTGGATAGGATTTTGGTTGGCAGTTATTCCTCCAATATTTCTATTGGGTCGCAGTGCATGTATTTTGAACAATTTCAACTTCCTGACAAATTTATACAAGTCAATCCTTAGTTGCGCATAGTCAAATTTGGATGTTGGGCAGAAGGAGAGACCTAGTTTTAAAGTCTCAATCTCTAATTGTGACAATTGTTTTTTGAAAGGCTCATTACCGTTACTTCTTTGGAGTGTGCTGCCGTTATTTCTTTTTAAGTGTTTGGACCCTCGTTCCCATGCCACTGTTTGTTTTTCTACGTTGACGTCTTCTTTGACTTTGGTTTTTGTACCCCTGCCTCTTCCTCTTTGTTTTCCTTGGAAGGAGTGTTTGTTCTCTTTTTGTAACATCCTGAGTTCCTCGGAAAAAGAAATCTTTGTTGTGATGTTGTTGCTTAGGTCTTCTGTGGATCCCAAATCTGAACTCTGGTCGGTGTCTGATTCCGATCTTCCTTTGTCGATGGCTCCCAGGGTTCTGTCCCTTGCAATTTGCTGACGTGCTTTGTCGAATTTTTTGGCAAAGGTAAGAATCCTCCCCCCCAGCATAGTCTTGTTCGTCACGTTGGAATTTTCGTTGCTTTCTCTGTATTATTTCATTTTCATGGGTTTTAAGGCGTTCTTCAATAGTTTTTAGTATCTTCTTTACGGCTTCTTGATCTGTTTCCTTTTCAAATTCATCCATCATAGTATTTATTTTTGTGGTTAGTTAACTATGCTCCTCCCAAGCATTTTTTAATCAGTATTCTGAGTATCGTTTTTGAACAGGCATTCGTATTGTCAGTCCAATATTTTAGTAGTTCTGGTCTTGGATTGGCTAGTGTGGGGATGATAAAGATCCTCAACCCTCTAGGAATCCTGTCCACTTCCACATAGTTTTGCAAGGAAGTGGCTTCCCACCACCGACTGACCTCTTTCTTTTTTAGTCTTTCTTTGTTTCAAACTTGTATTGGTGCCTCTTACATTGGTAGCATCCACGTTTGCTTCATTACTCACAGCCGACTTAGATTTGAAAATGCGAAGGGCTGATGCCTCTCGCTCCTTAAATATTTCACTTGCCATGGTTCTTCCACTACTGCGTTGCGTAGAGTTCAATACTCGCGCACCCTGGTAACTAAGGGTGATAGTTCCCTTTTAAGTTTGCGTTGCTGGCCACCCCTGTGTGTATGTACATACAATAAGAACGCTCTGGTCCTTACCCGATGCAGGAGCAATCACTTTCACAGTTCCTGATTTCTATCATGGCGGGGGGGTTTTCTCCGGTTCTTCGGTTGTGAATTCTGTGACCGACGGGCTTCCTTTTCCAAATGGGTCATGTACAAATGCAGTTGCGTGTTGAAGGAGCCTCGCCTCGTGGGTTGGGGCTGATTCGGCGGTCGCCACCGCCTACATAGTCCATCCTCAACCAGCGCACATCCAAGGAAACAGCCACACCAACGCAATATTATTGTTTACAGGTATTTATTGGCAAATTGAAACAGGACGCATTTCGATCTTGCGATCTTATTCACATAACCCGTTTTTTTGGTGCATTACTCTCTTTTGTACCACGTCACACTCGACGTGCTCTCATGAACATAAACAAATATACTTAACAATCGGAAAACTCCATTCCTTCCTCAATTCGAAATTATTAAACTTTATCAAAACAAACATTTTCATGCTGCAGCAACCGCTTTAGCAATACCATGGACCTTTACTCAGGTTAATGTTTACTTGTTAATACTTGTAGTAGGTTTCATGCAAAAATAAATAAACTTATTATTTTGTTCTGGTCCCTGGTGAATAGACTTTCATTGTTTTCCAGTGCTGTTTTACTATTGTTTAATTACTGTATAATTATTATATATATATATATATATATATATGCAGTGAATGTATCCAAAAGGTCAACAAAGGATACGGACGAATTCCTCGGTGAGTAGATCAACAAATCTTTATTTCAAGCGTTTGCGAGTGACAAACTGTCAACGCGTTTCAACTGCTCATGGCAGCCTTGATCACTACAGTGAGCACCATTTCCAAAGTGCATTATATAGTGAATAGTGTAGTAAACATAGAAAAAATCCTCAGGTTAAAAGAGACCACATGTGAAAGGAGCAACATTTTCTGTTCACCATCGAGGTAAAAGAGATAGTATCTACTAACAGAATTTCATTGTCAATAGTTACAACTTAATTTCATTCTAACAATATAAATGCTCCTGTGCAATATATGACCTGCTAGCTACTTTTACTGAACATTGGTCCAAATTTCATTACAAGTATCTACTTGCTAAATAATATTCATGCGAAGATCATAGTTATTCAAGAAAAATCATATGATTGAACCCTATGTATGTATAAATAGGAACATTTTCAGAAAACCATTAATACATGAGATACTATCCATAAGTCTCTTAACCTCAATTAAAATACAGAATTTCAAATTTTCACAGGCAAGTGCCTGATGTCTGCCTCCGCCGTATTCTTTTCATCACCTAAATAAATATATCACATTACATAGCCCTCACGCATTTGATGCACAACATTGTCGAAGCTGCACAATAATATTCCAACAACCTCCCCCCTCTCACAAGTACATTAGTAGATATTATTGAGGCAAACTGTAATGCGTCACTCTTTTGGCAACACTGCTTTTCTCAAACCAGGAAATTTCCTGGTATGGGATAGGCAGTGTTGCTGAAATGTGTTAACGTTTGCCTGAAAAGATCTACTAACAATATGTTCTTTCTTTCAATGCCAATAGGTCAAAGGGTCTTGTTCCAAGTAGACCTCTGTTGGGTCATCTAAATAGTCTTGTACTATCTTATCAAGTGTCAATGTTTTTGTCACGTGTGGTGTACGCGTTGCCTGTGGTCCTGATGTGAAGCCAACCTATTGCAGATATTGAAAAGGAAGCTGTTGGTGCTGTAGGTTTAGTTGCACATGATTGTGTTACAACTGCTGGTTGATGCTGCTGCAGTTGTGAGTGGTGTGGAAGAGGTGTGGCGCAGTGGCTACGGGGTTCAAGGTTCGATCCCCGGTGCCGGCGGTAGGTTAGCCCAGCACCATGTGACTCTAGGCAATAGCTCGCTTAATCTTCCCGAGGGCCCCCAGCGCCGGGACACCTCTCCGGAGGTAGCTTGGCCTTAACTTTGCAATAGTTCATCTTATAAGATCACCCACCTTCCTGACAATCCAATTCTTGTAAATTGAAAAAGGAATGATTGTGGCCAGCATTTTTTTTTATACTGAGAATTCAGAATTGTGACGCAGATATACTCTTCAGAGAACGTAATCGGTTTTTTGCAGTCTTTGATTTGTGTTCAGAAGCTTTGGTCAACAGCTGCTTCTTTATTGACAATTGCAAATGTTTGCTCCACCTTTTGCACACTGTCCTGCAGCATGTACTACAGGATTGTTTGGCTCACGGTATTGTCCTTGCTAATGTTCCATGGCAGTCAACTGATCCCCATTTGTCAATATCCTTTGTCAAGGCTTTGGCAGTTGTACCCCATCTCCTCTGTAGTATTTAATCATTGATAGACCTGTACTGTTCAAGAAGGTGTCGCAGCATGTGGAAGGTGGAATTCCAGTGAGTTGGCACCTTCTGTAAGAGGGCTTAAACAGGGACTCTATTAGTAGGATTCCACTGCTTCCCGACTTCAAACGAATGACTGAAATGACTGGAAATCCAGCGACCAAATGACCAGTGTGTTGTTGACTACTGCTTGTTTTTTTAGAAAGTCCTACACAATTAGGTTGAAACTATGCTCTGAACATAGGACTCTCAAGTATCCTCCGACAGGAGTGGATTTGACAATATTACTGCCATTGTCAGTGGAAACAAATCCAATGCTGAGACCTCTGGGTTGAAACCATTTGTAAACATTGGTATTAAATTCTCCATAGATGTTGGCAGCTGTTTGCAATTTCTCAATGGAGAGCATTGCAATTGTTTCATGCCGCTGAATGCTTACATAATTGTCCTCAACAGTGAGACCAGCAGCTAGCCTTTGATTAAGCCCCTTGAAGAAGACCCAGTGTGCAGTGATGCACATGCAGTCTATTGCCTAACTACTGGTCCACAGGTCTATCGTGAGGTAGATGGACTGAGCAGTGCTCTCCATCATTGCTTCGCCAACCAATTGCAGCACTTGGTGGTACAGCGCTGGCACAGCAATATTGGAGAAGTAGATCTGGCTCATAAACTTCCATTTTGGACAGAGGATCTCCACAAATTCTAGAAACTCCTCTCCTTTCACCAAAAATAATATTGGTAGGTCAATCGCTAACATTTTGGCTCGCTCCCAGTTGTATAAATTGACATTTGCATAGGTTCACTGGTATGGTAAATCTCTGCTGAACATAAACTTGATAGTGCATTATTGTGGCCGTTTTCTTTGTAAGGATACCTCCACTAGTTACGTGGTAACAAGTAAGCTGTTTGGATGCTTTGGGGTGACTGTATCCCGCTTTTCCTTTCCCCAATCTGAGGTTGCAATGGGTGATGACTGCACTCTTTGAGCACAGTCACAGGACTGATTCTCATGACATTTTCATGACCACCATCCCTTTCTATCAGTTAAACTTCTCCTCTTTCGCCAGCAGCAGGCATTTAGAGGTGCTCTTCCCACTTGATTGTGCTGATTTTTTAGATGGGTCTGTTGGCCCCAAGGTACCGTCTACCTGGTTTACCACAGCATAGTGAGCATTCTGCAATGTACTCCTCTTGCCATATTCGAGTAAAGAAGTCCTAAACTGGGGAGGAGAGCTTTTTTTATCAAACCAATGCATGAAAAACTTGTTGAGGAGCTCTGTTTGCCTTTCTTTAGTGTGGGCTGTGACTGTAGTAGGGTTGGTGTTGGTTGCTGCTAGTTTTTGGCTTCTTGAAAAAATGGAAGCAGGTGGTGTTGCTGGTACAACATGACTCAGAGCAGGTTGAATAGAGGTGATTTTCACTTCCTCTGTGCTATTCTCCATACAAACAATTACTGGTTCATCGCCTTACTTACATCCAAGGCTTTCAGGACCCTTCGCTTTCCCTTGCTCTTGTGCCATGGGCAGGATTCAATCCATGTCAAGATCACCAGAAGAGGGTTTTGAGAAGATGTGGGAGGCTCTTACTTTTCCTTGTAGTTGATCAAGAAAACCATATATTCAATGGAAGACCAGTCATAACAACATCTTGCTCAGCAGCAAGTTCAACTTCCTGCACTGCTCCTTCCTCTGGAAAATCAGGTAGTGCAGGCTGTGATTACTACTAAGTTTTCGGTGAAAATGGCATTTGCTGCTGGGACAATTATATTTCTGATTTACTACAGTTAGATATGACTGCTGTCACTACAGTGCTGCGAAACATCCGCAGTTTTGTTGGTTGTGGTGCTGTTGTTGATCAGGGGTGATTCTCCTCCCAGCTTTTTGCTGCCCAGGGGAGGGTGCAGCAGGTATTCTGCTTTGCTGGAAACTGAATGAGGGCTTGATGCCAGTGGTGGCACTGGCAACAGACTACTCCTCACTGGCCACTTTCCTGCCAGAACCTCTATCTTTGAGGCCATGTTCTTTACTTCTTGTATGAGTTAGCAGCACATATGTTCTCATTCCCCAGCAGCCAATAACGAAGGAATAGAGTGAGAGTTGGCAATTATTGTCAATGAAATACACGTTTTCCCATCATCATAGCAATATTATAAAAAATGATTAAATTAATATAAAAATACATGGTGTCCCTACAAGGTCTAGAGGCCCCCCTTTGGATATGAGGGGGCAGAAAAAAATCAAAATAATATTATAAAAATATCTGTTGTCCTTCAAGAATCGAAACAGCCCTTATGGGATAAAAGCAAAATTTGAATAAATTAATAAATAGTTGAAGTCCCTCCAGGGCCCATGGGGCCCCTATGCGAAGCCAGGGTGACAGGCGAAAAAATCTAGTAAATTAATATGAAAATACTGTGTATAGTAGGTATATGCCAGGCCATGGGTCACAAATGGGATGCAGGGGGCAATCAGAAAATCAAATAAAATTGTATAAAAAATCTAGTGTCCCTCCAAGGCCCATAGGGGATCCTATGGGAGGTGGCCAAAAATAAATAAATTCACTAATAAATAGTTGGTGTCCGTCTAAGATCCATGCAACCCCTATTGGAGTTGTGGGGCAAGGCAAAAGTCTAATAAATTAATATGATTTATATGAAAATATCTGGTGTCCTGCCAGGGCCCATAGGGCCTCTATGGGAGGCAGGGGACAGACAAAATATCAAATAAATGAATATAAACATGTTAGGAGTCCCTCCAAGGCCAATGGTGCTCCTGTTGCGGGGATTCTGCTCATACACAGAACTATGCACAAGAAAACAGGACCTCAGTAAATAGGGGTGTACCTCCTATCACCTTAGTACCCAAAATCCCAACCGACTAGCAATAGTGACTCATTCGGTCTCCTACAAATATCAAGAAGCTACGAATGTTTAGACAACCCAGAACACGAGCACTCCCGACTCACCTCAGAGTCGCGGGAACAAGACACTCTTTCGCTCTCACGTACTTGTCCACAATAAAAATAATCAGAGTCACTAAATAAGTTCAAAATGTTTATTTTGACTATAGTGATTCATGAAACAGTATGCGAACCACAACTAGCAGCAAAATGCATAAGGCAAGCATCATTAGCATTGTTACAATACCATAGAATATAAAAGGAGTCGTAATTTTATAGCGACTGTGAAAAAGGCAAAATAACTGGGCCTAATCACCCTCCCCAAGGCAGTAAGAAGTTATTTTATATAACAGAAGATCTCTAGGCGTTATTAGCAGACCCCTACCTGAAAGCCTAAACCCAAGGGTTTACATCATAGGAACAGCAGTGTTCAGCTCCATGGAACGGCTTTCTTTGAGTGTGTTTCAAAAACATGCAACAACGTTATATCAAAGCACGATTCTTCCACATTGCAGTTGTTGGTAACATGTTTTGTCTAGGTAATAGGGACTGACCAGACAGAATAACAAGAGACATTGTTGACCGACCTTGTACATTATGTTCAGACAGAATTGAAGGGAAGGCTAAGAACGTGAAAAACAATCTGTTATCATGTACAGGGCAGAGGCAAAGTGTCGGGAAAACAAATGCTTAGCAGAGGCGTGCACAAAAGCAGCAGCATAGGGCAAGCAAAACTCATGCTAACTTAGCAATGTCGACAATGTCTCTTAGGGCCATATAACCCCATATAACACCCTCCCCCTGGTAAGTCTGTAGGACATAGACAGAAGAACAAAAACAGAGTTCAAAAGTCAGGCATTGTTTAAAATATTGGTGAGGGGCCTCCTAAAAAAAAAAACGAATCGGAGAAAAAAGGGAAAGTTCGTAAAAAGCTGAAGGCACTGTGAGCTTGAAAGAAAAGAGTCTGTATGTCAGACAGTGGAGTAGGGACGACCGAAGTAGTCAATCCATGAAGGTTTGGGTTCAAAGGAATGCAATTCCTTCCAATAGTTCATCGTTGTCATTGGTGGAAAAAAACGACGACATCCAATTTAGTAAGTCGAAGGAACAATCATGTTCCTCACAAACTGGAGCATCCAAAAATAGAAAAGGCAAACTTGCGTGATATTCAATGAAACTTCGTTGTAGGAAAGTCTGCGCAGCCGCACAGATATCCCATTGATCCAAGATTCCAAGTAAAGCTGCACGTGTCATTGGACCATCCACAGAATAAGCCACGTCATGAGCCTCTAAGGGACCCATCAACCGGCTGAAATCAGGGAGTGGACACCACGTTTTCGATAAGCAAAGCTCCATCGCCTAGGAGAAATGACATCGTTTGCAATGAAGCACTGGTTGCACGCAAGTAAAATAGGCAAAGCGGAATGTCAAGTCGTAAGTTACGCCAAGTGTGGCTAAAGGCAAGCATCCAAAAGCCTCATATAGGCAATCACAATACAGTTGTAGCTGGGCCGGGCTGTGCAGAGCCACAAAGCGAACAGCCATTGCGAAGCACAAGGAGGAGAAGCAGGACACCAGCAGCCAGCGCCAATATTAAGGGGAACCCTCCGAAGACGCCGGAAAATATAGAATGAATAAAAGCCGGTATCACCCCGAATATAGTTTGAAAGGAAGAGACCAGGCCAGATCCCATACATTTAAAAAAATGGGCAAGGCCTGTCGTATCAGATGCATTAAATATTTGGTGAATTAGTTCCCCAAAATGAAGTGGGAGGTTAGTGTTAAGAAGCGACTGTATCTCACTCGAGGTCCGAGCCACCTGCAATCTGAATGTTTCACGGGCGGAAGTGAGGGCCACCTCCTGTTGGAATAAAAGGGCTTTGAGCCTGCTCAACTTGTTGAACTCGGTTTTCAAAGTCGGAATGGAAGGTCAAAGGGAAGAATCTAAACTCCCTTGCGGGGGCGGGAAAAGGACATTGCTACAGCAAGTTACGGGCTGGGAAACAGTTACCAAGTATGGGACACCCGCCCGCAAACCACAGCAGTCTTGATTGTTTAAAATGAGATAGCTGCCGTTAGTAAGCAATGTAAAGACAGGCGTGATGGATGGTACTGGGGTCCCTTTCAAAAAGCAAGCTAGATTGGGTGCTGACACGTTACACTCGCCGTGCAACCTAACGTGTTTGCACACAAGAGAGTGACTCAATACTGAATCACACTCCTCCCCTGTGAGGAAAACTTCTTTATCCTCCCTCAAACACAGATAAGCAAAGGGCAGGACCCATAATTCATGCAGAAAAGCAGTGCCAAGGGGTTCAAAGCGGCCAACAGGAAAGTGTTGCATATATGATTTAAACTGAAAAAGTGAAAAGGACAAAGTGATAACGCCATGAATTAACAAAACAGCAGAGTCAGTTTCCGCTATGGAGAACGGCAAAGGCTCCAATTGTTCAATATGTAACAGCGTGTATACAGCATCTTTCATGGACATTAACTTCTGTTTATCAGTTAGGTTAAAAGGCAAAAATAAAGCGGTGGCATTTAAATAATCCCAAGGCACTTTACCCATTTTCAGTGTCTGCAATGTCCAAGCCAATTGCATGACCGACCTTAACTGATTCTGACCATGATGTAACACAGAAACATCACTTTGCACAATATCTATTACAGAAGAAACAATATTGTCTAAGGTGTAAATGCGTGAAGAAAGCGTGTTAATGCTGTTGTCTACTACAGCAAGGACTTTTTCCAACTTCGCCTGGTCAATTTGACGCAGACGGAAGGCGGCTTCCATCTGTGAAAGTTTCCAAATGTCATTATAAGAGGCATAAAGAAATATCTTGGCCCTTGGATTACGTGGGCCTAGAAGGAAATCTGCGAAATCAATATCATTCGATAGGATGGAAAGGCGCTGTTTGACAGATGCATGGTTAGAGTGTTCTAGCCACTGCTGGCACAATTTACCTACCGAGTATGTAGTCACAGAATGATGAGGTGGATAACGAGGGTCAAGCTTAGTCTGAAAGAAACCAGGTGTAACATTATAGAAACGCAACTGGCATGCATTAGCATTAGATTGCCACAACAACCATCCCAATGGATCGATTTCAGAGACATTAAAGGAGGCATTCTGAAGTAGAGCCCGTAAAGCCTCCATGGTGTAGTTATTATGTAACCGCCAATTATTATATTCAGCTAATGATGGAATTGATGGGGTATTTAGGTTTTTGACAGTTGCAAGGCCATAACAGGACGTTTGGTAAACGGTTTAATTAAAAACAGCAATTGAGTCGGGATCAGGCAGGCACAATGTAATGCCTCAGTGCCCTGAACCTGCCATGGCTTTGTGCCCCAGATGGATTTTAAATCTATAGTCTGTTTCCAATGGTCATAACCATGTGTGGACAACTGCGTTCTAAACGAGTTGGCATAAATTAGTTTAGTGTGTGATAACAGGTACTTCGATGTAGGGGATTTTTGAAGCCTAAAATAATAGGATTCAGGATTAGTCAAATCATAGTTAGAAAAATAGGTGAACTTATCCCTAAGTGTTTTAGAACTCCCCTGTAAGGGAGTTGGACAATGTTCCCATTGGTTCCCATTGGGTAAAATTAAAAACAGGTCTCATGGTGTTCGATTTGTGTAAAAAATGATGCCCATAATGTTGAAAGCAAAAAAGATCACCATAATTGGCAGAATTTAAATACAAATCTTCAGCATCAAAGGCAGCATAATATTTTAAATCTGAAAACAATGCATGAACCGCCTGCACATCCCAATCATCCGAATGTATGTCCCGTGTCACCACATCCCCTAATGAGACGCGAAACACGTACGGAACTCCAAGGACCTCTGTCGGACCATGGATTTCATAAGCTACTTTTTCCCAAACGATGCAATCATGAACAGGAAAAGCTGAAATATTCAAAAAAGTCTTGTCTCGTTTCATGATATGGGACGATGTGTGAGGAGCCAAAGTTCCATCGACCATTTTTACTGCAGAGCGTTCAGGAAGATAATGGCCATTTATGAGTATAAAGAACACTGTCACAAATCCAATTGACATGAAGAGGAATATTAAGATAAGCACCAACCAAATGTAGGTCCATGGGGGAACGAAGTATGTCTTTTTAAACCAGGAGTAAAAGATACGCAACTTAGACATAGGTGCATCAGGCAAACTGGATGACGAGGAGGACGAGGCAGAAGCAAGGTGGGCCGGTTCTCCTTCACAGGCACTCACTGGGCTCGGAAGCAAAGGTGAAAGCGTTGAATCCTCCATTCGTACACGTGGGCTAGATGGTATCTCACACACGGAATCAGTAGCCGGAAAAGGACACACAAGATCCATCGCAGAAGATGATTGTTGCATAGGCTGAAGATCAATTACAGTGTCCATCAAATGAGCAGACATCCGTGCAGCAGATGATGACAAAGTTAATGGTGCTAAGGATATTGCGTTGCACGAAACTGCAGGTGTCACACTATTCAGAATCGGCCACACGGTGTAACTTGACATTGTCCACTGAGATGTATCTGTTGTCTTTGCGACCTGGCAATGGTGGTAGAATGATAGTACGAGTACCCTTCAGTCCAAGTACAGAAACCGGAGCACGATAAGAGGGACCAAATTCTTTTTGTTTTCAATCTTCTCCCGCACCAGATCTCCAACTTTAGGAAGCCAACCGGTAACAGGAATCAGTTGTGCATCAGCAGGCGAAGATGGTAAATGCTCAGTTGCCAGAGTATCACGGGACTTTTGTAGATCCTGTAACATAGCAGAATGATTATCTACGTCAAACTTAGAGGCAGCCGCCACAATGTCCAGACCATCAAGGTCAGGAACAAACATGTGAAAGCCAAAGAGCATTTCGTAAGGGGTCCGCCCACCCAGAGATCTTCTAGGGAGATTATTTAATGCACGTTGGACCCCATACAAGTGGGACAGCCAGTCCCTAAGACTCTAGCTGTCAAGGATTGCTTTAAGTCACGGTTCATTCGCTCCACAACTGAATTGCCCTCAGGCCTGTATGGAGACGAAAACTGCACCTGTACCCCCAACGACTTCATCACATCCTTGTAAGCCTTAGAGGCAAACGCTGGACCTTGGTCAGAATGGAAGGTACCACAGGCAAACATCCTGATAAAGACACGCAAATCCCTGAAGACATTTCGAGCGTCAGCACTACATTGTGGCCATACCCAGAGGAATCGAGTGCACGAATCAACGGCAACCAAGACTAAGCCCAAAGAGTAAAATACAACAGTATGAAAAAAAAGTCTGGACAAATTTCACAAAAACACAAATAAAATGAGGAAATGTTATTAACCCCAGCCCTCCACCATCAACAAATGTCCATTAATCCTTTTTTTTTGTAAATATTCTTTATTGCAAGTCATCACAATGCATATAACATCTGAAGACATTGAGAGTCGTACATTTTGCCCTACCACAGCATAAAAAAACGGTGATAGTTATACCGATAAACAGTAATATTGAAACAGTAGTACTGTGAACTCCTTCACTGATTCGATTCGCATTTACATAACGGAACAATGTAACAATGTCTACTTTACATTCTTGGAAGCACTCTAATCAGCGAAAAAAGACGGTCTTGTAACATATTGTGCAATATTTGACTAGTTGAGTATCAGTGGGGGAACATATTCTTTACGTGAGTGTGTGCAGGGGGAAGTGTCACCAGTGCGCCGACGTTATGACACACAGGAGTAGGGAGGGAAGGGTGACATCTGTCCGAGAAGAGTTCTCCGAGTACAGGTCTCCCCGTGCATAGCTATAACTGTGGAGTGGGCCTAAGGAGTAAGAGGTGCGGGGGAAGTGTTTAGCAGTTTTAATTCAAAGAACGTTAGATATTCCCTCCAGGACAGGGAGTTAGTGGGAACAAGGCGTCCCATCATATTATTGTGGGTTAGCTCATGTTCGGACACCAACACCCTCTGAAGGTCAGCAAGCTATTTTAAAGTGGAGGGTGCCGAAGTCGACTTCCAGGACATGGCCAGTCTCCTCTTGGTTGTTATGTCTAAAAATGTATTAAGGATTTGCACAGTGCGTTACGCTTTGTGATGCCCAGTGAAAAGTGTGGACCGTGTGCTGGTATTGTGGCACCTGTGGCCTCAGAAAGTATATTTGCCACTGCGTCCCAGTACGGGACAGTTGGTGAAGTCCCACACCATGTGCATGAATGCAGAGTTTGGGTTGCAACAGCACGGGCAAATATCAGGTGAACTCGGATACATCTGTGCCAATCTGTGGGGGGTGAGATATGTATGGTACAGATAACTGATTTGCGTATACTTAAGTCTAGCATTTGTAGAAATGATCTTCAGAACCCCCAGGCACTGTTCCCACAGCTTGTCCGACAGCGACATTGTGAGTGCCATATCCCAGTACTCCCTGAGCACTCTCAAAGAAGACGCAGTGTTGAGTCTCAGAAAGTTGTATAGCATGGTTATGGACTATTTACCCGTCCCACGCTTGAGTAGAGTTTGAAGTGTTTAGATGTGCTAGGTTCATCACGCATCATGCCCCATACTCTGCGGAGTCAGTGAGTGAGGGATGCATATACCAGAAAGGAGTTTGGATGTATCCCATAATCTTCCATCAGGGCATCGAACGTGGATAATGTTGAGTCAATGAACATGTCCCCCATGTAGTAATCCCCGCATCAGTCCATTCTGCCGCCACCGGACGAGGGGCCAACAGTGAGCTGCCAGGTAATACCCTTAATGGCATTTCAGGAGCATAAGGTGATAGAGGCTGCGCCTTGCGTAGGTACCGGTACCAACAAGCATGAGCTGTGGTCATTAAGACATTGCCTACTGTCTTCGGAAACACAATCTGTGCACCCAGCAGCCACTCCAACACCGAGTGTTGGCGTAGGGTCGTTATCCATCTGCCAAACTCAGTGGTGTTGTGACCAGCCAGCCATCGCATAGGCCATTATAGCTGCACTGCTGTGTAGTTTTATTCATAGTTAGGGGCTCCCAGTCCACCTTCAGAGAGTGGAGCGTAGAGTTTGGAGAGAGAGACCCGTATTTGATGTTTGCCTCAAATATGGGATGTTAATAGTGATCTAAGTTTGCAGAGCAGTTTTTGGGGCAGCAGGAAGGGGAGGGCGGCAAAGAAGTAAAGTAATCTGGGCGGCAACAACATTTTAGAGATTGCGATGTGCCCCATTGGAGAAAGCGGCAGTGCTGTCCAGAAAGGTAACGAGGAGCAAGCTGTAGATATCACCCTACCTAGATGGCCATTTATTTTGTCAGTTTCCGAATGATATACTTGGACCCCCAAATATTTGAAGGTGTTACAGGACCAGGGGAGCGGCGACTGTGGGAGCACAGCCCGCTGCTCTGGCAACAAACATTGCATGGGGAATAAAAGGGATTTATCCCAGTTCACCCTGAGCCCAGAGAAGCATCCAAAGTGATCCAGCAAGTCTATTAGTTCGGACAAAACAGTCATGTTACCACGCAAATAAATCAGTGCGTCGTCCTGTAGAGTGAGACCACATGCCGTCGATTATGTACCTGAATACCCCAATTCACCGCACACTGGTGCATTGCACAGGCCAGGGGTTCCATTGCCAAAGCGTAGATAATCAGTGACAGTGGACAGCCCTGTCTGGTGCCCCGCTCGATGGCAAACGCATCCGATATCATACGACCTGTCTTGACACGCGCCGTAGGTGAGTTGTACAGTAGTGTTATCCACTGGAAAAACCAGGGGCCTATTCCGTACCTTTCGAGTACTGCGCACAGGTATCCCCAGCCCAGGGTGTTGAATGCCTTCTCAAGGTCTAGAGAGGCGATCCAAGCAGAGTAATCAGAGGAGCGTGCCCAGTCCAGCAAAAGAAAAAGTCTGCACAAATTGATGCAGGTATTTCTGGCAGGTATGAATCCGTTCTGGTCCGGGTGAACCAGAAGTTGAGTTACCTCTATTAGTCTGTTGGGCAATACCCTACCGAGTATTTTGTAGCCAGAGTTTAAAAGTGACAGCGGATGGTATGACCCGAGTTGCAACGAGTCCCTACCTGGTTTGGGAAGCACCACGAGAACAGTCTCACAGAGCGATGAGGGTAGTATGCCACACTCATATGCTTCCGTATACACTCAGAGAAGGCGTGGTGCTAGTTGCGCGTGGAATGCTGTGGGAAATTCTAAGGGTCAGCCATCTGCCCCTGGGGTCTTAACTCTTGCCATTTGTTGGATGGCATCCGCTATCTAAATTTCTGTGATGGGATATTCTAGTGCAGTAAAATATGATTGTATAATGCGAGGAAGTTGTATGTGTTCCAGAAAAAGGCGCAACGTAGCGGTCTCCTGGGTCAGGGAGGCTTTGTATAGGGTGGTGTAGTATGACCAAAAGGCTGAGTTGATTTTGTCCTGTGTGTTTACCAGGCGTCCCTCTGCATTATAAATAACTGTAATAGGTACTTGAGGTAGCTCAGATTTGAGAAGCCATGCCAGTAGGCTGCTGGCCTTGTCTCCTTCTGTGTGTCATTTAGCCAGATATTCTTTGTGATCAAGGGCACTTAAACGGTCCAATATTGTTTTGTGCTGTAACCTAACTTGAGCTAGAGTGGGTGCCAGTCGCGGCGTGGAGCAACCGTTCGAGACTTCGGATTTCAATTTCCAGGTCGCTCCGTTCCCTGCAGAGGGTCATGCGCGCGCCATACACTTCTTTTGTCATGTGTTCGTGGAGCACTACCTCGAACACATCCCATTCTATGTCATTAACAGATGCGGAGCCCTTGTTTTCCTAAAAGTATGAGGAGATAGAGTTTGCGAGGGTAGAATGTAGCAGGACGTCTTGTAATGCTTCTAGGGGCAGGCACCATGTAGGGGTTCTAGGCCTAGTTATCCCCCACGTCAGTTGTAACTGCAGGGGGCAATGTTTGGACAGTGTACGTCCAAGATACTCCACACGAGACACCCTGGCAACACCGCCTCGAGAGCAATAGAACAGATCTATCCTAGTGTGGAGATCGTGTAAACTCGAGTAGTACGAGTATTCCTTTAAGTGGGGTGCATACAGCGCCAAGCCTCTTGTAGATGAAGGTTAGTAGTCCACTCTGTAAGTGCTCTTCGAGTAAACTTGTATGGGCCCCTGATAGCGGGGGCAGGAACGATCCATGTTCAGATCAGGGGTGCAATTAAAGTCCCCTCCCCAATAAGTTGGAGCCAGTGGGTTGTGAAGCAGGGCCGGTGACAGTGAATGAAGGAAAGTGGCTTGGCTGGAGTTGGGCACGTACAGTGAGACCAATGAGATTGGGAGTCCGTCCAGTAGTCCCAGGGCTTTAAGTGGGCCGGGTATGTCCGGGTCTGAGCACCGGCAGTTTTTTTGGGGCCCTCGAAACGGGTCTCTATCGGGCTCTATTTTCGCGGCTGGCAAAGGTAGTCCTTTCTTTTTTTTTTTTTTTTCTGGACTGCATTGAGAGCTCAGTTTCCTCACTGAGTAGTGGAGGTCACGGCATGACGTCCACGGCACGACGTCATGCCAGGTGAGCGTTGTTGGAGGAAGGGAACCCCTTTAAGAGAGCCATTTTCTCTCAGGATTTCCCTTCTCTTTTTCCAGCGCAGGAGCAACGTCGTCGTGGTGCCAGCGTGGGATGGTGAAAATCGAGACTTTTAGAAACAGGTATCACTTTCTCTTTCCTGCTTTCGTTTATTTGCTCCCCTGTGAAATGGATCCAAAAAAGAAAAACACTTTTGCTGGAAACGTCCTCTTTTTCTGACTTTTTTCAATTTCTAAGTGCAGCCTCGGGGTGGAGAGAACTAAAACATTCAAAATATGAAAAGTAACTAGCTAAAGCAAGACAGAGTGGTTGCAAGGTGGCCAGGTTGATTTATTCACACCTAAACACATTTGCGCCACTTTACAGTGTTTGCCAGTGAAGCACTACTTTTGTTTTCTCGTCTCTCTTTGAACAACATTGTTTTCCCTTGGTGGGAAAGTGCACTATTCCTGGAGGTACTGAAATACCTACTTGATGGGTGAATTGGAAAACAAAATGTGTACAGCGGCTGTGTGTTCACGAATGTGGTCTTTTTAAACCATACTGCTTACGTTTTGTAAGGATATAAGCAATGGGCATTGAAACGGGTCCCTTCTGGGCCCTGTAGTCATGGCCTTACCTTTTTGGGCAAAAGCACTCACTAATTTCTGAATAATGAGTGTAAAAAGAAAAAGGTAACCATGTTGTTCCTGCTTACATTTCATGTGCTTTACTTAATCTTGCATTCTCTATGAGTGTTTGCTTTTTCTAGGATGTTGTTCATTTTTTTGTAGGCAGCATATTGCTCTTGTCTAGTGCGTAATTTGAATTGAGTCACATCCAGGTGTTTATAGCGGGTCAGTGCAGTGCAAGTTTCTCTCAGTGGGGCAGTATGGTGTTCAGTGGGGGAGAGGATGTGGCACTATGGTCAGAGCTGCGGAATTCGGAACTGGGGAACCAGGTTCAGCCTTCATGACCAGTCCACCAGACCACTCCCGCTGAGGGAGCACATTCCCATGCTAGACCTTAGAAGGCCCCGCAAGATCTTAAAAGCCCTGGTGTCTTAGCACCAGCAGGTGGACCCTAGCAGTGGCATGTGTGGGTTAACCTTGAAGGACTGTCCGCCACAATTTATTCTGAAGTTCACCTCCAGTCTTGCAGGCAGGCCTATGAAGCAGCACACCATAGAGTGACAGTGACTCTGTCACTGAGGTCAAAGGACCCTTGAGCAGGGTAGCTCTAGGGCAGTGCGACCGCACCAGGCGCTGACCACCCGCGATCCGTGCAGCTAACAGCAGTGGGGCAGAGGGGCCTGGTAAGGGGGATTTCAAGGGACGATGCAGAGGGAAAATTAAATAATTAATTTTCCTTCACTATCATCCTCGAAACCCCCTTACCCGGCCCCACCGCTGTTACCTGCACGGACCGCGGGTGGCACTGACTTCAGGTGGGGGCGTCCTGTTTGCAAGTATAATATGGTTTTAAAAGCACTTGCTGTCTCCTTCCTGGCCTCCAACAGTTGTTGGCAACAATAAAAATGTCATGATAACTCCAGGGATTAATGTTCTTAGTAGAGAGAGATGGTGTTTTGTCTAGTGGACGTTTTGACTCATGGAAAGGAAGCGCAGAGGATTAATGTGCCCACTGCTAAGAACATGTACCATGCAGATCACAAAGTGCACATAATGTAAATAGGTCAGTGGGTTACTGCTTTTGTCAGAGAGACCCTATTGTTACTTGCAGTTAATAAGTTAAAATCCTAACATAGAACAGTGAGCTATTAACTGTCATGTAAGAGCTGCATGCAAACTGCAAGGTATAAATTAGAGCATTATGTTTTTTCCACAGTCTTTGATTATCCTAATGTTGCAAAAAGAGTTCATTTGGGTAGAAATCAATTCTCATTATTAAAGAGAACCCCCAACCATGGTATTACGTTTTAAATTCCGAGTTTGTGTTTCTCCAGACCAATCACTATTAAACTATGCTGCCTACTAGTATGGTTGTCATGTGACTCCTACACCTTATAGTCCTTTGTCTTATGTAACATTTCCTATACAGTGATTTACACACATATACTACACTGAGATAAGCAATCATACGTGATGTAAAGTGCTCTGACACCCTATACTGCTATTAGTGGTGCTGTAAATTTTCTGATACTTTATTATTTTGACATTTTTACACATGCTAACAGTATCCGCAAAGATTTTTCCTTATTAGTACCAGTGGAACATACAAGTGCAGCAGTGAGAAAGTTGACCAGTCAACCTTTGCAATGGGCCATCTACTTTGCAGCAACACAAGTCACATTTTTTTGTAACTTTTGATCCGTTTGAGCTATAAACAATTTATTAGTTAAAATCGTCAGATTATACACCAGTATTATGTGGCAAATATGGCAGAGCCATAATTATGTGGAAAACATTTGCAAACTAGGATATTTTGCCATTCATGTTTGAACTGCTCTTGTGGAAAAAGGGTGGGGAAGTGCTGATGACAGAAACTCCATGGCTGGGAGACGAATGGCTTGCGATTCCACTTTTAAGGATATTTGGGACATTCTGTGATTGGAAACGTATCCCACTTTGTGAATGTATTTTAATGTCAATAACTCATATTAAACCTTAAATAAACATGTGTATCCATTGGTTAAATTAAATAATGTAATAAGCTGTAACCGGTTAGTGAAATGGGAAACAAATACTAAATATTGGGATATTTTGCTCTTTCTGCCACACCTCTGACTCCGCCGAGAAACCCCAGCAAAATAGACACAGTGAATATCTTCAAGGGTTTGGGGGAACCCTGCAATAGATTACTAAGTAATGTAAATAATTTTTACATGTTTTTTAAAGTGTTTGATATTTTTATGGCTTATACTTAATAAATATACCTTTTTGCCTATTTTATTATCCTTTGCTGATGCGACTTCATGATTTTCTTAAGCACACAATGCTAGTTATCTTGATTTAGACCACGCCCCTACTCGGATAGGCCACACCCTTGAAGAGATTTGCCACGCCCCTTTTAGAGCACCCCCAGTTTTTTTTTCCCACTTAAAGCCCCGAGTAGTCCCTCTAATGCCACGTAGCGGCCTTCAGTGTCGATATGAGTGTGCTGCACTTCCAATGGAGTCCTAGGTGCCACCCAGATCAAAGCTCCTCTGGCATACCCCGAGTATGTAGTCCCTACTAACGTGCCCCTCCTGCTCCTATGCATTTATTGGAGCATCTGGGTAGTCAGGTGTGTTTCCTGAAGTAGTGCAATTGTAACCTTTTGCCCCCGCAGGTATTGGTGGACTTTATAGCGCTTGGTTTATCCTGCAAGACCGCGGACATTCCACGTCATAAGCAATACGGTGTACCCTGCAAACTAGCTATCAATAACTTATCAGAGTAAAGAATTCCAACCCCAAATATAGCATTGTCCCACCCTCACTCCGCAATCCGGACCGTTCCTCCCACCAAATGTGTAATAATTCCAACCCTGCATGCCCGGGTACACTACATTGTGATGTAGACATAAAACTCTGAACTGTAACATATCCCAACTCCCAATCCCTGGCCGGCGCACCAACAGGTGGCTAGCCATTAGCACTTATTTGCGGGTCAAGCTAACGAACTATAAACAGTGTCTATAAATGTCCATCAATCTTTATTCTCACATGGGCCTGTCTACACCCTCCCTAACTTAAACTCCAGGCAATCAGCAACAAATAAGGTGAACAAAACAAACATGAAAGGAGCAAAAATAGTGATTCCTATCAACACAAACATTTTGCAAAGAACTGCACTGAACTTACTTGATTTTCCAAATAAGTACAGATTCCGACTTCCAAGGTAGGAAGTGATTTTTTTCCTCCAAAATACAAATCTCAAATCACCAAGGGATGGACAAAGCACAGGGAGGAGTCTTCAGGATCGCAAGAGGAAGTTAATACAGTATGTAATACATAACAATAGTCTCTCTCTCTATGGTACTTTTTATGCGTAAGCCAACAAAAAGATGCATTTTGCGCTCACAATTTACCCAAATGGTCCACTTGGGTGAAAAAGGTAATACAAAATGACTTTTTGAGTTATTTCATTTTTACGTCAACTTTGTTGTTGCCACTCGTCAATCACATTGTTCTAGTGCTCCCGCCAAGGATTATTTTCCCAGGACATCTTGCTTATACCAGACGGCATATTCTCGGGCATTACACGTGATTTTCGCTAAGTGAAATTCCAGAGATTATGCCAGCGTGATTACACCCAGGACTAGTCATCATGTCTGGATGAGGACCACAAGGTTCTCCACCAAAATACAGGCAGGTTATGCTTTGGAATGCTTTTATGGCAGCAGAACTACAGCATGAAATTTAGGGGCTACCCCAGAAGGTTGGCATATAGATATAGACAGCCTTCACAGCTAGTGAGGCAATACACAGCCCAGTACTTTTGGGGCCATGGATCTGGCAGGTAACATGCAGGCCAACAGGGGCATCAGTTTTCCAACTCCTCCCCCAATGCTACAGTGGCCAACAAACGGATTTATTTGACCTGGCATGTCCTTCCATGTTGGCCATTCATCATATCAGACAGATGGGTCTTTCAAATTATTCAAAAAGCTTTTTCTCTATGTTTTTTCCTCCCCACCCAATATTCCTCCATACCAGAATGTATTTCATCTGTCTTCCTGCTGCAGGAGGTACTCTCATTGTTCCCAAAAGGTGCTAGGAAGAAGGTATTGAACTCGGAGAAAGGTGGGGTTATTACTCACTATTTCCTCATCCCACAAAAGGATGGGGACCTCAGGCTTATATTCGACTTCTGGCCCCTTGATGCCTTTCTACAGAAGAAAAAGGAATAAAAGATGGGCGGAATGCTGAACAATGCAAACATTCACCCCCAGTCACAAGGATCTGGGTTTAATCCATCGTTCTTTTGCTCACCACGCCACCCCAGTTTGGACCCAGCCATATACAAATCAGTCTTGACCCTGTTCCTCATTGGAACAGTCAAGCCGGAACTGCCAAACCTGGCCCTCCCTGGACCGGAAAGAAGCGTCCTGGGACCATTTTCGGGGTATCACCCCTCATCCGCCAGGCTAGCTTGAACCCAGTGGCACAGTGAGCACGGGACCCACGTCTGGGCCTACCCTTCCCACTTAGGGCAACAAGAGCAAAAGGAACAAAAGATGGACATAATGCTGAACAATGTAAACATTCACCCCAAGTCACAAGGACCAAGGTTTAATCCAGCGTTCTTTTGCTCACCACGCCACCCCAGTTTGGACCCAGCCATAAGCAAATCAGTCTTGACCCTGTTCCTCATGTGTACAGTCCAGCCCGAGCTGCCAAACCAGGTCCTCCCTGGACCGGAAATAAGCATCCTGGGACCGGTTTCAGAGCATCACCTCTCATCAGCCAGGCTAGCCTAAACCCAGTGGCGCAGTGAGCACGGGACTCACGTCTGGGCATACCCTTACCACTTAGGGCGACAAAAGCAAAAGGAACAAAAGATGGACTGAATGCTAAACAATGCAAATATTCACCAACAGACACAAGGATCTGGGTTTAGTCCATTGTTCTTTTTCTCCGCACGCCACCCCAGTTTGGACCCAGACATATGCAAATCAGTCTTGACCCTGTTCCTCATGAGAACAGTCCAGCCTGAACTGCCAAGCCAGGTCCTCCTTGACCAAAACAAGCATCCTGGGACGGGTTTCGGGGCATCACCCCTTATCAGCCAGGCTAGCTTGAACCCAGTGGCGCTGTGAGCACAGGACCCATATCTGGGCATACCCTTCCTACTTAGGGCGACAAAAGCAAAAGGAACAAAAGATGGACAGAATGCTGAACAATGCAAACATTAACCCCCAGTCACAAGGATCTGTGTTTAATCCATCGTTCTTTTGCTCACCACGCCACCCCAGTTTAGCCCCAGCTATATGCAAACCAGTCTTAACCGTGTTCCTCTTGGGAACAGTCCAGCTCGAACTGCACAGCTAGGTCCTCCCTGGTCCGGAAACAAGCATCCTGGGACTTGTTACGGTGCATCACCCCTCATCAGCCAGGTGAGCTTGAACCCAGTGGCGCAGTGAGCATGGGGCCCACTTATGGCAGCAAAATCAACAAAAGATGGACGGAATGCTGAACAATGCAAACATTCACCCCCAGTCACAAGGATCTGGGTTTAATCCATCGTTCTTTTTCTCACCACGCCACCCCAGTTTGGACCCAGCCATATGCAAATCAGTCTTGACCCTGTTCCTCATGGGAACAGTCCAGCCCAAGCTGCTAAGTCAGGTCCTCCCTGGACCAGAAACAAGCATCCTGGGACAGGTTTCGGTGTATCACCCCTCATCAGCAAGGCTAGCTTGAACTGAGTGGAGCCGTGTGCATGGGACCCACGTCTGGCACTTCCCACTTAAGGTGACAAAAGTAAAAGGAACAAAAGATGGACGGAATGATGGACAATGCAAACATTCACCCCCAGACACAAGGATCCAGGTTTAATCCATCGTTCTTTTGCTCCCCACGGCACCCCAGTTTGGACAAAGCCGTATGCAAATCAGTCTTGACCCTTTTCCTCCAGGGAACAGTCCAGCCTGAACTGCTAAGCCTGGTCCTCCCTGGCCCGGAAAAAAGCATCCTGGGACCAGTTCGGGGGCATCACCCCTCATCAGCCAGGCTAGCTTGAACCCAGTGGCACAGTGAGCACAGGACCCACATCTGGGCATACCCTTCCCACTTGGAGCGAAAATGGCAAAAGGAACAAAAGATGGACGGAATGCTGAACAATGCAAACATTCACCCCCAGTCGCAAGGATCTGGGTTTAATCCATTGTTTCTTCGCTCACCACGCCACCCCAGTTTGGACCCAGCCATATGCAAATCAGTCTTGAACCTGTTCCTCTTGGGAACAGGCCAGCCTGAAGTGCCAAGCCAGGTCCTCCCTGAACCGGAAACAAGCATCCTGGGACCAGTTCCGGGGCATCACCCCCCATCAGCCAGGCTAGCTTGAACTCAGTGGCGCATTGAGCACAGGACCCACGTCTGGGCATACCCTTCCCACTTGCGGCGAAAAAATGAAAAGGAACAAAAGATGGACGGAATGCCGAACAATGCAAGCATTCACCCCCAGTCACAAGGATCTGGGTTTAATCCATCGTTCTTTTGCTCACCACGTCACCCCAGTTTGCACCCAGCTATGTCCAAATCAGTCTTGACCCAGTTCCTCATGGGAACAGTCCAGCCCAAACTGCCAAGCTAGGTCCTCCCTGGACCGGAAACAAACAAGGATCTTGGGACCTGTTTCGGTGCATCAACCCTCATCAGCCAAGCTAGCTTGAACACAGTTGCGCAGTGAGCACAGGACCTACGTCTGGGCATACTGTGAGAAGTTGGCCTGGTATATGATGTCCACTAGTTAAAGTGGGCACCTTGCACCAGTCCAAACAACCCTTATGGTGATTTAAGAGGTCAAAGATAACCTTAGAAAGCTATCCAAGTGGTAGCTGTGGAGAGCAGACTTCAGGCTTAGTCTTGAAGGAATGTTAAGCAGCTTATTTTACCAGAATGCAACCTTATTGTATTGGTTAAATGAAAGGAGAACCACACAGTAGTTATAAAAATATGTATTTATTATTATAACACGCCTTAAATACCTCACAGTATCTGCTACACGCAGATAAACACAAAGCACACAATACTGTAGCACAGAAACAATCGTAAGTAGCACTAATATACAGTGGGCTCCAGGGGGAGAACAAACCATATACTAAAATAGTGGTATACAAACCACGACTCGAGCCAAGACAGTGTCTAGAGGATGTAGAATCGCTGGGACCCCAAGGAACCACCCAAGGTGAGTAAGTAGGGACCCCACAGAGGACGGGTGCAGTGTGAGAACACGACCGCGTGCTACATACAATTCAATGGGAGAGTCGCAGTTGCAGTTTTACAGTTTAAGGACCCTTCCCAGTGGATTACGAAGAAACCCTTTGGGACCTAGAAGGTTGGAGAGCCACCCCACCCTTGGATACCAAAGTACCAGAGTTACCTATCCCAGGGAAGCCGGGTGCATAGGGTTGAGTGGCATCGGAAACCGCAGTCGATCTCAATGGGAGTCTTCAAAGAAATGTCACTGCTGGAAAGAAGAAAAGTGTCCGGTGGAACCCATAGGTGGATTCTTGATGGAAGGAACCTGAAAGCAGAGAGGACAGAATGTGGGTCACCCAGGAGTGACCAGGGGCTTGGTAGACGAATGCCCACCGATGTCGGGTGCTTCAGGTGTGATGATGGAGACCTTGACTCTGCATCTGCAGGGACCAGGAGACATCGAGGATGACCAGGAGCTGGGTACAAGCTGTCCCATGAAGGATTTTCAATGCTGAGGGGTCGGTGTCCGGCGGGAGCACCAACAAACCTTGGCAGCAGCAACCCACAAAGAAGGTTAAGGAAGGTTACGGTCTGGCCCAGCAAGGACCAGGGGACTCACCACAGCAAGGGGAGTCAGGGCAGGCCTGGATCAACCAGGGGAGCCCAAGAAAAGCAGTTTTGTCCCTCAAATGGACCCACAGGCCGAAGGTACAGGAGTCACAAGGGGACCTCTAGCAGTTTCTTAAAGTAAAAGCTTGCAGGGCACAGAGGCCGAAGTCCTTTGTACGAAATGTGTGCAGAAGTTGGGGCTATCGATAGCCCAATGCACTTAGTTGGGGAACGCCAACAAGCATATGCACTTGCAAAAGTACGCAGTGCACAGGGGTTCGGGTTATGCGATCCCCACAAGGGATGCTGGCCTCAGACTTGGTGAGAGGGCAGCTCAACCTCAAGGAACGTAGGAACCCACCTCCTGTGTTGCTGGATCCTTCAGAGTCTTCAGGAGCTCAGGATCAGCAGACCGGTCAGTTGCGTTTTGGTGCCTGCAAATACAGGGGAGTGACTCCTTCACCCCAAGGGAGATAACGTCAGTTGTCCTTGATACTCCACAGGTCCTGCACGGAACCTGTATGGTGCACGGGCACAGACAATGCTTTGGAGGGAGAGGGAGACGAAGTCGGGCCCAGTCGAAGTCCAGAGTGTCCAGTCGGTCGAAGGTCAGTGGTTTCTTGATCAAAATCTTGTCCACTTCGAATCTAGGGTCCTACAGCCAGGTAAGCCCTTATGTACCCACGGGAGAGGGTTGGACAGATTCAGGGGACCCTCCCAGGGGAGGGTCAGGACAGTGGGGAGGTTACTCCCATGTCCTTTGTCCAGTTTAGCGCCAGAGCGGGAGCCAACGGCTCCCAGGACTGGTTTGAACTGGACTATGCAAAGGGACACCAAGTGTGCCCCAGATGCAGACTTTCAGGCACTTTGGAAGTGCACCCACCCAGCCCCAATACACTAAATTCTTTCTGGGAGGTGGTCACACCTCCCTGTGACAGGATGCCTATTGTGCTGCCTTCCCCTGCTCGAGCTTGGCTCAGCAGCAGGAGGGCAGAAATGTGTCTCTGGTTGGCAGCAACCATTTTGTGCTGCCCGGGTCGAGAAGGCTGTTACCGGGAAGACCAGGGACCCCACGAAACTCACTTCAGAAGGGTGGAATCATACCTCCCACACCGGTTACCAGTGTGGAGGTATGATTCCAAGGTGTTTGATACCAAACACAACATGTTTTGTTGCAGCCGTTTTCAAGATAGCATTTTACGCGAGCGTATAATGCACCTCTACCTATATGTCTGGCTGCGTCACCGACAACCTGGGAGAATGGTCTCCGAAGGCTGCAGTGGTGCTCTGCTCATGCAGGGGCACCCTCTCCTGTAAAACCCAGCACCCTGTCTTCAGGATTGTCAAGGCCTGCTAGAGGGGTGACTTATAGGTTTTAAGTGTAGTGACCTATAGATATAGTAAACCTATATCTAAAGTAAGTGGTGCATGCACCATCTTACACAGGCTGCAATGGCAGGCCTGTAGTTCCATTTTGCATGGCCTCTCATGGGTGGCATAATGCATGATTCAGCCCATGGGAGGCCTCTGGGGTACCTATGCCCTGGGTACATGTGTACCATATACCAGGGACTGACAAGAGTACCCCAGCATCCAATCTGGAGTGTACCTAAGTACATGTCAATACATTTTAGGGAGAAAGCAGATAGACTGGGGTCCTGATTAGCAGGATCCCAGTCAGACTAGTCAAAAACAGTGTAACATCAAGCAAAAAGTGGGGGTAACCATAAGAAGCAGATCCTACTTTCCTACACATACCCTTCCTACTTACGGCGACAAAAACAAAACGAACAAAAGATGGGCGGAATGCTGAACAATGCAAACATTTACCCCCAGTCACAAGGATCTGGGTTTAATCCATCATTCTTTTCCTCACCACGCTACCCCAGTTTGGACCCAGACATATGCAAATCAGACTTGACCCTGTTTCTCATGGAATCATACCGGAGCCGCCGGCGGTTACTTATCAACCGTTTCCGGACACCAAGGTGTACTTTTGGCACCCATCTTTCAATGATACTGGAATTGCTTTCCATTTACAAGAGCAAATCAGGCCCGCATTTTGAAAATACAGCCGGATTGTTCGTGCTGTTCTTAATGGTGCCTCTTCCCCTCCCACACTGTTTCTTTGAGTCCTGATGAAGACCCCAAAATAAGGATGAAGCAAACTTTATGATAACAGGGGTCGAAACGTTGACATATCTGTATTTATATCAAACGTAGGCAACAGAGACATGTCTATCTGTGCCTAGATTGTTATGTTTATTTTGTACATTGTTTTGTCAATTTGAAGACCGGATTGGTTCTAAATTATTTGGATGTACTTGAACCACATTACCTTTCCGTTCCTTCGCACAATCACTCAACTCTCCCTGAGCACTCACACCCTCCCTCTCTGTCTGAGCACCGATGTGTACCAATGTTGATTAATTTCATATTCATATGTTTTGATTGACTCTTTTTCTGTGATGCAATATTAAATCACAGTAAATCATCATTCTGTGCTGTGACGTTTTGAATTATTTAATGCATTTGAATTTAGTTCCATGTGCATAAATCTTTAAGCAGTTAACCACTGTGACCATTTTTCTTGTACTCCTGTTTCTCATGGGAACAGTCCAGCCCGAACTGCCAAGCCAGGTCCTCCCTTGACGGGAAACAAGGATCTTGGGACCTGTTTCGGGGCATCACCCCTAATTAGCCAGGCTACCTTGAACCCTGTGGCGCAGTGAGCATGGGACCCATGTCTGGGCATACCCTTCCCACTTAGGGCGACAAAAGCAAAAGGAACAAAAGATGGACGGAATGCTGAACAATGCAAACATTCAACCCCAGTCACAAGGATCCGGGTTTAATCCATCGTTCTTTTGCTCTCCACGCCACCCCAGTTTGGACCCAGCCATATGCAAATCAGTCTTGACACTGCTCCTCATGGGAACAGTCCAGCCCGAACTGCCAAGCCAGGTCCTCCCTGGACCGGAAACAAGCATCCTGGGACCGGATTCGGGGCATCACCCCTCATCAGCCAGTACAGCTTGAACCCAGTGGAGCAGTGAGTACGGGACCCATGTCTGGGCATACCCTTCCCACTTAGGGCGACAAAACCAAAATGAACAAAAGATGGACAGAATGCTGACCAATGCAAACATTCACTCCCAGTCACAAGGATCTGGGTTTAATCCATCGTTCTTTTGCTCACCACGCCACCCTAGTTTAGTCCCAGCCATATGCAAATCAGTCTTGACCCTGTTCCTCATGGGAACAGTCCAGCCTGTGCTGCCAAGCCAGGTCCTTCCTGGACCGGAAGGATACATTCAAAATGCTCACATTTTCCCTGATCCTATCTGCGCTTGACATGGGTGACTGGATGGTGTCCTTGGACTTACAAGATACGCATTTTCATATACTTGCCCTGCAGTCCCATAGGCTGATCAATGTTGATGAGGAGATTTTTTAGTTTTTTGTGTTCCCATTTAACCTCAGCAGTGTCCCTCAGGTGTTCACCAAAGGGCATGGCAGTGGTCTCTGCCCTTCTTTGGAGGTTGGAAGTTGCTGTATTTCCATACATCGACTGGCTGCTGAAGGTAGGCTTGCTGCAGTCAGTCGTGGACCAAGTCTGTGCGAGACAGACCTTTTGATATCACAGGGTTTTACCATGAACGAGCCCACCTCCCACCCGATTCCCTCTGAGTCATCTATTCATTGGTTTATTCCCATATACGGTGGAGTTTAGGTTTTCCCCTTGCAGCAACGAGTCCAGGAAATTCTGGCTATGATCCAATGTTTCAGGCTTGCTCCTGGATCCAAGTGAGATTGGTCTGCGGCTTCTTGGCCTCTTAGACTAGTACATCTTTCTTTCCCACCTCACCAGGTGTCATATGTGAGCCCTATAGTGGAACTTGAAGTCACATTGGGCTCAGAATCAAGGCCACATTTCTGACCCCATCCAGATATATGAGGATGCAGCTCAAGATCTATAGTGGTGGAGAAGCAACTGCAGTTTGTCCACAGTAGGCCTCTCTCTCTTCCCCACCTGGAGCTAACAGTGGTGATGGACACATCACTGTTGGGTTGGGGCAGTCACCTGAGGGAGGTAGAGATCAGTGGACTCAGGTCTCAAGTGGAGGGCCTACTCTACATCAATCTGCTTGAAGTGCAGGCTGTTCGTTTGGCCCTTAAACTCTTCCTTTCATCTATCAAGGGGAGTCTGCTGCAGGTTCTCACAGAAAACCCTACATCCATTTGCTATTGTAACAAGCAGGGTAGAGTGGGCTTTTAGATCCTGTTCAGGAAGCTTTGCACTTCTGCAGGTGGCTGAAAATCTAGGGCATCTTTCTGGTTGCCAACCACATGCTGGGGACCCTGTACGCCAGAGTGGTTGAATTGAGCACATCTCATCTGGAGGTTCACACATGGAGCTTACATACTGAGGTGGCACAGGGCATCTTGTACAAGTAGGGTGATCCCTGGCTACACCTTTATCCCACGGTCAATGGTGCAGTGTCAACAATTTTATGCTTTGTAGTTTCCAATAGAATATTTGTTAAGAAATGGGCAATAGTGCAAAAATCTTTCGAAATTGGGGATCCCTGTTTTGTAGATTTTCGTGCTGCATTTGACCTGGTCAACTGAGAGATATTTTGGTCAAAACTAGAACTTATGAAAATACCTAGAGGACTTTTGGCTGTACTGAAAGAGCCACATGGAAATAATTGTGCAAGGGTCAAATTAGATACATCAGGCACTTTATCTGGGAACATTAGTATAGAGAATGGATTGCGCCGAGGCTGTGTTCTGTCCCTTACACTATTTGCATTTTATTTAGCCAGCCTTCCCAATCAAATTCTATGCTTTCTCCCCAAAAATGGGGAAAGGGTAAACATTTCTCTTGTTTACTCGTAGGCAGATGACTTAATGTATGCAGATGAATTGGGTTCGAGAGGAAACTAGCAAATTTGAATAATTACTGCCAAATATAAAAATTAATAATTGGATAAAACCAAAACTGTGGCATTTGGAAGAAAGCAGCAAGAATATGTCTGGTTTTGACAAACAAGGGTAGACAAAGTTTCAAATTATAAGTGTTTGGGCATGGTTTTTAGTAAGATGCTAATGTGGACACTGCATATAGCCAATTTAAAAATAAGGGAATGTTCATCTGTAGGAGGTTTAAAGATGTTTAAAAGAGTTTATGAAGGACCAATACTTTGACCGCTTCTTGTAGCCTATAAAGCAATTATAACTCCACAGCTTTCACATGGGGCAGAGACATTAGGCATAAGTGGACACTTAGACTGGGTAAAGGTAGAAGGACAATGTTTGAAAAATATGTTATTTATGCCAAAATGCTCTATGACACGCACAGTCAGAGTGGAAACTGACATGCAGTCATGGTCTTGCATCGCTTGCTTCCAAACCTTGTGGTTTTGGAATAAATTGAAAACTTCTGACCAGACCAAAGTGGCCTGCTTTTGTAAAGATGAAATAATCACCAGCAAATTAGGTAGGGCTAAGAAAATATCTGAAATCAATCACTAACTATTCTAAGGTCATGAGCTTTAAAATAGATTCTCCAGTAGAATTATCAAAAAGTGAACTGACTGCACTAGGGGTGGAGGATTCAGTAGAACACGATTTATGATATTGAACCTCAAAGATTTCAATGAAATACTTGAGAGTGTCATGGGAGAAGTATACAACGTTTCCATATTTATTCTCTTTACTGAATCAGTGTGTGCATAATTGTTAGAAATTTGGTTACTAATTGACTGGGGTGTGAGCCCTGGTCAAGCAGCAACCATAATACTAGTCAGTGTAAGGCGAAGCAAACCCCAAATTAACCTGTGCTCAACCCCCTGGTAGCTTGGTACAGAGCAGTCAGGTGTAACTTAGAGGCAATGTGTAAGTAAAGTATTTGTGCAACACTTCAAACAGTGAACCAGTAACAACATCACACAAGCATATCCCACACCAGGTTAGGAAAATAGAGCAAAATGTAATACATATAACAAGACCAAAACAACAAAAATCCAAACAGTAGAACCAGACTCATTTTTTAAAGGATAATCTGTAATATAGCGTCTAGAAACATAAAGCGCCAACAGCGTCAAGGTCAAAAGTTCAGGACGACCGCGATGGAACGCGGGTCGGATACAGTCCCCGATTAGTCATGCTGAATTTTTACCTTCTCAAGCTTTTGTGCCAAGAGTCCCATTTTTGTTGGAGAGGGTTGCAAGGAGTAAGGCGTGCGTTGCTGGCAGTAATCGGCATGGCACAAGGAGCAGGCCGGACATCGCATATGGGCGTGCTGGAGCCTCGCGTTGACGGGCCGTTCGCGGCGCAAGTTTGGCTTTACCTATGGTAATAAAACTTTACATTGAAAAACCCTAGAAATTCACTGAAAAAACAAACATTAAAGTAACATTATAGTTAGGTGAATATGTTAGTGACAACATTAGCAGAGCTAACTATAACTTGCACCCCCACCAAGGATTGCTTATGACCTCACATATTACATCACTCATGACATGTTCTATGACATCATTTATGACATCACTGATGACATCTCAAATGACGTCATTGATGACATCACTGATGGCATAACTGATGACATAATCAAATGAGTGTGCTAGTTTGTTTTTTAGTTTACATAGTGGCGGGTAGCTACCATATGACTTTCGTACCTAATTTTGTACAGCATGTGTCCAGGTACTGGGTGTAAGTGTTTACAAAACAGATGTGCTTCTAATGCATCATAGATGTGTAGAGGCATAGAACATGTCATACATTTTTGTATTGAAGAGTAACTCTGTGTGCAGATGAAAGTTGACGAGTTCTGTCCAGTAAGTTCCCTACAAGTTTTTTGGCTCTGCAAAAAAAGTGTTCAACAGGACAGAGATTCTAGGTTGTAGATACTAAGTATTGTAAGGAGCTTGAGTTATTAGGCTGAATAATTTCAGCATGACAATTTCTACATAACATAGAGGACTGTGTGCACCAGGTACTATTCTATGTACCTGTGCTTGTTTAGCTTAGAAGCTGGTGTATCTGAGAAGAACACAAATGCCCTCCTAGGCATTAGATTTTTTTTTCCTCATACTTTTTCTTCCAGTTTACAATCCCTCCTTTTTCTGAAGTCTCCATACGTCTGAGTTCCAGTATAAAAACAAAACAAAATTGTTATAAAAAAACACCAAAATGATTACAAAAAACAAAGAAAGGCTCTTTTCAGAGCTTCCTATTCTGCTTAAAAGAAACACAAAAGTGTATGCTGTTTCTGTTTTGTGTTAGGTTGATTAGGTATTTGAGCTCCCGCAAGACTCTCGCAGGAGTTATTTTTCAGAAAAAAGAGAAGTTATAATACAAATACAGTAAATAATGACAGTATAGGGACAGTTTAGGATAGCTCCAAAATGAGCCTTTTTATTATTTTTAAAACATTTTTTACTTTTTTAAACATTTTAAAGCTTTTTTAAAAAAATCATTTTTTATTTTACAAGCAGGGAGAACCAAGATTTAATGCTTGTTAAAAAAATATAGAAATTGACCGACTTTTCCTTTAAAGAAAACTGGAAAAAATAATACCTAAAAAAAAACTATTGCCTAGAAAGGTGGGAAGCAAAAGACACAAATGATGGACAGAATGCAAAACAATTCAAACATTCACCCCCAGTCAAGAGAGCTGGGCTAAACCCATCCTTCTTTTGCTCACCATGCCACCCTAGTTTAGACCAAGCCTGAACGGCCAAGCCAGGTCCTCCCTGGACCAGAAACAAGTATACTGGGACTGGTTTTGGGGTATCACCCCTCATCAGTCAGTGGCACAGTGAGTCCGGGATGCACATCTGGGCAAAACCAGCACACTTAGGGCGAGAAAGCAAAAGACAAGCAAATGATGGACAGAATGCGGAACAAATTAAACATCAACCCCCAGTCAAGAGATCTGGGTTAAATCCATCCTTCGTTTGCTCACCATGCCATCCCAGTTTAGACTCAGCCATATGCAAATCAGTCTTGACCCTGCTCCTCACGGGAACAGGTCAGCCAGAACTGCCAAGCCAGGTCCTCCCCGGACCAGAAGCAAGCATACTGGGAGTGTCACCCCTCATCAGCCAGGCTAACTTGAATCTAGTGGCACAGAAAGCCCGGGACCCACGTCTGAGCATAACCGGCGCACTTAGAGGGCAAATTTATGCTCTTTTGCAAACTTATTCTGCGCATCTTTACTGGCCTCAGATGAAAAAATAGTCTGCTTACACAAGCAGCAAAAAAAGAGCCTTATTTAAATATTCAAGGTTATTATCCAATTGACTGGACAGTACCTGACCTGGTACTGTGTCCCCAGGTGCAAAAGATGTTGTAGCTCCTGAGGACCTGTCCATTTCTGTAGAATGAGACAACTCTGCACAAGCAAGCCTCAGTGGATGCATTGATCTTAAACTCCTCTACATACCAGTAGTGCCGATGCTGTACTAATTCTTTGTTCTGCTACTAAACTCCTTATTGCAAAGTTTGCAATTTACAAACTTAGCAGACACTTTTTTCCCTCCTGCTCTTATTTTTAAAAATTGCTAAACGAGAGATTCTTTGGCAGGTTGAGCGACTTGAGGTGGTGGAACTGCCCCTGCCTTCTCAGCCGAGTCTTAGGATAACACTGTAATTTCTCAAAAAACAGATTTCCAAAGTGGAAAGATAACAAATTTGAAACGCCTGCCCAAATCAACAGCCAAAATACAAATGAGGCAAAAGGGATGGATCCTTCCTTTTGCAAGTAATGACAATGATATTAATCAGTCATAATGTGTTTTATGGATGTGTCTTTGCTCTCACGGACCTCTCGCTCGTGGCTCACAAATGTCTTGCGGAAGGAAAAACATTATTGTATGTTTCCAATGGTGCTATACATAATTAATTTCTGTTAGTTTCACAAAATCTCTAGTGTCATACTTTGTTCAGAATTACAATAAAACACTGGGGCATATTAGCAAGAAGAGGCAATAATCATCGCTAACCCTGCTTAGCGTGATTTATTTTATCGCTGGCTATCGCTGGAATATATCGCCACGCTAACGCTGTATTAGCAACGATTAGCGCTATGGCGATGAATATTCCAGCGATAGCGGGGAAATGGGCCAACATCGCTGAAAAACCAGCGATGTTGAATGGAGAAGGGAGAACACCTTGCTGATACGACCCTGTGGTCGTATCAGCATAATCCACCCCCCCATGTTAGGTATGGCTAACACCTGCTAATTGCAGGTGTTAAATAAATGGCGATGACCTCGGTTAGCGCGACTTTTCACGTCGCTAACTGGGGCCATGGCCACCTTGCTAATAGGCGATAGGCCTGTTAGCGAGTGTTTCCCAGGTTTGTTCGTCGGGAACGCCCACTTTGCATGTCATTAGCGATAAATATCGCTGACATGCAAAGCGGTAAAAAAACGGGCGCTAATGCCCGCAAACTGTCGCTAACTGCTGTTAGAGACAGTTTGCTGATAGGGCGATATAAATATCGCCGCTTTAGCGGCAAAAAGTGCTGCTAAAGCGGCGATAGTGCCCTTGCTAATTTGCCCCACTATTTTTAACAAAATTTCAAATATACGATCTCGTGAGCCATCCAAGAGAGCCAAACAGGAAGTACAGGTCACTCGGACTGCACGCAGGGGATTTTGTGCTTGACTCTTGCGAGTCTCTCGTGGGAGTCACTCATTAATAAAAAAATAAAATAAATATAATATACATGTTGAAATGACAATTTTATTATACATTAACATTAAACAGTAAGTCAGCAAAAGAATGACAACTCTATACACTATAAAACAAAATTTATAACTGTATGATTTTGCGAGTGGTCCCGCGAGCCGCTTATGAGATTCTCGCGAGAGTAATGACAAAGCCATAAAAATAGGCTCAAATGTTTAATACTAATGGCATACGTTATTATAAGTGGTCACCCTATTTTTCTCATTTACAATCACCTCTTTGATGTAAAAACACCAAAACAGCAATTGAACAATTATCTGTTAAATTATTATTGAACTTGGTGAGAAGATGTCTTAATGTGACACTGACAAGGGCTGAGAACATGGACAACCTCAACTGAAATATTGCCTTATCACACCCTATTACACTCAGACATCATTTGTTACAGAGATTTCCCGAAACAGTGCACTCTGTTCCGTTATGGTACAATACAAAGCCATTCCCTATGTAAATGTTGTGTGCAGATACAATACATCCTGTTGTCATCCTACCATATATATATTGAAAATGAAAAATGTATTTACTTTAAAAAAAACTTAGAAATCCACCTAAACAACCAAAGGTTAAAGTAACGTTATATTAGACATGTGAACATGCCAGTGACAACATTCATGTTTTAGACTCAAAAAGCCACAGAAATTCAGAGCTAACTATAACTTCCACCCCAACCTCATGACATGTTCAATTACATAATTTACGACATCACTGATGACATCACCGGGGGGGATGGGGGTCCCCACGGCCTAATAAGGCTTGGGTAAGGGGGCTGCACGCCTCCCTCCACTTTTTATTATATTTGGCCTGGTGAATTGGGTCCCTGGGGCCTAATAAATTTCAGGGAGGGGGCCAAGCAGCCCCCTCCTATTTTTTATTTGGTTTAGCCCTGGGTATGAGGTTACTCCCAGGGGATGTGGTCCACAGGGCCTGAAATAGCTTGGGGAGGGGAAGCCATTGTGCCTCCCTCCTTTGTTTAATTGCATTTGGCCCCACGGCTGAGGTCCCTGGGTCCTTTTAAGGTTTGTGGAAGGATGCCATGTGGCCCCTCCCCTTTTTGTTGGAACTGCCCCCGAGCGATGCGGTCCCCGGGGGCAAATTAAGGGTCGAGGAGGAGGGCTGAACTCCCCACTCCCCTTAATATGTATATTGTGGCTCCAGGGGAAGGCCACTCCTATGCTGAGCACACCAAAGCGTGGTGTGGGGTTGGCAGCCTGCTGGGGGTTTAGCCATAGGGCCTAACAGCAGGCCAAGATGTGGCTAACCCCCCTGCTGCACATGCTAAAGGCTGTGTGCAGTGTGAGGTTGGTGGCCTGCGGGGAGTTGGACTCACACTCCATATAGGGGTCAGCCCTATTATTCCCACATCACTTGGGCTAAATACATGTAAATCAACAAAAAAATATAGTGATGAAGTAACAAATTTCTAAAACTATTATAATATATATTAGAACATTGGAATGTTGGGAGCTCCATTGAAGACAATGGAGTTGCTCTGGGCTTATAATGGCTGGTATAAGCCCAGCACTCCAACATTCCAATGTTTGTCTTTTTGTTTCTCCATTTTTAATTTAGAACATTCTACCCTTAGTGGGTGGAATGCTCTAATAGCCTTATAGCCCTTCTGCCTCAGGCTATACCGGTTGTTAAAGGCCCTCTCCCTCGTTATAGGTCCTCGCCTGCGGCTCGGGCCTATAACTCGGGATCAGGGCCTTTAACAGCCGGTATAGCCCTCAGCAGCGGGCTATAAGGCTATAGTATTTTACCTCCTGGATTACCTTAATTAATCATTGGTGCTTTCACATACTTCTAGCATATTTATTTAGAGTGTTTCATTCAGGGTTACACTTAACTCCTTCCACATGATTTATACATTTTGCTTAGTGTCGCACATAACATTTATATACATACAAAAAGACATCAAAATTACATATACTTTTACTTGACTATAAACAAACATAAAAAATATCTATCCCATACATATATTCTTTTCACGCCTCTCGTTCTTCCTATTGATTAATCAAGAGTGGCTGTGTTTTCTAATTCCCACACAGTCCACTAGTGGAGGTAGCCTATATGTGGCGTAAATTTGAGGTAACCAGTTTTCTCCACCAGGTATATCAATTTATGCGCCAAAAGTTCTTAATCCATTTATATGCAATACAAAAAGAGAGAGGGCTCCTCCAATGTAACTGTCGATGCTTTTTGGCATTGTTATTCCAGCCTCTTCAGGACAAATGAAAGACGAGGTGTCTGTAAGCAAACATATGTACGAACACTCAAAAAAGGTGACTTCAAATCTGTTCGCCCACATAGACGCAAATAGAAGATAAGAGTCTAAAAACTCCTATGCCGAACTCCACCACACATGGTGAGTATCCCATACAAAATACTTCTCAAGTGCTCATTATTAGTATAGTAACAAGAGAGCATTGATAAATGTTTCTACTCCCTAAACACCAATTAAAAATCTTTATGAAATTCCCTAAAAATGTGATTATAAACCGTGCTAAGTGCAATTAATTAGTACCAGTGCCTTTCATACACAAAAATTAATAAATAAAACACTAAAAAACTGTGTAGACATGCAATTCCATCACCCCAGGAGTCGAGATGTCAAACCATGCATATGTTAGTAATGTGTCTAATGCATGTATTATACACAATTGGGCTGAATGAACCTAGCACTTACATGCTGCACCGTATGTACAATCAGGAGATTATATCGTGCGCGCCATGGACTGGCAAAACAATATATCACTACCTGCAGTTCTTATATAGTTTAAAAATCAATGCGGCATATTAAAAGCAACTCAAAATAAATATGGAGCTCGAAACGTTGTGTATAGCATACGCATATTACATTACCACTAATTCACAGCTACATTACAGCTAAATCAGAGCTCGCTTGAAGTTATGGGTGCCAATATGAAGATGCGAGCCGCGGCCCAAAAACTTACTCGGAAAGTATTCAAGGGTGTCAGTAATTGCACGCGGGCCACTTTAATGACTGCAGGGTCTCGTCCAGCAGCAGCCAATGCACCATAGCGTCCTGCTGCAAAAACAGCACCCTAAGCGTCGGACATTTATGCGCTGAGCCGCGTAGTCACTCTATATCATTAGGTTTCCTCCTAATCGAGTCAGGAAGTGAGACTCGCATCCATATGGGATCTACTTAAACTATCACAGGAAGTAAACCTCGCCTACTAGTAATAGAAATAGAAAGAGATACACTCCGCAAACATGAGGGCCATCTTTGCAAAACTGGGGGCCATCTTTACACAAGTGACTAACCCTTATTAGTTCCGATTCAAATAGGTGCGATGACCACCATCCAAAATATTCGCTGTTACATTCTGTCCATAGGAACTATAATAAAATTGACGTGGTGAAAATGATATATATTAAAGTGCCGCTTTAGATGTTAATAATATATAATAATGCTCTACTGTTAGTCGCAAGTGCAAATTAAGTTAAAAAACAATCAAATTAACAAAAAGACTCCCAGGGCTTGAAAGAAAGTTAGTGAAACAGAAATAAATCAAAAATAAATAATAAATGAAAACAAATAAAAACCACCAGTGCATAATATCATCCAATGACTATCTGTCACTTTTTACATAAAAACATATATACATATCATCATCAGGACCCACATTATATAGGATATTATATCCATATATCTATATCTACAACCGTTGTCTACCTTATCAAGCCATTTTACTCAATAAGCGCCCACATTTCATCAACATCATTTAGACCATTTCTAGCTGTACCGTATCGTTCTATCATTTTGGCTTCTGTTTTTTTGAGAAGTGTAGCAATGTCCTTACCATGCTGAAAGCCCTGTACAACAAAAAGGATTGACCATTGTATCTCTTTCTCAGTATGGTTAAAGTTTTTATAAGGGTCCACTAATCAGGTCCCTGTAACATCACATCTTATTCTTGACATATGTTGGATAATTCTAGTTTTCGCTGGTTGAATGGTCTGTCCAATATATGTAAGATCACATGGACATTGTATACAATAGACAACATTTCTAGTAATACAGTTCAAAAATCTCATTTGTCTATGTGTTTTATAATTTATTACAATGGTCTTAGTATCAGAAGTAAAATCACAAGCCATACAATTCCTGCCTCTGTAATGCCCCGTCACAGGTGGTAATTCTAGCATTTCGCTTACATTTTTCTTTTTTGGTGTAGGTTGAGAAGCTTTCCCTAAATAGTTTGAAAGATTATTAGCTCTCTTAAAAGAAAACAGAAGCTTTGGTATTTGCAAAGGTGTCAAAATTCTCCAATTGTTCTGGATGATATTTTTTACCTTATTAGATTTTGGATTATATGTCATCACGCAAGTCAATGTATTAGTATCTTGACGTGTTTTTGGTGTAAGAAGAGTTTCTCTCAGTGTAAACCATGCCTTCTTAGCTGCTCCTTTCACCATTTTGTTTGGGTAGCCTCGATTTGTTAATTTATTAATCAAGGTTTCAGCACTTCGGAAGTAATCCTCTTTCTTTGAGCAGTTTCTCCAGATATGGAGAAACTGTCCATAGGGTAAGTACTCCTTCAATGTGCATGGATGCCTACTCGAAAAATGTAATAAAGTGTTGCAGTCTGTAGATTTAGTATACAGGTTCACCTCTATTATACCTTCCATGTTCTGAATCCAAATGTTTAGGAAATTGATTTTATTCCTATCACTAGACATAGTGAATTTAAGATCCAGTGTTCTTCTATTTAGCCAAGTTTGAAATGTAGTTAAACTAGAACTATCACCTTCTCACACCATTAAGACATCATCGATGTACCGATAACATTGTATGATATGGGTCTTAAATGTGTTATCATTAGAATACACCCATTTCTCCTCAAAATATGCCATGACTAAATTGGCAATTTCCGGTGCAAAGCTGCACCCCATTGCAACTCCTTTGATTTGTAAACAAAGTTGTTCCTTAAACTGAAATGCATAAGGAGGCAAGAGATGTTAAAAAATCTGTTGGTACATCGTGTGGTTGCGGTCTTGTGCCTAGTATGTCTCTGATCACCTCTAATGCTTCATTTTGAGGAATATTGGTATAGAATGCATGGATATCGAATGGAGTTGGAAGCAGAGCCTGGCTGCAAGACAGGTCCTATGTATAACCACATGACATGCACGATCAAAGGATGTGCATGGCATGGGGTTGGGCTGCCTCCGGGTAGCTGCCTGCAGGGAGTTGGACACAGGGCCTGGCTTTAAGCCAGGCCCTGCGGTCAATTCCATGCTGCATGCAACTTAAGGCTCCGCACAGCATGGGATTTCTGCCTGTAGGGGGTTTGCTGCGGCCAACCCCGCTGTTTTATGATGAAAGGCTTTTTGTAGGATAATAAAATATTATTCTACGTTAAAAAACCCTCAAAATTCACTGAAAAAAAACCCAAAGGTTAAAGTAACGTTATAGTTAGGTGTTATAAAAAGATGTTTTTGTTTTTAAAAAAACTTAGAAATTCACTGAAGAAATAAAGGTTAATGTGATGTTATAGTTAGGTGAAATGTTCAGTACCAATGTAATGTTTTAAACTTAAAAAAAAAAGAAATTGCAGATCATAGTTATAGTTATCTCAAGATACGATACCTCGTGCCCTAAGGTAACTATAACCTGTGCCTTCCCCATGCACTGTGTCTTATACGTGGCATATGTGGAACCTTGGTTTCCAGGTTCCATTAGGAATGTTTGTACGGATGGTTCTGATGTCAGTTGAGCATTGTGGCTGGCAAGGGTAAGGCATGCCATGGCAGGCTGAATAACTTCTACTAAGAATCATACTTATGGTTTAACCAAGATTTCTTTACAATATTTGGTGATGAGTGGCCAGCCTGTGATGGAGCGAGGTAAAAGAAAAATTTTTGGAACCCCCTAATAACCATACTAATAAATTGACATTATTAATTGCGTGTTAATTAATCAATATTTTACACCAGTTTGGTAAACACTTATATAAAGGGTAACAAATTTGTGTGCAAAGTTAACCTATTTACAATTGTAAAAGTGAAGTAATACTAATCCAGTGATTTGCGTACTAATTAGAGTGAAATTGCATGTTTGTGCTATGTAGTAAAATGTTTTGTGGCAAAAGAATGCAGATGGTAAGTAAACATGGCTTTAAATGTCGCTTTTGCTAGGTAACACCTAATTGGGGTACTTAAAATGACGGGTGGGAAACAGAAAGGTTTATTTTCTTTATTTTAATTATGATTGTGTTTGTTTTCATGATAGTTTGTTCGGGCCTGCTAGGCCGTGCTGTAAAAATGGCTGCCGAGGCGAATGGGCTTAATGCGAAGACGCAAAGATGGCTTCCAAGCGAAAGAAAGCCGCAGAAGTATATCACGTGGGTACGAGGCAAGCCCAGAGTGAGAAGTGTCAAGGTCGGACTGACCTGACATGAAGGGTATGCCAAGAAAAGACTCAGCGTGAATCCGTGAGAACAGGGGACGAGTAGCCGAAAATTAACAATGGACTGTTTAAAATAAGTTGCGAGAAACAAGATACATTTAATGAACTGTCAATCGGATTGCTATTACCCAAAAGCCGTGTGAAAGGATAAAATCATAAACAATTTCAGAACCGGTTTGAACAAGGAGGGCAATGAGGTGATGCTTGCCACCCCTCCAATGGACCAATTAGCGTGATTCTCGCCCCCAAAGATTGCAACTTTATGTTTAGTAAGCTAGTAGTAGGGTATAAGAGGACCTACTCTTGAGTAGGAGGAGCGCTATTCATGCATTATTTTTGAGCACTGAACATTGATGCTGAAGAAACTGATGCTATTTTCTATAGGCCATTTTCTAATAGAATTTTTCATTTTTGAACTTTAAACTTGACTGGGGAAAGGAACGAGACCGATGCGGGAAATCTGTATAGGAGGTCCGTCGAGGAGGTCTGTTTAGCGGGACAGACAGTCAGTTTTGGGGATTCCATGCTGTGATTATCTGCTTTGGTGAACTTTTATTCTTCATCTAAAAGGGGTATGCATAAACTTCTTTCTAAAGCTTATTTCTTATAATGATATTGAAATGTATTAAAACGATTAATAAAATTGAATCTTATTCATGCATTTAAAGGAAGTAGATAAACTTTATTATAATTAAAACTACGAGTCTGTGGTTCTTTAGCTCAATAATAAGTGTAATGATTTTAATAAGGTTTGACTGTGATTGAGCTGGTCTTAATCACCATCAACTTATTCTACTAGTTGGTCCATCGACCAATGAGCGGAATACCTTGATGTCATAGAACCGACAGGGTTAAAACTGATTATGTATGATGATTAAGGAAATATCCTGTTGATTTTAATAAGGTATCCCGTTCCTCCAGCAACCTCATTCTTCTCTTTGGTAGTGGTGAATGTGACCCAGGGAAACAATTGAGAGAGTGTATGGTTATGCGGTGTTATGGGCCCCACCGTCATAAGGTATAGTTGCTGTGTGTGATTTTACCTGGAGGTTATATCCAAAAGAGAAGAATTTATATTTGGCGCGCTGGATCAGATTTCTTGGTAGCAGAGTTATGGTTACTATAGATTAGTTTGGTGACTATTGATTATTGATCATTTCATGTCTAACACTATGGGGCCGATTCCGATCTCGGCCGGTAGTGCTCCGAATCGGATTCGGATTTACCGGATCCGATTCGGAGCCATGTTTCCCGACCGAATCGTACGCGGGTCCGGCCGAGCGAGTACGATGCAGGCACCCGCGAAATCTCCGACCGACTCGAACGCTTCTTCAACACGCTCCGACCGACTCGCATGGACACGACTCGCACCGCGCTATGGAGACATTTCCCGGCCGGGTAAGTACGATGCGCGCCGCGAGCAGTCCGATCGACTCGCGCCGTCCGGCTCGAAAAAGCTGTCGGAGCCGGACTTTGGGGGTCCGCGTCGGACACCCCTGTACGCGTAGGCGCGCGAGTCGCACACAGGGGGGACCCATGGGTCCCCCCTACCTGTGCGTGTACGCCGCAAAGCGCATGGATGCGTACACGCTGTAGGGGCGCCCTTGTCCGCTTCGCACCCATTGAGTCAATGGGAGCCCGCGTACGCGTTGTACGACAGGCTCCCATTGACTTCAATGGGAGTCCGACCGACTCGAGTCCGATGGCATGCGTGCGCATCGTACTCGTTCGGTCGGACTGCTAGGGTCCGATTCGGTCGGAATTCTCTCCGGGTCCGGCTCGGTCGGAGAGATTTCCGGCCGGAATCGGAATCGGCCCCTTTATGTCGAATCGTGTTATGTTATATGTATGTCGGAAAATTTGAAGCTTCCGAGAAGTAGGAAGTGGACACGTGTGGCAAGAGAAGTCACATGGAATAGTGCATTGTCTGATTTTCAAATTGGTGATAACACAGGTTGTGTTATGATAGGGACATTTTCTGTGTAAAACGTGTATGAATGAAATAGCAACCGGTTTTCTTGTGAAACTCTGGCCTTAATTCTCAGGAGCAGTGTAGTCTCCACATGTGTTTTATCCCCAGAGAAACGGGTTTACTCCTTGCTTGAAAGAAGGGTAAGGTAGAGGGAAGTGCTACTTTTATCGAACGAAACTGTATTCTTGTAAGATAGGGTAAAACTATCTCTTTTGTTTAGCGAAAACAGACAATGGAAATGTGTTTTATGTCGTAACTAATAAAATATAGTCAAGAACAAACTGCCGATAAATTTTGTAAAGGAGGGGTCAGGAGTAGAACTGACGTTGACCAAAGACCGCGCTGGGATTGGCCAGTTTTCAGGAACACGGAAAACGCCCTGATTGGTGCGTTAGTGTGAGACCAGCTGGGATAGGTCTGAAGAAGCAGTGACGTAGAGGCTTCGGATTGGTGCGTTAGTGTGAGACGCGCTGGGATAGGTCCGAATAGCACATAGAGAACAGAACAGAGTTGTGAGTTTGCCGAGGGAAAAGAATCATGAAATATGGCTTATTATGAGTATTGTAAAGAGAAACCGTCATGGATGGCGAAAATTAAAAACTTCTTTAAGAAGGACAAAAAGATAGTGACTAGAGAGGGACAGGTAATTCCTCCGCTGAAAACGCCAGCTTCTCATATGATGCTGAAATATGGTTACCATACTTGCATTTGGTTAGAAAATTGGACAAAATATACTCAGAATGATGGAGTATTGGCTTTTCCAGAGAATGGTTCATTTAGCACAGCGGTACTTCGAAATTTGAGAGAGAAAATGATTAAACTTGAGCCAAGACCTAGACCGACACAGTTTGAAGCATTAGGTGAATGGGAAGATGAGATGTATGAACGAGAAAGACACAGAGGTGCAAAGAATTATAGTTTGGTTCATGGAAGAGTATGGGGAGTGAATCATGAGGATAGGATGAGGCGATGGAGATATGCTAACATGACGGATGGTTTGTTTCCAGCCATAACAGTTGAGGAGGGTACAGGAAGAAAGCGTACAGAGAAAAAGAAACATACAGCTACAGAAAGGTATGGGTATGGAGGTAGCGAAACAGAGGATGAATTGCTGGAAGATATTTTAAACAGAAAACCACCTCCATATCAACAGAATTCTGCGGTGGTGACACCCAATGCACCGCCAATGGAAACTGGGAGGAATAAAAGTCCAGAACGGAGATATGATATAAATGGGTCAAATGAACAGCTAGAAACTCCACAAAGCGAAAAGTCTGACAGTGGCAATGCAGCTGAGTTAGCAAAAACCACAAGAGAATTAACTGAGAAAATAAGAGAGTTAACAATGAACATGGAAGCTGTGACTGTGCCAGTGACAATAGGACCAGTAATACCAGTTTTTGAGAACCAGAGAATAGATGAGCATTCCTTAACCATCCCGATGAACTCAAATATGCAGAGAATGAGAGAAGGGATAAGTACAGAAACTGGAGTGGCAAGAGATTTTGTCAGCTCGTATAGACCGAGTCCGCCTACTAACCTGACAATAAATGAGAGTGAGATGAAAAGGATTCCTATGGGAACTGAGTCTGCATCAGAAACACCAGAGAGGAACAAAAATTGGATAGAAATAAATAGTACACCTGTAGGTCCAACTCCAGAAGAATTAAACGAGTGGATGAGAAATTTGCAAAAGAAAGAAACAGAACCGCAACCATTAGATGTAATAAGGCTAAAGATAAATATGGAAGAGTTGATTTTAGGGACTATTGGTACAGAACAATTGAAACATACCAGGACGACGAGATAATGTTCCTGTGTAAAAGCATTACTTGGAGGGCTAGAAATTTACATGAAAAATTGGAAGAGACAGCGAATGAGATGGGAGTAGAATTTGCAAAAGTCAGGAGTTTGCAGAAACCATATAGGGTAGACTTTTGTGAGAAAGATATAGAAAATTTGAATACATCAGGACGATTAACCCAGATAAAAGAACTGATCATTTTGTTGAGGAAATGGGGTGATGTGGACAGATGGAGGAGCAGGTGGAGCAAAAGAAATGAGAGAACAACCGACAAAGCGTCTTTGGCTTTTGCGGTGACAGACAAGGAATCAGTCGTACGGGAGTATCCGCTGAGAGAAACTCCAGGAGGTAGTTATGTGCATGTTCCATGGTCCAGACAAGATATATTGTCATTTACGAATGACTTTCCAAAATTGAGAGAAAAGCCCGTAGAGTGGTACAGGCACGTGGAAAGGTTTGTGAAGGTTTCGAAAGTGTTGTGGGTAGATTTGGATGGATTATTTGATATCGTAGTACCAGCCGATTTATGGACAGAATGTAAGATTACCATTGATTGGCCGACAGTAGAATACCCAAGAGACGCAAAAACAGGAGCGCCAGGACCAGAAGTAATGAGGAAGTATGAGCAGGTTATTACATTTTTGAAAAACAAAATTCCACCCAAAGAAACTGATTGGGTAAAGATTGACAGAACTACGCAAGAGAGTAAGGAGTCTGTACATGCCTATTATGAAAGACTACTTTTGGTCTTCAAACAGTATAGCTGTTATGAGACTCTGAGTGAGAAGGATATGAGTCATTTTGTATACAGATTTGTTTATGGACTGAAACCAGAAATAAGCGAAATGATTAAGCAGCATATGATAGGGTGGCAGAACAGCACAGTGGACGAGGTGTTGAGGTATGCTAAATATTGTAGTGATGACATTGAGTGTAGACAGCGTAAATTAAAAGAAAAAGCGATGTGGGCACAAGTGAAGGTTGCAGAAAAACAAGAAGCTCAATTGAATAGTCAAATTAATGAAACAGGACAGACTAAATCCAAACCGAATATAGGTAAAGGTAAGGGTCAAATGTGTATAGAGGAGGCAAAGAAAAAGCGGCCATGCCACAATTGCGGAAAATTAGGGCATTGGAGAAACGAGTGTAAATTTCCTCCAAAAGCTAATACGGAAAATCAATCATTAAATCCACAGGTGCAGAGTGAGGTGAGTTACCAACAGCTGCAGCAACCGCAAGTAGTTACTCAACAGAGTCAGGTGCCACAACCGCCTCTTCCCAAGAGTGTAAATCCTCAGACATACAGTGCAGAGACAGGATTCTACGGAGGAGAGCAGGTAACACAATTGCCGCGCGCAGCTGCAATATCGCAGTATTGGTTACGACAGGATGGGAATGAGTCGGATGAAAGTTTATGATGGTGCCTAGGAGAGGAGGAAGAGTGCCTACTTGGCGCAACTCTGGAGGTAGATCAGTCAGGTCCATTTGTGGATGGAGAAGTGAATGGTGCAAATGTTACATTCCTTGTGGACACTGGAGCTACCCGTTCTACTGTTAGATCAGTGGAAATACCAAACCTTCCTCTCTCAGGTGAACATATCCAAGTTGTAGGTGTTTCAAACCAGCAGATTAAGGCGCCTCTTACCAAATTAGTAGAGGTGAAAGTTGGACCATTGAGGGAAATGCACCGATTTGTGGTGTGTGATTGCAGTCCTGTGAACTTACTAGGACGCGATCTACTTTGTAAAATGAATCGTACCATTTATTGTACCCCGGATGGAATTGCATTTCAGACACCGGATGAAGATGTACTATTTAAAATGACAATGGCAGAACTAGAACCAGGAGTGAATGACATGTTTCCTGTGTTTGATGTAGAGAAAATCCCAATTGAGTTAAAAGAAACAGTCAAAACGGAGGTGTGGGATTTTACAGGCGAAGACATTGGGTTAATGAGAGGAGTAGATCCTGTAAAAATTACTGTAAGAGAAGGAACAAATTACCCAAATACTCCACAATATAAATTGACGCCAGAAATTATTGGAGGAATAACACCTGTAATCAATAAAATGATTGAACAAGGAATTTTGAGAGAAATAATGAGCAGTCCATGTAATTCACCTATAATGGGAATGAAAAAGCCAAATGGACTGTTTAAAATTTCTAGGATAGTGCAAGATTTACGAAAGGTCAATAAAATTGTTGTCCAATTGTACCAAACCCTGCTGTAATACTGTACCAGATTCCACGCGATGCAGAATGGTACACAGTTATTGATTTGTGTCATGCGTTCTTCTCTATTCCGTTACATCCAGATAGCCAGCCATTATTTGCGTTCCGGTTCGGAGAGCGTATTTTGGCATGGTGCCGAATTCCTCAAGGGTATACTGAAAGTCCTTCAATCTTTAATCAGATCCTGAAGAAATCGTTGGAAGATTTAAAAATGCCTGAAAAATCTGTGATGGTTCAATACATTGATGACCTGCTAGTGGCATCAAAAACCAAAGAAGCATGTGTTACCGACACAATTGCTTTGTTGAACCACTTAGCTGAAGGTGGACATAAAGTGTCTCCATCTAAATTACAGTTTTGTCAACAAGAAGTTCAATACCTAGGTCACAAGATTGAAAAGGGAGTGCGAAAGGTAACGACAGAGAGAATAAAGATTATCCGAGGAATGAGAGCTCCAATGACACAGAGAGAGGTGAGAATGTTCCTTGGAATGGTTGGGTATTGTCAACAGTGGATAAGTGGATTTTCATTGATTGCAAAACCCTTACAGCGATTGACCAAAAAGGATGTTAAAGATCCGTTTGAATTGAATGATGAAGAGATGAAAGCCTTCAAAGAACTAAAAACAAGACTGTGTGAAGCACCAGCACTGGGAATGCCTGACTATGAAAAATAATTTGAACTGTATTGTAGTGAGCAAGATGGATGTGCTCTTTCAGTTTTAGTGCAAAGACATGGAAAGATGAAAAGACCGATAGCATATTTTTCAGCTGTTTTAGACCCAGTGGCAAAAGCGTTGCCTGGCTGTTTGAAAGCAGTAGCTGCTACTTGTGTGAGTCTGGAACAAAGTGAAGGCATAGTGATGGGATATCCATTGAGAGTGTATGTTCCACATTCGGTTGAAATTCTCTTGACAAGAACCAAAACTCAATACATGACACATAGTCGGCTGACTAGGTATGAAAAAGTGATTTTGAGTGCAGACAATGTAACCATTGACAGATGCACAAGCGTGAATCCTTCGACATCATTGCCGGATGAAGGGAGTGAGGTAGACAAAGATGAAGTTGATCATAATTGCTTGGATGTACTTGAATATTGTACGAAACCAAGGCCGGACATTAAGGACGAGCCTTTAAAAGAATCTGATTATGTGATGTTTGTGGATGGTTCATGCCTGAGGACAAGTGAAGGAGTTTTGAGTGTGGCGTATGCTGTGTGTACAGTAGCTGCAATAATGGAAGCATCTTGTTTGAGAGGGATACGTTCCGCCCAAGTGGCTGAGCTGATTGCTCTGATTCAAGCGTGCAAATTGGGAAACAATGTCCAAATTACAGTGATCACAGATAGCCAGTATGGCTTCGGAGTGGTCCATGATTTTGGGCAGATCTGGTCCCAGAGAGGTTTCTTGATGTCTGCAGGAACTCCAATTAGAAATGGTGAGTTTGTGAAGAAATTGCTTGAGGCGATACAGCTGCCTAAGCAGATTGCAGTGGCAAAGTGTGCTGCGCACAAAAATGAGGCGGATTACATAACCGTGGGCAATAGATATGCCGACGAGATAGCTCAATATTGTGCTAAAAATGTGGTCTCATTGAATAGAAGAAGAGAAAGAGAGCATGTTCCATGTCCCTTGCTGTTTACTAACATTGTTGAAACATGGGATGAGGTAAGACAGTTACAGGAAGAAGCAAACGATGAGGAGAAAGATGGATGGATAAAAGCAGGATGCAGAAAAAGGGAGGAAGATGACGTTTGGGTTTATAGAGATGAAAGACCAGTTATGCCTGATAGCATGATTTCTAACATGGCACGGATGTACCATGGACAAGCTCATATTGGAAGGGATGCCATGATCCGACTTTTCAGACAAACTTGGTATAACCCAAAATTCAGAGCCATAGCAGAGAGTCTTTGTCAAAGATGTCTTACTTGCCAACAGATAAACCCAGGAAGAAAAACAGTAGTGAGTCTAGGAACAATAGGACGAGAAGGAGGTCCTTTTACTAGAATGCAACTTGATTTTATCAAAATGCCCCCAAGCAATAGATTAAAGTATGTTCTTGTGGTCGTTTGTTTGTTTTCTCGTTGGGTGGAAGCCTATCCGAAAAGAAGGAATGATGGAGTTACTGTGGCAAAACTCCTGCTTAGAGAATTCATTCCAAGGTATGGCTTTCCAGTAACGATTGAAACAGATAGAGGAACACATTTTCAAAATGAACTAATTCAACTGATATGTGAAGCTCTTGACATTCAACAGAAATTACACTGTGCATACAGACCAGAGGCTTCTGGAGTAGTAGAACAAGTGAATGGAACAATAAAGAATAGGTTAGGGAAAATGTGTCAAGCCACAGGACTCAAATGGCCCGATGCCCTACCATTGGTGCTAATGACTATCAGAAGCATACCTGACAGGAAAACAGGTCTGAGCCCCCACGAAATAATCATGGGACGAGCAATGAGACAAGCACATGTACCTGTCAACAAACTGCTGACTATAACTGATGATCTCGTATTGGATTATTGCAAAGGATTGGCTGATGTGGTGCATTCTGTGTTTCATCAGGTTGGACCGGATGCGACCACTCTTGAAAGAAAACCAGCTCATGATTTGAGTCCAGGAGACTGGGTCCGCATAAAAGTCCACAGAAGAAGAAACTGTCTGGTTCCTCGCTGGGATAAACCACGACAAGTGATCCTGGTGACAACAACGGCTGTCAAATGTGCAGGAGTGAAAAACTGGGTGCATGCCAGCCATACTATCAGAGTTCCAGATCCTGAAGCTCGACCTGTAAGTCGACACCTGGAGATATCTGATACCAGTCCAGCATCCGATGCAGAAGCCGAAACAAACAGGGTTCCAGAACTTGAAGATCGACCTGTAAGTCGACATCTGGAAGACCCAGGAACAAATTTGGCAACGGAAGAAGAAATTGAAATAACAAAGGTTCCAGAACTTGAAGATCGACCTGTAAGTCGACATCTGGAAATATCAGATACTAGTTCAGCATCTGAAACAGACCAATCGAACTGTAGCGAAAAGCTAAAGAATAACTGGAAAAATGACATTATAAAAGAAGAAACTGAACCAAGAGATAGTGACACTGAGCAACCAAGCACAAGCTATGGTAGATTTCCTTAAAAAATTGACGAAATAGACGAGGGAGGGATAGATTCAGATAGAGAGATAGAAGAAGAATCGGAAGAACCCCGAGGAGCAATAGAGACAGAACAACAAATAAATGAACAGGGAAATTTAGAAACAGATAGAGAGATCAACAAGAATCCGGAAGAAATTCGAGGAGGGATAGAAACAAGTGTCCAAACAGAAAAGAGACAAGAAGGTTCAGATTTGGATGATGAAGGCGAAATCATAAAGTTCAAAATAAGAGGAAGTGAAATAAGGTCTGAAACAGAATCAGAAGAAAGTGAAGAAGAGAGGAAACAGAGACTAGGACCAAGAAAGAGAACTTGGAGAGCTGAACGAGAAGAAAAGGAAAGTGAACCGAAAAGGCCGAGAAAAGGAGACAATTGGCCCCACGAAGTCAAAAGATTGAGATACAAAATAATAAACTTAAATAGAGATAATGCAGAACAAGTAAATGAGATAACAAGCCAAAGAGATCAAGGAACACAAAGTGGAAAACAATTGCAGAAAACTAAAAGAGCGAAGAAACCTATTTTGAAATATAAGTCACCTGAGTGGCTATACATCGCATTGACTGACATCAAAGAAGAAGATAACACTCACGAGAGCCCAGAAGAAAGCTGCAAGCAAGTGGCTGAAAGTGAAGTGCAACAAGGTTGAAGAAATTAAAAGGAAAAACCGGACTGGACACAGAAACCTGAACAAGACAAAGAAGAGTTCTGAGAAGAACTAAAGAAAGTACCAAAACGAGACAAAGTGAGAGGGTAGAGTGGCTGAAACGTTATTCTGAGGTGTGGTGACACATTTTTCTGTACATATATAAATAATTAGGTAATAGAACAAAAATGGTAGACACAGAGAATAGAAAATCTAGATGTGAGTTTTTACGTAGATGGTGTAGAATGTGTTTCTTTTGTACAGGTTTATTAATGTTTGTTTGGCTCATTTTAGCAATCACTATTCCAATTAGATTAGCAGTAGAGGAAACGTCCATATTAGGAAATAACACGAAAAAGGATAAAGAAGCTAACACACAGAATACAGCAACATTGATAGATAATGCAGAGTTACATAAGGATAGATCTATAACTGATTTTTCAAAGAACGTTTTCACAAAATTGTTATATGAATATGTAGAAACAATGGATGTGAGGGATTGCTATGTTTGTATGCAACTACCAGCGTCTGTTACAGAAGGTGTGACCTATCATCACCTTCCTTTGACGTATGGGATAACATGTAGTGTTTTAGCCAGTTTGTTTTATAAAACAGGTAGATTAGAGTATTATTATACTGACATAAATAAGATTTTTGCAAAGATTCCTATAATCCCTGAATTGAATAAGGTGAAAGAAGCAAGGATGTTTGGTGAATTTTTCCTAGAAAATAAAGATTTAACATTAGAGTATATAGCTAGGTACAATCTTACCTGTGAATTAAAGAAAGAAGAAAAGGTATTTTTGGAGATGGTAGAAAACAGGAGAATTAAGTTTCAAAGAAAAGTGATAGAAGAGGAGACAAAAACACCCCTTTGGGCGTTTGAAAGAGAAAATAATGCTAAAAGAGAGACAAATGCAGCTATGACATTAGATTGGCCCCAACAGGGAAAGTTGTGTATTAGTAGAAATAGAACTAGGTATGATAACTATTTCGTGGGTTCCAGTGACTGCTGAGACAATTACAAAATTTTAGGAGGATGGGGATTCAAAGGAGGAAAAGATCCAATTTTTCCAGGGATCTATTATATTTGTGGGAACAGGGCTTATTACAGGTTGCCGGACCAATGGTATGGGTCATGCTATTTAGGCCTGGTCTTTCCAAAGAATTTCCATGTGGAAAGAGGAGAGAAAGGAACACACGGAATGGGTGAAACATTTACACGTTGAAAAAGGGAAAGTTTTACAGAAATAGTTGGTGACATTTTTGGAGCAATGATACCAGCAGTGGGTATATCTTTGAATGCATTTAAAATTCGGAAATTGTCCACAGTAGTAGACCGTTTACCAACGAATACTGCTGGAGGGTTCTTGATGGTAAATACCGAGATGGCTGCCATAAGAGCTATGGTGATGCAAAATCGACTTGCCCTTGACATTCTTTTGGCAAAAGAGGGTGGAGTCTGTGGAATGCTGAAAGTCCAACATTGTTGCACTTACATTCCAGATAAAAGTGAAAATATACAGAAGTATATAAAGAATATTACAAATTTGCACAAAGAACTTGCTCCACTGGAGGTTGAAAATGCCTGGGAGAAACTTGGTAAGAGTTTTTCCGCAATACCAAAATGGTTCACTGAAATAGGTAGTGCTATTGTAGGGAAAGTTTTAATATCAGCAACAGTAGTAATATTAGTGGTGTTATTAGTGAAATTTGTTGTTATATGTGTTAAAAGGAGAAAAAGACAAAATAAGATAAAAAGAGAAAACAAGATAAATAAAGAAAGAGAACGAGAATTGGGAGAAATAGAACTAGAGAAACTAAAAGAAAACATGTATGAAAGATCAAGAAGACAAGATGAAAGGGACACTGAGGTCTGAACTAGCAAAAGCAAGTGGACAAGAAACATTCTATCTGAAAAATTGTGTAACATGGGTTTTTGTGGTGATATTAAAAATCACCAAAGGGGGGAGTTGATGGAGCGAGGTAAAAGAAAAATTTTTGGAACCCCCTAATAACCATACTAATAAATTGACATTATTAATTGCGTGTTAATTAATCAATATTTTACACCAGTTTGGTAAACACTTATATAAAGGGTAACAAATTTGTGTGCAATGTTAACCTATTTACAATTGTAAAAGTGAAGTAATACTAATCCAGTGATTTGCGTACTAATTAGAGTGAAATTGCATGTTTGTGCTATGTAGTAAAATGTTTTGTGGCAAAAGAATGCAGATGGTAAGTAAACATGGCTTTAAATGTCGCTTTTGCTAGGTAACACCTAATTGGGGTACTTAAAATGACGGGTGGGAAACAGAAAGGCTTATTTTCTTTATTTTAATTATGATTGTGTTTGTTTTCATGATAGTTCTTTCGGGCCTGCTAGGCCGTGCTGTAAAAATGGCTGCCGAGGCGAATGGGCTTAATGCGCAGACGCAAAGATGGCTTCCAAGCAACAGAAAGCCGCAGAAGTATATCACGTGGCTACGAGTCAAGCCCAGAGTGAGAAGTGTCAAGGTCGGACTGACCTGACATGAAGGGTATGCCAAGAAAAGACTCAGCGTGAATCCGTGAGAACAGGGGACGAGTAGCCGAAAATTAACAATGGACTGTTTAAAATAAGTTGCGAGAAACAAGATACATTTAATGAACTGTCAATCGGATTGCTATTACCCAAAAGCCGTGTGAAAGCATAAAATCATAAACAATTTCAGAACCGGTTTGAACAAGGAGGGCAATGAGGTGATGCTTGCCACCCCTCCAATGGACCAATTAGCGTGATTCTCGCCCCCAAAGATTGCAACTTTATGTTTAGTAAGCTAGTAGTCGGGTATAAGAGGACCTACTCTTGAGTAGGAGGAGCGCTATTCATGCATTATTTTTGAGCACTGAACATTGATGCTGAAGAAACTGATGCTATTTTCTATAGGCCATTTTCTAATAGAATTTTTCATCTTTGAACTTTAAACTTGACTGGGGAAAGGAACGAGACCGATGCGGGAAATCTGTATAGGAGGTCCGTCGAGGAGGCCTATTTAGCGGGACAGACAGTCAGTTTTGGGGATTCCATGCTGTGATTATCTGCTTTGGTGAACTTTTATTCTTCATCTAAAAGGGGTATGCATAAACTTCTTTCTAAAGCTTATTTCTTATAATGATATTGAAATGTATTAAAACGATTAATAAAATTGAATCTTATTCATGCATTTAAAGGAAGTAGATAAACTTTATTATAATTAAAACTACGAGTCTGTGGTTCTTTAGCTCAATAATAAGTGTAATGATTTTAATAAGGTTTGACTGTGATTGAGCTGGTCTTAATCACCATCAACTTATTCTACTAGTTGGTCCATCGACCAATGAGCGGAATACCTTGATGTCATAGAACCGACAGGGTTAAAACTGATTATGTATGATGATTAAGGAAATATCCTGTTGATTTTAATAAGGTATCCCGTTCCTCCAGCAACCTCATTCTTCTCTTTGGTAGTGGTGAATGTGACCCAGGGAAACAATTGAGAGAGTGTATGGTTATGCGGTGTTATGGGCCCCACCGTCATAAGGTATAGTTGCTGTGTGTGATTTTACCTGGAGGTTATATCCAAAAGAGAAGAATTTATATTTGTCGCGCTGGATCACCTGCATTCAGCCTGCCGGGTGACACCGAAAGTGGGGATAGAGAAACCTCAGGTTACCCTGCATGTTAGCTATGGGGAGCGACAGCGTGTGGAAGTGGAGATCTCATGTTGCACAGCGTGTGAGCTACTGGAGAGACGTGGCATAACCAGCGAGTGTTGTGGTGGGTTAGGAGTACAAACCCATCAATGGGACTGTATCATGTTTTGGTGTGCTCTTGTGAGGTGGAGAGAGCATCATTTCACAGTTTGCGGACCCTCAGAAACATTGCGCTAGATTTGGGCAGCTATTTTCAAGAGATTAGTGCCCCTGACTCAAACTGTTAAAAAGGTCCTGGGAATGCAGGAGGAGCATACGTTGTCGAGTGCATACCTGCTTCCTAATGCGAGGCACAAGCTGAGTGGGGAACTTGAGTGCTGGTCGCGCGTACAGCGCGCTGCATACATCGGCGCATTCAAATTACTCTTCTTGACGCCAGATGAAGCGCGGTGACACGCACACCTGAAAGAGAGGCTTGTGATTCTTAAAGGCGTGTGGAGGGGTGCATGTGAAAGAGATGGCACATTTGTTTCCCTTAAAGGCACACATACATCGGAGAGTCAGCTTTTCAAAGAATCTTTAATCTTAAAGACTCGGCAACGTGCCCCCCTTTCCAGAGACATTTAAAGATCAGCGCGTTGTGGGAAACAGCACAGTGAGGAGCAGAGCTTGTAAAAGATATTTGGTGACGCACACACCTTTGTAAAGACCTTTAAAGATCAGCGCATTGCTAGAAAACAGTACGGTGATGCGCACACCTTAGTAAAGCGATTGGGAGGGAGGGGTGGGGGGGGGAAGCAGACCACAAACTCGGGATAGTGTGTAAAAGGCCGCTTTATTGAAACAGGTGCACATAACAATATAAATCCTCGGCAAACGCCTTACAAAACTAAACCTCACTAATCAACCAGATACCTGACCCTTGACCCCGCCCCTAAAATTTCCTTGAACCCGCCCCCACCCGTACATTACAACATTACAAACAATACAAAGCAATGCATCAAAGTATAACCCCATAAATTCAACCCATCCGTTAAACAATCTCCCCTGCCTGGCTCTTCGCAACTGTCAATCACCGAACATGTGTAACCGAACTAGAAATTAACCTGCCTACCCTTTCCCTGTCGATAACCCAACTCCAACAATAACCAAAAAACCTCTGCCAACCCTGGCAAACTTCCAATAACCCCCGCCACCCAGAAAGAAGGGGGGGGAAGAGAAACTACCCCCCCTTTCTGCCCCCCCAAATAGGCTCGCTGCTCGCTGCTGACCATCTAAGTGGAATGCGCCTGGACTCTCAAACATCTCGACAACACTTCCCTTATCTCAAGTAAATAAAGGTCCATGCCAAGCCTAGAAAGATGCACTCCGTCATCCCTAAAAAATTCAACTGTCTCAAAGCGTATGTCCTTGTGTGTCACTCTTCCAAAGCCAAGGTGACGACAAAATCTCGACATTTCAGAATTCACCTTCCTCCATGCCCTATCAATGGCCCTAGGGTTCAAAGCGCCCCTCCAAACTCTGCGCAGAACCAACTCCGTCCACAAAACGTGGCACCCAGACCACTGCTCCCTTAAACGTGACAAGTCCCTCTTCATAGCCCTCATCAAGACCACGCCCTTCACACCACACAAATCGTTCTCGCCAAGGTGAATCAACAGCACATCTGGACACTGACCCTTTATCATCCATTTATTAAGGCAAGGTATCAATTCCTTCCACAGCATCCCTCCCTTACCTTTCCAGACAATTTTAAAAAGACTTTCATTAAAACCCAACATTGCACCAAAGTAACATCGGCATGCCTGGACCTGTGCCCATTTGATAAACGAATGCCCCACTATCCATATGGTCAACACCTTCGATTGGGGCCCAGCCACAGAACCTGTAATGAGAAAAATAAAATGAGACTCACAAAAAGGAGGATGACGCATGCGCCTCCTCCACATTCTGTCTTACATAGCGTTGAAAACAGTCTGAAGACCAGCGCCCCAGCCGCATTATATCCCCCCGCGTCCAGCCCCTGTTGTGTGTCTCTGTTGCTGCCACTCCTAAAAGAATGCGTCCCATAACGGGCCCCATCCAGCCCAATACTGTGCAAAGCCTTCCGCAACACCATGCGCAGCTGGTAATCTGTCACCCTCTTCTCATTGTAATGCTTGAAAACCACCTCTTCCCCCGAGCCTCCTGACAAAGCTTGCAAACGGCGGGCCCAATGGCGCGGGCACGTAGAAATTGGTACAGCCGCTTCCAACCTAACCCCTTTCCCCCCTCCCCTCTGGTCCGTTTTGGAACTGGCCAGCCAAATATGTATCCCCCCGTCCTCTATGGACACATCTTTCCAAAGCACACCCTTTTTAACCTTGCTGCCTAATAGCTCGGACACTCTAAAGGCCCCAAAAAACATCCACACCATAAGGGTTGAGAACAAACACGCCTCAAAGCCATCCCTACAGACTGCTGGTAAAACCTCCAGTAACCGGGCAAGCGTCCGCCACGAAAGGGGGCTATGCGCCATAAACTCCCCCCCTTTCCCTAGCCCAACCTTCTAGCATCCTCCTCCCCAATTCCCTCGCTGACGGGGTGTAACCCCACAGAAGTTTCCCCATGAAAGCAATGCCCGCCAATTTCCCGGCGATGGTAACTTTAGAAAAGGCCCCTCTCAATGAGGTCCAGAATAAACTGAATCACGTCCTCAGACCGCCGCCATACCTCAGATCGCTTACAGGCGCCAGATGCCAAGAAATCCCTCCAGGCCAGATTATATGCTGCCCATGTAGACGCCGACAAAGACCCTACCACCAGTTGTAGCACCCGACGTTGCCTACATTCCAAAGATGATCCGGCATTGGGGTCGGTGTCCTGTCCGCCTCCTTGGCCAGCCCACGGAATCTCCCCCACTGTGAACGAGACAAAGCATCGGCTATGTCATTGTCCACACCTGGTATATGCAATGCCCTGAAAGCAATGTCATGTCTAAGGCAACCTAGCACAAAAACCCGCAGCAACTTCAGAATTTGCTCATCTCTTGCGGACTGCCTATTGATGATCTCCACCACTGCCATGTTGTCAACCCGAAACAATACTTTCTTGTGTGCCAACTCTGCACCCCACACCGTTAGTGCTACGAGTAATGGAAACAGCTCTAGGAAAGCGATGCTTCTCCCACCATCCTTCCACTGTTGTGGCCACTGCTCAGCCCACCACCTGCCCTGCCAATATAGGCCAAAGCCGTCGCTGCCCGCTGCATCAGAAAAGATCTGCACGTCCCACTGGATGTCCTCCTTCCTGGCCAATGGCACTCCATTAAAAGATTGTAGAAAAACTGCCCACATGCGCAAATCCTCCTTCACCCCTGCCGACAGGCAAACATGGTGGTGAGGTAAGTGATGTCCTGCCAGTGCCCGCCCCAGCCGCCTACAAAAGGTCCTCCCAGCCCTGACCACCCTGCATGCAAAGTTGAGATGACCGAGGAGCACCTGTATGTCCTTTACTGTCGCTTTCTGCTTTGACAGCATTCTGTCCAACAGTTCCAACATTTTAACTTTTTTGTCAGCTGGCAAGCGAGCCCGCATTGCCACAGAATCAATTTCAATCCCCAAAAAAGACAGAGCCGTACAGGGTCCCATTGTCTTCTCTGGAGCCAACGGCACCCTAGTTCATCCATGAGCTCATGGAACGTGTCCAGAGCTGTCTGGCATTCCGTGGAGCCTGGTGAACTGACAAAGAAGAAATCGTCCAAGTAGTGCGTCACCAAAGTGTGACCTGTGTGCTGCGTGAAATACCACTGCAAGAAGGTGCTAAAACATTCAAATAAAGCACACGACATAGAGCAACCCATCGGTAACGCTTTGTCCACGTACCATTTACCTTCGAAATGGATACCCAGAAGATCCCAATCATCTGGATGGACTGGAAGCAGCCGAAATGCCGACTTTATGTCACATTTAGCCATCGCTGCAGTTGCGCCCGCGGTCACTACTAGTGACATGGCCACGTCAACTGAGGAATATGAAACTGAGGCCGTCTACTCATCAATAAAATCATTCACGGAAGACCCCTTTGGCCATGAGAGATGCTGAATCAATCTGTATTGACCCTCCTCCTTTTTAGGCACAACTCCGATTGGTGAAATAATCAAATTCTCCGTTGGCCAATCCTCAAAGGGGCCTGCCATTCTCCCTTCACGCACCTCTTTGCTCAGTTTGTCGTGCACCACCTGTCTGTGTTCTAAAGCCGATTTTAGGTTATCTGCCCACCGCCTCTGATGTGGCCCTTGGTACCCCAGATGAAACCCCTCAGTGAACCCCTCTAGCAGCACCCGCTTTGCCCTCAGATCCCCGTACCCCTGCAGGCCCTCTTCTAGCTTTACTAACCTAACTGGCGTAGGAGCCTTTGGGCCCAGCACTCTGAGGTCCTTTGCCCCCCCTATTATTCTGGTATTGCTGAGATTGTCCCGATGGGCCTGCGCCTGGCTGCTGCCATTGCTGGCCTCCCTGGGCCCTGCCGCCCCAACATTTAACCAGGGGATGGCGGCCGTCACACTTTGAGCACTCATGCTTAAACCTGCAGTACTCTCTCGCGCACAGGCCCTTATTAAAGTCCCAGCATGCGCCTCCTGCCCCAAATTGTGTCATGGCTGCGCCCCCCACCCCTCCCTGGGTGGGCTTCCCCTGAAAGGGCCGGTACACCAAAGGCAAACCGCTAGCTGTAAAGATGGTCTTACCACCCGACGCCGCCCCCATCGTGTGCTGCCACAAATCTGTGTCCAGTTCCCCCCAATTCGCTTCCGGGTCCCAAGCCATACGGGCCCGGAATTCCTCATCATATTGTGCCCAAGCATAGCCACCCCCGTGATCTGTGCCTTTCGAATTACGTCCATGTACTTAAAAATGGCTACGCAGCGCTCGGGAGACTTCTCGCAGTAAACGCTGGCGTAAATAAAAAACGCTGCCGTCCAATTCTCTATGGTCAACGGCACCTTAGGCCTCTTGGCCAACTCATATTCCTCCTCCTTAGAGCCCTCTTTAGACCTTACCTCCCTGTGGAGAAGCTTCAGCATTTCGACATATTCTCCTTTCCAAATACGCTCCTTTTTTGCCAGCATTAAGTGAGCACCCAAAGGCTTTGTCACTCCCATATATGGCAGTTTCTTAATTTTCAACTCTTTACTCTCCAAAGGCTCCTTACCCCCTCCCCCTGCTGCCTCTGTATTCACCCCGCTGTCTACTTTGGTGTCCGGCGCTACTCCCCCGTCTCCTGTTCCTACCCCCGTATCCTTAACATATTTCCCTTTGTGCAATCTCCCATCCGTCTCTCCCCCACCCTCCCCCCCGTCCCCACAGACACCATCATAGGTTTGGCCTGTGTTCCACTGGTCTCACCTGGCTCTAAGGAGGGTGCCCGTACAGACGCCGACCGTCTTGCCACTCGCTCTGTGTGATCCACTGCCCAAGGAGCCCTCACCGCGGGGCCGTGCTCTCTCCTGAATTCCGCCGCCGATGCCCTTCTATGCGGTGCCACCGCCGGTGCCTGCAAAAGACTAGGAAAAGCATGAGAGGGCCCCCCTCCTCATTCTCCCGCAATTCCCCTTCTTCGGGGCTATCCTCATCATAATCCAACACAATAGGCTCCTCCACCTGGAGCGCATCATTAGCAAAATCAACACCACGGGCCCTACCGGACCCAGCATGCCCTCCACTGGCCCTACCGGACCCGGCATGCACTCCTTGCGAGGGAGCCGACTGTACGCGCCAATACTCCCCCATGCGTTGACCTCTCTGTGATTCTGTCGTCGCTGGCATGGCAGACCACCTTGACCTGCTTTTCGTTGGGGTCAGCGAGGTCGTACTGGACCATGACGGGATCCCCCGCCGGTACGGATAGTGCCGCGCGAGGCTCCACCCTCCCTTCACCTCGGTGCCATTGGGCCGCTCCCCGCCCTACCGAGTCTGCTGCGCTGCGACGCTCTGTGCCCTGTAAAGAAAAAGTTTGGACTGATGTGCTGGGTCCCTCACTTCTGAGCGCTGCGCCTGCACACTGCAACCCCGGGGCAAATGCCCCGGCCAGCCTCCCCTTATCATGACCTGACTGCTCTGACCTTCCGACCCATACCAAGGGGGGGAATCCCCCCTCCTCCTCCCCGCTCCACTCCAACATGGCCGCAACCACAGCGAAAGCGGGGCCCCAACCCCTGCCCCCTCCCCCCCTTGCTCCATTGCTTCCTAGCCCTACCCGGGAACCTCCGCTGGCAACATCCCTCGCCTGTAACCCAGCCAGCCTGCACACCTCCAACACCCCCCCCACCGGCAACTGAATGTCCAGCTGCTCTCCACTGTCTCGACCCCGCACCCATTCCGACCAGGAAGGAAAAATGTCCAGCCCCTCCCAAGCCGGGCCTCCCCCTGCCGGATCCAACGCGCCCGACACCGCAGAATCCGGACCCAAAACGCTGCCCCCGGCCCCATCCCCACCAGCCAGGTCCCAAGCCCCCGAGATGGAGGCCCCAGAATCACCTCTATTATATGGGGGGCCTACCCAGTGAGCCACTGCTCCCCGATTGAAAGAAACCCTCTGGTGCCCCTCCCCCCCTCCCACTTGGGCCCATTCCCCATCCCCCCTGGAACTCCCCCCTACCGACCAAGTCCCACCCCGCACAGAAAAAGGAGGCGAAAAAAGGAGAGGGCTACCCAAATTCCCCTCGACGCTTAACTCCATCTCCCCCAAAGAAAAAGGCTCTCTCCCTTTACCCCATTCCTCCGAATGGGAACCTCCCGGATCCCCCACACCGGAGGTAGGCATGATAAAAATGGGGTTCTCCAGACCCCCCGCCCAGCTGCCCTGCTCATTCCCACCCGATATGCCTGCGGGGGAATCCCTCGGCTCCCCGCCCACCTCCCAGCTGCTTCGCCCCTCCCTCGAAGCTGATCGGACCTCGCACGGTCCCAGAGGCAGGCCGCCGTCTCGCGCATCAGTTGAAACAAGCGCGGCTTCCAGTGAGGCCGCGCGCCTCCCGCCGCCCCGCCTCCCGCCACGCTTCCCAAGCACAGCGGGCGTGGAACCAGCCCGTTCCCCAGGCCCAGAGTCCCGCAAAGCCTCCTGTGGATCCGCCGCCGGATCCGCTTGCTTCGCCAGAGATTCCCCGTCCCCCAGCACCATACCCTCAGCCGTCCCCGGCGCCCTCCCCGCCCCCGTTCCGCCCCACGTACACCAGGGTCACCTTCTTGCCATGTGGGCGGCCCCGTTCACTCACCGGGGAGATGCGACGTCGTTTAGGCGAAGTGCAGGCGGCCACCGCCGCCGCAACGCCTGCCGCGCAGGGCGTGCCGGCCCTGTGCCTACGACCAGATCCATCCTGCCCGCCTCACTCAGCAACCGGAGGGCCTCCAGCACCCGATAGTCCTCCATTTCAAAGGTAAGAGCGCCGCAGACGTTAATCACCGACTGACAACCTAAGAAACGACCCTACCGCTAATCTGCCTACCAAAAGCCCACAAAAATGCACTAAACTACCTCAAAAAACTATGCTACTCCAAAGCTCCCAGCCACCAGGTCACCAAACCTAAAATGGTGGCCGGGAGCAGGAGCCCAAAGAATTTATTATTGGGCTCCAATTGGGCTACAAAAATGATAGCCCAAAACAAAATGGCTGGCTTGAAGCCCGCCTCCCCCCCCCGCCCCTCCCAAACTGCCCGGGGGGGGGACCTCCCTGCGGTCAGCCACCCCCCCCAATCCCCCCTTCCCAGTGGTACTTTGTTGTTTACAAATATTTATGGGAGCGAGGTGACTTGCACACCAGCTGCAAAGAAATATTTTTTCTTTTAAAAAACAATATTGAGCAAGTAGTAATTTCTACACCACCACCTTTCTTTGCTAATGAACGCTTGTGGGCGGTGAATAATCCCACTTTAAAAGGTGAAATTGGGATGGCAAAAGTGGTGGAGGAATCAGAGAGAAATGAACAAATGTGTGGGTGTAGGATTGGGAGATAAAGAGGAAATTGAGGTATTTGCTGAGGTGGAAAAAATAAACAATAGTGTGTGGGCTGTAAGCAAAAACAAATTGCAACAACAGACTTTGGGATCCAAGCATAGAACAAAAAACATGCAACAGGTGTGGGAGTAGCTTTTATGGGAGTGATTCCAAATCATGCTACGCTATTGGTGAAGAGTGTAGGAAATGTGGACCCAAGGGCCACTTTGCACGTATGTGTAAAGATTGGCTGCAAATAAAAGGTGGCTGTCATGGATGAGAATTGTGAAGAGGCAATGCATGACCTGATTTTGAGCTTAGCTGACGATTATTAGTGTGAGAAGAGAAAGAACAGACAGACCCAAGGCTTGGTTTACAGTGTTGGGGAGAAATATTGAACTTATGGTAGACACCAGCTCAAAAAATGGTCTGATATTAAACTCCTTCCCAAGGACGTTTGTCCAGGGGGATTTCAAGGGGAGGAAATTGATATCCTAGGATATTTGTACACTACCATTTTTAGGTCCAGGAAAACTGAGGGAAAAGTGTATGTTGCAGAAAGGGGACCACCTATCTTCGGATGGATGCATCAGTATGACTTAAATACAATTGTGAATCCCGGGGCCCCAAAGCAAGTTGTGATACTAGAGGAAATTAATATTGAGGAGATTTTGGAGGGAGCGAATGAAGTGTTTTGTGATGAATTGGGTGAATTGAAGGGGTATGTGCATGAGATCAGAGTTAAACCAGGGGCAGTGTCTGGGAAGCAAAGAGTTAGAAAGGTCTCCATGGTGGTCAGGCAGGAAGACAACCGGATGTTAAATGAGATGATAAAGGAGGGAATAATTGAGCCTGTGGAGGCATCTAATTGGATGTCATAAAGCAGAAAGCAGATGGCTGGTTAAGGTTTTGTGAGGAGCTCCGCAGTGTCAATCAAAACACTGTCAATGACAATTTCCCTTTACTCAACATCAATGAGTTGTTGTTACTCAATGTTGGTAGGTACTTTTCAAAATAGGTTTTGAAGACTGCTTATCACCACATTAGTCTGCACAAGAACTCTATGGATCTTATGGCTTTCATCACCATGGAAGAGACTTTTTGCTTCATGAGAATGCCATTTGGATTATCATCGGTGGACAGCGTCCGAGCGGATGATGTATCTAGTATTTAAAGTTCTCACAAATGTAATTTGTTTTTAGGATGACATTTCCGTGTATGGAGCCATGGTGGAGCTCCACAACCAAGTATTAAAACAAGTGTTAAGGAAGGTGTTGGATGTAGGACTTACTGTTAGCAAAAAAAGTGTATGTTTTTAAGCAAAGAAATTGAGTATTTAGGCCACACAATATCAGGAGATGGGGTAAAGCCAAAGAAAGACTTGTTGGATGCTGCAAACTCAGCTCCTCCACCCAATAATAAAGATCAGTTGAGGTTATTCTTGAGCTGATCAGATATTACACCAAGTTTGTCGAGAAGTTTGCTGTTAAGAAAGGAGATTTGAAAACACTATTGAGGAAGGGGTGTACATTAAGTGGGGTGAAGAACAGCAAAGGTGTTTTGCCTGCAAAAAACGAGAAATATGTGCAGCTGGATTTTTGGTTCCTTTTGATATCAAGTTGAGTACTAGCCTTATGACAGTGGATGCCAGTGCTACAGGAGTTGGTGCTGTTTTTGTCACAACTGTATAAAGGTGTGGAGAAGATGGTAGCCTTCCCATCACATTCATTGACGGACACAGAGAAAAACGACTTTGTCATTGAGTGTGAGGCACTGGCAGCAGCTTGGTGAGCCAAATATTTAAGAACCTACGTATGGGGAGTGAGTTTCAAGTTAAGAATGGACCATAAACCTCTATTGAAAGTCCTAACACCAGGAGGGGCTGGAAGGGGATCAGCAAGATTGGCCAGGATAGCAGCATGTCTGCAAGATTTCCAGTACATCATTGAATATATCCTGGGGTGCCGTAATGCACAGGCTGATGATCTTTCCTGTCTGGCATTAGATTGGAAGATTGTAGGCAAGGAGGCAGTGCTAAACAAAGAAAAAGAGGGAGCAGTGGCGTGGTTAGAATTGCTGTGCAAAGTGGTGTGGGGGTGTTCTCGAAAGAAGAACGGATGCAGGAGATGGAAACTGAAGAAAGAAAAAAAGCAAGAAAAAAACTTTTGACAGAGCATTCTCCGGAGCTGCACCAAGAATATGGAACTCGCTACCTCCGTGCATCAGAAAAATCTCTTCAACACCATTATTCAAAATGGAAGCCAAATCATTCCTGATGAGCAAATTCCTCCCTTAACTCCTTAACAATCCTCACCGTCTGGGGCCCTATCAATCACACCAGCCTACTCTCTGACTTGCCCCTCTCCGAATCCGACGGAAACTCTACTCTCGATATTACTCCTGCCTGCATTGAAACATTCTACTACTTCAAACTTGTTTCTACACTTCCCTTGATGACACCCTCGCTTCTATGATTTACTCGTACTCCAACTTGTTCCTACTGCACTGAACAAATCATCTCTACTATCGTTTCTGCTATCTGCGGAACCTTGCTAAAATGTTGTTATACTTTCTCTGCTCTGTATTGCAAAATGTTTTTATACTTACTCTGCTCTGTATTGTAAAGCGCTCTGATACCCTGCTCAGGGTCTTGTTCGCGCTATAGAAAACTCTAAAAAGAAAATAAATAAATAAATAAAAATAAAATAAAAAGAAAGTTTGAATGAAGTTTGCAATATGGTGGTAAGAGGTGGAAGGAGTGCGAGTACCGTTGCTTCTTCAGTAAGACCATACGTCAAAATTTTGGATGAATCGCCAGCTAGTGGGAAGAGTGTATTGATGAGGGGTGACAGGTTTGTCCCACCTGAGAATTTGAGGAGGAGAATTGATTAACTATCACACAAGAGGCACTTAGGCTAAACCATTGACAAAGAGAAGGGTAAAAAAAACTTTTGGTGGCCAGGGATTGACGTCCAAACCGCTCAGTTGGTGGAAAGGTGTGTGGAGACTAAAAAGAGACTCAAGGCGGGTTTGCACTGTGAGTTGAGCCATATTCAAGATCCCAAAGAACCATAGCATAGTGTGTGCATGGACTTTATTGGCTCATTAGCTGGAGTGGAAAGGGATTTAAGATTTGCTACTGGTTGATGTCTTTTTGAAATTGGTGGAAGTCAGATGTATACATGAAATTTCTGCTAGTGGTACCATTATTAGGTTGCAAGAGATCTTTAGGAAGGAGGTCTTTCCCAATACTTTGATTACCAACAATGACACTCAGCTTACGTCAAGGGAGATGAAGGTTTTTTTTGGATGGTAATGGCATTAATCATCGTACAGCACTCTATAATCCCCAGGCCAATGGCATTACAGAACAGATGAACCATATGGTGAAGGGTGCAATTCATTTGGCAGTGCAGAGTGGGTCTGATGTCCATGGTGCTGAAAATGAATTGTATGGGCATATTGTACTACTGAAAACAGAGTGCTTTTGTGTTTTCACCTTTTGAGATAATGAGAGGTTGTAAACCCAAAACCAAGTTAGTACCAAGGTGGTTGAAGGATAGCAACAAACGTAAATGTCTTGAGCCTCATGTGCGTACGTGAAGGTGAAAGATAGATGCATAAGAAAGGGCCTGTCTAAGTTTAGAGGTCCCTTTAAAGTTAAGCAAGTACATGACTGGTACATGGTCTTAGAGAAGGGAGATACATGAACCAAACACATTGTGGCCTTGTATCAGAATAGAGGAGACTATGAAACGGCTGACACAGAAAGAAGTGGGAGGTGTAGTGGTTTTATGTTAATGGGAGATGATGATTTAAATGCAAGTTCCAGGCACATTACCCATTTTGATGGGAATCGGACATTTGTTTCTGGAGGAGGAGATTGCAGAGGTGGTGTAAGTAATGGAGGTACAGAAGGAGGAGAGAGAAGAGAGAATTGTGCAAGGAGAGAAAGGAGACTTCCTGCTTATTTGGAAGAGTAAGTTTGAGAATTTGGGACATTAACGTGGTACTGTTTTTACTTGCATACTGCACTGTATGTTTATCTATTTTTGATAGTTTGCATACTATTAAGGCGAATAGATGATGGGTTTATTCTGTATTCTTGTATTGTTTTATTCTTAATCATTTTTATGCATTAATTTTTATTTTTTTTAATTACATGTTTAGATAGAATGAACTTACTCCAACTTTTTTTTTTTACATGTTTTAGAGATAATTTTTCATGCTTATTAATTATCTTTTATGCAATGTTATATTTTGATTGAAGGTGAAAGGGGAAGGATTTTTTCGTAAACATGACACTTGGGGGCACATTTGCAAGGATTTAACTCTGCTGTAGCGTCATTTTTTTGACGTTACAGAGGCTTTTTTTATTGCTTTATTTACAAGTTGCCACAAAGCCCTGTTAGCGACATTTTTACAGGGTTATCGTCAATTTTTTACAGCGCCACTTTGCTTAGCGTAACATACTGAAAATGAGCTGCAAGGTAGCCGTACCCGCAATAAAACTCCTGCAAAACACACAACGCAATATTTACAAGGATTTCTTTGTACGGCACTAAATTAGAAAAACTGCAGTTAAATCCCATTAGCGATAGTTTTCTACCGCTAGGAATTACCTGGTCTTAAAAATGACGCTAATACACTTGTAGCAAAGGAGAACACTCCCAATTCATCCTTGGCAACCTCAACGACACCATGGATCTTCTGCTACTGCAACTAGGAGCACTAAGAAAACCACCACCACCCCCACCACAGAGGTTGCGCCGGAGAAGGGAGCAGATCTACCAGCAGTGGACCACCCTCATACACCTCCAGCAAGAGGAGGTCATAACCCATTAAATGTTATGTTATAAAATTTATAGAGCGCATGGCTGCCCCAGCCAAGGGACGTCCCAGCGCTAAGCTCAGACAGCAGAAGGAAGACAGGGCCAAGGAAACGCCACAACCAATTAATTAGAGAACAGATACGTTTTTATGGCCTTAAGGAAAGCAGCATGATCATGAATGCTTCTGATGTTCACCGGAAGGGAGTTCCAAAGTTTGGGAGCTAGAGCTCGAAAAGAGCGTCCTCCGGCTCTGGCTCTCTTTTTTTTTTTTTTTATATTTCTTTTTATTAAACAAAGATTAATACAATAATACATTACAGAGGAGTCAACCACTTAAGGGCATGAGGTACCCTGGGGGAGCAAAATAGTGCAACATAAATACATGAAATGAGAAATGTTACGGTGAGGGCGGGTCTGCAATGTCAAGACAGCGAGGCGGTGAGCATATTTCTCCGCGATATATATTCCAGGGGCCCCATACACGGGACCACTTTTTGGGGCAACCCCTGGCTAGGTATACCGTTTTTTCCCTATACATGCACCAGTCTAGATCCCTCTCCCAGGCTTCTATTGTGGGAGGTTGCTCTACTCCCCACCGCTGCGCAATGTTCCTCTTTGCTATCATGAATCCCAGTGTAGACCATTGTGTCTGGGCGGTGTTCAAGTCAGTAGGTTCCCAGATGTTCAGGAGGCAACGTCTCACCTCAGGGTGAAGCGAGATCGAGAGTACCGTGTTGATGACATCATGAACCTTGCGCCAGAATGGGCTGATGGCTGGGCACTCCCAAAGAATATGTATGAATGTTCCCGTGTGCCCACAGTTCCTCCTACACTCCCCACTTGTCTCCCTTCCCATATGTAATAGTTGGGGCCCAGTAATGTAGATCCTGTGTAGGATTTTAAGCTGAACTAATCTGAGGCGCGCCGGTATGGCTACCACCCTGGGAGAGGATATCGCCTCCCGCCAATCCTCCTCATCTAGTTCAATCCCGTCCCTTGTCCACTTCTCCCGCAGTGTTTGGAGCAGGTCTTCCCCATTATTGATTAACTTCTTATATATGAGAGAAATGGTTTTCTCAGGTAGTGACCCGTCTAGTATTCTATCTTCCAATGGTGAAGAGTCGGGAGGGACGGCGTCTCGTGACAGGTGTGTACGTAACGAGTGCCGGATTTGTACATAGCGGAAGTGTTCAGTGTCTGCCAATTTATATTCTTTTTGAAGATCAGCAAAGAGCTTGACCCCGCTTGTTCCCCACATATCTTTGATGTGTGAAATTCCTATAAGGTCCCACCTGTCAAACCCTTTCGTCTTCCACAAACTACCCAACCTCTCTGAGTCCCACAATGGAGTTGTTAGTGTCAATGTATTGCCCCACCCTAGTGAGTTAGTCGCGCTGTGCCAAACTTGAACGGTATGTGCAGTGGGGCCAGTTAGTGCAAACAGTCTAGGCTTTGAGTATAATGCTCTACCATACGTCCCTCCCGGGAGGAGCCATCTGTCCATAGCATAGGCAGGGTCATCTGGGCGACCGTAAGTGCCGTGGTTAACGGCAGCCAGGTGAGCTGCCCAATAGTATTTTTTAATGTCGGGAAGGCTAATGCCTCCGTCATACCACGATAAGGTAAGTTTAGTCAAAGCAATGCGGGGTTTCCCTTCCCATAGCAGTGTTCGCTGGAGATTCTCAATCTCTTTGAAGTAGTGAGCTGGGACAGGGTCCAGCGTGTTCTGCAGGATATATAAGAATCTAGGGAGGGACATCATTTTAAAAAGGGCCGCCCTACCCAAAAGTGAGAGGGGGAGTGTTTTCCAACTAGCAATATCCTTCTGGAGTCTGTGAAGGGGTGGAAGGAGATTCCGCTCGTACCGAAGTGTGGCATCTAGGGAAACAAACATGCCCAGGTACTTAAACCCAATGGTGTTTATCTGTATTGGACAGTTCCTAGGGGAAGAGGTGGGTCACCACTGAGGGCATATAACAGGGACTTACTCCAGTTTACAGTGAAGCCAGAAAATCTGCCAAAGACCTCCAGTATATCCAATACCACCACCAGGGAGTGTTTAGGAGAGGCTAAATAAAGGAGGATGTCGTCCGCATATAAGGAGATGCGGTCCTCCCAGTCCGGGGACCATTTCAGTCCTCTTATCCTAGGGTCACCTCGGATCCACGCTGCAAAGGGTTCAAGGGCCAGGGCAAAGAGGAGGGGCGAGAGCGGACATCCCTGGCGGGTTCCCCTACTAAGTGGGAAGGCTGCGGAAAGTTTGTTATTAACTACTACTTGGGCTAGGGGTTCACTGTATAAAAGACGTACCCATTGGATAAAATTAGGCCCAAAGCCTAGTTTAGCCAAGACTGCCCACAAATAAGGCCACTCCACAGTATCAAATGCCATGGTGGCGTCTAAGGACACGACCACCGCTGGCTCTTGAATAGTATGTGCTCTACTCACCACTCCATGTAGTCTGCGCAGGTTTAGCGCCGTGTTCCTATGGGGCATAAATCCAGATTGGTCCGGATGAACCAGGCCGCTGATTATTTTAGCTAGGCGCGTGGCTAATAATTTGGCTAATATTTTGGGTTCGGCATTTAGAAGGGAGATGGGTCTGTATGATGTGCATTCGGTTTTGGCCTTGCCCTCTTTGTGGATTGTTACTATGGTCGCGATCCTCTGCTCCCTGGGCAGCACACCGCCCTCTCTGGCCTCTTCGAACATGGCTTTCAGGTATGGTGCCAGTTTATCTGGCCGAAGTTTGTATAGCTCAATAGGGAGTCCATTAGGACCGAGCGCTTTCCCTGAATTCAAGGCGCGGATTGCTTGCCCAATCTCATCTATTGTCAAGTCGCCGTCCATATATTGACGGTCTTCTAAAGTGAGTCGGGGAGCCTAATGTCACGTAGTAGTTCCTGAGAGTCTTCTTCGGAGTGCGGGGTTACTGTTTTGTATACAGTGGAGAAGTGAGTGGCAAAGCTATCCACTATGGCTTGTGGCTCCGTAATGGAAGTCTCTCCCGCAACCCTAAGTTCCGGCACCAATCTGCTCGCATACTCTTTTTTATCGAGCCACGCTATAAGTTTCCCTGTTTTATCTCCAAGGTCATAGACCCTACCTAGCTGCTCCCTGCTCAGCGCCCTCGCCCTATCCGTCACTAGGGCCTTGTACTCATGTTGTTTCAGGCTCAACAGGTGGAGCTTTTCTGGCGTTGCTCCCAGTTCAGGGTCCCCCTCCAGAGTACTAATTTCTGACTCAATGTCAACCACTTCTTTGCGATTGTCTTTCTTAACTCCAGAGATCAATGACAGTGCCTGGCCTCGGATTACCGTCTTGAATGCTTCCCACAGTGTCTGGGGTGAGGAAACAGAGCCCTCATTATCTAAGAAGTAGTTATCCATGGCTTTCACTAGGTCATTCCGGATTTTGGGGTTTTTTAGGTACCAGGGGTTAATGGGAGCTAGCCTGCCCACCGTGGAGCGACTAAGGGATATATGTGTCCATATTGGCGAGTGATCTGAAATGCCTCTAGCCAGGTGTTTGATATCCTGTATGCAGTGGGCCTGTGCTGCTGGAACCAGGCAGTAATCCAACCGGGAGAGACTATTGTGCGCACCGGAATGAAAGGTATATTGCTGCTGATCCGGATGATATGTTCTCCACCCATCTACCAGCCCCATGGAATTGAGGAAGTCAGGCAACCATTGAGCAGAAGGCCCCACTTCTCGCAGGGGATAACGATCCAATGCGCCAGAGACTACTGCATTAAAGTCGCCCCCTATAATCAAGTGACCTTCTGGAATGGTGAGTAGGATAGAGCTCAGATCTGCAAATGTTGTGTTCTGTAGTCCCGGTGGGACGTAGATTGACATAAATGTGGTGGGACGCCCCTCCCACATGCCCGACACCCCAACATATCTGCCCCGGTCATCCACCCACGTGGCGCTCACAGCTAGAGGGAAGGAGTTTTTCATCATAACGCCCACTCCCCTTGAGCCTGAGGTGAATCCTGCATGGGCCACCATTTTGTATCCCCATCTGTGCATTGCCTTACACCTGTTGCCAATGAGATGTGTTTCCTGTAATAGGACAACATCCGGGGCTTGGCGTTTAATATACTGAAGGACTACACTACGCTTGATCTTGTCCCCCAGTCCGTTAAAATTCCAACTCAATATCCTAACATTTCCCCCCCCTTGCGTACCCATTAGCTAGCTCAAAAATTACAGACTCCTCTGTTGTAAAATAAAATTGAAATAACCATGTGAAAACAATACAAACATAGAAATATGAAACCCCCTCCCAACTGCCCCCCACCCTGCTTCCCTGCACTGTGAGCTTATAACTGCCCATGATAAACTCTGCAGAGTGCCTGTCGCCCTGAATTAACACTAAAAGTAGAAAACGTGGGGTCATGCCATACCAGTTAGCTGACCTTCCCCACTTAGTAACTATTAAAGTCCCTCAGAGAGTCACGCACCGCAGTTCTGGGTAGAGACCGAGGGCCGGGGGGCCGCTTCGTTGGTGTTCGGCCCCCACCCCGCCCGTTACCTATCTCAGGGCTTCACAGGAAAGCGTCCGCACCACGGAGAGCCCACATCTTCTCTTAGTCCTGTCACACACGCTGCTGAGAGGCCTCCACCTCTGCCGCTCCGCCGCCGCCCGTCTCACGATTCGAGTGTAAGTCCAGCCATTCCGCCGCTTCCTCCGGCCGCTCAAAGAACCAGGCCCTTCCCTCTGCCTCCACCCGGAGACGCGCCGGGAACAGCATGGCGTACTTGAAACCACGGTCTCTCAGTGTTCGTTTAACCGGGAGGAAGGACCTCCTTTGTCTCTGCACTCGTTGTGTAAAGTCCGGAAAGAAAGAAATGTCTGCATTCTCGTAGCGGAGGCCGGGTCGAGCCCTGGCATTCTGGAGGATTATATCTCGATCGCGGAAGTTCAGAACTCTAGCTAACATCGGGCGCGGCGGAGCCCCGGCCTGGGGCGGCCTCCGGGAACCCTGTGGGCCCTTTCGATGACGAAGAACTTGCTGAGACCCTTGGGCTGTAGATGTTGCAAGATAAGGTCCTCCACAAAGAGGTCTGGGGACTGCCCCTCCGCTTTTTCCGGCACTCCTAGGATCCGTAGGTTATTGCGACGCAGCCTCCCTTCATAATCATCCAGTTTTAACTCGGTCGCCGTACGGAATGTTCGCATGTCTTGCATCTCCTCTTGGATCTGCGCCATATCTCCCACCAAGCTAGAGGTGGTAATCTCGACCTGCTTGACTTTCTCACTAAGTTTGGACAGATCTGCTCGGATTAAATTAACCTCTATGGCGATTGTGTCCATTTTATGTTCCAGAGAGGTTTTTACACTGGAGATGGCCTCCATGACATCCCTCAGGGACAGTTCCTGGTCTTCCCCAACTTGTTCACTCGCGGGGCTGTCCCTGGATTGACGGCGTTGAATCACTTCTTTGGGGAGGGTGTAGCGATCTAATTTGTTGGACTGTACCACCTTAGATCCCCTGGCACTTGCCGGCTTGCTCTTCTCCATGTCTGCTCAGTGTCACCCTCTAGGCCCCTTGACCAGTCCGAGCTTGGCTCCAGCCTGAGCCATGGCCCGGTCGTGGACACTGTCGCCCTTCACCGCCTGACCACAGAAATCAGCGGTACCCAATCAAGGGAGCGAGAGAAGACGCGTTCACCGTGTCCCGGGCGTCCGGAATTTCTGCCCGATGTCCTGCGGCCGCAGAAAGGGCGTTGGTGCCGCTGCTTCACCCCCAGTTGGGCGCTGTCTATTTGTGGCAAGGGTGTGTCAGCAAGCTGTTGCTTTCAAGGCCACCGGGCTTTCCCGGCGCCCAGGATTTTGCACGTCTTCAGCCGATCCCCGCCTCACCCCTGCATCCACGGCTCAGTGGGGGAGGGCTGCCACCCAGGGCTCCAGCGAATCGCCCTCGCTATGGGATGTAGAAAGTTCAGAGGGTGGTGAGGGCCCGTACACCGCTACTGCCCACCACTCCCAGGTGGCCTTCTGTCGCCACACCCTTTCACTCGGTACCTTGGGCCTCCAAATCTGGTGCTCCAGTCTGCGCCGATCCTCCAGTAACACTCAGGACATGGACCCACTACCCTTGGCGCCTCTACTAGGTCCCAGCAACACCACAGTTAGTCCCCGGTCCTGTATTGGTATCAGCAAGCTCGGGTAGAAAAAGGTGAGGGCGTAATGTAGTACATCGGCCTGCTTCGTAAATCGAGCTCCTGGCTTTGAAGTGACTGTAGGCCCTCGTTTCACTGTGCCTGCAGTCTCCTGCTCATGTGGTGTTCAGTCGCCTCCCTCACGCCACCATGCCTTCGTTAGTGGGGTCTCCTGCCACCTCACCTCTCCTTTCAGGCTGTATCGATCTCCGGGTTCAGCCACAGCCAGCGCCCCCCGCAGGTCACAACCGCTTGCGCGGTCTGCTTACGGCACTGTGCCGACCCGGCGGCCCCAGATGGTAGAGGCCGAAGTTGTAGTGCGCTGCAGCGGCCTGTCCCGAAAATCGAGCTCCCGGCTTCACGGTGCTCACAGGCCCTCTTCTCACGGGGGCCGCGGTGTCCGTCTCGGGCGGAGCTCGGCCCTCGCACACGGCTCAATGCCCTCCGCTATTATTCCGGTGCGTTTCCCAACCTTTGGGATCCGGATTTGTGTGGCGGATAGACGTGGGGAGATCAGCTACGACGGAGCTCCCTCTTTAAGCTGCCATCTTGGTTCGGGTCTTGGCCACGCCGGCTCTGGCTCTCTTAACCCGCGGGATGACCGCCAGGTGTGGATCAGAAGAGCGCAGGAGGTGAGTGGGCGTGTAAGGTATGAGCAGGTCTGCAAGGATTTCAGGGGATTGGGCATTAAGAATACGGTGAGTAATGCACAAAGCCTTAAAAAGAACACGCTTTTCCACAGGGAGCCAATGGAGTCTATTAATGAACTCCGAAGTATGACAAGTCCTAGGGAGCCCAAACAATAGTCTGGCTGCCGCATTCTGTATCCTCTGGAGGTGCTGTATCTCTGCTCTATTAACTCCCAAATATAGAGCACTGGCATAATCCAGCCTAGACAGTATGGTGGCCTGGATGATAACCTGCCGTATGTTAGCCTCAAATAAGCCCAACAGAGGTTTGAGACCTCGAAGAAGTCCGAAACAGACTCCAGCCACAACCTTGGTTTGGGGCTGGAAGGAGAGAGCCGAATCCAACCAAACGCCCAGATTTTTGACTGTCTGCTTAGGTAAAGGTGGGGAACCCAGAACGGGAGGCCACCATTGCTCACTCCATAAATGAGTGTTTTTCCCCACCAGCAGGATTTCTGATTTGGTGGCGTTTAGTTGTAGGCAGTTTGATGTCATCCAGTCCGCGACCACTGTTTTTTATTTATTTTATTTATTTATTTGAGTTTTATATAGTCCTGGCTAGACCCGGAGGTATCAGAGCGCTTTACATAAGGATCCACAAAGTTACAAAATTACATCAGTTACAAGTTACATCAGTTACGAGAAAACATTTCAAGAGCGTCGGAAGACGGAATAAATGGAGCTTAGAAGGGTAAGGGGGTGGGGTAAAGGTGTAAGAGGGAGAAAGGATGGAGAAAGAGACAAAGGAGAGTCTGCCCAAAGTCCGGCTGGGTAGGTGACGGCCGAGGGGGAAGTACACAGCCCATCTCCTCTATAGCTATCAGGTAGCTCCACCGGGCATCAGTCAAGCGGCTAGGTCTCAAAGAGAAAACAATAAGAGAGCAAAGAGAAGGGGTAAATGGAGTGTAAAGGGGAAAGTGGGTGGAGTAAAGGGGTAGGAGGGAGAGTACAACGGAGAGACGAAGTGAGGTCTGCCCAATGTCCGGCTGGGTAGGTGACGGCCGAATGGGTAGTCCACAGCCCATCTCCTCTCTAGCTATCAAGTCAAAAAGCTAGGTCTCTACGGTCTCCACAATGTTGTTTTATCCCAGTGTTAAACAATGAAGTCCCACAAATGTTTGGGTGGCTGTCAGTAAGGTTAGCTTGACGCTTTGGCAGAAGGAAAATGACACATTAAAGGGCTGAGCTCCATGAGAGTTGTAGAGGGCACTGGCACTTTGCGGGATCATCTGATAAGAAACTGGTAATGTTGGTGAAATGCCCCCCAGCATGGTGTAACAGAACAGGGTTGAACCGATCTCTACCTTGAAGCAGTGTCCGACGGCGATATCACTGAATGGATGAGCCGAAATCTGAGTCACGGGCGCCATCTTAGGGTCAGGCTCTGCTCGCATGAAGATCGCTGTGGTGAGGAGGTCGGCTTTGCAATGACGCTGTTCAAACCTGTGCCCGGACCCACTCCGTCACCAACTGGCCCCCGTCATGCTGGCGGATTCAGACTAGCGCCAATATGTAAGCCCATAGGTGGTAATCAGCAGCTATGCACACTATCATTCCAGCGTTGACTCCAGCACTTGGCAACCGGAGCTGCAGCTATGTCACAAACAGACACTGAGGGAGACCATGGTACCACCTGCCTACATCCCCCGCAATGCTCCCAGCCAATTTTAAGCAATATGTCCAGACTCCACATCAAGGAGATCAGCTCTGCTACTATTCTATTGGTTAGCACCATAATAATAACGCTCCACAGTCATCCGCTAGTTCGGTCCGTTTGCTAATTAGCATGATGCGCGTCTCACTCACCCCGCCACATGAGCCAGGAGCGCTGATCCATTACAGCCTCGTACACTCCCAGCACAGCCGGACACGCACCTCACTTGTTGTAGCGCCTGGGGACAGCACCTCCACACAGTTCGGCACAGAATACCTCCGTCATCCGCCGCCGTGTGAAACTCCAACCGCAACCCCTCGCCGCAGAGCTCCGATAGCAGGCGCACTCTGGGAGCGCGGGGAGCCGCTCTCACGCCAGCTAACCCTCAGGATACCGCTGTTTAGGGGGCAGCGCCGCCTCAATCACAGAGCGCGCTCCGACTTCCTCCGCCTCAGGGTAAGTTGCGGCTCGTCCCAGCCACCATTTTGCATGCCCGCGAGGCCAGGGGGGAGAGAAACACATATGCTGCGTTGCCGGCTTGTCAGTTATGGTACCCAGCACTGCCACATACCGGGCAATTCCCGAGGGGTTCCACTGCAATGCGCTGTCACTTGTAGGACCTAATCTTCAGCGGATCTGCAGATTTTTAACGGATCATTAGCCCGGTCGGGAGAGCCTCACTATCCTGCGGCCATCTTGTCTTGGGCTCGCCTCGCTGCCTATGTTAAATCCTCTCTGAACTTAGCAGCATCCAGAGCGGGGTTGTCGGATAAGGCGATCACTAACTGTGTATCGTCTGCGTAGGAGACCACAGTCAGACCCCTATGTTTTGCCACCGCGGCCAGCGGTCGGATGTAAATATTAAAAAGGGTCGGACTCAGGGCAGAGCCCTGCGGAACGCCCTGGCGCACACTGTGCGTCTGAGAACAGAAAGGGGGGTCGATCACTTGAAGGGATCTTTCCGAAAGAAACGAGGAGAGCCACCCTAGGGCAGGGCCACTGATGCCAATGTCCTCGAGGCGCTGCAAAAGAATCTGGTGGGACACAGTGTCAAATGCCGCACTTAAGTCCAATAAAATCAGAGTAGAAGTGCCTCCAGAGTCAAGGGAGTGACGCAGATGTTCCGTGACCGCCAGGAGTGCCGATTCCGTACTATGACGCGGACGGAAACCATTCTGGAAGGGGTCCAACAGGTTGTTAGTGTCAATGTAGCTAGAGAGGATGGAATTGATATGGGCTTCGGTGATTTTGGCAGTCAAAGGGAGGAGGGAGATGGGACGGAAATATGCAGGCTTGGAGTCATCCAGTGTGGGCTTCTTGAGGAGAGGGATCACTTTGGCATGTTGCCAGGCCGTGGGGACCACAGCAGAGGTTAGGGACAGATTTATGAGGTCACAGAACACAGGCAATAACTGCGTTAAAAAAGCCTTAAATTTGTCGGGTTTAAGGGGATCAGCCAGAGATCCAGATTTGAGTTTGTTGCAGATGGACCGCATGGCTTCATGGGAAAGCACCGGAAAAACAGAAAGTGATGGACCGGTGACGGACGAGGGATAAGGCCGACCTATAGGGGGTGCTATGTGGGAAAAAGTTTTGTAGATATCTTCCACCTTTTTAATAGAAAAGGCAGCGAGGGTCTCACATTGCTCGTTGGAAGTGAGGGGGGATGAGGTTGGTTGCCCAGAAGTTTTAAGATCCTTGAGTAGGGAGGATATACATTTAGTGGGATTGCTGCTGTTTTTAATTTTCTCCGAAAAAAAGTCCGCTCTCACCTTCAAGATGGACTTATGGTATTGTTTGATGCATGCTCGAAATTGTAGTTTCAGGATAGGGTTGTACTGTCTTCTCCAAACCCTTTCCAAGGCTTTGCACGCCCTCCTAGCCTGGGCTAGTTCGTCATTGAACCACGCCAAGATTGTGTTCTACGGCTGTGGGTCATCTTAGCAGGGATCAGAGTGTTGAGTGTGTGCGAGAGCCAGTCTAACAGGATACTGTTAGCCCTATCCGGATTGTTAGGGAGATTAGGCCTTTGGGTAAGGAGGAGGCCGCGGAAGCAAACCGCATCCAACTTATGCCAGGGGCGTTTTAAAATAAACCTCTGAGGAGTCTCTAAAGAAGGGCCTATTCCCTGTAGTGTCAATGACACCAGATAGTGGTCAGACCAGCTCATAGGGAGGGGATGGCTGGCTACAAGAGCCGATAGATTTGAGAAAAAAGGGTCTAACAAACGACCGGCAGAATGCGTACTGTTAGGGACATATTGAATCAGTTGGAACGCAGCAAGGTCTGCTAAAAAATTGCTGATCTCCCTATCTTGATTAGCTTCCAAATGGAGATTAAGGTCCCCTACAATATTGAAGTTGGCCGACCTAGTAGCCAGCAGCCCCAATGCAGTAACCAGGGCTTCCATAAAACCTTTTGACGGCCCTGGGGGGCAATAGATCAGAAGGCCCAAAAGGGTAAAATTAGCATTGACACAAATTTTGAACAAAGCACATTCAGAGTCTGTGATACTTTCTTTGGTCAAGGTGCAGGTGAATCCAGTTTTAAAGACCACTGCAATACCCCCACCCCTCCCTTCTCTGTTAAGAGTTTTGATGGCATATCCCTGGGGCAGTGCTAAGTTGGGCTCTGCCTCAGTATTAGCAGAGAGCCAAGTCTCGGTTAGGAAAAGAATATCAGGGGTCTCATCCTGAATTAGGTCAAACACTTCCGCAAAGTGCCTGACCAACGAACGGCAATTAAGGCTCAGGATTTTGATAGCAGGCGAGGGAGTACGCATAGGACTGGTGGTAACCAAAGAGTTAAACCCACAAGTTTTACATACAAAAGGACCTACCAGAAGGGCATAAAGCTGATGTGTGCAGTGATAGAGACCCTTACCAATGTCAATAAGTGTGCTCTGTGAATACAGCCGCTGCTAAAAAGGGGGTCCATTGTACCCCATCTCAACCAGTTAGCACCAAAGCTGCAGCCCACATCCCATCGCTGCATCAACATCCCTACACAGACCAAGCTACTCGCTGTCCTCCACATGCTGGCCTCAGGGACTTTTCAACCAACCACTGCCAGAGTGGCAAGAGTATCATAGTCATCCTTCTCTAGGGCCCTACCCACTGTCCTGGATGCCATAATCTGCCTGACACCACAGTACCTCCACTTCCCCAACACTGCTCAAGAAGAACTCAACAACAAGCAAGGCTTTATGTCATTTCCTGATTTCCACATGTGTTAGGGCAATGGACTGCAACTTGTGCCTCCTGCTGAAACTTCACACATCTTTCACAACAGGAATCACATTTATTCAATGAATGTGCAGGCCATTGTAGACCATCTTGGTGTTTTCATCAACGTTGCCGCAAAGTACCCTGGGAGTGTGCATGATTCCTACATCTTCCGCCAATTTGTCATCAACCAGAGGTTCCAGGATGGCACCTGTGGCAATAGACTGCTTGTTGGTAAGTACAACTCTAACACACCACACACCACAAGGCACTCAATCAAGTAGGTAAACAATGTCAAATTGCTCATATTTAGAATTGTACTGTGCATACATTGTTGTTGTGCCAACTTATATCACCAAACATAAAATGCAAAAGAACAGCATATAGTTCAATTCAATATTTTATTAAAGATTTGGAACTCCTAAGAGGTCCACATAAAAGTACATGCATATTATTACAAGTAATAAAAACATAACAGAACTCAATCCACGGGCCATAATAAAATTATCAGAGACCTGCGTTAGCAAGGCTAAAATTCCTTCAAATAACATCAGTCAATATTGTCAGTTGTCTCAGTACGCAAAATACTTAAGAAATTCAACAATAAAACTACTTAGCACACGACAGAAACAGAGCCCTAGACCTCTACTGTAGAACCGTATTGGTCAATAGCAGGTATATTTAAGTTAAAAAATAATATACAAAACCTCAGTGCTTGGAGAAGATTTTTCAATGATTTGGGCAGAAGCACAGAGCCATTTCGACAGAAAATAGCATTTAGAATTAACAGGATAAGGATTAAAGTAGCAGAGCATATCCTAGAATGTACAAAGGACGTTTAGTAGCTGCCAGTTCATATACAAAACAAAGTTCAAAATTCAGCTTCAGTTAAAAGATTAATTTAAAATTAGCAGCAAGAAAAAAGGAGTAACAGAGCATATCCTAAAATGTGCAAAGGGCAGTGAGTAGCAGCCAATTCATATGCAAAAAGAAGGCCAGAGTTCAATTTCGGCTAAAAAGTTCAATTTGGAATTAGCAACATGAAAAAGGAATAACGAAACAAATCCTAACCTGTGCAAAAAAGCAATTTAGTAGCAGCCAGTTCATGTGCAAAATAGATCCAAAGTCCCACTTCAATTAGGTTTTGTAGTTAACAACAAGTACATAGTGGGAAACGAACGCAACATATCCCTATTGTGCAACATAGCAGTAAATAGCAGCCAATCAATGTGCAAAATACAATTTAACTAAAAACGACATACTAATACTTCGTAAGAAGATGACAAACAGGGGGTTAACCATCCAATTAAAAGAATATGTAAAAGATTTAAAATATAAACATAAACTCCTTAAAATAATTAAAAAGTTTTACACACACTGCTTCATTTTTTGGACAAAAGAGATAGTCTCGGGCTGATGCTACATTTTTTACACAATTTTGTAAAAACATCGGTCGAAGCCAACGATGACGGCTCGAAGCCAGTGCTGGACAGACAAACAAGACATGGTCCAAGGTCTGAATGCTCAGCTTACACAAATTACAAGTTTTTCCATTTTTCAAATTCTGGGACCAGTTTGCTGTTAAATCGTTTAGAGGTAAAAGATTCATACGACATAAAGTGAGCAAACGTCGAGTTCCGTGTTCCAAATTCCAAAATAAGTATTTTTGTGCAATTCTCGGTGAGTTTGTCTTGGCTATTAGTTTTAATCTCTCTTTAGAATTGCAAAATTTAGTATCTCTATCAAAGCTGATTTTGCCACTTAAGGTCTTTAAGAGAGATTTGAATCCTAATGGTGGAAGTGTGACCACTGATTCTTCATGTATGCCAAAGATTTTTAGTGCTAATGAGAAATCACGATAAAAGGAGTAATTACCTGCCTTAACATTGAAGATTTCATAACACATGAGACCTCTTAATGAATCTGGCTCGCTATTTTTTTGTTGATATCCCCAGCGTAAAACCCTGGATAAACCTTGGATATAGGAGCTTATCAAGCCAAATTCCAGTCTAATTGCTGCCGTTGGAACTAACGTGTTAAAATTACATATTTTGCGTAGTATCTGACCTTCAATCCTATCTAAAAACTCCAATCCTTAACAGGGATTGATTCAATCGCATAGAGCAGGGTTGGAGGAATTTTTGCCTTAAAAACCATCAGTAGATGTAAAAAATGTCTTCTGCCCATAGCGCTGTAAAAATACGCAAACCATTGGCATGAGACATAGCTTTACAAATACAATGTTCAATATGAGGTTTGTTCTTTGTACTACCTGTTAAAAGTTTCCCTAAATAAAGGTATGAGTCTACCACCTCCAGCATTTCAGGACCAATTTGCCACTTAAAGTTACATAATTTTCTACTTTTGTTACTTTTCATAATTAAGATTTTACTTTTAGAGACATTTATTTTCAAAAAGTGGCCAACTGTATATTTTTGTAGTGATATCAACTTTCTATTCAATCCAATAGGGGTTAAGTCCATTACTACTATATCATCTGCATACAAAAGACATGCAAAAGGCCGGCCACTTATCTTTGGGGCATCTCCATCAGCTTGAACAAAGCAATCGGGTAGATCTGCTATATATAAAGAAAATAGCAACGGTGCTAACAAGCAGCCTTGTTTCAAACCATTTTCTGTAGGGATTACATCTGATAAACCTTGATTTCCACCCATTAGTATCTGGCACCAAGTTTGCGAATGTAGTGCAATAATTAAGGATAGCAGGGGAAGGGCAGTCCCATTTTTGCAATTTTCTCCATAATAGGGGTCGATCCACCTTATCGAAGGCTGTTGAAAAGTCTATGAAAGCCGTGTATACATTTGAGTTACGAAAGATTGTGTATTTTTCCTCAATTAGTTTCAGCATAGAGATATTATCTAGAGTGGAATGATTTTTTCTAAAACCTGCTTGTTCTATGGGGAGGACTTTCTTCTCCGTCACCCATTCCGTAAGGTGATCGAGGATACTACGTGCAAATATTTTCCCCGTGGCATCCAATAGGGCGATTTGCCGATAATTACCTGGGTGCGTTCTGGGACCCTTTTTATATAGAGGGATTAAAATGCTTCCAGACCAAGATGGTGGTATCTTCCCCTGGGAGTAGCAGAAATTAAACAATGGAGCTAGATAAGTAGCCCACAAAAGTGGCTCCTTTTTAATTACCGTCATGGGAATTTCATCAGGACCCATTGCTCCTGAGGATCTCATTTTCTTAATAGCTCCGGCCACTTCATTGATTGGATACTAAGGTTTTAGACTGATCGGGTGCCGCAGTGGTTAATCTAAAGGAATTAAGATTCGCAGAATACAGTTCTAGCAAGTGAAGTTTCCATTCCTCTTCTTTTATGGGTATAGGGAGAGATTTCACTCTAGTGCCACAGCAGTCGGCAATTATTTCCCAATACCTTTTGGAATCGTTTTTTAAGGCTGCCTCTTTTAGATGTATCCATGCTCCATCTTCCTTTATTTGTCTTAGGGAGCGTTTTTTCCTCTGTCTTTTCCTCTTTAATAGGTTTATTAAAGAACTTCGCTCGCACGAAAAATTCAGGAACTGGGCCCTCACTAATTTATTTATTTCCCTATTTATAGTAAGCAATGGGTTAAAATATGATCTCCGTTTAACAGGAGCTTGTGTTAATTTACAGGATTTAGCCAGGAAATCTATATTATGGGAAAAGGCTTCGAGTAAATCTAGTTGGGTAGAATCACACTCCGTTATAAAATGCTGCTGATCTCTTATTAGAGTCGATAAGTACGCTTTTAATTTAGCGGTCGCTTGAGTATTCCAATGAATTCTACCATTTGTTACATTGAACCCTACTGTGTCTCCTTTGAAGTTCCAGGGGCCTACCTTAGCACAAGTAAAATCAAATTTAAAACAGATCAACATATGGTCACTGAAAACATTTCCCAGGACTTCCATATTTGTAAGTTTACAGAAAAAATCTGCAGAAACAATTAAATAATCTATAATAGATTTCCCAGTTGGCGCCTTATGAGTGTGATTTGCTGGAATATCTTTTCCTAGCCTCCCATTAGCAATTATGAGATCCAAACTTCTCAAACCTTCGAGTAATGAGACTCCTCTTTTGTCTGTCCTGCTGTTATTCGGAAATTGGGCAATCGGAATATTTAGGGCTTCGTTTTTTTCAGAGTTAGAAAATACCCTTATACTATGAGATGAGACTTTAGAGTTCAAATCTCCAACTAATAATAGGGACCTGCAGTCTTCACTTTCCAAGGTAGATGAAATAAAATGGAATAGATCTTTTAATAGATAAGAATGAGATGCGTCGGGAGGTAAATATGCATTTATGATCAACAAGGAGTCCAAGATAACCTGACCATCCTTGTGATCTAACTTAATTGCCTGAATTAGGTTAGAGGCATGAAAAATGTCTTTATATGACCATCTAAGGCTTGTGCTTAACAAAATAGCAATACCTCCTTTAGCGTGACCTCTATTCACAGGGAGTGCGGGCCGGCTCAGCACAATATAATCTTCGGTGGACCAGTTCTTTGTGATCCAAGTCTCTTGTAGACAAATTATATCGGCATTCTGCTCTTTCAAAAATAAGAGTTTGTTTTTATTAGTGCTTAAGCCGGCTGCATTCCAAGATATCACATTAATATCCTTGCTAGGAAGAGTTCCCACATTTTAGGCCTAAGGATCTATTTGAATTAAGAACGCCTGCAACCCAACTCCATTTCTTATCTTCCTCCTCTACAGGAAGCACGTGTTGAGTGTTTTTCTCTGAATAGAGCGAAACCCTCCTACCTTCTTTTCCGAGGAAAACCTGCAAAATACTCTCTTTCTCCGAGAAAGGAATACCTCTTACGGAGGTTTCTAGATCGATGTTAGGCCGCTTATTTAGGGCCACTTTTTTTAATGGTAACTCCACTTCAGGTATTAAAACATCAATGCCACAACGGCGTAGTTTATCGCTGTGTGCCATTATCAGGTGTGAGATAGCTTTGGATGTAAATGTTACTCTTGCACCCTTAAGATTGTTAAATTTTTGTACCTCAACCAGAGCGATGTCATTACTTTCGATCATCTGTAGGCCCAGAATTTCAGCAAAGCAACCCAACAAAAAGGTCCTATTCATATATAATTCTTGGTCAAAAATAAACAAAAAATCCAGGCTATAAGGAGCAGGATGGGAGTTATTACCTAGGTTAGAAACCTCAGAAATATTATCATTGGAATTATAAATGACATTATTACCTAGAGAAGAAGCAAATAGAGAAGCATTAGGGTTCAAAATACTCTGAACAATAGGAGGAACACTTATATCTAATGTCACTGCATCTTTGGTAGATTTAATTGGTACACTTGAGTTCAGAGAAGAGGAACAATGACCCAATAGAATGTACTCTGTTTGTCCATCTTCTTTCTTCAAAACATTTGAATCCAACTTTGGTGATATATTATGGATAAGGTTAGGATCGAAACGTAACCGTTTTGTCCTTTTTATTTATCCGTCGTCGTTTTCCCTTTTTTCCTTCTTTTTCTTACCGGCGTTGTTACTTTTGTTCTTGATATAATTTTCCTTAATAGGAGAGATTCCATCTTTAAGACCTTCCTCTATAGGCTGTTTTGAGGAATTTACACCAGTTTTTAGGAAGATGGGAAAAACCTTTCGAATTGTACTTGAATTTGAATTTTCCGTCTTAGTTTGCGGGCAGGACGGAGGTACAACCACTGTAACTAACGGCTCAGAATCGAAAAGCTGCTGTAGAGTAGAGGAATGTAACTTATCAAATATATCTTCGTTTTCTTTCATTTTAGTTTTATTATTTCTACTAAGGAAAGACTTGCCAGCCTGGATGCCAAAGTCTCGCCCTTTGACAAGTGAAAAAGAGTCTGTTTGAGTAGAATATAGCTTGTCGGCACCTTCCTTCAAAGAAGGGGAGTGGAAGATCCCTTCCCTGTTTCAGACGTACTGAGAGGAAGTACGAAAGCTTTGTCTGGCAATAGTTTTTGTTCAGAGGCTATAAACTTTGTCAGAGCCAAAACAGAGTCCAAAATAGAGTCAGAATTACTTACTGATTTCTCCATTAGGGCTAGGATGGAAGCCAGCACTCTTTCCAGGCAAAATAACGATTCCGACATCAGCATTTTCGACTCTGGATTATTAGTTAAAGGAAGAAAGTTCGGGGATAGTTCAGGAGTTATTGAACCCCGTGAGTCTAATAAGCTTGTATCGCTGGGTGTACTACTAAACAGTTGCAGTTTAACAAGATGATCCTTGGAGGAAAATGAAGTGGCAGGAATAAGAATCCTGGACGATTCTAAATTATGAACGCGAGACATCTTATGAGACTGATCTAAATTAATGTCAGGTAGCGTGAAATCTTCCATTAAGTGTTCTCCCACTTTTGGGACTAGTTGAGAAGCTCCTTTGGGATCAAAGACTCCATTTACAGGGGAGTGAATGGTTAAGTTTGCCAGCAAAGAATCAGCCACCTTAGCTTCAGAGTATTGACGATCTGTAGGCCATGATCCCCCAATTTTGAGACGGTAGTATGGAGGGTACTACTGGCAATGGATTTCCGGGAATTCCTTTAGACTCTACATGATCTTCATGTTCTTTTTGGGAAGACTCCGGCATCCCTACTGATTTGAAACTTGTATCCTTTTTAGGGAAGAAGGAAGGGATGGTATTGAAGCTCTTCAAGAAGTTTATTTGCAGTGAGTTGTTCCTTAGAGGATTAGCTCTAGTTTTTTGCAAGCTCTTGTGTACACCAATCTGCCAGAGCGTAATTTTTTTGCGGTCATATCTTAGTTCTTATATTACAAGTCCCTTTGCCAGGCCGGCCAGCACAGCCAGAGAGTTATAGCTCCAATACGCTAGTGCGCCGATGCGCCGCTTATGCTACACCGAGCACCGAGCGTCGAGTTTCCGCTCTCCAACGCACAGCACGCAGTCTCACAAACTCACAAGCTCGAGCAGAAGATTGAATTACTGGCTGCCAACACAAGGCTCTGGGGCTCAGAGAGGCGCAGGAAGGAGAACCGCGCTTATCTCCAGTAGTCAGCGCTGCCGTCTTCAAGGGTCTTCAATGGTCAGAAGTCACTACCGTTATACACTACAAGCACCCTCTAACTCCTGTGTATCTCCAGTAGATCTTTTCACCAAGGACAGATTGCAATTTGTAGTTTTGGAAATACCAAAGTCTAAAGAAATCTTAGCGAGGTTGTGGCAGAATTGTAGTGGAAATAGACACGATCCTAAATCCTTAATTGCTTAAGTACTTGGCACTTGGTACTTGGCATCTTAGCAGCTTGATGGCCAGGGTATTTGGGATCTTAGTGGCTTTGAAATGCTTACAATGCCTTGAGTGATTAATGAAAAACGAAAAAACAATAAGGCAAAAACCAAGGCTAAACCACAAGGGAGGGGGGTGGGGCAGGAGGCTTTAGATAACTCCTATGCCCGAACCCCTCAACCCCCCTCTTCCACTCCACCTAACCGCTCTGCTTCAAGCCAACCTGCAGCCCACCTTCGCCGTCCCTCTGCGAATCTACGCGGCTCTGCCGTCAGACTGCACTCCTCGTTACTTCACTTTTGGGAGACTTGAGTGTTTTCCTCGCCACGCCGCGCCACCTCTCGCACCTACCGCACTTCACAGTCTGAACTCCGGCCACCGGCACCCTCAGGGATCGAACTGCCTCCACCGGGAACAACAACAGCGGCAGCGGTGGTGGCCCTCAGCCCTCAGGCCTCAGCGGGACAACGAGCGAGTCTCCGAGGGCTGTTTTCGGGCAAATAACGGGCCGCTTTCATGCAAATATCGGGCCGTTTCTGCCGAGTTTCGGACAGATTTTCGGCGGCGGCGGCGGCTGCAGCTCCTCCTCCTCCTCCTCCTACTCGTTGCAGCCCAGGCGTCAGCATCAGCGTCAATTCTCTCAGCCCAGTACGTTACACATCCAAATCACAACAGCTGCGTATAGTTAATAAGTCTCACCAAGGGAGTAGACATGAAATTAAATAAACACAATTTGAGCTTCAAGGAACAACTATCCTTTGAAAGTTATTGGTCCCAACACTAACCATTCAAGTGCCCATGGTTTTAGCTCCCCTTAGTAAAATACCCGAAAAAGATGAATATTGCAGCTGTACATTCTAATTTTTGTGCAAAACAGTGCATTTACCAGCAGTGGCGGCTGGTGGAATTTGAAACTGATGTGGCGTAGGCAGAACGAATCAACATATGCGAGCGAGCGCAGCGAACGAGCCCGACGGCAATAAGAGGGGTTCGGGGGGGTTCTCCCCCGTGAAGAAAATTTAAAAAAATTGGCATCTTTTTGGAGCGATTTTCAGCACTATTTCTGTGATAAATGAACTAAAAATTCAGGGGCATATTAGCAAGACCCACGTTAAAATTATCGCCGTTTTAGCGGCAGGAAACTGCCGCTAAAACGGTGATAATGGGCTTGCTAATATGCGTTATGGAATTCCAATAGAAGCCCAGGTTAGATGTCCTGCACATCTAACTTGGGCTTCTATTGGAATTCCATAACGCATATTAGCAAGCCCATTATCGCCGTTTTAGCAGCAGTTTCCTGCCGCTAAAACGGCGATAATTTTAACGTGGGTCTTGCTAATATGCCCCAATATTCTTCTAGGCATTCATAAAAGAAAACTCATACATTATTTCAGAGAATTTCTGGGTTGCCAAGCAAGTCTGACTTCTGAAGAGGGCTAGGGTACTAAGCAAGACTGCTTTGGCTCTACCCTCTCCAATAGAAAACACTAGTTAGCGATGTGAACAAGTTCAATGGACAAACCTGGGGTCTAGGGAGAGTCCCTCTCCTGAGAAAGAAATTTAAAAAATATTGGCAAATGGTGCATTTTAAAACAAATGAATGCAGCGATAAAGCAAGGCTTATTAAGCAGTGGGAACGTATAGTCTTGAAATATTAAACACATTAAAAACTGCCCCGTATCTTCTTGCATTAATTTGTTCAACAGTTACTGTAATATGTAAATTGTTCTGCATGACAACTTTTGCCCTTTAAAATGTATGCTTGCCCAGTGTCTTGCACTGCATGCAGCATTAACATTGGAAAAATATGCTCTAACCAGACTTCGGGAAGCACCCACAGCTGTTGGCTGTAACCAGTCATATAGAAATATGTGCAGATGAGCGAGTTGAGGCAGCCTATCACGTGTCCTTTTACAATAATATCCCAATAATGCTTGACCGTGCCTTTTATTTCATTAGACATACCCTTAGCACCAGAAATCTTTAACCTTTATGTGTTATTGATCTGGAGCACAAAGCAGACCTTTCCCTATAGTTTTAATTTATTGTTTTCTTCTTATGCTATCAGATTAACGCCCGGACACGGCTGTAATCACTATCCCTTGCTCTAAAAAAATACAGTGCTTTCAGTGAACAGGTACTGTCCGGTACTCAGTACCTGCATTTCTTTACTTTGGAAGGGAGACTGCCTGCACATCTCAGCAGTGCTGCAATACATTTAATGGGAGAGTACTGGTACTTCTCATTCTCCACCCTAGAGCCCCAGGAATGTAGACAATACATTCTACTGTCTTGGGAAGCTGCCTATGCCCACCATCTTGTGCCATGTCAAGAAAGAGTCATCCAAAATGGAACGTACTTTACTTTGTAATAAATACTGTGAGACAAAGTTAAGGATGAACATCAGAACACATCCACAAGCATTTTCAGACTCTTTGTTCAGTGTTTGCATTATTTACCCATTTATTTTCTCACATAGCTCTGATCTTGAGATTACTACTTCCTTTCAGAGCAGCCTAAATCTCTCCATATTTCCCTCTATATGCGTCCAACCATTACTTTAGACTTCCAACCCCTAAGTTCCTGAGTTGACCTTACTGGTGCGGTAGTCTAGCAGATGCAATTACTATACAGTTACACTATTTTTTGCTTGAAGGATGAGGACTCTCTCTATTTTCATTGCTACACTCTTCGGAAAGGTCTTGACTGGCACTCACATGGTGCAACGCCTCGCCGGACCTGCCTCAAAACCTGAACCCAAGTCTAAACTAACCAGTGGCAGGCAAGCCTATTCCCTGATGGTGGGCATAATGGCAAGCTCTGATATGGTCCAGTGTCTGTCTGTGAAGTCCATAATAAAAGGTCCACCAGATTGAAGCTTTTGGTCTCTATCATCGCGCAATTCAGTTTTTAAATTTTTTTTTTTTTTTTTTTTTTTTTTTATGTTTACATGCAGCCAGGCCTGATCCCAAACAGGGACAGGCATTTTATTTTTATTTTTTACAGAGGGCACAGTTATAGAAATACCGGCTACCTCATTAGGGGCATTAATAAATTTCCGGCACTGGCTCACACGCATTAGTTACCGGTGGACTTCGTAAAATATCAGTTAGGTGGCAACCCTAACCATCATCCATAACATGGAGACACTGGCAGAGTGGGTTGCGCTCTAGTTCTTTGTTCAATGCCACAATTTCAGTAGTGCGAGCAGCAGGAATGGGGCTCATCCTATGCAATAAACATGCTTTCATTGAAAAAGTGATATTTTTAATAAATTATAATTAGTAAGTTATGTTTGTACATTGCATTGCGATTAGTATGGCCTTGCAGCACTGTAAGTCCACAGAAATCTCTTGCAGTTTTAACCTTAAAGTGTCTGTTAGACTTTGTAAATTACCATGAAAAGCGCTGTGTTACATCACTCACTGTGCAGGACGGCCGTGTATGTTTTACAGCATATAAGAGTTTATTTCTTTTGGCATGATGCATGCCACTGCCAGGGCACTGTGTAAGGGAAGGTAGAATTCTAGTGCTTTTAACCAGCGTGTGGTCAGTTGAGTGGCATACTCGTGCAAAGCGTCTATTATGCACACTGTGCTAAATTTGGTCTTCCCTGGGCAATGCTTCTTTTTCCAACATTTCAATTAATTCATTAATTCACATTAAAAAAATCAGTGGACTGGGCTTTCACTAGAGCGCCGCAATTAGATGCATTACTGCAGTGAATATTTCTTGCGTTGGCGTAGGAAACCTGTGGCACTTTGGTCAGCCTATGTCTTGAACTGTTCACGATCATTTGCCTTAGTGGTGATAAGTGCCACATTCACCAAAATTCACAAGAAAGGAATTAAGATTTTGGCAAAGTTAGAATACTCATTCCAAAAAGAACGGAATGTCTTGGGTATTTAAACAAATAAATAATTGAGAGGTTATAACAAAATGATAGGGGATTGAAAGCAAATGGAATATAGATGTCACCTGGATAGCGAAACGTTTGTAGCAACCGTGGGGCATATTAACAAGGGCCTTATCTCCGCATTTTTGGCTTTAAAAGCCAAAAAAGCGGAGATAATGTTTTCGCCCTATTAACAAGAGGGTGATAACATGCATTAGCGCATGTTAGCACCCTTTTACCCGACGCCTCCCTCTGCATCTCTAATGAGATGCAAAGTGGGCGTCACTGGGCAGAACAACCTTGTAAATATCGCTGATGTGCACATCGCGATATTTACAAGGAGAGCCAGGCATTTTGCAGACGTTAGTTTTTGGCGAAAACCGCGGTTTTCGCCAAAACTAGCGTCTGCAAAATGCTGACTTACCTATACTTTATATTGGAGGTGGATTATGCTGATACGACCACAGGGTCGTATCAGCAAGGATATCGCCGTTTTCCATGGAACATCGCTGGAAAACCAGCGATGTTCCATGGAAAACAAGCTATCGCAGGAATAATTATCGCCATTGTGCTATGCGTTGTTAATACAGCGCTAGCATGGCGATAATTATCAGCGATAGCCGGCGATAACAATTCTCACGCTGAGAACGGCCAGCGATAATTATCGCTGGCCGTTGATAATATGCCCCCGTGTTTCTCAAACGCTAGCGGTACATCACGTGACACTTGTCGAAAGGCCGCGTGCACTCTGGGATGCAATGCAGATCTCTGCATCTGGAAACTGAAAACAATCCACGAATCTCGTGAGCCTTACTAGACATCTGCAAGGCTAAGCAAGCTCTGACTCACATGGCAGTGGGATCGCGTACAATATTTCTGATTTATTCAAACGGAAGATTCGGTTCTATTATTGCAAGTGGATTACAAACCCTGCAAGAGACTCACTGTGGCTCCCTTCACCTTTTTCTTTTATTTCTTGTGTGTTACCGTATCAATCTCCCTTGTGCAACTCGAAGCGCTATACACACGTGCTGCCCATTTCCCTTCAGTACCAATGACCTCTTCTATAATTCTGTTTTCCATCTCGTCCCCTCATGTACTTCTCTCTTGCTATGCTGGCAGTTTCTCCTCTTCTCTGCTGTTTCTCACTTCCTCACCTTGTCATGCCATGACTTGCTGTCCCCGTTTTTCGTGCCATGAACTAACTACTCTTGCCAACTTCGAAACGTGTCTCTACTTCATTTACTCACTTTACATTCTTTCTTTACTGGCTTGCCAATTCACTTTAATATGTTTGTGTTTAGCACATATATTAGCAATTTCACATGTTGTACATTTATGAGATGAATGCTTTCTCAACAGTGTTTTGATGAATCCGGCACTCTGCTTCTTCCAGTGGCGCATAGTAAATTGTGACCAAGTGCAGAATGTACAGATAAGGAAAGAAAAACAATAACACACCACATCACCTCACAAGCAACATCAATGCTAAAACTGTTTGACAGTATCATCTGTCCAGTCTTAATTAATAGAAGTGACATGTGTCAGGCCTCACAGCAACGGAAGCGCTTACAGTATGATACAAACCCCCCAACTCAAACTCTGCACCTGTAGATCCGCAAACAGATTCTCTGTGTGCACATGCAATGCCCAAATCATGGATGCAGAGCAGAACTGGGGAGACTTCCGGTACTTGCAAACATCCAAAAGCTCATCTTTAAATTCTAGTGCCATATCAAGGAAAGAGACCAACCAGGCACTGAAAGACCAAGTAGGCAAGCCCTCCAAAGAGCCATGTGAATGATGTCTCAAATGCTTAAAATCTGTGTATAGCATCTGCACAGAATTCTAACATAGGACACCACGAGCAGGAGGCGAGACCCCTCAGGGCCTTAGAACAGGCCCAGAGGAAACACTGCACAATGTACTTTTATTTTACTTACACAATACACAAACCAGCAGTCGCGGCTCGCATCGCAGTACTCGGGGGGGGGGGGGATTAAAAAAAAGAAAGAAAACTTACTGACCGCCGGTCCGCGCCGCCTCTGCTGGGCCCTTGGCGCCTTCACTGGAGTGTCAACCCCTCAGCCAATACTGGCGCTGCTCCAGCAGTGCCAGGATTGGCTTAGAGCAGGGTTACTCGCCGCCCGCCCATTAGGAGACCGAGGGTTGAGCCTTTGATCAACCCTCGCTCTCCTAATCGGCATGCGCCAGCCAGAGCAGACACTAGTGCGCATGACTGGGCACAGCGGAAAAATTCACCGACCTTCACCAGTCATGCGCACTTGTGGTGCTGCCTGCCCCTGGTCTGACAATGCATCATGCATGTCAGTCAACATGACGCCGGACCGCCCACCCCCTTCAGACTCTGAAGGGGTGGGCGGTCCGACGTCATGCTGACTGACATGATTGTCAGTTCTCCTTCAGGCGTCTCTGAACTTAAGTAAACTGAGTCAGTTTACTTAAGTTCACAGACGCCGAGGGAGCTGCGGGCGCGGGCGGCTTGTGGGGCAACGCCCCAGCGCCCCTAATGGACGCACCGCCACTGTTTACCAGTATCAACTTCTCATGGTAATTATTACCAATTTTCACTCTATATCTCTTTCCTACCTTCTATTTATGTCCTCCGTTTCCATTCCATCACTACATTTTTTACCTTCCTTCACTTTTGTCCATTCTCTTAACATTTTATGTGTTTACCTTTCTAGCTTCATGCCCTTCTCATTATTCTTGTTCAATTTTCTTTGCTGCTTGCCATCTGCACAATCTTATCTTCTTTTTTTGTCTTTTCTGTTATTCACCCTCCAGTCCTTCCATCGCCCCTTCGTTCTAACTTTCCTTACCTTATGTTTTCCTTCCATTCACTAAATCCCACTTTGCCTTCTTTCCTCCATTTGCCCTTCCATCCATCACTCAGTCCTACGTTCAATTTTATTTGTCTGCTTTCCTACTTTCTTTGTCTACTTCCATATTTCATCACATAAACTTTTTATGTACTGATAATTTCTATACTAACCTTTTGTCAAAGCTTAAGTCATTTCTTCCATCCCCCTCACCTTTGTATACCACTTCCTATGTTTATTTATACTTAGGTTCCATCCTGCTTCCTTTTATCTTTTCTTCTTTACCCATTTGCAGTTTGCTATCCTTCTGCCCTGCTGTAGCAATGCCTTTGCATCTAACTACATTTTTATATCCATTTTTAATAAAGTATCTTCCTTCTGACACTGGTTCAAGCCCCTTTGACGCACAGTCATAGCCTGGTATTTAATGCCTCCACTGTTGATAAGTTTCTCCTTCTGACTTACACTGACATATTAGCCACAGATGATAGTTAAGAAGGACTGCAAAACAAATCTGTCCCAAGCTCCCCTGCTCAATTTGGTGTAGTGTGTGCTTCCTTATGCCTTTGGTTAGACATGTTGACACTCACTAAGACACTGTGGGCCACATAAACCAGTCTCATGGGACGAGGGACTATAATAGATCATGATGCTATGGTGGAGGACATGTCCATTTCCCAACTACCTGTGCACCAACATGTGTTGATAAACATCGCACAGGGTCACATACATCCACTTTCATGTCCATGCCTGATGCATTGAAAAATGTAGATCCAGAAAAAAGAATGTTTGCGCTATTTGTGCCAGAAGGAAGTCACTCCTACATCCACTGTCATGTAATTGTAAGGATGAGGATTAACATTTTAGAATGCTACCCATACACCCCAAAAAGTGAAGCATGTTAGACAAGTGTGTCAGAAACGTTAACTACACATTGACATTGTTGGTTAACCACACCCTCGAAGGCATTAGAACTTTGCTGAATCTAAAAAAAGGGAGGTATCACAGAGGACTACGCAAATGGCAGGGTAGTAATGTGTAAGCTGTTACCAATTGACAAATGTATGGCTAAGATGCTGTTTAATGGCATAAATTCGACTGTGTGTAAGGTGAATGTAGAATGGTGGACAATGGACACAATGATGACTAATGTACTTCTCACCCTTATCATGATTAGAGGCTAATGTACCTCTTTTTACATTTTCTTTTTTCAGCTGACCAAGGCTATGCACTCATGCCATGGGTGATGACACCATTAAAAAATCCACAGATGCAGCCACAGAGGGACTTCAATCTTGCAATTAGCCACACCAGGGCCATAGTTGAAAGGTCCTTTGGTGTCCTAAATCACGTTTTAGGTGCCTGGACATATCTGGTGGGAGACTCCTGTACTCACCACCCCTGGTATGCAAAATGATACTGGTATGTTGTATACTACACAACATATGTGTCAGGACTGATACATCTATTACTGATGACAATGTGCATCTGGAAAATCCTAATGATGGAGGGGATAAAGAAGGGGGCAGAGGCAACCTACTAGTACAGCAGCAGCAACCTTGAGGAGGGATGCGATAATAAATATTTTTTTCAGCTAATGCCACAACATTTAATGATAATTTATGGATATGCACAAATTATTTACTTTATTATGTATAAAAATGAACAATAATATAAACAGTATATTGCAAGCTTTGTTTCTCAATTTGAAGATCACAATTCTGGCATACTGTTGTTGATCCCCTCAATAGTGTCACACAGAGCAATCATCTAGCAGAGTACATGACACTACCTATAACATAACCTGGTATGGTAAAATGTTTAGTGGCATGTCAACCTCAAAATGCAGATGGAGCACCATTGGCAAATACTATGTGCTTGGTGTGTGGTGCCTTAGGCAGCACCAGGTCCATTATTCATTTGAGTTAATGAGTCACGATATTCTGGTTCCGTGCATAGATGTATCTGGAGGCATAATGCTCTTCTCACTTCCAATGGTATGTGAAATCATCTTGGTGTGCTGTATCACACAGAAAATATGTGTGCAGACCAAAGTCACATATCTACATGACAATGGTGAGCAGGATCACCTGGAAGGTGGGGAGGCTGAAGAATGAAATGATAAGGTACCAAAACCAACTGTTGAATCAATATAGTGGAGGGACTGCATCTTACACCAATTATACACAAAATGTCCGGTCTTTCAGGTGATACTGCCCCTATACCTCACACATATGTCACTGTAACTATAGGTTGGAAAATGTCTTGAAATATAAAAACTGTGTATGACTCATCTTTCCACACTGTACTAACCTCAAATGGCAATACAACACTCATCACAGACACTGAAACATAGGTTAGCCATATGATCCCTGAGATAGCAAAAGCGTTCAATAATGTGTACCTAGGCCAAATTGGCTAACAATGCAATGATGAAAATGTGTGGATATCCTATGCCCACCACCATGAATGTGCTATGACACTCAAATTTGTAAACCAGCGCTACCCTCAGTACAGCACACTTACTGTGTCTCAAGCCACAAAACAACTGATGCAAGTCTTATGAGTAGAGTGCGTCAGGGATCTCAACAAGCATGGCCAATACATGCAAGGTGACATACAACACCCTCAAAGTCAAATACAGTGTGGTCAGAAAGTTCAAAAAGCAAATGGTGCCACAATGAAGAGGCATCACCTAGCTTGAAAATGTACAAAACCAATTGAAGCTTTGATAGGTTCATGGATGCAATCTAGACATTTCTCAGCACTACACCTGTCAACATATCCATATAGTTCCCAGGCATAGTTGAATACAAATAATAGCATGTACTCATAGGAAATGGTCATGTCACATAGTGTCGACTGTCGCCAGGTATCTGCACAACACTCATGAACACACACAAATATCATATGGGTGTCCTATCATCCTATGCTACCATCTCCTCACACGTTCAAGCACATATGGGCCCAAAAGCATAGTGGGACACAAGCAACGTTTGCCGCACCATGCATTACACAACTCTACATATTTACCCATGTAATAGGACATGTCTAATGTGTCAAAACTACTTAGGGACACATTTACCAGGGTATACCACCAACAGAACATCACTTTTTAAAAACAAATATCTCTTTTTATTAAGCAGTGGTTCGGTTCACAGCAATACAGACCGAATGCAATGAGCATTTAGTTGGCCTCTCGCAGAAGGCGGACACGTTTCTTCGCCGGATAGTAGTTGGCTTCAGTCAGGTTGCACACACAACAAGCGTCATATGACATACCCTCTCAATTGAACCCAGTTAGACTCGGCCCATGACTCTCCCCCAATGCCTCCCACCACCCTCTCAAAACGAATGAGAGTCCCTGTATCGTATCCTGCTACCTCAAAAATCTTGTCGAATTTACGGGGGCATCCTCTAACTTTGTATATTGTGTATTCTGCTAGCTGACACCAGTCAAGGTCATTTTCCCATTCCTGAACAGTCGGCGGTCTGCTTGCCCCCCCCCCCACTGCCTGGCTAGGTTTCACTTTGCAACCCCCACACCAATGTGAGCCACTGAGCTGGGTACTTAGGCCATATCACTTCCCCAGTGATACCCAGAATCAACCGTCTGGACTCCAGCTGGACCTCCAACTGCGTGACTGAGGCCATCACCTCCGTAACCCCCCTCCAGTAGTGTTGGACCACTGGGCATTCCCAGAGCATATGATAGAAGGTACCAGTCTTGCCACATCCTCGGGCACAGTGAGCTGAGGCACAGTGGTTTGTTCTGCCTAGCCTGGAGCGGGAGTAATAATATCTATGTAGTATGCAGAGTTGCAACAGACAGAAGCGGGCCCTCATGGCTACTTCTCTTGGACACTGTAGGGCCTCCCCCCAGTCCTCATCTTCTGTAAGACCTACATCTCCCTCCCAAGCCTCTCATAGTGGGCGAAGAAGGTCTGGCAAGTTATTCATCAGAATGTCACTTTTAGGTCTGGTGGCAAACTCCCCTTCTCCTGATGTTCAAAGTGGTGTCATGACTTGTACAAATGCATGCATTGCCAATCAAACATTGTGGCGTATGGTGCAGCATGACTCTGTGAAGGTTTACATATTGACAGCCTATACATTTTTTAAACCAAAGACATCTGACCAAGGAAAGCCACATACACAACATATGTCACATGCCATAGCTATAGACTGTTTCCAGGCATGCAACAGAGTCAAAAATGCTACAAGTACAGATCAAATACCACTTAGCGACAATTTGTTTCCTGTATTTTACGTAAGCGTGAAGTTGTTCCTAGCCGCTATACAAAAAAATCCCCCCTAAACCTTTAGCGGCAAAACAATGCATGCTAACTACCAAAATGTGCCGCAGACGCACGGGAAGTGATGTCAGCATGCATCCTGTTCCCAGAAATTGTGCTGTACACTTTCATTTTCACTTTTGCTCACACTGTTAGTGTCCTTTGAGCTGTGTGGTTGTCTTTGGAGGAGTGTGCTTGATCTGTGTGGCTAAAATGTATTTGTGGTGTCTAGTCTGCTGTCCCTACTGTCCCTGTCAACTCCTGTGTTGTGTTCTTTGTGTTTTCACTCTTGTTTTGTCAGGTGTCTGTCTACTGGGTATATAGTTAAGTATACGTTTTGTTATTGTTACTTTAGGTTGGGTTTTCATTTTATAGTGGGTTTCGTACTGTGGGGGAAGATGTTGGGGGAAGTTAGGGAGGGGAGGAAGTCGGAGGAAGTATTTGGGGCTTTCCTCTGGCTGGTTAAATTCTACCTCCCCAAGAGGGTGGAGAGTGGGGGTCGTGTCCTCAGGGCTATGATGTTAAGGTCCGGAAATTGCGGTGGGACGGCATCCGCAGCCACATACTGAGAAACATAGGTATGGACTGGAATGTCTGACAGCTGAAACATCGGTAGCAGGATTGCGTTGGCCGGGAGGGCGACCTCTTGGGCAACCTGGGGATCATCGTTGGCAGGCAAGGTGGTAAGTGAATGAATATTATTGCCTGCCTTCACACTGTGTGTTCCATGTAAATAACTTTATTTAATGTTGACATGTTAGGTTGGAAACAGGCTGCCTCCATGGGGCATATGTACAAGGAATCTGTCTGTGTGCGACGTCAATCCTCAATTGCTAACGCCACACTCAACAGTTTACCAACGCATGGATGCGCAAAAGTTAGGATCATGCAGCACACCCCTGCAGTTCCCCTTGCATTGGCACAAAATTTGGCTGCCTAGCACCAACGCAGGCACTCTTGCACCATTGTGCAAAAGTGCCCATGTTGCAGGGAAAGATAGTTCATTAGCAGGTAAGCGTCTCTTCCTGCACATAGACAATTACTGATGGTGCTTTGTGATTTCTATGTGTGCTGCTACATGCCGCACACAGATTTGCTGCTCATCATTTTGTAATGTTTTTGATGTGCATGAAGGGACACCTTCCTGCACAAAAACCATATCCCACTGAGAATTAATGCTTCTATATGTGCTGCAGAATGAAGTATGCATAGGTAGAGCGCATTACATGTAGGAATGTAAACGTCAGCCCTTGTAGGTCCACCCTAACGCCTCCTACTTGGAGTTGTTAGAACTGAGTTAGCCACAGACTTGCTAATCTGGGCCAGTGTCAAAAGGTATGGGTCTTGTGTTTGTATGCCCACCCCAAAACCTATTGCCTGCCACTTTGCTGTAGCGGACTGCAGTGGTAAGGGCCATATTTACAAGGTGGCCCAAGCCACGCTAAGTGGAACTACGCCACCTTTTCATTAATTGACATGAGGCATTGTCAGCAGAGCACATAACAAATAGTCCACCGCAGGCAATATGGTGATTGTTTACATGCATCCAAGTATGTGAGGTCAATGGTAGACTGATGTCTCAGAGTTTGCTGTGCTGGAGAGATGGAAAACAACAACACCTTGCAGTCTCTGACATACACGTGATGTAGGTTTGGTGTCTTCTGACACTCAGTTGTCAGTAGGTGGTTAAGCAAGGTTTGATGTGACTGCCACTCTCAAATTGTAGTCATAAGAGAAGCATCTACTGTTTCTGGATTGTCTTGTACTACACAATCCTACATTGAGCATGTGTTGTGTGTGAGCCAGTCATTTCACACCCCTTCCTCTATGCAAGATGAACCTACACACTGTTGAAATTACTGGATGTATGTAGATGAGTTGAAAACCACACATGGTACATGTGCCACATGATGACGGATCATTACTCCTAATTCCTGTGTTACAGCTGGACAGCCATTAATCACTCAAGGGGACGTTGATGCCTTCAAGGACCCCACGTCACGGGTCCATGTATGTTTGAAACCCAAATGAGTGTTTGTGATGACTGGTCCTGTAGGTTACTGATCCCACCCTGGGTGTGCATGACATGGATATAACGTCTCCCACAATGAGGCATATTCATGAGAGGATGTTATAGCATTGAGCAGCAGCAAAATATGCTGCACTGCACCCCAACCTTTTCAGAACGCAGGGATGTTCCGTTTGTACAATGCTATGGGCCACCCCTGCATTTTCCCAATCACCTGCCCCATATTTAGCTGCCTAGTGTCAATGCAGGCACCTTTGCACTATAGTGCATGGGTGCCTGCATTGAGGGATTGATTGTTTATGTGCAGGAAGGTGTCCCTTCCTGCACATAAACAATCCAGAATGGCAATTTGTAACTTATATGTGTGCTGCATTTTGCAGCACAAATTGAAATTGTAAATCGTCACTTTTTAAATGATTGTTTCTGTGCAGGAAGGGACACCTTCCTGCACAGAAACAATCATTCATGGCGTTTTGCTGTATCTATGTGTGCTACATAAGGCACACACATAGAAACAGCAAAAAGGAAGAGTAATAAAGCATTTTTCCTAGTTGCGCCATGTTAAGACCAGGTTTACCCTGCTCTAAATTTTGCCACTGCCTCCTATTTACGCCACCCTTGTGAATAGGGGGCAGCGTCAAAATCAATGAGCGTTGCGGCAGAACGCCCACCACAACAACCATTGCCCACCCCTTTCACGTTAAGTATAGCGTGAAAGGGTGCCTTATTAAAAAGGTGGCGTTAAGTCACGTTAACTTGATTATTTGCCCAACAAGTGTGAGTGACTTCAACATCTAGGGACAGGGTACTGTTGTACAGCCTATTGATTGACATGAACAAACATGCATACAATGTATTTTTAAAAAGGTTATTTTTTTATTGCATGGGGATAGGGTGCTAAATAACTTCTCCTATACAACATTATTGTGTGTTACAAAGGATTAGGTCTTGGAGGAATGGAGCTCTCTCTGCATTCTTTCCGTAATGTAGTTATGTTGAGTAGTACTTAGTTAGTTGCCTCGTGAACTATGACAATCACTACATTTGCTTGTCACCCCAATGAGGTGTTTTCACAGGTTAACTTGTTTTGACATGATACTTTTTGATGGACTGTTTTTTCCATACACTTTGAGGGCACAATATCAGTTCAACAATGTTGTGGTCCACTTGATTTAGCACTCAATGTATATCAGACATTGGGGCATATTTATAACTAAAGTAGTTGAGCACAGCGAAAAGCCAAGAAGGCTAGTGGTGCGCTCCGTCACGTTTGAAATGCAGGGCTGTGCTGTATTTATAACAGTACAGCACAGCCCTGCGTTTCTCCCTGTGCTGGTGCAAAATTTAGCTGCTTAGTGCCAACGTAGGCTCCTTTGCACCATAGTGCAATTGTGCCTGTGTTGTGGGAATGATGGTATTTTGCTGTCTCTATGTGTACTGCACAATGCGGCACACATTGAACCAGCAAAAAGGAGGAGACTTATAGCATTTCCCCTCATTTCACAAGGTTAAGAGCAGGTTTTACCTAGTCTTGATTTTGGCACTGCCCCATTTGTATGTCACCCTTGTAAATATGGGGCACCATCTAAATCAATGTGGGTTGTTACGGAATGTCCACCGTAACACCCATTGCCCACCCCTTTCACGCTAAGTATATTGTGAAAGGGTGCCTTATTTGCAAGGCGGCATTAAGCCACATTAACGCTGCGTTGTAAATAAGGCAACGCCACTATCACTATAGGAACGTCAGTAAAAGGGACGTTCCTGTGTTAATAGGGGTTTGTAAATATGTCCCATTGTGTCCTTCACACGTTTTGACATCTTACTGCCTATCAAGGTCCCAGAGTTTGCAGACACCAAAGTTTCAAATGTACACTGTATGTGATATAGTGGCTACAGTGCTACACAGATTAGCCATTGTTGACACATGTCCTGTTTCATGGTGACAGACAACACACATCAGGCAATTGAAGGTGAATGTATTTACATGTGCAAAACAGATTTATTCACACTGGGCCAGTTCACTTGACAACAAGCCCAAAGGATGTATTTAGCCAGAGGATGAGCAGACAGAGTACTTGTGGGGAACATGTCACAAGACATGTAGAGGAATTGCAAAATATCAGTCAGGAGGATGATTGCAGTGTCATTGGGACATTGGCAGTCCACAAATGTCCAAGGTGAACATGGCAAAGTCAAGATGAGGACAGTGATAGATGATGTTCCCAGGCATGGTGCTAAGCACAGGGCTAAGCAGAAACTGGACATTTGACACAGATGAATGCTACTGCAGAGTTTTTCTTGAAAAGATGTACAGTCCACATCTTCATCCTCTGATGTGTGCGGTGTCTCCTCTGAGGGTGCTGTGGTACATGCGGCAGGGGAGGGAGACACAGACACATCAGGGGCAGAAGATGTGGATGCTGTAGCTGCAGCAGCATTAATGTGTGCCAACACATGAGGCATCACTGCAGCGAGGAGAATATGATGGTTTTGCAATGCAGCATCAACATTGTGGTGGTAGGCAGCCATGGCAGCCATGTGGGAGTCCTACTTCCGCTCCATGGTCACCAAGATTTTTGCATTGCCCCCTCTACTGTGGCTGCCAGGGTACCCACACTGATCTGACATCTCCCGCTGAACTCCTACCGCAGGCCATCGGAAGGTGACCTGTGGGTCCTCAGAGTCCACGGTTGTGGCTGTGGTGGTAGGTGGTGCCTGTTGGTTATTTGGCGGGGCAATTGGAGATGCCACAATGCTGCTGACCATCCCCGGGTCCAGGAATGGTGTTCCTATAGAGTCCAGGAGCTCTTGGAAGGTGTCTTGGTTGACGGTTGGAAGGTTTTCTTCATCATCACCATCATCGGTGATGTCTGGATCAGTGTGCTGACCAGGAGGTAAGGTTTCATCCTCTGCAATGGAAAGGGCAAATACTGTTGTTTCAGTCTGTTACATGTTGTTAAGCATTTGAAATCAAAGATGAATGACACTTTCCATTCTCCTGTGTCACATGGTATACCTGTTACACAAAGCTGTGTATGCCAGTTTACACTGTCCATGTATATTCCATGGCAGGAGTTCAGGATTATGACATTTGCCCTGTGTGGCAACACTAAGGGGCATTTTACAATCCCCTCTCGCCACTGGTACCTCACTTTTTCTGAGATTCCTGTAGAAATCGGAGCTATGCCTTTTTTTCAATGTGGCATTAAGCCATTTAACGTGGTAGGTGTTCTGCAGGGCGTGAGACATCTTATGTATTTCTTCCATACACATGAATGTGTGCATTGATCCCTCTGTGCATTGAAAACAAAGGTCCTGACAACCAACCTACTGCCACACAGTTATGTGATCATGATGAGGAGTGGCTTATCCTTATCCTATACCTACTACACTTGCCTATACACAAGAGACTCATTTTGCAAGATGCTACGAGGTTTTATGTGTCATGCAGCACCCAAGATGATGCATTTTTTTTTGGTGATGTTGAGATTTCACACCGGAGAGTCCTTTTGACAATATTTTTTACTAGACATGATGCAGCAAGCACTTCATCTATGCAACACAACATATTTCCACATAAACAGGACTGCCCCATACAGAGATGAACATGCCCTCCCATTGTGTTTTTCCCTGCAGTGGCAATGATGACAACAGGAAAGCTGCAAGACAGACAATTTTGAGGCAGGGTTCTGGGATGGCTGCATTGGTGCACATCAAACCTTTTTACAACAGCACAGGGTTGTGCACATAGATGAGACGTACTCCAGTGTGTTGTGTCCTTCCTTGCATTAGTGAATGGATGCATTTTGACCCAAACCTGTATGCATTTGCAACCAGCCACGTTTTACATTACCTAGGGCCCATGTTCCACGTATGTACATAGGTGACATTCATCACAATACCCAAGGCCATTCCTACTGTATCATATTGCCAACAGAACATCACTTTTAGCCACATTCTGGTGGATATATGCACTTCTCCTTATTTGCAATGCAGCGTATAGCCAGTTACGGTTGGTTAATGCCACCTTGTGAATGAGGCCCCTTCCCACCCTTCACTTACCATGAAAGGGACGTGAAATGCATGTTTCTATGAGCATTCCACCACAACAGGCATATTTTGAGTAACACATATCTACAAGGCTGGGGCAGTACCAACAACTAAGGACAGGTAGACACTAGGGCCTTATTTACAAGCCCCTTGCACAACCAGTATGTCACTTTTTCATCTATTGAAAAAGACGCACCAGCAGCGCAAGGGGCTTGTAGATTATGGCCCAGTTCTCAGGAGGGGAAAATGTGGTATACAGTTAGCAGTTTCTCCCAGTGTTTTGCTGTTTGCTTGTGTACTGCATTGCACTGCACACACGGATACAGCAAATCACCTGTAAGCATTGTTTATGTACAGGAAGGTGTCCCTTCATGCACATCAACATTTGTAACTGCTGCACAGACACCATAGCAACATGGCACAAGGGTGGCTGAGGTTGCACAGGTCAATTTTTGAGACAACAAGACTGAGGGACATGCAGGGGTATGTTGGATTTTTGGTTTTTGACTAGAATACACATGACTGCTGTTACACTGTGTGTTAATCTAGGCTGACTGTGAGACTTGCAGCAATGCCTGATGCAGACATTTAGATATGAGACACATGACTGTTCATTTGTCGTTGTTTGTACACATAAAGGGCTTAGTTACATTGCCCTTGCACCATCCGTATGTCACTTTCAATAAGGGAAAAAGTGACATACCAGCAGTGCAAAGTGCTTGTGAATAAGCCCCAAAATACCTATGTGGCCAGCGTTTGACCTGCATACATTGAGGGATAGCGCTGAGGCATAGCTGCCTGAAAAGTACAACATGACATATTTCCTCCGATGTTGTTACTTACCCTGTTGTTGATGTAGTTGGTCATAGTCAGCATTGTCCATTCCCTCTACTCCAACCACTGACTCCTCACAGATGATTGCTGACACCTGTTCCTCCAATGCATCGAGCACCTCCTGGGGTGCTGGACTCGCACCTCCGGTTTGCAATGCTGCCTGTCGATTGCTGGCCAGTTTCTGCTTAGTCTTGTGCTTGGCATAATGCCAGCACTTTTTGAGGTCCGTCACTGTCCTCTTGACTAACCCCGGGCGTAGTGGGCATAGCGGGGCTACGCGGAGGGCCACAGAGTTGATAACAAACTCCGTGGAACTCTGTGCCACCCGACTCCCACCCCCCTATTAACAATTACTTACAACTTTTAAAAAATGACTTAAAGTAAATAAAAAAACACCTTACCTTAGCTGTGGCGTCCCCGGGCTGCCCTCCTCCTCTTCAACGCGTTCCCTGTGAAAACTGTGCATGCGCGCGCTCCCGCGCATGCGCAGTTTTTACAGAGCCAACTGACACCCACTCACTACAATTCCAGAACCCATTCCCTTCTTCATTCCATACATTCCTCCAGTGCGTTCCACAAGACACTGAAAGAGTCCCCCTTTACAATATTTCTCAATACAATAAATACACAGCATAAGAGAAAATCCCCCTTTAAAATAATTAAATAAAAACAGTATTCAATATAAATACACAACATGAGAAACACCTAAATTAAGGCTTAACCCCTTCGCTGCTAGGCCTTTTTCCCTCCTGTGCTAAGCCTTTTTTTTGCTATTTGGGGTAGTTCGTGCTTAGGCCCCTGTAACTTTTTTGACCACATAATGTATCCACGCCAAATTTGCGTCCTTTTTTTCCAACATCATGGGGATTCTAAAGGTACCCAGGGTTTGTGGATTCCCCTGGAGGAGACCCAGAAATTAGCCAAAATACAGCTAAATTTTGGTTTTTTGGGGAAAAATGCGAAAAAAGGGCTACAGATGAAAGCGTCTGGTTTTTCCCTGAAAATGGCATCAAAAAGGGGTTGTGGTGCTGAAATCACCATCTTCCCAGCTTTCAGGGACAAGCAGACTTTTGTCAGAAAACCAAAAATTTTACACAGTTTTGGCATTTTTCTGGGACATAGTCTATTTTTGCTATTTTTGTGCTTTCAACCTCCTTCCAGTTAATGGTAGAAATGGGTATGAAAGCAATAATGGATCCTGGAAAGCCATACATTTCTGAAAAGGTTTCCCTAGGTGGCCGCCGAACCCCGGGCCAAAAAGTCATGGGACCCCCTCTTGCAAAACCAGGTCGTTTTGTGATAGGCAATTTTGATGTCACCTCAATACGTTTTGGGCCCTTGCCTGTCGCGGGTACTTGGGCCTCCCACCCGAGTGATGCACCGTTTTTATCGGGAGACCTGGGGAACGCTGGGTGGTAGGAAATTTGTGTCAGCCCGGTGATGCCACAACTTTCCCACACAAAAATGTGTGAAAAAAGTGATTTTTTTCTGTAAAATTTCAGGTTTCTGGGGGATTCTGGGTAAGAAAACGTTGGTGGATCCACGCAAGCCATACCTCCCTGGAATCCCCCGGTGTCTAGTTTTCAGAAATGTGGGGGTTTGGTAGGTTTCCCTAGGTGGCCGCCGAGCCCTGGGCCAAAAAGTCATGGGACCCCCCTTGCAAAACCAGGTCGTCTTCTGATAGGCAATTTTGATGTTGCCTCAATACGTTTTGGGCCCTTGCCTGTCGCGGGTACATGGGCCTCCCACCCGAGTGCTGCACTGTTTTTATCGGGAGACCTGGGGGAACACTGGGTGGTAGGAAATTTGTTTCAGCTTGGTGATGCCACAACTTTCCCACACAAAAATGTGTGAAAAAAGTGATTTTTTCAGCAAAATTTCAGGTTTCTGTGGGATTCTGGGTAAGAAAACGTTGGGGGATCCACGCAAGCCATACCTCCCTGGAATCCCCCGGGTGTCTAGTGTTCAGAAATGTGTGGGTTTGGTAGGTTTCCCTAGCTGGCCACCGAACCCGGGGCCAAAAACTCATGGGACCCCCCTTGAAACCAGGTTGGTTTGTGATAGGTAATTTTGATGTCGCCTCACTAGGTTTTGGGCCCTTGCCTGTCGCGGGTACTTGCCCCACCCACGCGTGTGAGGTACCATTTTTATCGGGAGACCAGGGGGAGCAGAAAGGCTGTAATGGTGGCGGGGATGTGGGCATTGGCGTGCCCACTTCGGGCAGCCCCCACCCTAAAAACAAATGCGCCAAAAAAAATCCCTGGCGTCAAGTGGGCTTTCTGCTGCCCCGGGGGGGCAGATTGGGGGCTACTGCCCCCATATACCCCCAAGGGCGGGCAGAAAGACGGTTATGGTGGCAAGGGCATGGGGGCATTGGCGTGCCCATTTTGGGCAGCCCCCACCCTAAAAAAAAAATTGCACCAAAAAAAATCCCTGGTGTTTAGTGGGCTTTCTGCCCCCCCAGGGGGGCAGATTGGGGGCTACTGCCCCCATCTGCCTCCCAGGGGGGGGGCAGAAAGGCTGTAATGGTGGCGGCGGGGTGGGGGCATTGGCGTGTCCGTTTCGGGCAGCCCCCACCCAGAAAAAAACACGCCAAAAAAAATCCCTGGTGTTTAGTGGGCTTTCTGCCCCCCCGGGGGGGCAGAAAGGCTGTAATGGTGGTGGGGGGGGTGGGGGCATTAGAGTGCCCATTTCGGGCAGCCCCACCCTAAAACAAAAGTTACACAAAAAATAAATCCCTGGTGTTTAGTGGGCTTTCTGCACCCCCCGGGGTGGCAGATTGGGGGCTACTGCCCCCATCTGCCTCCCAGGGGGGGCAGAAAGGCTGTAATGGTGGTAGGGGGGTGGGGGCATTAGCGTGCCCATTTCGGGCAGCCCCCACCCTAAAACAAATAGCACACAAAAAAATCCCTGGCATTTAGTGGGCTTTCTGCCCCCCGGGGGTGCAGAAAGGCTGTAATGGTGGCTGGGGAGGTGGGGGCATTGGCGTGCCCTTTTCGGGCAGCCCTCACCCTAAAAAAATGCACCAAATAAAAATCCCTGGTGTTTAGTGGGCTTTCTGCTCCCCCGGGGGGGCAGATTGGGGGCTACTGCTCCCATCTGCCCCCCAGGAAGGGCAGAAAGACTAAACATTGGCAATTTTTTTGGGGGGGAGCAAAAGCCCTTGCCCAAGGGGCCGCTCCCCCCTCCCTGGTGCCTTAGTGGGTGGATCCCTGCTTGGGGTTCGCCCTCCTGGGGCGATCCCCAAGCAGGGATCCACTGGGGAGGGGTACCATTGGAAAGGCGAGATTCTCCCCTTTCCAATGATACCTCTCCCGTCTTTCTACGTGCTCAGGGGGCTGAGATAGCCCCCCTGAGCACGTAGAAAGTGAAACTGAAATGAGCCTAAAGGCTCATTTTAGTTTAGTTTTCAGTGAAATGAAGTCAGTGCGACGTGCGCGCTGATCTTCATTTCACTGAAAGGGAGGGGGGGGCCTCGGGAGCTGGGGAAGCTCTTCCCCAGCTCCCGAGGCTGTGGGGGAGAAAGGAAATCCCTCTGCTGTCTGCAGCAGAGGGATTTCGTGCCCTGGCCTCATGACGGAATGGTTCCGTCATGAGCACAGTGGCACCGATGCTCATGACGGAACCATTCCGTCATGAGCATCGAAGGGTTAATATATATTAGAGCTTACAGATTCTTATTCACATAACTTTTCAATTTTCTTATTGTCATGGCAAAGTATTATCACAAAATTTGGTAGGTAATCTGGTAGCCCTGGAAGACAAGGGTTGCCCTTTTGCCACACGTTTGTCATTTTGATCAACTTCGTCCGGCATATGTTCCCTGGACTCATTCTCCCAGTGCCAACAAGACATCTCTATTTTACCCATGTTCCTCCATCTACAATCCTCCAATTTCACAGCACTTTTGTTCACTTTCACTACTTTCTTGGGTTGAGAGAACATCGATTCCCCCTGGGGTAACTTCTCAAACACTTCACCCTCACAAGATCACCTACACTCACCCTCAGTTCCTTGGCCGCCTGCTTGAGGCGTGTCTGATCATATTTATTCTGTGCCTCAACTCTTTTCCTACCCAAATCCTTTATTTTATTTTCAGGAATTCTGAACTCACCCATCCATCTACTCAACATTTTGGAATTAGGCACATGTCCCTTCAACAAAATAAATGGTGACAATTCAGTGTCTGCATTGGCTGTGGTGCATACTGCCCACAACAGTTTTTTAAGTTTTATCTTGCAGTTCAGTCCATTGGCCTTAGACAGTTGTACATTCTCTTTGATGACTCTATTAAATCTCTCAACGAGACCGTTCCTCCTAGGGTGATAAAAAGACCTTTTGGTGTGTTTTATACCCATAAACCCCCAAAACACCTCAAATTGTGCCGATGTAAATTGACATCCATTGTCGGAAAGCACTTCGTCTAGAACCCCTTCCCTGGCAAATAAGGACTTAAGGAATCATATCACACATTCAGAGTTAGGAACTTTCACAAATTTGACTTCTGGCCAACGACTATAGAAATCCATACGAATGATGGCATATTCAGGAGCTCCACTGGACAATGTCATCTGGCCTATAATCTCAATTGCCATTTTTGCCCATGCTTCACTGGGAACTTCAACTGCCTCCACTGTGCTAGGAACAGTCACCTGCGATTTGTCGCTTATGGTGCAACACATGCAGTCCGTCACAAAGTACTCCACCTGCTTATTTAAACCAGACCACCAGAAGACAACCCATTGACAACAGAAAGTTCTTCGAAAACATGTTTGTACTTTCTTACTTATCTATCCTCAGAACTCCATCTTAACCAACCCTTGCTTATGCCCTTCATGACCTCCTTGACTTCCTGGTCCTCCTCATATACATCCCTCCACTCTTATTCCAATATGGCACCTTCTGAGTGGCTCTCGATACTGCAAATAACCTCAGTGCCATCGTCCTGCCCTTCCTCATCACTCCCATTGTCGTCACTACCAGGTAATCTGGACAGACAGTCCGCTAACATATTCTTCTTCCCTGGCACATACTTGATTCTAAAATTGTGTTCCTGAAGTCTGTATTTCCATTCGACAATCTTGGGTGTTCCTCGCTCTCCCCCCTTTGTGGTAAATAGTTGGACCAGAGGTTTGTGGCCCACTCGTACAGTGAGCCTTGAACCCTACAAATAAGGCTTAAAATGGACAATGCCCCACCAACAGGCTAGAGCCTCCCGTTCAATAACGGAATAAGTCGCTTCAGCTCCCCTCAAACTTCTGGAGTGCTACAAACTCATTTTTGCCCCCTCTGCATTGCATGAGCACAGCTCCCAAAGCTCTTTGACTGGCATCAGTCATGACTATGGTCTGGTCCTTGGTTTCGAAGTGCTTAAGAGGAATGGCCTGAGCAACTTCTCTCATAATTTGATAAAATTCTTCAGCACACTCAGTATTCCAAATAAATCTAGTGCTCTTTTTTAGAAGACTTCTCATGTGATAGGTTTTTGCGGCACATTTAGGCACAAACCTAGCATAAAATTCAATGAGTCCCATAAAAGACCTTAATATGTCTTTATCGCCTGGATTGCAAAAATCTTGTATAGCTTTTACCAAGCTTGCCCTCGGTTCCACACCCTCCAAGGACAACTTGTAACCTAAATACTCCATTGTGGGCATGTTCAACTTGCATTTGTCAGGGCTAAGGGTCACACCCTTTCCCTTTAAAATGGACAACACTTGATGTAGCGTCTCATTATGTTGTTCCTGATCAGCACCATACACCAGAAAATCATCTTGAAAGGCCATCATTCCAGGCATCCTCTTGAACATACTTTCCACAATTCTCTGGAAAACAGTAGAAGCGGAAGCAAGTCCAAAGAGCACACGTTTGAAATGGAATAGCCCTTCTGGGGTGATGAATGCCGTGTAGTGCCTAGAATCTGGTGCAAGTTAATCTGATGATAGGCTGATGTCATATTCAACAATGGAAATCATTTTCCCCCCTTGAGTGTAGAAGTCATCTCCGTGATGTTGGGTAAGGGGTACTGATCCACCCATATATGTTCATTAAGGTCATGTAAATAAACGCACATGTGCAGAGAACCACTAGTCTTCTTGGCCAGAACTACAGGAGCCACCCAGTCCGATGACTCAATCGGTTCTATTACATTGTTTGTGCACAGCTTGTCAAGCTCTTGTTTTAAGTGAGCCTGTAAGGCCAAGGGTTCTTTGCGGACCTTATGCACCACTGCTTGAGCTCCTTCATTCAATCTTATTCTGTGCTTGAAGCTTTTGAATAAGCCCACTTCATTTCTGAAAACTTAAGGATACGTCAATTCCCATGTCTTTTCCTGAACCGCTAAAACCTTGGTATAATCTAGGGGGTGGGGGGGACGAATTCCGCTCTGCCGGCGTTTGCAGAGTTTTGCCCACTGCGCGCTCCGTGTAGAGTGCGGAGTTGTGCAAAACTCAGTAAAGGGGCACAGAGCTGAGTTTCTCCTCTTGCGCAGCTCACCAACATTAAGTTAGCGAGCAAGGAAAATCATATGCAAGATTTCTCAACGTGGGCAGTTGCGATAGGTCACTACCGCTCGAGTTGAGAAACCTGCCGCTCACATTGAGGAAGCTGGCACTTAAGTAGTACATCTACTCGAGTGACAGAAAGAAGCAGCACCCTCTTGCGCTGCACCTGGTGCAGTACGTGCTGATTTTATCGGGCGGGACAAACACCAGGCGCTAAAAATTAGCGCAAGCAGCACGACTTACCGCACTCTGCCACATGCGGAACTCCGTGGAGCATGGTGGAGTTTTTTTGCCACTTCGCAGAGTTCCACGTAGCAGAACTCTGCGAACTCCACCCAGGACTAGTACAGAAAGTGGGTTTCTGTTGAAATGCCCCCCACTTTTTGCCTGGCTTTTGATGCAACTTTGACTGTGGAGTACTGGGACCCTGCTGTCCAGGTTCTCAGTACCAGTGCTCTTTCCCTAAAACTATACCACAATTGGCACAACTTCAGTTACCCCTATAAGTCCCTAGTAAATGGTACCCCTGGTACCTAGGGCATGGATACTGAAGAGGATCCTCTGTGGCTGTAGCACTGGTTGTGCCACCCCAGGGACCCCTCACCAAGGCTATGCTCTCTGGCATTTCAGGCTGCGTGTCTTGGTGCAGAGAAAACTAAAGCGTTGACATACATACACTGCATAGATAAGTCACCCCTACTGCAGACCTTTAGCCCTAAGGCAGGGTGCACTATATCCTATGTGTGGTCATATCAGCATGAGCAGATATACCCCTACAATGTCCAGTCTATTCTGAGATGTTGTAAGTGCACAGGGAAGCCATAAAGAGAGCATGGGCTGGATACTTGTAAGCACGAGTTTCATATCTCCACAATGGTTTCACTGATTCCTAAGGTGTTTGGTACCAATCATCTTGTCTTAATAAATCCTCACTGATGCCAGTGGTGGGTTTATTAATACATTCACACAAGGGACCCTTTTAGAGGGTCCCCTGAAAACCTACCAAGCACTGGTGTGATTCCTGACTTGTTTTCGCCAGCCTGCCACTACCAGACATGTTTCTGATCTTCTGAGGTAAGTGCCAGTGCTCTCAGAGGACAGAGACAAAGCTTGCTCTGGGTGAAAGGTGCTTCACACCTTCTCCTGGACCGGAAGCTTCAAAGGCAATGCTGCCTTTGAAATCCACCCCAGGAACCTCCAGATAGTGAGGGAGGCCAAACCTCTTTCCTGCTCTACTTTTGGTGGGAGGAAAGGCTGGAAAATTAGTTAATTAGGAGAAGGGTCCCCACTTAGCCTGCACCACTTTTAGGGCGGGGCAGGCAATGTGAACCCCTCTCCTGAAATTCCACCATCTTGAGATGGTGAAAAACCTCTTATCAAGGATAGGGTAGTGCTTTTTCCAACAGGAAGTGGTCACTAAAGGGTGTAGGCACTCTAAAGTTAGGTAGCCTATATGCTACTACCTGTCTCCCCCTGTAACACCTCTAAATTCAATATTTAGGTGTCACCCTGAGACCTGAACATCATATTCGATGGCCAAGAGAAGACCAGGACAAAGAAGACCCGCTGCTCGAGAACTGAAGTCCTGCTGCAAAAGAAAAAGGCACCCAACCCTGCCTGCTGCTCCCAGGACTCGAAAATCGCTGCTGCTGTGTCGTCCTGAAACCTGAAGGGACTCCAAGAACCCCGGAGCACCTCCAGCCTTCAAGAAATGGATGTGAAGCTCCCTTGGAGTGAAGGTATCCCATCCCTGCACACCGCAGGCAACTATTCTGTGAAGTCTGGTTTGTGGACGTGCCGCTCCCCGGCGACCTCGACGCAGCACCAAAGCGAGAAAAGGTACAACAGCTCCAGAGGGTCAGATCTGTCTCCCCACCAAGTTTGAAGGCACCAGGACCTACCGGAGCTGCAGCATACCAATACCTGGGGTACTGGACCCGCACTGACAAACACCAAGAAGAAGAGTCCACTCTGGACTCCCAAAGCAAGCATAGATCGAGGAATGTCAAGACACCAAGGACCCACTTCCTGTGCAGTGCATTTTCAAGTGGCCCCCTTCGTCTTTGCACACCAGCTTCCAAGACCTCAGCACCTCTACGCCTGGCTGATCCGGTACACTCTCGAACTTCTCCTGCTGGAACTTTGGACTTGGTCCCGACATTGACTTAAAATGAGAAAGTGAATTTTGTGAAAGCATTGCCTGAATTTCTATGCATTTTTCAGCTTTTCCCCCCATTTTTTCCTATGGTGCATAATTGCGCATAGAAGTGATATATTTATTGAACTTTAAAAAATCGTGACTCCAAAAGTATTTATCCTAGAGCTGTGTTTATGGTCTTAAAATTATATAAAGATTGATATTATTTTTGCAAATTAGTCTTGGATTTATTCTTGAGTGTGTGTCTCATATATTTCCTCTGTGAGTGTAATAAATGCTTAACACTACCCTCTGATAAGCCTAACTGCTCGCCCACACTACAGCATAAAGAGAGTTAGTATTATCTCCTTTTACCACTACCTGCCTTTTTGGGATTTCTCACACTCTCTACATAGTGTACATCATTTTAGTACACTGTACAGAGAGCGTTTTCCTGCACAATTATAACCCTTCTTCAGTATAACCTGATGAGGATTTTTGGGGCCCAGTATGATACCCAAATTCCCTTGGTCGTACCACCTCAACAGGCATGCATCATCTCTTGCCACAAACACAACCCCTCAAGAATTATTATCCCTGAAGTCTAAGGCTGCATCAAATTCACCCACAACATTGACGGTTTTTCCCCAATAGCCTACTGGGCAAATAGAGGAACACCTCAAGTCCTAGCCCAGATCCCAGAACAATTCTTTCCATATTTTCTCACTCATGAGGGTGAACAGGGACCCTGAATCTGCCAATACTCTTACATACACCCCATTAATGTTTAATAAACATAGAGGTCTTCTAGAGCCCTGTGAAGCCACACTCCAGTCCACACATCCTCCATGTGTGACTGTCCATTAGTTCATGTAATAGTGAAGACCTAATTTTCCTGACTAGATGGTGTGTTCTCTTCTTCAAGTTTGTTATGTTCCACTGTGTGTACCTTACCGAAAGATTCTATGCCAGATGACCTACACACTCTCACAAAGTGACCTTTTTTTGAACACTTGGCGCATATTTTATCAGTCGCTGGACACACTTTGGTGTTACCCAGCTGAGCAGTACTACCACACCTATACCATTCCAAGCATTTATTTTAGGATTTCTTGTCAACCTTATCCTTTCAGTTGACATTCTCTAGGTCATATTTCTTTTGTTTTTATTATATTTGCTTTTAACAGCCAACACTCCTTGTGACTGTGCTTTTGAATCCGATACTGACATCTGGACAACAAGGCTTCTTGTACCTTCTTACTACTTGTTTTTCTACAAATTGGACTCTTATAATTTTCTCTTCAAACGATTTGCATTCACAAGAGAACTAATAAGGAAACCAACCACTGTGTAGATAGTAATTTTCTAACATTTGGTACTGAAGGATTGCCACTTGATCATTCTGACATCCGAGGTAAGAAACATGTTGACCTGTACACTGTAGCCACCGCTGAACATTACCTCAGTGGTGAGCCACCCTACATTTTTAATTGGGACCAGTGGACTCGCTGATTAAAATTAATTTTGAGTACCACTGCGTCTCATTTTAGAATCCCCTTCACAGTTCCCTCACACCTTCTACACACATCTACACCACGAGGCCCCATACCCACACCACACCTTACAGCTCTGGGAATAAAAGATCTCTGACAAAGAGCCCCTCATTTTTTTGTTAGATCTGTTTTATTGAATTTTCATATTTTAGGATACATAAAACCTTGACATATAAATTATTCGGAACCAGTGTACATTTACAACAGTCAGGTCACTTGCAGCCATCTTAACATAGAAATACCCCAAATCAATCAAGTTTTTCATGTGCATGTCATGTAATGAATGAAATTCAATGCAGTAAAGCCTAGTCACATCGATCAATACCATTCAATATTCAACTGAATTGACAAAACTACAGGTCATATAATGTAAACAATTACTTTTCATTTACATTTCTTCCAGTGACTACAGCCAGCCCAGCCGTTTCCTCAGGATTGTTGATCAAACAACTTTATAGATAACGATGAAATGTTAAACAACAATCCAATAAAAAAAAGAGAAAAAAAATATAGGGAGGGGGAGGAACAAAAGAAAATGAAAAATAAAGGAAGGAAGGAAAAAGAAAGGAAGGGAGGGCAAGAGCGGCACAGTAAGACGGGAGAGCTTCCACATCCACCTTAAAAATACCAGTGTGGCAAATCCAGGCATGCCTGCTTGAGTTTCAAACCGCATTAAAATAATGGGGCGACCCGGTGTCCCTCAGAATCTGGGTATCAAGATTAAATAAAACAATTGGTTTTGTCGGGATTTTACAATTGCTTAGAATAGAGCAAGCACTTATTTATAGTGCACATAAGGCGCATTTACAAGACTCCAACCGGATGGTGGAAGTCTTTTAAAGCTATTTAAGAGGCTCCAACTGGCTGGTGGAGACCTCCTTGCTAATTCTAAATTTACACAGCGGTGCAGTCGAAGCACTCCACTCTGATTTCATCTACTGAGGTTTCTGCGTTTTTGGCTGTCCAACAAACCCCCCCCCCCTTCGTAGTCCTGAGGAAGACCCGCTCTGATGCACTTCATTTTTTGCGCTGTTTACAGGGTCGAAACGTCGACATGCTCTATATGTCCTACTAGTCTTCATGATCAGGATTTAATTCATTAATGGATCTTGTAGTACATGTGTTTAAATAGATAGGACAAGTATTCAAAAAAGCACTGTGTCTTTCTTTTCCCCCCTTTTCTATCTCACGTGTATTCGTCATGTATATAGTGTACTGTTTATATTATTAATCACTATATGTCACTTGTTCACCACGGTCACTTATTGTCTTTGTTGCAATTGAATTTGTATTTGTGACAGTCTCTAGTATTTAATACTCATTTTGAATATACTATTGAATTTTATTCTGGTGTGTGTTTCCTTTTTCTCTCATGAATTACTTTTGTGAGAATTATCCTTATGTGCACTATAAATAAGTGCTTGCTCTATTCTAAGCAATTGTAAAATCCCGACAGAACCAATTGAGTTACAAACCGCAGCACAAAGGGCCAGTATTCAATAATCATGACATATATCTCTTAGCACTTCATTGACCGGAAACACTACAGTGTATGCATAGCCCATGTTTAAGAAACATTGGAAATGTCTATGGGGTCCTCTGGAGCTGTAGCTACTTGGAGCGTCATCAGAATCGTGCTCCAGGCAGTCAAGATAGGATATTTACGCAGCCCAAGTGTGTCCTCCCTCGATAGAGAGACAGCCTCGGCTTTGGCCCAATTTAGTATGGATTGTATCCAGGATTTAAGTGGTGGGGGGTCCTCAGCTTTCCAATGCCTCATGACGAGCCGCTTAGCCACCGCCAGCCCCAGATCCAGGAAACGCGAAGATGCTCTATGTTTTTTATTTCTGGGAAATATACCCACGATACAAGCCTCCCATGTGTGCTGTAGCGCCCTATCAGTGCAAGAATGTAGCAACCTAGTAACACCCTGCCAGTAGTCACGCAGCCGGGGACACGACCAAAGCATATGTAGAGGGTCCGCATCCACTAATTTGCATCGCGGGCAACCAGCGTTTGTTCTATTAAAATACCTATTAATTTTGTCTGGGGTTAAATACGCTGTGTGAATTATATAAAATTTAATTAACTTGAGCCTTGCATTTCTAGGGATATGTTTGGGGCTCTCCAACAGCGTGTCCCATTCTTTAGACGTGTAAGGCCGGGACAGATCTGACTCCCATTTATTGCACAGTGGTGTTAGATCAGTCATGGTATGTTCGCAAATTGATTCCACAAACCATTTTGTAAGGTGATGCCCCGTGCCCATCACGTGTATATACTGTATCAAGAGATGCGTTGAGAGCTCTTGTGACATGTTGCCCCAGTGTCGCCCCATCATTGCCATCCATGCGGCATGTTTCAGGAACTGCCCAGGCTGGATACCCTCTTCATCAATCAAGGAGAGAAAGGGACGTAGTACACCCTCCTCATAGAGATCTCCTAATGTGCAAATGCCTGCATCCTGCCAGTCCGCGAGATCAACCACGCAAACCCTACCCCCCTCTCTCGGCATTCCCAATAACGGGAGCGTTGGCGCATAGGGTGTGACATGTTTTGTAAGACGTAGGGCTCTATGGAAGCATTTCTGAGCCACTTGCACCAGTAAGGGAAGAGAAGTGTGTGGTCTGGTGAACAAAGAGCCCCTCATAGGGTGCCCGTCAGGCATTGCAGCGCTGGTCTGACGAGGAGCATGCCCTATGATGAAGCATGACACCCAGCCGGGTGTGTGAGGGCCCTAATTTCCAAAATGGGAGACACCCCGTCTTCAATCTTGGGTTATCTTGATATACCGACCGGGACTCTGCTTCTTTCTTCTCTAAGGAACTGCATACTCAAGTCTTAACACTGATTTCCCAGGGGCATGTATGCTGGATCTACAAGTGCCTTTAGTCCCCCATTTGTTTGAAATGCCTAACTATAACGTCACTGTAACCTTTGTTTTTTTTAAGTAAATTTCTAAGGGTTTTTAAATGCTAATTCCTAACTATAAGGTCCCTGTAACCGTTTTTTTTAGTGAATTTCTAAGGTTTTTTAACTAGCAGTCACGTTTGCACAGTGGTGGAGAAAGTGGGCCGGGCCTTCGACCTGCTCTCAGGAATTCCGCTGTGTACGACTTACAGGAGGTACCAGGAGGGCTACTTGGTCCCCAAGGTCCCTCTGGAGCCAAGGGGACTTCATCCCCCAACTAGTAGTGCGCCGGGAGGAACATTTGCAGAGTGGTGGAGAAAAGGGGCGTGGCCTCTGACAACTTCTCAGCAATCCTGCTGTGTGGGACTTACTGGAGGTAACAGGAGTGGTAGTTGGCCCCCAAGGACGTCTTTGGGGGCCAACTACCCCTCCTATCATTTTTTATTTATTTATTTGATTTATAAAGCGCCCAGCTACCCAACAGGGTTTCCCGGCTCTGACAGAGGAGCACGCAAGAGAGAAATTCAGTTGGCATTAGACTTGGTTAAAAAGAAAAGTCTTGAGCTTTTTTTCAGAAAGCAAAAAGGGATTGACAGTTCCTGAGTTCTAGTGGGAGAGAGTTCCACAATTTAGGTCCCAGGAAGGAATACAAACGGCCACCCATGTGGGCCAGCCGTACTCTAGGGACTGAAAAAAGGGAAAGATTAGCAGATCGTAGATTACGAGGAGGTCGATAGGGCTTGACAAGATTGAGTATGTATGCAGGGGCCAGGCCATGCAGAGCTCTAAACATGTAACAGAGAGCCTTAAATTCGATGTGTTTGCCAACCCTGAGCCAGTGGAGTTGAGAGAGCAAAGGGGAGACAGAGGCGTGCCGTGGCAACCTAAAAAGAAGGCGGGCAGCTGCATTCTGAATGAGCTGGAGGCGGCGAACAGAGGTCTTGTCCACACCCAGATACAGTACGTTACCATAATCAAGTCTGGAGATCACCAAAGCCTGCAGGACAGTCCTCTGAGCAGCAGGTGGAATTAGCCAGAGAATTTTCTTTAGCCACTTAAGGACCGCAAAGCAGGCCGAGGTGACCCCAGAGACCTGAGCAGCGAGAGAGAGCTTGTTATCGATGAAAAAACCCAGGTTCTTGACCTTGGAACTGGGGTGGGTAAAGGACCCAGAGATACAGGCCAGTGGTTGGCTCCCCAGGATGAGCACCTCCGTTTTAGAGCCATTCAGCCTTAAAGCATTGCCGGACATCCACAAGGAGATGTTATGCAGGCCAAGTTTGAGTACGGAAGGATCGAGATGTTGAGCGGATGATAAAGAGAAGATAATCTGCGTATCGTCCGCGTATGAAAAAATGGTCAGCCCTGATTTTTCAGCAATATCTGCCAAAGGATGAACGTAAAGGTTAAAAAGCAGAGGACTCAGGATCAAACCCTGCGGCACTCCAGATGTCAAGGCAACGGGGTTAGATTTCGTGGTGTGGGCAAAAGACTTGAAAGGAGCGGTCCTCCAGGAAAGAGATCAGCCATTACAAGGCTACCCCTACAATGCCAGAGCTTACGAGACGCTCCACCAAAATAGAATGGGAGACCGTATCAAAAGCAGCGCTCAAATCCAAAAGGATGAGCGCTGCTGTGCCTCCACGATCAAGCTGCTGTCTAAGGTCTTCCGTGACCCCCAGTAAAGCTGATTCGGTACTGTGACCGGGACGAAAGCCAGACTGCGACGGATGAAATAGCTTATGTTTCGTCACATGTGCAGAAAGTTGAAAATGTATGTGTTTTTCCAATATTTTGGAAAAGGTGGAGAGAAGCGATATAGGCCTATAATTAGACCAGCAGAGGGGATCTAAACCAGTCTTTTTCAACAATGGAAGCACCAGAGCGTGTTTCCAACTGAGCGGCAGCTGGCCTAGATTTAAGGAGGAATTGAGAAGTTGCGCAATCACCTTAAGGGCTGGCTCATCCAGGCATTTGAGCTTGGAAGGTGGGAGAGGATCAAGTGGGGAGCCAGACTTGATGTTTCCAAGGAGATTTCTCAAAGAAATTAGATCAATTGGGAGCCAAGCCTTAACTTGACAGGATTCATCCATTGCAGAATCAGGGGGAACAGTCGGAACCGAGTCAGAGACTAGAGTAGTGGAGAAGATAAAGTTGTCATGAGAAAAGGAATCCAATTCAAGCTCATGATGAATGGACACAACTTTATTATTAAAGAACTGCGCGAGTTCATTACAATGGTGTAGTGGGAGGGAGGAGGATGGCAGGAAAGTATTGGATGCAGAGAGTTCCGACACAACTTTAAATAGGGTTTTCTGACAATTTTGGGCAGACATAATTTTATCCGTGAAGAAGGAGGCACGAGCAGATCTGCAAAGAGCATGGTATTTTTTTTGTGCCTCCAGATAAGTGGCTTTAGCCTCTGGTGCATAGTGCTTTCTCCACAGTCTCTCCAAAGCTTTACATTGTTTTTTCCCAGCTCTAAGGGAGTCAGTAAACCACGGAGCGGGGGGGAGCACTCTAGATTGGGATTTAATAGAAAGGGGAAGAATGGAATCAATAGCCTCAGATAACCATTGGTCGACAATTAACTGGTCCGAGTCCAGTTGAGATGAAATAGAAGGAGCAGTCTGCTGAAGCAGCACATTAAGTGCCTTCATATCAAGAAGGGACCAGTTCCGAATTTTCTTTGGCCAAGCGGAAGGGCGAGGCAAATGAGCCGAAGGGAAATCAATAAAGAAAGGAATGGCAAGGTGGTCAGACCAGCCTAGCTGAATGGGAGGAGCAGTAGACACAATGGGAAGATTAAAAAAAATAGGATCCAAAAGATGACCAGCTACATGGGTAGGAGAGGAATTGATGAGTAAGAGATTCAAGGTCAACAGGTCATCCAAAAGAGTGCGAGCAATTTTATTACTAGGATCATCAAAATGAAAGTTCAAGTCCCCAAGCACAGAAAAATTTGCCGCACGAAGAGCGAGAGGGGCAAGTGATTCGGTCAACAGGGAACCCCAGTTGTTAGACGGGCCAGGAGGGTGGTAAATAAGGGCACCAGAAAAGGTCAAATTGGGGGAGAGTGGGATAAAGAAAAGTAGGGCTTCACAGTTGGGAATCGTGAGTGCCTCAATTTTGCAGTTATAGAGTTTTTTTTTAAATAATGGCAATTCCTCCGCCAGTTTTTAGAGGTCTGTTTATACCTAATAGAGCAAAATTCTGTGGTAGTGCCGCAATCACATCAGGTATGGACCCATCGTGAAGCCAGGTCTCAGTTAAAAAAAACGCATCCGGATCCATATCGACCAGGAAATGAAATAAGTGCATCTGGTGTTTGGGAAGGGAGCGACAATTGAGACTAAAACAGCGGAAAACCTTGGGTGGATGTAAGCCGGAATTGTCAATTACCTCCAGTAAGTCCCATACAGCAGGATTGCTGAGATCTGAAAGCAGGCCACGCCCCCTTTCTCCACCACTCTGCAAACGCACCTCCTGAGGCACTACTAGTAGGGGGATGAAGTCCCCTTGGCTATTGAGGGTCCTTGGGGGCCAACTACCCCTCCTGTTACCTCCAGCAAGTCCCACACAGTGGGTTTGCTGAGAGATTTTCGGTGGCCACGCCCTCTTTCTCCTCCACTCTGCAAACGTGCCTCCTGGCGCTCTACTATTTGAGGGATGAAGTCACCTTGGTTCTTGAGGGTCCTTGGGGGCCAACTAGCCCTCCTGTTATCTCCAGTAAGTCCCACACAGCTCGATTGCCGAGAGGTGATCAGAAGCCACACACCCTTTCTCCACCACTCTGCAAACGTGCCTCCTGGCGAACTGCTGCTTGGGGAATGAAGTCCCCTTTAGTCCTGAGGCCCTCAAGAGGCAAGGGGACCTCATCCCCCCACCAGCAGTGCGCTGAGAGGCGCATTTGCAGAGTGGTGGAGAAAGGGGCATGGCCTGCGACCATTCAGCAATCCCACTGAGTGGGGCTTACTGGAGATAACAGGTGGGCTAGTTGGCCCCTAAGGACCCTCAGCAGCGAAGGTTACTTCATCCCCCAACCAAGAGCACACCAGGAGGCGTGTTTGCAGAGCAGTAGAGAAAGGGGGCGGGGCCTCCAGAGAGTTGTCAACTTTTCATTTTTTTTTCTTGTAAGGAAGGGGGGGCCCCTCCCAAAGCCAATTTTGGCCTCAGGGACTCCATCCCCGGGGCCCGGCCGTTTCTCTTTTTTTTTTTTAAAGGGAGGGGGCCGCACATCCCCCCTCCCCTGGTCATTTTCGGCCCCCAAGACACCATCTCCTGGGACATGGTCGGGACATGGCCTCTTGTTGGGGACTGCAGGGGGAGCCTGAAGGCCCCCGTGGTCCTGGCCGGCTCCTGCCTCCTGCGGGAGCCGGCATTGCTTTTTATACCCTGGGAGTTGCTGACATGCAGCTCCCTGGGTGTAAAAAGCAAAGTGTGCTTTGCTTTGAACAAGCGAGAGCAAAATGCTCTCACTTTTTCAAAGCAGAGCACACTGCGGAGCACACTGCACACTGCGGAGCGGAGCACACTGCTTGCTTTGGGTCCCGTGCGGCCTCCTCCCATTTTAAAAATAGCACCGGGGGAGGTGGTGGTCCCCAGGGCATTGGGGGGGGGCACGTGCCTCCCTGCATTTAAGTATAGTAGCCCCAGGGAGGTGGCAGTGCCCAGGGCTGCATGGGGGGCCGGAGCCCCCCCACGCATCTTATTTGCATATAGCCCTGGGGAGGTGGCAGTCCATGGGGTTGCGTCGGTGGGCTGGAGCCCCTTCACACATTATAATTAAAAATAGCCTTGGGGAGGTGGTGGTCCCTGGGGCTGCAGGGGGCCACATGGCCCCCTGAACTTCAAACACTTAGCCCCAGGGAGGTGGCAGACCCAGGGGCTGTGGGGGGTCCACGCGGGCCCCCGCATTTTTATATTTTATTGCCCCCGGTACCTGGCCCACCCGGGGGCCTAAACTGAACAAAGCGCGGGAACCTGTGCTTCGTTTTTAAAAAAAAACTTGGCCGGATTCATGGATCCACCTCAAATTCCACTAAAATGTTTTAAACAAAATGCTTTTGTTTGATCCTGGGTGTCACTGTGGGACCCCATGAACAGGTCTAGGGGGTCAGGGTGTTTCTACCCTGCCCCTTTTCTTTTAACGTTTTTACTTGTGACTTGGTTCAACCGAGTCACAAGATGGCTGCCAATACTTCCTGGTTGCCAGCCAATCAGATCTCAGGCACGAGATCGGGAGGGTTCGCTGATCCACCACGGCCACTGTTGTATATCTGAGAAATCTTTACATTTCTCAGGAACTACTAAACAGATTTACACCATTTAAAGAGTGCTTTCTGGACCAAGAGCAACCTTTTTGCCAAATTTGGTGTAATTCGGTTCAGCAGTTTGGGCTGTAGCAGTGTCTAAAGTTTCCTATGGAAATTAACATGGAGAAAAGGCGTTTTGGGACCCCCCCCTTTTTCTTTGCCCTTGCTTGACAGATCACCCCGAAATTTTCAAGACAGGAGCTGAAGTGACTGGCATATTCGTTTTGAAAATTTCACAAGGAAGTTATTGGCAAATGAAAAAACGCTCTTCCTATGGAAACTAGGTCCTAACTAGAACTACCTACTGACGACTGCCAGTAGGTAAAAAATAAATATATATATATCTATATATATATATATCTATCTATCTATCTATCTAGCCATATATATATATATAGTCAAAATTCCTCCGCTCTATCGCTCCACAGTCGGATTCGGCGAGGGATCACAGCACCACGCTCAGAAGGTACTCCATAAAGTGTTTTTTAATAAACCATAGTGCAGTTACAAAACGGTAGAAACAACGCCAAGATGGCGCTGATAGGGATTGTGATATGCAGCAATGAGTCCTTCATTTATGTTTATATACTTTTATTTTAAATATTGTCGTCTTCCGGCGTGCCTGAGTACATTGAGAAAGGCGACTGCTGAAACGCGTCTGTTGTTGATTCTGCAAGAGTTCATAATAAATTTGCAAGAACTCACCCCGCGAGTGCCTTTCCTTGTTGTGACGAAACGGGGTAACGGAGCTGATATATATATATCGACAATCCAATTAGAACAATGATAGTCAAAACATTATTATCACATCAATGTGTCCTGTTTTGCTGCAGGGTAAAAACATAACTGGTCTATATCGTGCCAACACAGATTATGAAACATCTACGCAAAAAATCCATCAAATTCATGATCCGTGATGCTACATAGTATACCAACGAGCGAACATGCTCGTAACTTAACACTGAATGACTATTCGCCCCTGTATGGGCCCCTGTAAAGTGCACTGTGCTTATATGTGTATGTTCCAAAAAAAAAATTGTGAAACTTTACCTTATACTGTCTCGATGTTTCGGGCATATACCTATAGCTATCTAAGATCTCTTTATGATCTGTGCTGTTATATCGCCCTGGATGGGCCCCTTATTACCCGTAGGACTAAGTTTTAATAGGAAGGTGAAAGAAAAGAAAAAGAAAATTGTTATGCGTGTCCTACATACTATCAAAAAAATTATATATATACATGATAAGCAAATGAAGAATAGAAGCAGATTGCAACAAGAGAATCTGTCAGTCCATTTAATTACAGTTCATTCTATATTGTGGCCAATATGTTAATCCCCCAAGTGAACTGACAATTCCTCACTACTATTCATGCCTTCTGGGGCTTTCGTTTGTAAGTCAATTATGTAGCGGGATTCTAGCCTTCTAAGTTTTAGAGTTCTGTCTCCACCGCTGCAGTTATTGGGTACATGATCCAAACAGAAGAACCTTAGTAGATCCCTATTGCTTTGATGTTTAGTTCTGAAATGTCTAGCCACTGGATATGTTGTGTCCTCTTTGGCAATCACTCTCATGTGCTCTAATATGTGTATTTTTGCAGGGTGAATGGTGCCAGGGCCGGCGCTAGGCATGGGCAGTGTGGGCAGCTGCCCAGGGCCTCGCGCTCAGCTGAAAGACAGGGGGCCCGCTTCCGTGTGAAAGGCCACACTTTCACAGTTAGCCCACCTGCTCGTACGAGGGCCGCTGCCCCACACTATCACAATACACATCTTGAGTCGACCTTGCTGGTCAGGGCATCGTCGTGGCATTCCTGGGGGTGCAGGGGTGGGGGAAGGTACAAACAGAGTGGGGAAGGCACAGCAGCCAGGCCAGCAATTATGGCTCACAGTGTCAGGGGAGGGGCAGCACCTCTGTTAAGTACCGGCCATTCCCTTTCTGCATTTTGTTGCTAGGTGACAGAAGGCCCCTTTGTTTCCAGGACCAGCCAGACACAGGTAAGGAGGTGGATGAGGGGAGGAGGGAGTAGCCAGATCAACTGGCTTTTGTTAACTTTACATCACCCATTTTTTTTATGGGAATGTGTATTTAAAATGTATGTAGTACTGCCGGTGCTAGGGCAGTGTTTTACAAAATGCCTCGTTACTGCTTCGACGGCCCAGGGGAGGGGGCCCCTTTCCCTGGGCCTCTAAGCACTAGAGCAAGCTGCGAGGTCCATGTGTGGGGCCCCTTCCTGGGCCTTGTAGCCAGTACTCCCTCTTTTCTTTCCTTTATTTGTTCCCCAGTGAAATTAATCCAAAATATAAAAACGCTTTTGCTGGAAACGTCGTCTTTTTTCTGACATTTTTCACTTCCAAAGTGCAGCCTTGGGATGGAGAGAAATAAAAGGTTCAAAATGTAAAAAGAACTAAAGCAAGACAGAGTGGGTCGAAAGGGGCCAGATTGATTTTATTCACACCCAAAACACATTAGTGCCACTTTACAGAGTTTGCCAGTGAAGCGCTACTTTTTGTTTTCCTCGGGTGGGGAAGTGCACCCTTCCTGGATGTACTGCAATACCTGCTTGATGGGCGGATTCGAAAACAAAATGCATACTGCGGCTCTGTATTCACAAATGTGGTCTTTTTAAACCCCATTGCTTACGTTTTGTAAGGAGATAAGCAATGGACATTGAAACTGGTCCCTTCCGGCCCTGTAGTCATGGCCTTAACTTTTCATGCAAAAGCACTCATTGATTTCTGAATAATAAGTGCAAAAGCGTTAAAGTAACCATGTTGTTCCTGCTTACATTTCACATGTTTTTACTTAATCTTGCATTCCTTATGAGTGTTTGCTTTTTCCAGGATGTTGTCACTTTTTTTTAGGCAGCATATTGCTCTTGTCTAGTGCATAATTTGAATTGAGTCGCCTCCAGGTGTTTATAGCGGGGTGCAATTGGGTTGTAGTTGAAGGCAGTGCGAGTTTCTCTCAGTGGGGCAGTATGGTGTTCAGTGGGGGAGAGGATGTGGCACTATGGTCAGAGCTGCCGAATTTGGAACTGGGGAACAAGGTTCAGCCTTCATGACCAGTCCACCAGACCACTCTCCTGAGAGAGCACATTTCCATGCTAGACCTTAGAAGGCCCCGAAAGACCTTAGAAGAGTGGTGTCTGAGCACCAGCAGGTGGACCATAGTGGTGGCAAGTGTGGGTTAACCTTGAAGGCCTGTCCACTACAACCCCTATTGAAGCTCACCTCGAGTCTTTTGGGCAGGCCTACGAAGCAGCACACCCTAGAGCAACAGTGACTCTGTCATTGAGGTCACAGGACCCTTGAGGAGGAAGGCTCTACGGCGGTGCGACCGATGAGATCGCACTGAGGCGCTGACTTCGGGTGGGGGCGTCATGTTTGCAAGTATATTATGTTTCTAAAAGCCCTTGCTGCCTCCTTCCTGGCCTCCAGCAATTATCGGCAACAATAAAAATGTCATGATAACTCCGGTGATTAATGTTCTTCCTAGAGAGAGATGGAGTTTTGTCAAGTGGAAGTTTTGACTTGTGGAAAGGTAGCACAGAGGGTTAATGTGCCTGCTGCAAAGAACATGTACCATGCAGATCACTAAGTCCACATAATGTAAAAAGGCCAGTGGGTTACTGCTTTTGTCAGAGAGATCCTATTGTTACTTGCAGTTTATAAGTCAAAATCCTAACATAGAACAATGAGCTATTAATGTCATCTAAGAGCTGCATGCAAACTGCAAGGTATAAATTACAGCATTATGGTTTTTTCCCCAGCCTTTGATTATCCTAATGTTGCAAAAGGGTTCATTTGGACAGAAGTCAATTCTGGTTATTAAAGAGAACCCCCAACCATGGTATTACATTCTAAATTCAGAGTTTGTGTTTCTCCAGATCAACCACTATTAAACTATACTGCCTACTAGTATGATTGTCATGTGACTCCTAGTCCTTTGTCTTATGTAACATTACCTCTTGTGATTTACACACGTATGATTGATTGTCTCTGTGTAATGTGTGATATAAAGTTCTCTGACACCCTACACTGGTATCAGTGGCGCTGTAAATCAAATTAAATGCATCTGAGCGAGAATGTGGTTATGGAGACTTGAGGAGCACTGTTAAAGGGTGGTAGTGAGGGAATCCGTGGCAGAGCGAGTCATTGGGGGGCACCAACATTGTCGCACAGGGCCCCACCAGCGCTAAAGGCGGCCACTTCTACTTCCTACAGTTCTAACACCAAATCAAAAACGTTGATTTGAAAACCCCTTGAATCTGAAGCATACCTTCAAGTCAATGTATGATTTAGCAGTGGTCTCGGTTGTTCTAAGTCTTTTTTATTTATGTACAATCTTTATTTGTTTGCAATGGTGTCTTGTAATTTTGTACTATATGTGTTGTGTTTTTGCACTTAACATAATTCTGGCGAGTAAAGAGCCCACACACAAAAAAGATTGTCCTACGTCTCTTAGCATGTGCGTGTGGGATACTGGTGAGAGGATTTACGTTAAAACAAATTGCAAAGTATTAATGTCATCCTAAGGTAGCACAATAATGGCACAGAAAGATAAGGGAGCCTTTTGAAATTTGCAATTATATCCATGGTGTGAGAGGTTTCTCTTGTGTCATTTTATATTTTGAATGATCCGCCCTCATTACCTCAACAGGATCTCCCCTTTATGAGGCAGAACTGGAAAGTGTATCATGCACTCATCTGGAAACAATCAGTTAACGAGAGTAAATAATATACATCTTTGTGAGACCTGCACCTAGCTTTTCCATCCAATGTGACAAATGTAATCCATTGAATACAGTTTTAAAATATATGGACTTATTTCATTTGTATATTTATCTTTTTGTCCATGTTACTGATATCCACGTTAGGTCTCTTCAGTGATGCCAAATAAGATCAATAGTCCTGCGATGTCACTTTCTGTGAAGTCACTTTCTGTGATGTCACTTCTTGTGATGTTACCAAGGGCGGCTCCTCCAATAGGGCGGAGGAGCGTCACCCCACTGCTTTCTCGCAGTGCGAGAAGCAGAAACACAAAATGCTAAAACTACCATTTTATGTTTCTGCTTCTCGCACTGCCAGAAAGCAGAAGTGTTTGGTTGGGGCGGGCGGGTCTGCTTTAGGGCAGGGGAGGAGTGCCTTGCCCACTGCTAAGGGCGCTGACTGTTTGGTCGGTCCTCCGGGGCCGACCAAACCAGTCATGCGCACTCTGGCCTTTCTCCATGTAGGCTGCAATGCAGCCTACATGGAGAAAATGGCCTCCACATAGGCACCTGGCTGGTCAGCGCCCCGACCAATCACAATGGTGCGTTGTGATTGGCTTAGGGGAGGGGAGGGAGGCTGCCTGCTTCCTGTTCCAGGAAAGCAGGAGTGCAGGTCAGGAGCAGAGACGATGCGAGGCCCGGGAAGGTAAGTTTATTTTATTTTTAAATTAACACCCCCTCCCCCTGCGCGCGAACCCCGCGAGACCCTCCACCCGCGAGTCATGCCAGCAACAACTGGATGTTACATGCAAATTAGAGGGGCCTCACATCTTCCCTTTCGCCCGGGGCCCCAGAAGTTCTAGGACCGGCCCTGAATGGTGCTACCGATGTACTTCAACCCACATGGGTACAGTATACAATACACTGTGTACAGTGTGCTGCAAGTCAAGAACTTATTTATGAGTTTAGGTTTTTTTAAACCTGGCACTTTGTAAGGTAGTGTTTTATTACTGCCATAGCATGCCTTGCACTTCCCACATGGGAAAAAGCCTTTTAAGGCTCCAAACAATCCCCTGTCTTCTTTCTCATAATGGCTATGCACCAAGTTATTTCTCAGGGACCTAGCTTTTCTGAAAGTCAGTGAGGGGCCCATAGGTATATCTAGACCTATGACTGGGTCTGTTTGTAGAATGCACCAATGTTTGCGTAGAATATTCCTTAATTCTTTCGTATTTTCAGAGAAGGTTGTAATCAATCTGAACTTTCCTGTTTCTTTCTTTTCTCTTTCCTTTAGTAGTTCCTCCCTAGGGATGAAGTTAACTTTTTTTAAGGCTTGTTCTAATACCTGTTTACTGTAGCCTCGTGAGCTGAATCTAGCTATGCTCTTGAGCTGCTGTCTGAAAATCTGCATCTCTTGTGTTGTTCCTTTTAATTCTCAAGAGTTTGCCATAAGGAATATTAATAATAAGCTGATGTGAGTGGCTACTAGTGGCATGCATTGTTGAATTCCCAGCCGTGGGTTTTCTGTACAGTGAGGTACATAATTTGCCTTCAGACATGAAGACCTGCAGATCTAGGAAATTCACTGATGTGGAGCTTACTTCACCAGTGAATTTCAAATTGACATTGTGGGTATTTAAAATCTCAATATATGACCTTGCTGACTCCGAGGACACCCTCCAAATTATGAAAAGGTCATCTATGTACCTGTGCCATGTAACTACATTCGATGTCCAACATTCATTGGCATTTGACCAGGCCACCTGCTCCTCCCACCAGCCCACGAATAAATTAGCATAACTGGGGCGAAGCAGGTGCCCATGGCAGCGCCTGAGATTTGCCTGTAGTATTGCTCTTGAAAAAGAAAAATGTTATTGTTAAGACAGAACTCTATTAATTCCAATAACATTAAGTTATGTTCCAAGAACTTTAAAGGACGGGTTTTTAGAATAAATTCTACCACTTTCAAACCATATATATATATATATATATATATATATATATATATATATATATATATATATTTATAGATAGAGAGATAGATAGAGAGATAGATAGATAGAGAGATAGATAGATAGATATCTGTTAATGGCTCCTCCAGTAGAAACACCACTGTCTGCTAGGAGTCCAGGCAGGGGAACAAAATTCACCCCTCTCTCTCATAGCTACCACACAGACTACTGCTGCTCACTGTGGACAGGTTCTGCTGTATGTTTCACGGTACCAGAACAAAAAACTTTGGGCCTCATTATGAGTTTTTGGGTAAAGGGTAAAGGGTAAGATATTTAACACCAGGTAAATACCATTAAACTGGTGTGAGGTATTTACTGGGTGGGATAAATAGCTAATTTTTGAAGTTTTCCCCTTAGGCTCGTATTACATGTTCAGGGCTGCTTACGAGTTGTGTGATAATTTTCACACCCTCTCAGTTTTTCCTTGACGAATTCTGGCAGGTCAAACCTGATGAACTATTTAGAGGGAAAGCCCCAGATAAAGGCAAAACATGTGAAATTCTCTACGTAAAAAATTGATTCCCTATGTTATGCCTCATTTTCATGTTGAAAACTCAGCATTGGAGGTACTTACCATAGAAAGTACATACCTCTTTCCGGGGTAATCCTATTTACAGTGTGTGTTAAATACCCCACCCTATTTCGCATTGCATGTAATGAAGGCCTTAGAAATTAGGCATTGTAGTATCAGCACACTGTGCATGTCATGGGATATTGGTATTTAACCCAGAAAATCCTGCAGGTTTTGTATTTCTTCTGGCCCTTTCCCCTGATATTTTTTTCTAAGGTTTGACCTGCCAGAATCTGTCAGAATAAAACAGCAGAGCAGTATTAAAATCTAGACCTCGGTGGTGAACTCCGCTCTGTTTGTGGAGTTTGCAGAGTTTTTCCTCATTCCACGTGTAAGTCTCACCTGGTGTTTCCGCAGGAGCGAGATGCAAGGCCTGACGCACTGTCCCAACTTCCCACACCCATCAGAGTCAGCCCAACAAAGTCAAAGCCAACAAGTTGAAGGTGGGGGAAAAGGGGAAACAAAACAAGGAAAGGGAAAAGGAGATGTGTCACAGTGGTACGTCTTGCATGGCTTTTGGATGGGGCTGGTTGCATACACCTCCTGGGTAAAAATTAAAATACAAGAGTTATCCTATATCTATATGTATTGAGGTCTTGACCTATATCTGCGATGCAATACCCTCTACATATAACTACCTGGTTGACGTCCCTCTTCCATTCGGAATCATGTATAGAAAAGCTGGAAACAGATATACAGTAATATATCTAGGAATAGGAAACTATGTATTAGACAATGTGCATAATGTAACTGTACTCTTGAATATGTAAAAATAACTAGTGTAACTAACCTTAACATACATCACGTAACAATCAATCAGGCCCATAAAAGTACATCCAATATATACTAGGAAAAAACAAAAAACATGTTCTCCTAGTCTGGATAGGAAAGAAAAAAGTATATACACAAAAAGGTGCAGGGCGAGGTATTTCTATATATGTAGCTCCTTGCAAAGTCAGAAAATGAATATATGTGTATTTATATTTTCAGCCAACAAGTGTTGCAAACACAAAAAGAATAAGCGGGTCCCCACTCACAGTGGAAAGGATGCTTGAGATAAGTATAATTATAGTCGCTCAATACGCGCTGTATTTTCATACCGTTGTGTCAGGGAAACAAAGATTCTTTTAAATATCTATATATTTCTCTTGTTAACCCTTCAGCCTGCACGAGAGGCTGTAGTGGCAGGCGTAAGGAGAACCAGCAGGAGACGCGGACCTCCGATCCGATGAGGCAAACACGGAGCCCGTCAGCAACACGGAAGTGGAGCTCAATCAAGAGTTGTGACTCGGAAGTGGACGCTCCGGACGTCCAAGATGAGGAACTCGTCGACCCATCAAGCGAGGAACGGAGTAGACCCGTCAAGCAAGGAACGGAGACTAAATCAGGTAAGTATCTTAAGGACAGGGGTAAGTGGTGTGGCTGGGCACATCCGTAACCAAACGCAAAGCTCGTTCATGTTACAGACTGCCCCTTTTATCCTCGCTTGGCTCCACCCCATGCATGCGATTAGGAGTGGAGCGAGCCCGACACCATGCTCCATGTAGCGGAGTTTTTTCCTCGCTCGCGCTCGCCAATGTTAAGTCGGCGAGCGACGAAAATCCAACACTAGACCACCTCCCAGAGAGATTTCTCAACGTGGGCGGTCGCGGATGGTCACGACTGCTTGCGTATAGAAACCATCCCTACGCATTGAGGAATCTGGCGCTCGAGTAGAAAATCTACTTGAGTGGCAGAAAGCGCCCTCTTGCGCTGCGCACGGTGCCGTTCGCGCTGATTTTCCAGCGCGGAGACAAACACCCGACGCTAAATATCAGCGTGAATGATGTGACCTAACGCACTCTGCCTCTTGCGGAACTCTGCGTAGCGTGGCAGAGTTTTTTGGTCACTTCGCAGAGTTCCGCATAGCAGAACTTCACAAACTCCGCCCATGCCTATTAATATCACACTGCTTGATATACCAATGCCTGCTCAAACTTCAATTTTCTCAGGTATTGATATTTACTCCAAGTTTGTAATTAGGGCCTAAAATTCAAGACAATTTACTAAAGACAGTCAGTAACCTATTTTCGGCACAAGTAAAGCCATATGTGAGTTTAGGGGCTGCTACTCTGTTTCCATATGTTCCATTTCTCTTGAAACGTGTGCTAAATAACCTCCAACATTAAAAGAAAGGGAACATTGCAGGTGTGAAATATGCCAGAGGAATGTTAATTATTAGTACTTTTCTATAACTTATTAGATTAACACATTTTTACCCATTTCAGTTTTTAGACATAGTATATAATATTTAGTGTAATACATAAAGTAAAATTAGGGCTCCCGGTTTTATGGTATTTTTTTTTTTTTACATTTTCGTCTGTATTTATCCATATTTATTTTTTGGCCATCTTATTAGTATTTATCCATATTTATTTTGTGGTTAGCGAATAAGTGGAATAAAAAATGGTACATTTCTGCATTTACTTAACTGATAAACATGCAATCGTACTTTGATGCCCGTCACGTTTTAGCAAATTCAGCTGCCAAATCTAGCAAAACACTACACCCACAGATAAATATTAGCAATTTACTACAAATATATTTTAACCAATGCCTGTATTTAGAGATATCTTAACCTGTTTTTTAACTCCCTATGTTGCCTATCTGCTTGTCTGTGGTCTTGGAATTCACAACAGATAGCATGGAAAGTTACTGACTAGAAGCAAAATGTTCAGTATTTTTCACATTTAAAAATAAATACAGACAGGAAAGACATTGTTTTCTGTCTGTATTTATCTGTAAAAATCAGTAAAAACGGTAAACTGGGAGCCTTAGGTATGATATATATTTTCTATAACTCTATAATAATGACATGTGATGCATAAAACACTGCTAATACTTTAAGGGCCACATGTATGAACATATTTTGCGTTCGCAAACAGGCGGATTTGCAGAATCGGCCTATTTGCAAACGCAAAAAGTCTTTTCCTATGTGTCAAACCATATTTTACGATTCAGTAACCTCTTACTGAATCGCAAAATTGATTTGCGATTTGGTATATGGAAGGGGCGTGTTTAGGGCGTCCTTCCAAATACCGAATCGCAGCGGTATGTATGAAGGTTTTGTGACCATAAATGCGGTTGCAAAACATTTGCATTTTACCACCAACTTCAAGTTGGTGGTAACCCATTCGCAAATGGGAAGGGGTCCCCAAGGGACTCCTTCCCCTTTGGGAATGGTGGCGAAAACGTTTTTTAAGTTGCCTGCTCTTAAAAAAAGAAAAGAATCTTTTCATTTTTTTCTTTTAAACGCAACCCGTTTTCCTTTGAGGAAAACGGTTGCATTTAAAAATAATACTGTTTTATTGAAAATCAATCACGGACATGATGGTCTGCTGACCCTAGCAGGCCACCATCCTAGTGATTTTAGCGGTTCCTAGGGGATCGCAAATTGCGACCTACTTCATTAATATTAATGATGTCGGTTGATTTGCGACCCCCTAGGAATCACTAAATGAAACTCTTGTCGTTTCATACATTAGGAAGAGCAATTAGGTAATCGCTATTTCTGATGTTGACACACGTGCCCCAAAATATTGTATTTCCATTATCAGTATTTTGTTGTAACGTGAGGTGAGTAGTAAATGTTTGATTATACTCGTCAATAAGTTAACATTACCAACTTCAACGCCTTTGTTGCGTGCACTGTGACAGCAGAAAGGTTTCTTTCTCATCTCCCCTGTCAGCCGCTAACGAGCAGATACCGTAGAAAATGCGTCACCAAAAGACATAAGCATCAATCACATTGCAATGTGATCGTGCTGGTCTAGCGACTTCCATCTCTAAGGCGACCACTGTAATGGCCGGGGGCGTCGCTGTACCGTGCCCTCTCCTGTCCTCTGTGCACTGAAAGGACCATCTCCCGAGCAGCCGGGTGCCGCTTTCTCACATCTCACGCCTCTCACTTCGGCCCCATGAATCTCGGGGAGGAGGACGCGGGAGTCGCCGAGAGAAAATCTCCTCTCAGCAGGCAGGAAAGCCGACCCCGTTCAGGCGCCCTGAGTCCGCTCCAGGTAAGCTGCCATAACTCCAGCAACTAGAGTTGACGTTTCCGTGTCGCACAGACGCTCGGCGGGAGCGAGCGGATTCTTACCTCACAGTGCAGCCTGTCGGTGACGCCCTCTCTGGTAATGGCAGATAGGCTACCGAAACAACAATCACACGCACACCTGATTTGCGGAGGCCTGTGGATTTATTTATCCTATTGAACATCACGGTCATTCAGACGGGATTCCCATCTGAATGGCACACGTTAACACGCTGTGCTACTTAATGAGTTAAAACGCCCACTAGACAAACACTGATTTCTCCAGGAAGTGCATTAACCATTAGAGTTATTGTACAGTTATTGTCACTCCCTGAAGTTTGCTGAGCCCACAAAGATCTCTGCAGCAGGTGTCTTAACCCAACAAAATATTTTAAAATGCTGCCTTTGTGTAACCAATTAAGCCAGAACAGATTTATCGTCAGGTTTTCTTCGTCCCCAATTTCTTTGTAGAAGTTTTTTTTTTTTTTTTTTACATAAATGTATAAATTGACTGTCAGACTGAGTTTCATGATGCGGCCACTAGTGACTCCACCCCTTTTCCGTAGCCAAGTTGACCTTTTATATATGGATTCTGGAGTAATTCTTTTACTGCAAATGTATGATTTTAAGACAAGATGAAATTTACCAGTGCGCGAGTGGCACTTTCACTGAGAAGGAAGGTGTTACCCTCAATATCAAATGAGAAAGTTATCAGCAATGGATGTGTTGTAAAGTTGAAAAGAACAATCTGATACAAAAATATGGTAAACGGCACTTAAAGTGTTTGAAAATGTGGGTGACCCTGTGAAAATGTGCCCGGCCTCTGAGAGTCTGAGATTAGACTCAAAATCCAGAGACTTTGGGCTACATGTGCGACCATTTCCTTTTGTGACTCGCAATTTGTGAGTCGCAGAAGGACATGTACTAAGAAGGACATGTACTAATGTGTCTCAGACACATTTTGCTATTCCCAATAGGGTCGTAAATGACCTGCCTCATCAATATTCATGAGGCAGGTCGCAATTTGCGATCCATTGGGAATGGGCAATAATACAGGGACGGTGGCCTGCTGGGGACAGCAGACCCCCATGTTTGTGTTTGCTTTTTAAATAAGGCGCCTTTTTTTAAAAAGGCAGTCCGTTTTCCTTAAAGGAAAACGGGATGCGTTAAAAAACAAAAATGAAATGTTTCAGTTAAATTTTTTAAGAGAAGGCTGTGGTTCCACTGCGTGCCGTTAAAAAAAGTTTTTGCTGCCAATCACAAAGGGGTAGGGGTCCCTTAGGGAGCACATCCCGTTTGCGAGTGGCGTACCACCTACCCACTTGAAGTAGGCGGTAAACTACGTTAGTTTTGTGACCACATTTTGGTCGCAAAACTATCGTACATGCTCTTGTGGCTCGCTATTAGGAAGTGACGCCCTTGGCACGACCCTTCCTAATGGAGACTCTCAAACCCTATTTTGCAAGTCGGTAATAGGTTACCGACTTGCAAAATTGAGTTGATATTTGCTACAACCCGCTAAAAATGGCCGTAAGTCTGGCCCTTAGTCTTAATTTTGGATAAGCCATTTTCTCCCTGAATTCATTTCTTCATATATGCGGCCTTTAGATAGATAACTTTATAATTCCCAGGTTTAATAATGCAAGAGTGGACAGCAAGTAATTACCAGTTCCCTATGTGTTTGAAAGTCTCTCAGTCTCAAATGTATTTCCAAATATAATTTTTATGTCATTGTAAGCACCTTCTCCGGCGACAAAAATGACACATCTCTGCCCATGTACAGTAAAGTCTACAAACAGTAGAACATGTTAAATCCAAAAAGCAATTCAAGGTTATGGTGCACCTTTATTAAATGATTTGAAGGTTATATTAACTGCACATATTAAACCAGCGCAATACACTGAAGCATGGAGCTATTAGTACATAATAATTAAATGATGCAAATTAACATACCATTATCATCAAAAGTATGAACCATTACTTTCAAATAGAGTTTGCAGAATTAGGATGAAACAATTGACAAAAGACAATGAGTATACAATTAAAAAGGATAATGATAAAGTGAAGAACGAAAAACTGATGAAAGAGGAGTGAAAAGCTAAAGAATTAGAAAAAAACAAGCATTGTCAATGGCAGTAGACCTGCTTGATGAACGAAAGTGCCTCATAAGTCATCGATGGGCTTACTCACATAGAAAGGGCCTGATTACGATGGCGGGAAGACCGCCATCGCCAGGCCGTCGGTGGCGGTCCCCCGCCATTTGTATGGCCTGATCCTACTGCCACATTACGATGGCGGTCGGTTGGTTGCGGTCTGAAAGACCAACAGCCACGGTTCTAATCGGTGGAATGATTCCGACTGCCCATCGGACTGACCGCAATCCACTGAATAGTGGTGGTGCCTGCCAGGAACTGCCGTAGGGATAATGATATCCCTTTCTGCCTGTCTTTTCACAGCGGCTAACCCGTCGTGACCAGGTGTTATGTTCCATATAGGCACCCTGATATAGGCTCAGGTAGCAACCTAACCTCTCACCTATATTTCCCTTGCCTTTACACTACATAACGGTTCATGGGACTGACCTTTTACCTAGTTACGGTACTGCTAACAGGACGTGGGGTTTTCCCTGAAAACTAGCCTCATTCATTGTGCATGAGGATTCTTGGAAACTCAGCAGGACTACCATCTCCTGCATAATAACTATGTATAAGGGTCACTCCTTCCGTCATCCTAAGCCCAACATGACACAGCAAGGTAGATCTCCTAAGGGTACCACTTTGGGTATATAAACACCATATCTTTGCTGAGGCAGGAAGAGGAGAAAAAGGACTTCCATGCTGACACACTGACGCAAGACGCTGAGGTTCCTGCACGGAGACACTCCAGCTCGCAGTGGTCTGGCATCCCTCGCGGGGTGTCCATCTTGAGACCAAGACGGGGTCCCACAGTCTCTCACTTCAGGTAATGGGGTTGACTTTATCCTAGAGGGATTCTTGGCTTTACACCTACATACATGCTAGGTACACTTAGGTACATCTAGTTAGGGTTGCATCAAAGGAGTACGCATTATTACTGTCATGTATTTTTATATCTGCCTGCATTCATTGTTTTAGCACTATGGTAGAAATCTACCATCCTTTTACTCTGTTGGTGCTTATGATCATTTATATCTGTTTCTGTCTTATGGTAGAATGATGCTGGTTCAATAAATACTTATTGAAAACGTCCCCACCGTTTATTCTGTGTATCTCTCTGAGACAACGGGAGCACGAGTGACTGAGCGAAAAGTATCGCACTGTTTCCATGATCCCTGATGGGACAGAGTTGTCATGTTCGATAGTTGCCAAGAACTATTCTCTCCTAGGTAAGAGGGTTTTCTAGTGGCACTGTGAGCTAGCTAGTATACAGGCAAACATACCTGGTGGGGGTGTCTGGAATCAGTCTGGACCCCAATCCCACAGTCTATGTTGTCTAAACTTGCAGATCCTATATAGGTTTATAGGAACTTCACGACATGGCGCCCAACGTTGGTTTGGTACTTATTTAACGGTCAAATCTGAGTAGTTCAGTCATGCTGTTCTCAGAGCCCCCTACTCACATTTTCCCAGAGACGTCTCTAGTGGGAAGGGAACTATCCCCCACAGCTGAATAGGCATATCCTATGTATTGGCTGTAGGTTTATCAAGCTTGAAGGACAAATAGTTCCTATGGTGCATAAAACCTTATCTCAGTTTCCTTGAAACTCCTTCTTTTTCAAAATAATGGCTGATGAAGACGCCACTGCGCCAGCACAATGTGTGGCTGCAGCAAGAGAGGAAGATGAAATAAACATTTAAAAATGTCAGAAACTGCCCTTACTTTAAAACTAGCACACTATGGAGTCACAGCTAGGGTTGGGACAGTAACATTCTTGATTGAGGCACACGAATCATACAGAACAGAGGTATTCTATTCGTGGGTTAAATTCCCACAAGCAGATGCACAAACACATACATTTCATTCTTATACTAAAGATGAAACACCAGATGAATACTGTCCATATGAGGACATTGAGATTCCGTTCACCTACCAGGAGCACATAAACTGGTTTAAAGTTGTCCTCCCACGCACAAAAGAAAAAGTGAGACTCGGTCCGCTCGGAAGAGATGGAGCAACGTGGCCAGTTCTAGCGGCTTACACACCACATCCAGACATTGACACAATGCCAGTAGCAGACTTACGTCCACTTCATAAAGAAATAATAAAACTTTACAGACACCTGACACAGTTTGTGATGAGACCACTCACACTTCAGCCAGCAAGGGCTACACCAGCAGGACAAACTCAGGGATCTACAACTAAAATAACACCACAAACGCTACACGCAGTTATGGGTAAAATGCCCACTAGACATGAGCAAATGCCATTCTGGATAGCTCAAAAAACAACACTTTTAGAGGCAGTATTTCCACACACAAGCCCTCAAGAAAAACACAGAATGCTAACAATCTTCTTGCCAATGGGGATAGCTCCCCAGATAGAGGATTGTACCTCTTGGGGTACAGTTTCCGCTGCCATATATACCAGAACTCATGGTATCCCTTCATTAGCAGTAATACCAGATATATTAAGACAAATACAGAATGAGTATGAAGCAGAACCTGCTCTGAACTTAGGAATGAAATTGTTAGGAAATTTTGCCCAGGTATCAGCTATTATATTAGCTAACATAAAAGGGGAGGCAGCAGCAGTGGCAATATGCCAACGCCTGAGGGATTTCACTCCTTTACAACTGGAGAATGAATTACCTAAAATTATAGAAGACACCTATGCTTAATTAGGTAGAGATAGTTTGGGAGCTAGAGCAACAAACCCTCAACTCATGGGTGGTCCTGGAAAAGAGAACACTAAACAAGTACCTGATTCTTCCAAGAAGAAATGGGATAACAATAAAAAACAAAAGAATAGAGAGAATAGATCACAATCCATGGGTGGGTCTCCTCAACAGGAGCACTACGAAAGGAGGTACAACCTTAGGAATCGTGATAACATTAAAAAAACCTGACAGGTATCAGAATACTCATACACGTTCCTCTCGTTCCTTTCAGGGTTCATCAAAAAACTCAGAGGGAAGGACAGTCAGAACACAGACAAGAAGAGCGTACAAAGTCCAGAGACACGCTTCAGACTATACTTCCAAAAAAAGAAGAGAAACCAAAATCAAAACTTCAATTTAAAAAGAAGAAAGTAGCAGGTCTTAAAGTTAGACATGCCCAGAATTCTGAGGACTCAACTTCTGAATGGGAAATGGGCTCTGACGATGCTAGACAGCACAGCAGAAGTAACAATAGCTCGCCAGAAGCTGATGGAATTTCTGGTGACAGCGGAGTTGAATGAACATATCTCGGTGGAAACACCAGATACGAGGGTATGTGTTCCACATAGGTTACATGAAATAATACTCCAAATGGAGGGGGACAAACCCAGAAAAATTAAAGGTCTCTTTTGGGAGAACCTGACTCATGGCTATGACATCCTTTTAGATGAAAAAGATCGGCCGCCTGAAATTGTTATGGATTACCCAAAGGGAGAAACGGGAATTTTACCGGCTTTTTCCGACCTTGTTCCTATATACTTAAAACATACATACGCGCAGGAGTGGGCGGTAGCACTTGCTCCAGTATTATATCGCAACCATTTTCGCCATGAAATCCCAGTAAAAACTACTCCAACTCCACAGAAGACAGTACCCAATAAAACAAGAAGTGAAAAAACTGGTCGGGGAGACCTTAGATCAACTTGAATACCAGGGTGTAATTGAAAGTTGCACCTGTTCAATGAATAATCCTTTGTTTCCCGTAATGAAACCCAATAATTCATACCGTCTAGTTTTACACTACAGACATCTGAACACATGCACTAAAACATTTGCAGTACAGAATGCACACAGTGCCGCATTAATGAATAACATTGTGCGGAAAAAATACAAAACAACATTAGATATCTCAAATGAATTTTTGTGCCAAAATATAGCGCCTAAAAGCAGATATTTAACAGCATTCTCAGCGCTCGGTTCTCAGCATCAATTTTGTTGACTCCCACAAGGGTATAAGAATAGCCCTGGGTTGTTCTCCGCTAGGGTAACAGAGTTACTTCTGAATTTGGATGAAGAGGCACTGTTCTATGTAGATGATATTTATCTGACGGATGATGATTTAAAGGATCACTTGACCAGGGTGAACAACATAATTTTGGGGTTCGCCTCTGAGGGCTACAAATTCAACTTTAAAAATCAAAAATAGCACACCTCAATGTTCATTTTTGGGATATGAGCTTTCAAGTGAAGGGAAAAGCCTGGCAGCTAACTTTTTAGAAAAGTGTGCGCTGCTCCAACCTCCTAAATCGTTGAAAAATGTACAATCCATATTGGGATTCCTAAATTTTGACAGAACTTACATTTTAGATTACGCAGAAAAAGTAAAACCTTTCTACGGCCTAATAAGACCTGATTTTTCAATTAGGCATTGGACACAGGAACACACAGATATCCTTCATTCTTTACAAGCTGACATGATAGCTTCAAAACACCTACACACACGTGTAAACACCACAAATTTGGTGATCCGTGTTATAGCGGATCAATCTGGGTATACTTACCTAACCTTCAATGAAGGCGAAACAGTACCCATAGCATACAAATCACACATGTACACAAACCCTGAAATGTGTTTTGCTTCTACAGAAAAAATTCTGACAGCAGTACAGACTGCTGTGGTGAGAGAGAGAGCACTGGCTAAGGGGAAACGAATAATTGTTGTAACTCCGGTACCTGCCTTAGAGGCTGTTACAAAGGCAAGCGTTCCAAATGCTAAAGCTTTACATCCAAGATGGATACAATGAGCTAATTCTCTCACTGCAGCAGATGTAGATTGCAAATTTGACTCTACACTGAAAACACAAGCATTCCTACAATACCGACAAGAATATCCTCTCCTGAATGAAATAATGCCTCTAGATCAGTATGAATACATTATTTACACTGACGGTTCTGCTCAGCCAGCCATAGGGAGTAAACAACAATACAGCGCCGCATGTGCGATTGTGAAGGGTCATATGCAGGAAGGCAATTCCATCTTAGCAGTACGAAGACACAGTCTCTAGGAGACTGCACAGTGCAACTGGCAGAACTAAAAGCCCTGTTACTAGCACTAACAAATACAGATCGAGAATTCCCCACACTGATTGTGTGGGATTCTTTTTACTGTGTCCAGTCATACAATGAATATCTTCACTACTGGGGTCAAAATGGGTTTAAAGACTCAAAAAGTGTCACAATTAAGCATAAATTGCTATGGGAAGAGGTAGCTGAGTTGAAAAACAAACTACCAAGAGCTTACGTGATACTCACACTGAGTCATCAACATGATGACGTTCACGTTGAAGGGAATTCATTGGCTGATGAAGCCGCAAAAGGGGCAGTACGAACTGCTGCTGTAGCTGCAATCACTTGTTCTAGTACGAGAATAGACGGATAGATAATGGTAGCTGTCATTGCTTCACGCAAAAGCAGCACAGCCTTACCGAAAGGTTTTCCACTCAAGTACTCCTACAAGTTAGATGCAAAAAATATTCCGTATGCTCAAATTTCAGGAGTGGGGGATAGAGTAATACCAAACATGGATCGCAGATTAGGTTTGATTCTAGCTACACACGAGGGTCTAGGTTCTGCACATGCAGGAGTTACCACAACGGTTTCTTTACTGAAACAACGCTATTGGTGGCCAAGACTAACTAAACAGATAAAGAATTTTGTCTTAAAGTGCGACATCTGTCAGCAGATGAAGGGTTCCACCGTGGCGCGTCCAGCGCAGACGCTTTTATTAATATCAGACAGACCACTCGCCTATGTCTATTTGAACCACTGCGGCCCCGACAATCAGATGGGGCTTACAAGTATATCTTGGTGGCAGTGGATTCATTCTCTAGATTCCTATGGGTATGGCCTCAGTGCTCGGCTGACACTCAAACTGTTATAAAGAATTTGCGAGTCTTCATAGGGACATACACATTTGGCACATTACATTCTGACCACGGCCCCGCGTTTAGCTCTAGGGCTTACAAGGAAGCCATGGGAAGTTTGGGTGTTGCATTGCGGTACTCCTCCCTGTACCATCCTGAGGGAAATTTGGTCTTGGAGAGTAAAAACCGAGACTTAAAGCAATCTTTAACAGCAAGAGTATTAGGTTCGGGTGGTAGTTGGGTCAATCACTTATATGGGGTCCAGCGGGCACTTAATAACATGCCAATAAGTTCCCTAGGAGGTGTCACTCCTTACGAAGTCCTAATAGGAACGAGAATGTGGGTACCTGATCTCTATTCTGAAAGCACAGTGGCGGATGAAAAACCATTTGACATCAATAAACGTTTGGCTGTTTTACAGGATCTTAATGAATTCTGGGCACTACATAGCAACCTGCAAGTAAAACGCACCATCACTGGGGAAGTCAAGTCAGTCATGGCAAGACCTGCCTGGATCCCGAAAGTCAAGGATCTGGTCAGAGAAAAGATTGTGGACAAGAAAGAATTTGGGCCATCATACAGAAAGCCTGTAACTGTCCTGGCTGTTGAAGGAACAAGAACAGTACTTCTTCCGCCTCTTGCCGGGAAAAAAGATTTGTCTCCATCGATCTGATCAAACCACACTATGTGGCTGATACTGAATAGTAGGCCTCGTGGGCTCCTGGGTAGCCGACTCTCTCCTCTTGCTACCATACAGGAAGTTCAGACAGAAAGACTCATAACATTTGAAGAGTCACCAATACAAAGTAATGGACTTTCCAACAATGAAATGGAACTGGTTCCTGTTGAAACAGAACATCAAAACACAAATGAAAGACAAATATCAATTCGGCCTACCACTGATATCCACATAAATATGCCTCTACAAGAGATGTCTGCCAGTTCAACAAAACCTGCTGAGCTACCAAAGATAGTTTGAACTGCATCTGGCTACTTCATTGATTTTGATACCTTTTCTCTTGATCCCAGTGAACCTGAACAACGCCAGCTCAAGTTTCCGTAAACACCAACTTCATGAATTCTACATTTTTTTATTATTTTTCTATTCTGGATTGGCCTAGTGACTGTCTTTTGCTTACTCATGAACAGAAATTATCTCCCAGAACGCTCTGCAGTATCAAATGTGAACTTGGTCCTGAAACCTCATATGTCATTTCATCGTGAACAAAGAGACCTGTCCTTCGTGAACATTACAGCTGTTCCAATTCCTGATGGTATAGTTTGGGACAGAGTTTCATATTATGTATTTGGTCCCACTGAACTTTTGAAAATACCGCATGTATTTAAAATTTCTCTAAATGATATCATTACCTCCAGTATATTTTCTGACGATTGGGATTTTGTAACTGTAAATAATATGTTGTCTGATTTAGAACAATCCACTGCATTTTCAAGCATTGAAATGTTAGAGGATGCAACTGATTATGACACAATGTATTTGTTACCAACATTATGGTCATCACTTTTTACACAAATCCAGTATCCCACGAAATGTTTTTACATACCACCAATGAGAACATTGCCCAACTCCACCGAAAAGTAGTTAGAGAACATTTGCACAGAAATTTTCTTATTTTTCAGGGTTTAACACTTCTGACCCGACCTCATATTATTATAAGGTTGCACCTACAACTGCACAGAAAAATATGCTAACTAACACCAAACAGATTTACTCTGCATCCTTTATCTCCCAACTGTCTGAACAGGGTTTCGACTTATGGAAGGACACTTTAGACATAAAATCAGTCTGGGGTTCAAAGGAATGGCAAGTTTAGGTAACAGAAGCACTATTTAGAGTGTGTCTCATTTCACAGCAGATCATATTTCTGAACGACACTGTGCAACAGACCTCATGTCTTGGACTAGCCAAGAACAAAGACTTGAACACACCTCGGATTCCCTCACCATCACACTTTGAGGGGTGGCAAAACTTTACATCATGTGGAGGGGATACAATAGATGACATCATACATTTTAATTCATCAGACCCCAATCGGAAAGGATGGTTAGTTTGGCCTACAGACACAAATAGATGTCAGACAAGATTCAGAGGTACCACCGAAGGGTTTAGTATCCATAGGATGGACCAACGCTATGTACAACGAGAACATCCGGGGTGGTGACATCATACAGTGTTGGGAAGTTATGCCTCGATTGGCTAAAAACCTCAACACTATCACAGGTGAAACAACACTTATCTTTACTATCAGAAGACATGGATCTAAGGAACTTTTTATTAAGCCCCCGAAAGCCATGTCAGAAACGTTTCTTATACGCCGTTTATAATGAAATCTGGAAAATCTCTCAACAAGAAGCCGCGGAGGGACTTCGTGAAATTGATACAATTAACCTAGAAAAAGCATTAGCTGTAGTCGATAATGGTATGACTACATTAACATCCAGGATTTATTCACTGGGCAACATTGTATCTTCTGCTATAGATATACTAGAACAGGATTTGTCCATACTACAGCATGGACAGTCTCAGCTACGTTCTATTATATTATTAAGCTGGACGCTGCAATCATTGTGCGCTGGTTATGTGCCATGGCAATTTATCAACAGTACGTACTTGTTCTCTGCATACAATCTAACTAAAAAACAGATAACAATGGCACAAAGGGGACAAAATATACAATGCTGCGTATTGAAAAACTGGACCAATTACCTTTCACTGTGGCAGAGTCACCATCCACAGAATGGTTAATCCATGGCCATATAACATTACCGGTCACAACTTTCCAGTTTCAGTATTGCCTAGAACAACAACAGGCAGGCAGATATGAAACGACGGGTAGGGAATTCATCAAGGAATCTTGGGAATTGCCATACAGATTTCGATGCAGGAGTGGTGACATGGAAGTGTTTCTAAGCGGTACAAACAGAGAGAGTTCTCTAAGTGGATCTCTCATATGCCAGGATATCATGCTTCACGGGGCCTGTAACGGTTCAGTTGCAAACTTAACCTGTCATTTGAAAGGGTCCCCGGCTGCCGTGATTAATCCGGTGTTCAAGTTGCTCTCGAATGGGAGTTACTTGATGCTGAATGATCAAGGTTGTTGTGGGATGCTTCAGGGCATCGCATATCTTGTCACTGTAGACTCCAGGGTTACTTGTTGTAGGCAAGTATTGTTTCCACCGACCCACACAGTCAGGGAGGCGCCGTTATGGCCTTCGCTGAATGTTTCCTTTATACGGTTCGATACTCTGAGCCGAATGAAAGCCATTCTTTTACAGAAAACCGTGCCCTTAACCACCACCCGAGAGACTTTTGATCTCCAGGTCGCAAGGTCCTCAGCTGAGATAGAGGCACTTGTATGAACGAACTGCCCTTTCCATTTCACAGAAATGGTACAACATATCTTTAACATGTCTGATACGACGGGTATATTACACCTATTTAAGACCATAGGTTCTGGACTGTTAAGCACCTTTCAGACAGTCTTCGGAGTGATTCCAAACTTTATACACTCCGTATTTGGAAGCATTTTTGGTGGACTTCCGCTGATCCTGTTCCTAATAGCAGGAATCCTGATTATAATTTTTCTGCTACGCAATGGACATCCCAGTCACCAAGGAGATGGAAAAAACGCTCCTGGAGCGCCGATACCTTTACTGCATGGTACTCCATCTGGGCACACCTCGCCTTCACGAACTGAGTGAGTCTTGGTTCCTGTCATTTAGACCAGTCTAGATCGACTGTGTTCTGCCTGTCCTCCGATACCTGTTCTGCGGACAAGAATGAATGTTGGATCTCTGTCTAACACTTCCATCGGTTGCGCCACCGGACATGGATGCTTTACTGGACCCGATAATGGCCCATGTACTGCTGTGTCCTCAGCGTATTCCCATGTTGATGTCTGCATTCTTGGAGCCACCACAAGATGCTTCAGCTCCTGTTGGAACGGATACTGGCTCCTCTACAAACACCCAGGCCTTGGATGCCACACAGTCTTCCCCAACATCGGCTGTGGATAATACAGAAGATCATCTGTGCTCGATTGACCTGATCTGTGAGGTGTTGCAGGGACCGTCGTCTGCGATGGCAAGCAACAGTGATGTTGCGTCTCCCAGCCAGGACACATAAATATTTGGCTCATCGTGTGCTGGGAAAAATTCAGCCTTTTTCAAAACAACCAAATTGGGAATTTTTAAACAATAGACACTTTTGCTTGCTGAACTGCATGGCTTTCAGACACTCATAGTTGTTCGAACTATATATATGAACATATTTTAGTAAGACTTCTACCACTGAAAATACGATTTTAGCATTTAAAAAAAAATATTTTTTAACGCACTATTGTTTTGGACTAATTAATTATTTGCATACAAATGCCTAGAAGTACATCAAAATATTGTAGTATGTCGTCCAGTCTGATGAGGAGTGGGTGTTATGTTCCACATAGGCACCCTAATATAGGCTCAGGTAGCAACCTAACCTCTCACCTATATTTCCTCTGCCATTACACTACATAACGGTTCTTGGGACTGCCCTTTTACCTAATTACGGTACTGCTAACAGGACGTGGGGTTTTCCCTGAAAACTAGCCTCATTCATTATGCATGAGGATTCTTGGAAACTCAGCAGGACTACCATGTCCTGCATAATAACTATGTATAAGGGTCATTCCTTCCGTCATCCTAAGTCCAATATGACACAGCAAGGTAGGTCCACTCAGGGTACCACTTTGGGTATATAAACACCATATCTTTGCTGAGGCAGGAAGAGGAGAAAAATGACTTCCATGCTGACACACTGACGTAAGACGCTGAGGTTCCTGCACACAGACTCTCCAGCTCGCAGTGTTCTGACATCCCTCGCGGGGTGTCCATCTCGAGACCAAGATGCGGTCCCACAGTCTCTCACTTCAGGTTGACTTTATCCTAGGGGGATTCTTGGCTTTACACCTACATACATGCTAGGTACACTTAGGTACATCTAGTTAGGGTCGCATCGTAGGAGTACGCATTATTACTGTCATGTATTTTTATACCTGCCTGTATTCATTGTTTTAGCACTATGGTAGAAATCTACCATCCTTTTACTCTGTTGGTGCTTATAATCATTTATATCTGTTTCTGTCTTATGGTTGTTTCAGCACACATATTTTACACTAGAATGACGCTGGTTCAATGAATACTTATTGAAAACGTCCACACCATTTATTCTGTGTATCTCTCTGAGACAAAGTGAGCACGAGTGACTGAGCGAAAAGTATCACACTGTTTCCACGATCCCTGATGGGACAGAGTTGTCATTTTCGATAGTTGCCAAGAACTATTCTCTCCTTGGTAAGAGGGGTTTCTAGTGGCACTGTGAGCTAGCTGGTATCCAGGCAAACATACCCGGTGGGGGTGTCTGGAATCAGTCTGGACCCCAATCCCACAGTCTATGTTGTCTAAACATGCAGATCCTATATAGGTTTATAGGAACTACATGAAACAAGCAGGCGAAAACGGACTTGGGAGCCATAGCGTGCCTGCCTTCCCCCCTGGGCCTCAGACATGGGCCCTGGGGGGGCACCATAGGTGCCCTCCTACATATCCTAACACCATGTGACACGCACCGGATGGTGCCTGCCACGTAGTGCAGGGATATGTAACATGTCATTTTTTTGTACTGCGGCGGGTGTTGCAGACCGCAGCACCGGCTGCAATACAATGAACAGACATTGCGACTGCCGTGGTGGCGGTCGCATCATAATTCGGCATGTGGCACCGCTGCCTTGTAGGCTGGCGGTCCAAATCCGAATGGATGGCAGACGGACGGAAGTCCGTCCGCCATCCTAATGAGGCCCTAAGTTATTTTACCTGCACTCTATTATACATTTATGCGTTCTTGCAATCACTCATTCACCCTTTGACTCATGTTTGCATCCACATACTTAACCACAATAAAACACACACTCACAAACTGAACAAGATTTGCAAGGTGATTTAAAAAAAAGTATTAAAAAAATTGTGGCTCCTAAACATGGTAGTAATGTGTTTACAAAAGAAAAAAAAGCAACTTGCAGCCATCTAGCAATTCTATTGTAAATAGTGTATCATTATTTTAAAGTTCTAGCCTGGCTGCCTCATTTACAACCAACATGTTAGAGGTCTTGGAATAGTAAAACAGTGATATACTACAGAGAATACCATTCCATGACGGTTACCTGGTATAGATGAAATGGCCGTGTGGGATGTGGTGCACTGCAGCTGAAATCAACGGCAAACCAGAGGCCCGTAAGCACTGTCTGGGAAGCTGTAGTATGCTCTAAAAATTACAATAAAAAGAGATCAAAATGAATGAAAAAGTGTCTACAAAAGGAGCAAATGGAAAAGTAAAGGACTGGCCCACCAGTCCGGGCACTCCACTCAAGCACACTCATTTTCAAGCAGCTAGGCACAAGGATGGAAGCAGAGTGTAAACAGCACCAATAGCAGGAGAGGATTCACCCAAAGAGGGAGTGTGAGTGTGTGTGGACTGACCCAAGGAGTGTGTGTGTATGAATGTAGGTCTCTCTCTCTCTCTCTCTATATATATATATATATATATATACATATATCGTTGATTGCAAACATTCCTCAACCTCCTGATGCGGCGAAAAGGAACGGGCAAACTCCTCTTTGTGGCAAAAAGAAAGTAATTTTTATTTCTCTCAACTGCCTGCCATGACGCGTTTCGGCCGGTACAACAGCCTTGATCACATATGGCTGGCTTTGCGGAAAGACTATTTTTTAAAATGCTAAACCCGTGTCACATGATCAGATAACATGGAAAACAGACTTTGATACTAGTGTGCCATATGGAGATAAGAAAACATATTCGAATAGTGTGCATTTAAAATCCTCATATACGAACAGTTTGAATGCATTAGGAAAACTGAAACATCTGTAATACACATATGTTATATAAATATATAGATATAAAAATATAAATATATAAATATATCAATATATCAATAAATAAATAAATAATCCTTGTATAAATACAAGTTTAAAACATACATGCAGGCCCTTTATAACAGCATAAATGCAATAGGGCTACTTAGATGCAACTGATGTCTCACATATTTGAATATAAGAAGGATAAATGCAACATATCCATTCTAAAATTATATAATTCCAAAAATCCATAAAAAGCTGTAAAATCCATGATAAAACTTCAATAAAACACCTCCTAAAAGTGATAATTTAAATAGTGCTACCTATATGTAATACCATAATAGTACATAAAATCAAAAGTGCTATAAATGTGCAAAATACACCTAAATCTAAAAACATTATACAACGCCAGTAACCTACTTAATCATATTAGGAACTGCGGATGTACATAGAGGTGTCATAAACTGAAAAATGATATAAATTCTAATCATGCATATAATAAATATGTGAATACGAGGTAGATGTAATGTACAATGTGAATAACTAAATTGGTATGTACAAATTTAGGGATAAAACCAAACTGAATTCCTGATATGCAGAGTGCATAGAGAACATATATCATAGTTGATACACAGATTACAGATAGGTATACATGTCTTCAGTTGTGTTCAGACCAAAAGGGGCCTTGCTGTCTAGTTCTAGTATTAGCCGGGTCTCTAGTTGCCTCAACATTCTTTCTCTATTGCCCCCTCGTCGTAGCTTCGGGATGGCATCAATCACAAAATAAGAAAGACATTGAAGATCATTGTTGTACATGTCTTTAAAATGACGGGCCACCGGATAAGTAGCATCATTATTTACTATGGCTCTCAAGTGTTGAAGAATGCGGGCATGTACTTGGAGCTTTGTGCTGCCCACATAATTGAGGCCACAAGTACAAGTGAGAACATAGACAGCATATTCTGTCCGGCAAGTGTAGTGCCCCCTGATCTGTATCTCTTTGGGACTGAACGGGGTGGTGTAGGATGTACGATTAATACCGAATTTACAGGCCCTGCAAGACGTGCATTTATAAAAGCCCTTCTTCGGTTGTAACCAAGTGCCACTAGATATTATTTCTGGGCTACTTTTAACTAATTGGTTTCTCATAGACACTGCACGCCTATAAGTAATAGATGGTTTAATAGGTAGGCAAGGTGCTAAAACAGCATCCGTTCTCAATATGGGCCAATTTTTGTTGATGATAGCTTTTAACTGTCTATGTTGTCTGTTAAATGTGGTGATAAGACGGGGAGCATTATCCTCATCTCTCTTCAGTCCTATCTCCAGAGGTCCAGTAACAGTGCCCAACAATGACTCTCTCGTTCTCAAGGCCGCCTTCTCACTAGCTTCCTTAAGCACAGACTCACTGTAGCCTCTGGCTTTAAATCTAGCCAGAGCTTCTTGAGTGCATTTAGTAAGCTCACCATCGGTGCTACATATACGTTTCAGTCTCAAGAGTTCTCCATAGGGGATGCTTTTGATGAGGTGGCCAGGGTGGGAGCTCGATGCATGTAAAGTGGCATTGCCCGCAGTGGGTTTCCTAAAAAGTGTAGACTCCAATTTATCTCCCGATACATAGATGATAGTATCAAGGAATGCCACCTGTGCCTGACTGATGTGAGATGTAAAACTTAGATTGATGTCATTCCTATTTAGTTCATTAATGAAACATTTGGCACTGTCAAGGTCACCTTTCCATATAAAAAACACATCATCAATGTATCTAAGCCAGTGCTGTACATTACTGTCACATATCCCAGCCAAAGTCCCCTGAGAACCTGCTCCTCCCACCAGCCAACGTGTAAACACGCATAGCTGGGAGAGAAGCAGGCTCCCATGGCCACTCCGCGCTTTTGACAATATAGCCTGTTGTTAAACATAAAATAGTTGTTAAAAGGCACCACTTAATCATTTCAAGGAGCATCACATTATGATTGTAAAAAGTCAGAGGCCTTTTATCTAAGTAGTATTTCACAGCAGTAAGTCCTATTTGATGGTTGATACTTGTGTAGAGTGATTCAATATCTATAGTTATGAGCAAGAAATTATCTTCCCATGTAATATGTCGAATCTTTTCAAGAAAATCGCTGGTGTCCCTAATAAATGAAGGAAGTGTCTGTACATGGGTTTGTAGAAAATAATCCACATATTGTGTGATCTGTTCGCTCATACCACCAATGGCTGAAATAATAGGTCTGCCGGGTGTTGGACTAGTCTGTTTGTGAATCTTGGGAATGAGGTACAGTGTAGGGATAACAGGAAAGTCATTCATCATAAACTTAAACTCCTGATTGGAAATCAGCCCTTGTCTCTTCCACCCCATCAGATCTTTCTTGAGACTCTCCTTAGCCTTGTTATATTTCGCCATAGTAGTAGATATATATATAAATATAGATATATATAGATGTATATATATATATTATCTACTGGCGGTCGCCAGTAGATAGTTATAGTTAGGACCTATTTTCCATAGGAAATCCGCGACATTCTATTTGAAATAACTCTCTTGCCGGTTGACGAATCTTCGCGAAATTTTCAAACTTTATGGCCCGCTCCGGTCCGCTCCTACCCTGAAAGTCTCGGGGTGATTCATCAAGCGGGGGCCGAGAAAAAGGGGGGTCCCAAAACGTGTTTTCCCCATTCATTTTCCCATAGGAAACTTTAGACACGGCTACAGCCCGAACTGCTGAACGGAATTACACCACATTTGGCAAAGAGGTAGTTCTTGGTTCAGAAAGAACCCTTTTGTTAAATGGTGTAAATCCGTTCAGTAGTTGCGGAGAAATTAAAAAAATAAGAGTCAAAAAATCAATTTCCCATAGGAAACTTTATGCAAGGCTACAGCCCGAACTGCTGAACGGAATTACACCAAATTTGGCAAAGAGGTAGTTCTTGGTTCAGAAAGAACCCTTTTTGTTAAATGGTGTAAATCCGTTCAGTAGTTGCTGAGAAAATCAAAAGTAAAAACACATATATATCTGGGCGGAGCCTAACCACACATGTCATCGTGAGATCTGATTGGCTGTCAGCACTTCATCCTGGAATTGCTGGCAGCCATCTTGAGACCAATATACATGATAGTACCCCATTGAAATGCCTTGTAGTGAATCAAAGATTTTGAGGGTTACCAAAAGGAGAACTATTAAGGGTGATAACAGACTTTAGTTACATTAGAATTCATTTGTTGATGGTACCATACTAATTTCAGGAATTGTGGTGTGTTCTAAGGTGATTTTACCCTGTGAAAAACCTTCTGCTGGGATATCATGAATCATGTTTGAGAGAAAACTATTTTCACATGCTTGTCCCATACAGTTTTGGAAGGTGCTCCAGAAGCTAAAATGAGAGCATATTTTCTGTAAATTCACATGATCTTTCTCAGTCATGTGAGAATGAAGTCTGACATTCTCAGTAAAACATGTACATCCAACAAGGGCAGAGACTGTCAGTTGATTCCTTTGTGTTCTACTGCAGCTTCCCAGAGTGTTCTAAAGAACAACTAGAGTGCTAACAGCCTTACTTATGACAAAAGTATGGCACACCTGAAGCCATCTTGATTGGAATAAACTGGTAACACTTAAAACATTTAATTTAAAAAGGAACAAAATGATGGGGTTCATTTTGTCATAGAAATTATGGTTAGTGCTATAGAAAGAAAAATTAGGACATGTTTCAAGTGAGATCTCAAATATCTTCCTGTTATATTTCAACAGGAGCAGCCTGTCAATTGATGCCTTTGTGTTCTACTGCAGCTTCCCAGAGTGTTCTAAAGAACAACTAGAGTGCTAACAGCCTTACTTATGACAAAAGTATGGCACACCTGAAGCCATCTTGATTGGAATAAACTGGTAACACTTAAAACATTTAATTTAAAAAGGAACAAAATGATGGGGTTAATTTTGTCATAAAAATTATGGGTAGTGCTGTAGAAAGAAAAATTAGGACATGTTTCAAGTGTGATCTCAAATATCTTCCTGTTATATTTCAACAGGAGCAGCCTGCCAGTTGATGCCTTTGTGTTCTACTGCAGCTTCCCAGAGTGTTCTAAAGAACAACTAGAGCGCTAACAGCCTTACTTATGACAAAAGTATGGCACACCGGAAGCCATCTTGATTGGAATAAACCGTTAATACTTAAAACATTTAATTTAAAAAGGAACAAAATGAGGGGGTTCTTTTTTAAATAGAAATTATGGTTAGTGCTGCAGAAAGAAAAATGAGGGCATGTTTTAAGTGAGATCTCAAATCCTCTTCTATTTCATTAGAAAATTCTGACATGCAGACTGAAACAATCACTTTCAATACCAGCAGCAGACTTCCAGTTAACTCCCTGGTGAGCAGTAGCTTTAGTACAGTGATCTAATGAGCAACTAGAGTGCTAACATTCTGAATTTATGGCAAATGTGAGACACATCTGAATGCCTTCTTGATGGAATCAAAGTAAAAAACTGAAAGCATTTCCTACTGAGGAGACTGCAGTAAATGAGGAAATTAGGAAACTTCATAACAAAGAAGTCTTCCAAGATGGCCACCAGAGAAAAAAGAGCCCAAATGTAGCACAAATATTACCCAGATGTAGCCCACATATAGCCCAATGACAAAAGTGTGCAAAACACTTTTTATTTTTAGTTTTTTTGCAGTTTTATGTAGTGCAGACTGGTCAGGTATTGGAGCGTTGCATCTTAAAACATGACCCCCTACACTACAAAAACACTACTGCACTACTCTAAACCCTAAAACACTACCCCAGCACGACTCCCTACACTACACAAGCACCACTGCACTATCCTAAACCCTAAAACACTACCCCCAGCATGACCCCCTACACTACACAAACACCACTGCACTACCCTAAACCCTAAAACACTACCCCCAGCACGATCCCCTACACTACCCAAACACCACTGCACTAACCTAAATCCTAAAACAATACCCCCAGCACGACCCCCTACACTACCCAAACACCACTGTACTACCCTAAAACATGACCCCCTACACTACACAAACACCACTGCACTACCCTAAACCCTAAAACACTACCCCCAGCACGACCCCCTACACTACACAAGCACCACTGCACTACCCTAAACCCTAAAACACTACCCCCAGAACGACCCCCTACACTGCCCGAACACCACTGCACTGCCCTAAACCTTGAAACACCAGCCCCTGCACGACCCCCTACACTGTTCGAACACCACTGCACTGCCCTAAACCCTGAAACACCACCCCCAGCACGACCCCCTACACTGCCCGAACACCACTGCACTGCCCTAAACCCTGAAACACCACCCCCTTCACGACCCCCTACACTGCCCGAACACCACTGCACTGCCCTAAACCCTGAAACACCACCCCCAGCACGGCCCCTACACTGCCCAAACACCACTGCACTGCCCTAAACCCTGAAACACTATCCCCAGCAAGACCCCCTACACTGCCCAAACACCACTCCACTGCCCTAAACCCTGAAACATCACCCCCAGCAAGACCCCCTACACTGCCCGAACACCACTGCCCTAAACCCTGAAACACCACCCCCAGCACGACCCCCTACACTGCCCGAACACCACTGCACTGCCCTAAACCCTGAAACACCACCCCCAGCACGACCCCCTACACTGCACGAACACCACTGCTCTGCCCAAAACCCTGAAACACCACCCCCAGCACGACCCCCTACACTGCCTGAGCACCACTGCACTGCCCTAAACCCTGAAACACCAGCCCCAGCATGACCCCCTACACTGCCCGAACACCACTGCACTGCCCTAAACCCTGAAACACCAGCCCCAGCACGACCACCTACACTGCACGAACACCACTGCACTGCCCTAAACCCTGAAACACCAGCCCCAGCATGACCCCCTACACTGCCCGAACACCACTGCACTGCCCTAAACCGTGAAACACCAGCCCCAGCACGACCCCCTACACTGCCAGAACACCATTGCACTGCCCTAAACCCTGAAACACCAGCCCCAGCACAACCCCCTACACTGCCCGAACACTACTGCACTGCCCTAAACCCTGAAACACCACCCCGTGCACGACCCCCTACACTGCCCGAACACCACTGCACTGCCCTAAACCCTGAAACACCACCCCCAGCACGACACCCTACACTGCCCGAACACCACTGCACTGCCCTAAACCCTGAAACACCATTCCCCCTGCACGACCCCCTACACTGCCCGAACACTACTGCACTGCCCTAAACCCTGAAACACCATCCCCAGCACGACCCCCTACACTGCACGAACACCCCTGCACTGCCCTAAACCCTGAAACACTACCCCCAGCAAGACCCCCTACACTGCCCGAACACCACTGCACTGCCCTAAACCCTGAAACATCACCCCCAGCAAGACCCCCTACACTGCCCGAACACCACTGCCCTAAACCCTGAAACACCACCCCCAGCAAGACCCCCTACACTGCCCGAACACCACTGCACTACCCTAAACCCTACAACACTACCCCCAGCACGACCCCCTACACTACACAAGCACCACTGCACTACCCTAAACCCTAAAACACTACCCCCAGAACGACCCCCTACACTGCCCGAACACCACTGCACTGCCCTAAACCTTGAAACACCAGCCCCTGCACGACCCCCTACACTGTTCGAACACCACTGCACTGCCCTAAACCCTGAAACACCACCCCCAGCACGACCCCCTACACTGCCGAACACCACTGCACTGCCCTAAACCCTGAAACACCACCCCTTCACGACCCCCTACACTGCCCGAACACCACTGCACTGCCCTAAACCCTGAAACACCACCCCCAGCACGGCCCCCTACACTGCCCAAACACCACTGCACTGCCCTAAACCCTGAAACACTATCCCCAGCAAGACCCCCTACACTGCCCAAACACCACTCCACTGCCCTAAACCCTGAAACATCACCCCCAGCAAGACCCCCTACACTGCCCGAACACCACTGCCCTAAACCCTGAAACACCACCCCCAGCACGACCCCCTACACTGCCCGAACACCACTGCACTGCCCTAAACCCTGAAACACCACCCCCAGCACGACCCCCTACACTGCCCGAACACCACTGCTCTGCCCAAAACCCTGAAACACAAGCCCCAGCACGACCCCCTACACTGCCCGAACACCACTGCACTGCCCTAAACCCTGAAACACCAGCCCCAGCACGACCCCCTACACTGCCCGAACACCACTGCACTACCCTAAACCCATAAACACCACCCCCAGCACGACCCCCTACACTGCCTGAGCACCACTGCACTGCCCTAAACCCTGAAACACCAGCCCCAGCATGACCCCCTACACTGCCCGAACACCACTGCACTGCCCTAAACCCTGAAACACCAGCCCCAGCACGACCACCTACACTGCACGAACACCACTGCACTGCCCTAAACCCTGAAACACCAGCCCCAGCATGACCCCCTACACTGCCCGAACACCACTGCACTGCCCTAAACCGTGAAACACTAGCCCCAGCACGACCCCCTACACTGCCAGAACACCATTGCACTGCCCTAAACCCTGAAACACCAGCCCCAGCACAACCCCTACACTGCCCGAACACCACTGCACTGCCCTAAACCCTGAAACACCACCCCGTGCACGACCCCCTACACTGCCCGAACACCACTGCACTGCCCTAAACCCTGAAACACCACCCCCAGCACGACACCCTACACTGCCCGAACACCACTGCACTGCCCTAAACCCTGAAACATCACCCCCAGCAAGACCCCCTACACTGCCCGAACACCACTGCCCTAAACCCTGAAACACCACCCCCAGCAAGACCCCCTACACTGCCCGAACACCACTGCACTGCCCTAAACCCTGAAACACCAGCCCCAGCACGACCCCCTACATTGCCCGAACACCACTGCACTGCCCTAAACCCTGAAACACCACCCCCTGCACGACCCCCTACTCTGCCCGAACACTACTGCACTGGCCTAAACCCTGAAACACCATCCCCAGCACGACCCCCTACACTGCACGAACACCCCTGCACTGCCCTAAACCCTGAAACACTACCCCCAGCAAGACCCCCTACACTGCCCGAACACCACTGCACTGCCCTAAACCCTGAAACATCACCCCCAGCAAGACCCCCTACACTGCCCGAACACCACTGCCCTAAACCCTGAAACACCACCCCCAGCAAGACCCCATACACTGCCCGAACACCACTGCACTGCCCTAAACCCTGAAACACCAGCCCCAGCACGACCCCCTACATTGCCCGAACACCACTGCACTGCCCTAAACCCTGAAACACCACCCCCTGCATGACCCACTACACTGCCCGAACACCACTGCACTGCCCTAAACCCTGAAACACCACCCCCAGCACGACCCCCTACACTGCCCGAACACCATTGCACTGCCCTAAACCCTGAAACACCACCCCTGCACGACCCCCTACACTGCCCGAACACTACTGCACTGCCCTAAACCCTGAAACACCGCCCCCAGCATGACCCCCTACACTGCACGAACACTACTGCACTGCCCTAAACCTTGAAACACCAGCCCCAGCAAGACCCCCTACACTGCCCGAACACCACTGCACTGCCCTAAACCCTGAAACATCACCCCCAGCAAGACCCCCTACACTGCCCGAACACCACTGCCCTAAACCCTGAAACACCACCCCCAGCAAGACCCCCTACACTGCCCGAACAACACTGCAGTGCCCTAAACCCTAAAACACCACCCCCAGCACGACCCCCTACACTGCCCGAACACCACTGCTCTGCCCAAAACCCTGAAACACCAGCCCCAGCACGACCCCCTACACTGCCCGAACACCACTGCACTGCCCTAAACCCTGAAACACCACCCCCAGCACGACCCCCTACACTGCCCGAACACCACTGCACTGCCCTAAACCCTGAAACACCACCCCCAGCACGACCGCCTACACTGCCTGAAAACCACTGCACTGCCCTAAACCCTGAAACACCAGCCCCAGCACGACCCCCTACACTGCCCGAACACCACTGCACTGCCCTAAACCCTCAAACACCAGCCCCAGCACGACCCCCTACACTGCCCGAACACCACTGCACTACCCTAAACCCTGAAACACCTGCCCCAGCAAGACCCCCTACACTGCCCGAACACCACTGCACTAAACCCTGAAACACCAGCCCCAGCAAGACCCCCTACACTGCCCGAACACCACTGCACTGCCCTAAACCCTGAAACACCACCCCCAGCAAGACCCCCTACACTGCCCGAACACCACTGCGCTGCCCTAAACGCTGAAACATCAGCCCCAGCAAGACCCCCTACACTGCGCGAACACCATTGCACTGCCCTAAACCCTGAAACACCACCCCCAGCAAGACCCCCTACACTGCCCGAACACCACTGCACTAAACCCGGAAACACCAGCCCCAGCAAGACCACCTACACTGCCCGAACACCACTGCACTGCCCAAAACCCTGAAACACCACCCCCAGCACGACACCCTACACTGCCCGAACACCACTGCACTGCCCTAAACCCTGAAACACCACCCCCAGCACGACCCCTACACTGCCCGAACACCACTGCACTGCCCTAAACCCTGAAACATCACCCCCTGCACGACCCCCTACACTGACCGAACACCACTGCACTGCCCTAAACCCTAAAACTCTACCCCCAGCATGACCCCCTACACTGCCCGAACACCACTGCACTGCCCTAAACCCTGACTCACCACCCCCTGCACGACCCCCTACACTGCCCGAACACCACTACACTGCCCTAAACCCAGAAACACCACCCCCAGCACGACCCCCTACACTGCCCAAACACTACTGCACTGCCCTAAACCCTGAAACACCACCCCCAGCACGACCCCTTACACTGTCCGAACACCACTGCACTGCCCTAAACCCTGAAACACCAGCCCCTGCACGACCCCCTACACTGCCCGAACACCACTGCACTGCCCTAAACCCTGAAACACCACCCCCAGCATGACCCCCTACACTGCCTGAACACCACTTCCCTAAACCCTGAAACACCACCACCAGCAAGACCCCCTACACTGCCCGAATACCACTGCACTGCCCTAAAGCCTGAAACACCACCTCCAACACAACCCCCTACACTGCCTGAACACCATTGCTCTGCCCTAAACCCTGAAACACTGCCCCCAGCAAGACCCCCTACACTGCCCGAACACCACTGCACTGCCCTAAACCCTGAAACATCACCCCCAGCAAGACCCCCTACACTGCCCGAACACCACTGCCCTAAACCCTGAAACACCACCCCCAGCACGACCCCCTACACTGCTTGAACACCACTGCACTGCCCTAAACCCTGAAACACCACCCCCAGCACCACCCCCTACACTGCCCGAACACCACTGCTCTGCCCAAAACACTGAAACACCAGCCCCAGCATGACCCCCTACACTGCCCGAACACCACTGCACTGCCCTAAACCCTGAAACACCAGCCCCAGCACGAACCCCTACACTGCCCGAACACCACTGCACTACCCTAAACCCAGAAACACCACCCCCAGCACGACCCCCTACACTGCCCGAGCACCACTGCCTGCCCTAAACCCTGAAACACCAGCCCCAGCATGACCCCCTACACTGCCTGAACACTACTGCACTGCCCTAAACCATGAAAAACGACCCCCAGCAAGACCCCCTACACTGCCCGAACACCACTGCACTGCCCTAAACCCTAAAACACCAGCCCCAGCACGACCCCCTACACTGCCCGAACACCACTGCACTGCCCTAAACCCTGAAACACCAGCCCCAGCACGACCCCCTACACTGCCCGAACACCACTGCACTACCCTAAACCCATAAACACCACCCCCAGCACGACCCCCTACACTGCCTGAGCACCACTGCACTGCCCTAAACCCTGAAACACCAGCCCCAGCATGACCCCCTACACTGCCCGAACACCACTGCACTGCCCTAAACCCTGAAACACCAGCCCCAGCATGACCACCTACACTGCACGAACACCACTGCACTGCCCTAAACCCTGAAACACCAGCCCCAGCATGACCCCCTACACTGCCCGAACACCACTGCACTGCCCTAAACCGTGAAACACTAGCCCCAGCACGACCCCCTACACTGCCAGAACACCATTGCACTGCCCTAAACCCTGAAACACCAGCCCCAGCACAACTCCCTACACTGCCCGAACACCACTGCACTGCCCTAAACCCTGAAACACCACCCCGTGCACGACCCCCTACACTGCCCGAACACCACTGCACTGCCCTAAACCCTGAAACACCACCCCCAGCACGACACCCTACACTGCCCGAAAACCACTGCACTGCCTTAAACCCTGAAACATCACCCCCAGCAAGACCCCCTACACTGCCCGAACACCACTACCCTAAACCCTGAAACACCACCCCCAGCAAGACCCCCTACACTGCCCGAACACCACTGCACTGCCCTAAACCCTGAAACACCAGCCCCAGCACAACCCCCTACATTGCCCGAACACCCCTGCACTGCCCTAAACCCTGAAACACCACCCCCTGCATGACCCACTACACTGCACGAACACCACTGCACTGCCCTAAACCCTGAAACACCACCCCCAGCACGACACCCTACACTGCCCGAACACCACTGCACTGCCTTAAACCCTGAAACATCACCCCCAGCAAGACCCCCTACACTGCCCGAACACCACTGCCCTAAACCCTGAAACACCACCCCCAGCAAGACCCCCTACACTGCCCGAACACCACTGCACTGCCCTAAACCCTGAAACACCAGCCCCAGCACGACCCCCTACTCTGCCCGAACACTACTGCACTGGCCTAAACCCTGAAACACCATCCCCAGCACGACCCCCTACACTGCACGAACACCCCTGCACTGCCCTAAACCCTGAAACACTACCCCCAGCAAGACCCCTACACTGCCCGAACACCACTGCACTGCCCCAAACCCTGAAACATCACCCCCAGCAAGACCCCCTACACTGCCCGAACACCACTGCCCTAAACCCTGAAACACCAACCCCAGCAAGACCCCCTACACTGCCCGAACACCACTGCACTGCCCTAAACCCTGAAACACCAGCCCCAGCATGACCCCCTACATTGCCCGAACACCACTGCACTGCCCTAAACCCTGAAACACCACCCCCTGCATGACCCACTACACTGCCCGAACACCACTGCACTGCCCTAAACCCTGAAACACCACCCCCAGCACGACCCCCTACACTGCCCGAACACCATTGCACTGCCCTAAACCCTGAAACACCACCCCCTGCACGACCCCCTACACTGCCCGAACACTACTGCACTGCCCTAAACCCTGAAACACCGCCCCCAGCATGACCCCCTACACTGCACGAACACTACTGCACTGCCCTAAACCCTGAAACACTACCCCCAGCAAGACCCCCTACACTGCCCGAACACCACTGCACTGCCCTAAACCCTGAAACTTCACCCCCAGCAAGACCCCCTACACTGCCCGAACACCACTGCTCTAAACCCTGAAACACCACCCCCAGCAAGACCCCCTACACTGCCCGAACAACAATGCAGTGCCCTAAACCCTAAAACACCACCCCCAGCACGACCCCCTACACTGCCCGAACACCACTGCTCTGCCCAAAACCCTGAAACACCATCCCCAGCACGACCCCCTACACTGCCCGAACATCACTGCACTGCCCTAAACCCTGAAACACCACCCCCAGCACGACCCCTACACTGCCCGAACACCACTGCACTGCCCTAAACCCTGAAACACCAGCCCCAGCACGACCCCCTACATTGCCCGAACACCACTGCACTGCCCTAAACCCTGAAACACCACCCCCTGCATGACCCACTACACTGCCCGAACACCACTGCACTGCCCTAAACCCTGAAACACCATTCCCCCTGCACGACCCCCTACTCTGCCCGAACACTACTGCACTGGCCTAAACCCTGAAACACCATCCCCAGCACGACCCCCTACACTGCACGAACACCCCTGCACTGCCCTAAACCCTGAAACACCACCCCGTGCACGACCCCCTACACTGCCCGAACACCACTACACTGCCCTAAACCCTGAAACACCACCCCCAGCACGACACCCTACACTGCCCGAACACCACTGCACTAAACCCTGAACATCACCCCCAGCAAGACCCCCTACACTGCCCGAACACCACTGCCCTAAACCCTGAAACACCACCCCCAGCAAGACCCCCTACACTGCCCGAACACCACTGCACTGCCCTAAACCCTGAAACACCAGCCCCAGCACGACCCCCTACATTGCCCGAACACCACTGCACTGCCCTAAACCCTGAAACACCACCCCCTGCATGACCCACTACACTGCCCGAACACCACTGCACTGCCCTAAACCCTATAACACCACCCCCAGCACGACACCCTACACTGCCCGAACACCACTGCACTGCCTTAAACCCTGAAACATCACCCCCAGCAAGACCCCCTACACTGCCCGAACACCACTGCCCTAAACCCTGAAACACCACCCCCAGCAAGACCCCCTACACTGCCCGAACACCACTGCACTGCCCTAAACCCTGAAACACCAGCCCCAGCACGACCCCCTACTCTGCCCGAACACTACTGCACTGGCCTAAACCCTGAAACACCATCCCCAGCACGACCCCCTACACTGCACGAACACCCCTGCACTGCCCTAAACCCTGAAACACTACCCCCAGCAAGACCCCCTACACTGCCCGAACACCACTGCACTGCCCCAACCTGAAACATCACCCCCAGCAAGACCCCCTACACTGCCCGAACACCACTGCCCTAAACCCTGAAACACCAACCCCAGCAAGACCCCCTACACTGCCCGAACACCACTGCACTGCCCTAAACCCTGAAACACCACCCCCTGCATGACCCACTACACTGCCCGAACACCACTGCACTGCCCTAAACCCTGAAACACCACCCCCAGCACGACCCCCTACACTGCCCGAACACCATTGCACTGCCCTAAACCCTGAAACACCACCCCCTGCATGACCCCCTACACTGCCCGAACACTACTGCACTGCCCTAAACCCTGAAACACCGCCCCCAGCATGACCCCCTACACTGCCACGAACACTACTGCACTGCCCTAAACCCTGAAACACTACCCCCAGCAAGACCCCCTACACTGCCCGAACACCACTGCACTGCCCTAAACCCTGAAATATCACCCCCAGCAAGACCCCCTACACTGCCCGAACACCACTGCCCTAAACCCTGAAACACCACCCCCAGCAAGACCCCCTACACTGCCCGAACAACACTGCAGTGCCCTAAACCCTAAAACACCACCCCCAGCACAACCCCCTACACTGCCCGAACACCACTCTCTGCCCAAAACCCTGAAACACCAGCCCCAGCACGACCCCTACACTGCCCGAATAACACTGCACTGCCCTAAACCCTAAAACACCACCCCCAGCACGACCCCCTACACTGCCCGAACACCACTGCACTGCCCTAAACCCTGAAACACCAGCCCCAGCACGACCCCCTACATTGCCCGAACACCACTGCACTGCCCTAAACCCTGAAACACCACCCCCTGCATGACCCACTACACTGCCCGAACACCACTGCACTGCCCTAAACCCTGAAACACCATTCCCCCTGCACGACCCCCTACTCTGCCCGAACACTACTGCACTGGCCTAAACCCTGAAACACCATCCCCAGCACGACCCCCTACACTGCACGAACACCCCTGCACTGCCCTAAACCCTGAAACACTACCCCCAGCAAGACCCCCTACACTGCCCGAACACCACTGCACTGCCCTAAACCCTGAAACATCACCCCCAGCAAGACCCCCTACACTGCCCGAACACCACTGCCCTAAACCCTGAAACACCAACCCCAGCAAGACCCCCTACACTGCCCGAACACCACTGCACTGCCCTAAACCCTGAAACACCAGCCCCAGCACGACCCCCTATATTGCCCGAACACCACTGCACTGCCCTAAACCCTGAAACACCACCCCTGCATGACCCACTACACTGCCCGAACACCACTGCACTGCCCTAAACCGTGAAACACCACCCCCAGCACGACCCCCTACACTGCACGAACACCATTGCACTGCCCTAAACCCTGAAACACCACCCCCTGCACGACCCCCTACACTGCCCAAACACTACTGCACTGCCCTAAACCCTGAAACACCGCCCCCAGCATGACCCCCTACACTGCACGAACACTACTGCACTGCCCTAAACCCTGAAACACTACCCCCAGCAAGACCCCCTACACTGCCCGAACACCACTGCACTGCCCTAAACCCTGAAACATCACCCCCAGCAAGACCCCCTACACTGCCCGAACACCACTGCCCTAAACCCTGAAACACCACCCCCAGCAAGACCCCCTACACTGCCCGAACAACACTGCAGTGCCCTAAACCCTAAAACACCACCCCCAGCAAGACCCCCTACACTGCCCGAACACCACTGCTCTGCCCAAAACCCTGATACACCAGCCCCAGCACGACCCCCTACACTGCCCGAACACCACTGCACTGCCCTAAACCCTGAAACACCACCCCCAGCACGACCCCCTACACTGCCCGAACACCACTGCACTGCCCTAAACCCTGAAACACCACCCCCAGCACAACCGCCTACACTGCCTGAAAACCACTGCACTGCCCTAAACCCTGAAACACCAGCCCCAGCACGACCCCCTACACTGCCCGAACACCACTGCACTGCCCTAAACCCTCAAACACCAGCCCCAGCACGACACCCTACACTACCCGAACACCACTGCACTACCCTAAACCCTGAAACACCAACCCCAGCAAGACCCCCTACACTGCCCGAACACCACTGCACTGCCCTAAACCCTGAAACACCAGCCCCAGCAAGACCCCCTACACTGCCCGAACACCACTGCACTGCCCTAAACCCTGAAACACCACCCCCAGCAAGACCCCCTACACTGCCCGAACACCACTGCGCTGCCCTAAACGCTGAAACATCAGCCCCAGCAGAACCACCTACACTGCGCGAACACCATTGCACTGCCCTAAACACTGAAACACCACCCCCAGCAAGACCCCCTACACTGCCCGAACACCACTGCACTAAACCCGGAAACACCAGCCCCAGGAAGACCACCTACACTGCCCGAACACCACTGCACTGCCCAAAACCCTGAAACACCACCCCCAGCACGACACCCTACACTGCCCGAACACCACTGCACTGCCCTAAACCCTGAAACACAACCCCCAGCACGACCCCTACACTGCCCGAGCACCACTGCACTGCCCTAAACCCTGAAACACCACCCCCTGCACGACCCCTATACTGCCCGAACACCACTGCACTGCCCTAAACCCTAAAACTCTACCCCCAGCATGACCCCCTACACTGCCCGAACACCACTGCACTGCCCTAAACCCTGACTCACCACCCCCTGCACGACCCCCTACACTGCCCGAACACCACTACACTGCCCTAAACCCAGAAACACCACCCCCAGCACGACCCCCTACACTGCCAAAACACCACTGCACTGCCCTAAACCCTGAAACACCACCCCCAGCACGACCCCCTACACTAAGCCGAACACCACTGCACTGCCCTAAACCCTGAAACACCAGCCCCTGCACGACCCCCTACACTGCCCGAACACCATTGCACTGCCCTAAACCCTGAAACACCACCCCCAGCACGACCCCCTACACTGCCTGAACACCACTGCCCTAAACCCTGAAACACCACCCCCAGCAAGACCCCCTACACTGCCCGAATACCACTGCACTGCCCTAAAGCCTGAAACACCACCTCCAACACAACCCCCTACACTGCCTGAACACCATTGCTCTTCCCTAAACCCTGAAACACTGCCCCCAGCAAGACCCCCTACACTGCCCGAACACCACTGCACTGCCCTAAACCCTGAAACATCACCCCCAGCAAGACCCCCTACACTGCCCGAACACCACTGCCCTAAACCCTGAAACACCACCCCCAGCACGACCCCCTACACTACTCGAACACCACTGCACTGCCCTAAACCCTGAAACACCACCCCCAGCACGACCCCCTACACTGCCCGAACACCACTGCTCTGCCCAAAACACTGAAACACCAGCCCCAGCATGACCCCCTACACTGCCTGAACACCACTGCACTGCCCTAAACCCTGAAACACCAGCCCCAGCACGAACCCCTACACTGTCCGAACACAACTGCACTACCCTAAACCCAGAAACACCACCCCCAGCATGACCCCCTACACTGCCCGAGCACCACTGCCTGCACTGCCCTAAACCCTGAAACACCAGCCCCAGCAAAACCCCTACACTGCCTGAACACTACTGCACTGCCCTAAACCATGAAACACCATCCCCAGCATGACCCCCTACACTGCACGAACACCACTGCACTGCCCTAAAACCTGAAAAACTACCCCCAGCAAGACCCCCTACACTGCCCGAACACCACTGCACTGCCCTAAACCCTGAAACATCACCCCCAGCAAGACCCCCTACACTGCCCGAACACCACTGCCCTAAACCCTGAAACACCACCCCCAGCAAGACCCCCTACACTGCCCGAACACCACTGCACTGCCCTAAACCCTGAAACACCAGCCCCAGCACGACCCCCTACACTGCCCGAACACCACTGCACTGCCCTAAACCCTGAAACACCACCCCGTGCATGACCCCCTACACTGCCCGAACACCACTGCACTGCCCTAAACCCTGAAACACCAGCCCCAGCACGACCCCCTACACTGCCCGAACACCACTGCACTGCCCTAAACCCTGAAACACAACCCCCAGCACGACCCCCTACACTACCCGAACACCACTGCACTACCCTAAACCCTAAAATACTCCCCCAGCACGACCCCCTACACTACCCGAACACAACTGCACTGCCCTAAACCCTCAAACACTCCCCCAGCACGACCCCCTACACTACCCGAACACCACTGCACTGCCCTAAACCCTAAAACACTCCCCCAGCACGACCCCTACACTGCCCGAACACCACTGCACTGCCCTAAACCCTAAAACACTCCCCCAGCATGACCCCCTACACTACCCAAACACCACTTCACTGCCCTAAACCCTAAAACACTCCCCCAGCATGACCCCCTGCACGACCCAAACACCACTGCACTGCCCTAAACCCTGAAACACCACCCCCAGCAAGACCCCCTACACTGCCCGAACACCACTGCACTGCCCTAAACCCTGAAACACCACCCCCAGCACGACCCCCTACACTGCCCGAACACCACTGCACTACCCTAAACCCTAAAACACGACCTCCTACACTACACAAAGACCACTGCACTACCCTAAACCCTAAAACACTACCCCCAGCACGACCCCTACACTACACAAACACCACTGCACTACCCTAAACCCTAAAACACTACCCCCTACACTACACAAACACCACTGCACTACCCTAAACCCTAAAACAATACCCCCAGCACGAACCCCTACACTACCCAAACACCACTGCACTACCCTAAACCCTAAAACACTACCTCCAGCAGTACCCCCTACACTACCCAAACACCATTGCACTACCCTAAACCCTAAAACACTACCCCCAGCAGTACCCCCTACACTACCCAAACACCACTGTAATACCCTAAACCCTAAAACACTCCCCCAGCACGACTCCCTACACTATCCAAACACCACTGCACTACCCTAAACCCTAAATCTACCCCCAGCATGACCCCCTACACTACACAAACACCACTGCACTACCCTAAACCCTAAAACACTACCCCCAGCACGACCCCCTTCACTACCTAAACACAACTACACAATTTGTTACAGGCGTTGCAACCCAGGCCTGTGGTGCTTACTGGAAGTACTTGGTGGGCTAGTTGGGCCCCAGGGACCCTCAGGATTCAAGGTGACCTAATCCCCCAACTTAAAACGCGCCACGGGGCGCGTTTGCACAGTGGTGAAGGGAGGGGGGCGGGGCCTCAGGTGACATGTGCGCAAACACGCCCCCTTGAATCCTGAGGGACCCTGGGGGCCAACTAGCCCACCAGATACCTTCAGTAAGCACAACAGAGTTGCGTTGCAGAGAGGTGAAAAAGGTGCGTGGCCTCGGAACGCCTCTCTGCAACTCAGCTCTGTGGTCCTAACTGTAGGTACCTGGGGGGCTAGTTGGGCCCCAGGGACCCTCAGGATTCAAGGGGACTTAATCCCGCAACTTAAAACGCGCCACGGGGCACGTTTGCACACGCGTTTTAAGAGGTAGTTTTAATCCCCTGCCCTATTATGTACTAGGGACTTACAGAGGAGGTCATGCTAATCACAGGGGTACCCCAACGCATAGTGTTCCCTAGTGTATGTAGGTGTTTTCACTGTATTCTAAGTGTCTTTTAGCATAGCACTGACTCTGGTTAGTCAGAGTCAGTTACCACCAGTACCCGTCTGAAAAAGTTGTGGGCACAGTATGATTTTGCAACATGGCCTCTTTCTGCTCCTCTGTTGGTTCTTTCTGCACATCTTTGCTTCTTCCTGCACTTTTCTTCGTCTTTGTGGACTTCTGTTGCTTCTTTCTGCATTTCTTTTGCTTCTTTCTGCGCGTTTTTCTTCTTTCTTCACATGTCCTACCTCTGTAGGCATAGTTAGAAACTAGCATTTAAAAAACCTTTGAAATTCACTTACAAAATCATAGGTTTCAGGCACGTTATAGTTAGAAATTAGCATTTAAAAAACCTTTGAAATTCACTGAAAAAACCATAGGTTTCAGACACATTATAGTTAGAAATTAGCATTTAAAAAACCTTTGAAATTCACTGAAAAAACCATAGGTTTTAGGGACAGTTATAGTTAGTTGGACATTTCACTCAGTACAAAACCATAGAAATTCCCCCGTTATAGTTAGTTCAGCTAACTATAACTCGCGCCCCGCAATGCACTGCTGATGACATCACATATTACATCACTCATGACATGGTCAGTGACATCACTGATGACATCACTGATGACATCTCAAATGACATCACTGATGACATCATCCATGTGATAATTTCATGCATCTTCTCACACCCTAATATAGCTTTTGATACACCCACTCTAAATTACAGACTGCCATTCTCAAAACCATACAAACTCCAATACCAATAACTACATACCCACTCACTGATTCTTAGGTCTACACACACACATCTACTCACTCACCCGTACAGTCACTCATACTTACAGTCACTCAGTACAGGACTATCATATGCACTCATACACCTATATAAACACTCGCACACCGCCACTCATCCATAGAGGTACTCACACACCAAGTCAGTCATGCAAAAAATTAATCACACACCCATTTACTCACCTATACAGTTATACACACACCAGCTCACTTACTCATACAAATACTAGCACATTCTTACGCTCTTATACAATAACTGATACAAGCACACACACATCCATACAGCCACTCTCACAATCACACACTCTCACTTATAGCCATTTAAATACTCTAACACATATATATACTGCCTTTTACATATGTAGTTACTCGCACATGTACCACTGAGATATACATTCACTCACTAACACACCCATACACACACTCACCCACCCAAGCAGTCCATCACAGATGCACTCTTGAAATCATGCACCCAGTGAATCACCCACTCACACATCTATGTACAGAGTCACATACACCCCACCCACACAAACACTCAGGCAGCCATACAGATACTCAGAGAACCAATCAATAACCCATATAGACACTCATGTAGCTATTCGCAAATCCATGCATCCACTTACACACCAACAAACAGACGGATACAGACATTCACACAGTTTAGTCACTAACCCATGCATTCAGTAAGATACGTTTAATCACTCACTTGTAGAGTCAGTCACGCACGTACTAAATCATCCATTCAGACACTTAAACACCCACTCATTCTTCAATACGCCTTTCCCTATATATATTAAACATATTTAAACTTTACAGAAACACACAGTCACTGGATGATGTCATCAGTGATGTCATTTGAGATGTCATCAGTGATGTCATCAGTGATGTCACTGACCATGTCATGAGTGATGTAATATGTGACGTCATCAGCAGTGCATTGCGGGGCGCGAGTTATAGTTAGCTGAACTAACTATAACGGGGAATTTCTATGGTTTTGTACGAGTGAAATGTCCAACTAACTATATCTGTCCCTAAAACCTATGGTTTTTTCAGTGAATATATATATATATAGATATATATATCAGCACAAATCCTGTAAATCCAATGGCAGACAAATCCGGGCACCACAGACTCCGATCTTAATTAGTGCAGTTTATTACATTTTCCCAATCATGTCCATGTCGCGTTTTGGCCAAATCCTTGCCCTTACTGACGTACGTGCTGCATCATCAAACATTTTATGCTCACCAAGTGACTAAGCAAAAGTGATGGTAGTTAACAACAGACATTTACATTGCATAGATCCAGGAGTTAAAACCAAGAAAACAGACTGGTGTACATTGCCATAGATGTACAAATGTATGTAAATACAGGGCACAGATTGCATAATTTCGTGTCATAGTATTACATTTTAATTTTTTAATAAATAATTATGACTTCTAAAAACCATCATCACCTCATATAGATAGGTGCAAATGTACAAAATAATATCATAGCCACTGCTGTTTAAATTTCATATTAGCAATTGGGTAAACATCCTTTAGGATGCAAACCACTATTTTTATATAATATTATAATTATACAAATGTAGAGTAGAGACATGAGAGTTGGATAGATGTATATATCTCTCTTGCCCATAGACCCAAATAGTGAGCTTAGTCATTGCCACCGGACAGAATCAAGTTTATTGAAACATCCACCCTCAATACTCTCTTTCATCTGGAATCTATATTGGTCTGTAAAAAGGATATTTTCCTTGAAACTATCCCCACCAACATATTTCTTGTGGATGGCAGTTGTTATCCAACATCATGATATAAAAAAACCATCACCTGTAGTTTACATGCAACAAATAGCTGTTTAAACCATCAATACCCATATGGCAAAAGTGTTATGTGCTAAAAGTGCATAGAAGAAATAAGAGAAATTATCCAGCAGCATATGTTATGTACAATAATAAGTTCTTTCATATTTGATTCATCTCATAGTATATACAGGTCAATGCCAATATCTAGATTCGATATGGAAAAACTTTAAAATTATAAGAAATTATGAAAATCTTTGCTAATATTTAGCCCATTTGGGGATTTAGTATCTAACTCTAGGATATACCGGTTCTCCAATTGGCGGATCAGATTTTCACGGTTTCCTCCTCTCCTCAAATTGGGGATAGCATCTATTACAAAATATTTCAAGCAGTTCAGATTGTTGCTGTGAAATTGCTTGAAATGGCGAGCCATGAGGGATCTGAGTTCACTATAGCCCGCAAATGCTGTAAGATTCTTACATGCACGTGTAACTTAGGGCTTCCCACATATCGCAGTTTACACTTGCACTCTAGAACGTACACCGCAAAATCTGTTTTGCAGGTGTACAAACTCTCTAACTTTACTGGTCTTACATTGAATTCCGTGTGGTATTGGGTCGTGTTTACCCCAAAGCGACATGCCCTCACGAACTACATTTAAAGAACCCCTTCCTAGAGGAGAGCCAGTTACTGGTTTGTATTACTTCTGGACTTCACTTGACCAAAGCACTACTCATAGAAGGTGCTCGACGGAAAGAGATGGTCGGGTTTTTGGGGAGTATTGGTCCTATAGTTGGATCAGTTAACACTATTGGCAATTCTTTGTTTAAAATAGACCTGATTTGTGTTTCTTATTTATTGAATGTAGTGATTAGCCTGATGTTGGTCTCATCCCTGGCCAGATTAAACTCGGGGTCTCATTTTCTCTTGCCGTAACTAGGATAATTTCCCTAGTTTCTTTATTGGCTCTATAGATCGCCGGAGAAACGGTATTGGTCGAGTAACCTCAATCAATAAACCTCTGTTTAGCTTCATTTCGGCATTGAGTTAGGTCACTTTCCTGACTACAGATCCTACGTAGCCTTAACATTTCTCCACACAGAATGCAGTCTTTTAAGTGTCTGGGGTGAAAACTGGAGGCATGAAGTATTGAATTTCCAACTGTTGTTTTATGATGCAGTTTGGACTCAATTTTGTTCTTGTTAATATAAACCTGTACATCCAAAAATTCAATTGCTTGTGCATTAATATGTGTGGTGAATTCCAAATTAATTGTGTTCACATTGATCTTTTCCACAATTTTTAAGCACTCAGCAATGACCCTTTCCAAATAATAAATACATCATCTATGTAGCGCAGCCAGCACACCACATGTTCCTCCCAATCGGCATAGTAATCCACCATAAGTATCTGCTCCTCCCACCAGCACACGTGTAAACACGCATAGCTGGGGGAGAAGCAAGCAACCATGGCCACCCCCTCCATTGTTAAAAAACCTCATTGCCAAAAAGAAAAAAATTGTTTAGACACCAGGTGATCATGGCCAGTATTATCCTACTATGATTGTACAATCTTAAGGGCCTACTCCTAAGGTAATTTTCCACCGCTCTCAGTCCATCTTGATACCTGATGCTAGTATATAAAGATGTAATGTCCAATGTCATAAATAAGTATTCTGTGGACCAGGGTATGCCATACTTTCGTCTGAGAAAATCACCGGTATCTTTAATATATGATGGTAAACTCGATACATAATCCTGTAAAAAATAATCAACATATTGGGATGTTCTCTCAAATAAACTATTTCTAGCCAAAATAATTGATCTGCCAGGTATTGGAAAAGTGTGTTTGTGAACTTTGGGAATGAAGTATAACACCGGCATGACAGGATAGTTATTGCGAAGGAACAGATACTCTTCTTTGGTTAACAATCCTTCATATTTCCACCTGGTTAATTCTTCATGATAATCATTTTTTGTCTTCCTTACATATTGTGTATTGATCCTCTTATAGCATGCAGTATCATCCAAATGATTATACTCTTCTGTTAGATATTGTGTTCTTGGCCAAAGCACTATGTTGCCTCCTTTGTCCGAATTTCTAATTATAACTTGATTATTGTTCTGCAATTTGCGTATTAAACTGTAATATTTTTCTCATGATTACTACACTTTTTAACTGATTATTTTGTTTTGAAGTTGAGTTTCTTAATTTCTTCTGTTACTCGAACACTGAAGATATCAACACCATCATGTGGCATCATTGGCATGAATGTTGATACAGGTTTAAATGGACTTCTGATTGAGCCAGATGTATCAAGATCTTGTTCTTGCATGACCTGTTGAGGTGATATTTACATGCCAGGATTAAGCCCTTCATTTTGCAGGCCAAGTAAATCACGCATAAGGTGGATATCCAATATTTGTAAGTTGTTCCAACTGACATCCTCTGCTGACGCTTCTGTTGTTACTTCAACGGAATGCTGTCTCTGCTTGTGATATTTAGTGAGCTTGAGTTTTTGAATAAACTTAAATATATCCACGCGAGTTTGACTGTAATTAAAACTGGTTTCCGGACAGTAGGTTAATCCCAGGGATAACAGTTGGATTTCTGCTTCATTGAGTACAGTATCAGACAAGTTAATTACTGTGTTGTTGTTTTTATTTTTTAATTACTTGCGTCTCCACTTGTTTCCTTGTTGCTTCTTGGTTTTTGAATCTGTTGAGCTTTCTCCTTTCCCGTCGTCTCTGGTTTCGTCTGTTTTGTTTGTAATTTGGATTTCATGGTCTTAGAGTCTGACGGCGATCGAGCAGTAAAAAATCCAACACCTCGGTGAGGGGCAGTTTCATAGGCCCCCCCCCCCCTCCATGGCCTGATGGAAATCTACCATCTTCCGAGTCTGTTTCGCTTTTCAAAGCTGAACTAAGGTCAGATGCATATGCTGTATTGGATGCCAAGGTGTTAATTTTATCATCTTGTGTCGCTATATTGTAGTTCATGAGACACTGTATTTTGATTCTTAGAAAATGTAAAAACCTGTCCTGTTTCTTAGTCAATTTTGTCCTTTAGGAACTTATGCGCTTTTCTAGATTTAATGATGCCTTCCTGTTTTTTAAAGTCTTTCTGCCATTTCTTCACAATATTTGGTAATCAGTTGTTTTTGGTCAGATTTATCTAATTCATTGTTTATTCGCTCAATTTCTTTTTGTAAAGCTTTCCGATCTATTTCAGCATATTTGACTAATATCTGAACCAATCTCATAGAGGCACCCAGATTGCTCTCTGCCCACTCCTTCAGCATGGAAGGGTTGGGGTTTTCAAAACTTGGCGCCAGCATTGTGCGAGGTTCTCGTGGTACATGCCCTACTTCCAAATACTTTTGCATAGACTTTCTTTCCCACCATTTGGCCAATTCGTTTTATATATTCTTCTCCAGTAACCGTAGTTGGGTTTTTACATCAGCTTTCCCCGAACCATTTGAGATGAATGTCCGACTGTTACTAGCCACATCGGGTAAGTTTTCAAAGAGTACATCAGCGCTGCTTCTCTTTCCCGCAGCGTGTCCGTGGACATGATCGGATTTCAGTAAAAATACTTTACTCACCTAGCATGTGCACAGATACTTTTAAACACACTGGCAAATAGCACACCTCCCCACCTGCCACTTCTCCAGGCTTACCGCAGGGCTTGCTTTGTTACGCGGGTCCTCCGACTCGTGATGCGATGCCACCACTGCTGCTGTATTTGTTTATCGTCATAGGGTAACTGCGGCTTTTCTCTGTCCGGAGAACTCCAAAAAGATGTCAGCTGTCTGCCACTCGACTACAAACAAGGGAGGGGGTCTGTCAAATGGAAGCAGCCGTCTTCCGTCTTCCGTAATCTCAATCAGCACAAATCCCGTAAATACTATGATAGACAAATCCGGACACAGACTCCGATCCTAATTAGTGCAGTTTATTACATTTTCCCAATCATGTCCATGACACATTTCGGCCAAATCTTTGGCCTTGCTCACATACATGCTGCATCATCAAACAGTGCCTTTTATGTTCACCACGTGACAAAACAAAAGTGATGGTAATTAACAACAGACTATTACATTGCATAGATCCAGGAGTTAAAACCAGGACAACAGACTGGTGTACATGGCCATAGATGTATAAATATATGTAAATACTGGGCACAGATTGCATAAATAATTTAATGTCTTAATATTAAATTTTTATTTTCTAATAAATAATTATGACTTCTAAAAACTACCAATGACCATGTCATGAGTGATGTAATATGTGAAGTCTTAAGGAGTGCATTATGTGGGAGTAAGTTATAGTTAGCTCTGGTAACTATAACTGCTGAATTTCACTGCTTTTGTATGAGTGAAATCTGAGCCTAACTATAACGTCCCTGTAACCTTTGTTTTTTTCAGTGAATTTCTAAGGCTTTTTTAATTCTATTTCCTAACTATAACGTCCCTGTAACCTCTGTTTTTTCAGTGAATTTCTATGTTTACATAGTTTTTTTATTTCCTATCTATGATGTCCCTGTAAGTTTTGTTTTTTTCAGGTAATATCAACGTTTTTTCTAAATTTTATTTCCTAACTGTAACCTATAACCTTTGAGAGTGGGTGTGTGAGTTGCTGTATAGGTAGGTGAGAGGGTGTGTGAGTGGTTGTATGGGTTTCTGAGTGGGTATGTGATAGACTGTATGGGTCTGTGAGTGGGTGTGTGAATGGCTTGATGGGTGTGTACATGGCTGTGTGAATGGCTATGTGAGTGGCTGTGTAGACCTCTGAGTGGGTGAATGAGTGCCTGAGAGGCTCTGTGAGTGGATGTATGAGTCTCTGAGTGGGTGAGTGAGTGGGTGCATGAGTGTCTGAGTGGATCTGTGAGTAGTTGTGTGAGTCTCTGAGTGGGTCTGTGAGTGGGTGAGTGAGTGTCTGAGTGGGTCAGTCAGTGGGTGCATGAGCCTCTTAGTGGGTCTGTGAGTAGGTGCATGAGTCTCTGAGTGGAGCTGTGAATGGGAGCATGAGTATCTGAGTGGGTCTGTGAGTATATGCAAGAGTGTCTGAATGGCTCTGTGAGAGTGTGCATGACTCTCTGAGTGGGTTAGTGAGTGGGTGCATGAGTGTCTGAGTAGATCTGTGAGTGGATGTGTGAGTCTCTGAGTGGGTCTGTGAGTGGGTTCATGAGTATCTGAGTGGGTCTGTGAGTGGCTGTGTGAGTCTCTGAGTGGGTCTGTGAATATGCGTGCCAGTCTTTCAGTGAGTCTGTGAGTTGGTGCATGAGTATCTGAATGGATCTGTGAGTGGGTGCATGAGTGTGTCTGTGAGTGTGTGCATGAGTGTATGAGTGGGCCTGTCAGTGGGTGCGTGCTAAAAAAAGGAGGTGGCATACTGCCCCCCCCTCCTAGAGCTCCTCAAAAAAACATTTTAAAAAGGCATTGTCGTGTAGTTCCTACAAATCTATATAGGATCTGCACGTTTAGACAATAGAAACTAAGAGATTGGTATCCAGACTGATTCCAGACACCCCCAAATGATATGTTAGTCTGTAGACCAGCTAGCTCACAGTGCCCCTACAAGTCCCACTACCTCACTAAGGAGCGAATAGTTTCTAGCAACTATCGAACATGACAACCCTGACCCCTCAGAGATCGTGGAAGCAGTACTTTTCGCTCACTTGCTCTCAGAGAGATATACAGAATAAACGATGGGAACATTTTCAATAAGTATTTATTGAACCAGCATCATTCTAGTATAAAATACGTGTGCTGCAACAACCATTAGACAGAAACAGATGCATCCGGTTATAAGCACCAATAGAGTAAATAGAAGGTAGAATTCTACCATAGTGCTAAAACAATGAATATATGCAGGCATATAGATACATGACAATCATAATGCGTACTCCTATGATGCAAGCCCTAACTAGATATACCTAAGTGTACCTAGCATGTATATAGGTGTATAGCCAAGAATCCCCCTAGGAAAGAGCCAGCCCCATTACCTGATGTGAGAGAGCAAAGGACCCCGTCTTGGTCTCGAGTTGGACACCCCTCGAGGGATGTCAGACCACTGTGTGCTGGAGTGTCTGCGTGCAGGGACCTCAGCGTCTCGTGTCAGCTTGTCAGCATGGAAGCTTCTTCTCTTCTGGTTTGCCCAGTGAAGATGTGGTACTTATATACCCGAAAGGTAACCTCAAGGGTTCTACCTAGATGTGTCATGGTACTGTGGGCATGTCGGCCAAGGATGATGATAGTGGTGACCCTTATACAGAGTTATTATGCAGAAGATGGTAATTCTGCTGTGATACTGAGAATCATCATGCATAATAAATGAGGCTAGTTTTTGGAGAAAACCACACAACATTTATGGGCCACCTAACTAGGTAAAAGGTCAGCGCCAGAGCCGTTATGTAGAACAATGGTAGGGCAAATGTAGGTAAAAGGTCGTGCAACTACCTAGGCCTATATTGGGGTACATAGGGGTTCATAACAGCATAAGGGTGCAGGGTAGGAATACTCTTACACCCTAGGTCTGGTGGTTGGATTAAAAACATATTTTTTCAATTTTGCCATTGAATCGCAGGTGGATCTGCGAATTTACGTCAAAATTTAAAAAAAAAACAAATGTGGTCTCCCATGCTTGTTTTCACTATAGCCCCCAGATGGGCAAGGTCTCGGGGTCATGTGGGCATAAAAAAAGAAAGGAAGGGGGTGCACGGGGCCCCCTTTCTAGGGTCTTTTTAGCACCGGGACTACCACCTCCCCGGGGCTTTATTTTATCAATTGAGGGGCTTTTATTGTCAAAAACAATTTCTCTTGAAAAACTCGAAACATTCACCACTTGCGTACTTCACTATGTCAGAATCATACACACCTCTACACCCCTCTTTAAAAGGACCACCAAGGTAACTCTTGATAACCAATTTTTATATAAAACTATGTTAATAAATGTACACAATTTAATTAAATTCATAAAATTTAAAAACAATTAAAAACCACATTCTAAAAATCACATCCCCCAGGGCCCAGTCATGTTTACCTGGGTGCCCTGGCCCCACCCATGGCACCTTGTGTCCTTTGATGGGGACCGCAGGGGAAGCCTGAATGCCATCGCGTTCACTGCCGGTTTCCCACCTCCTGCAGGAGCTGGGATTGCTTCTGCACGCAGAGAGCTGCTAAATATACATCTCCCTGCATGCAGGAGCAATTCTGTCATCTGTTTCCCTGCCCACATGACAGTGGGTAGGGAAACAGATGAAAACTCTGCTCCCAGCAAGCAGGAGCACTTTGATAGCTCCAGCTTGCTGCGAGTGGAGTGAGTGTTTGCTCTCGCTTAAGCAAAAGAAAACTGCTATGTCCTGGGGTGGGCACACTAGGACATAGCAGGAGCTGGCCCTGCGGGGGTGGCGATCCCCAGGGCCATTATTGGCTCCGGAACGGGAGCTGTGCCGCCCCCTTGTTTACAATGCATGGTCCGGCCCCAGGGAGGTGGTGGTCTCTGGGGTCGTATATGGCCTGGGAGGGGGGCCACGTGCTCCGCTTCCCAGTTTTAAATATGTCTTTGGCCCTGGGGAGGTGGTGTGCTTTGGGTCCCAGGGGGTTCATGTTGCCCTTCTCTAAAAGTTTTCTATTTTAGCCCTAGGGAGGTGGTGGCCCCAAGGCTTCAAACAACCCCAAGAGGGGGGTCCATGCGGCCCCTTCCATTTTAGAAATCAAACCCCGGGGAGGTGGTTGTCCCCGGGGCTCAAATGAGCCATTGGAAGGGGTTCCGCACGACCCCAATCCAATATATTAGATAAAACCCTTTTTCTTCTTTATCGCCCACTTGTCCCCGCGACCTCGTCCACCCAGAGGCTATAGTTTAAACAAGTGCGGGAGACCACACTTATTTTTTGTTTTTGTTGCCGCAAATTCATGACTCTGTCATGATTTTGCAGCAATTTTTTCTTTAAATGATTTTTTGCCCGGGTAGGACCCCAGGGGAACCCCAGGACCAGAGCTAGGGGGTCAGGGTATTCCTACACTGCACCCTTTTCTTTTTTTTTTCTTTTTCTTTGGGGACTCGACTGAAGCTGAGTCCCAAGATGGCTGCCAACACTTCCTGGGTAAAGTGTTCGCAGCCAATCAGATATCAGCATGGAGCTTGTCAGAGCCTTGGAGGATGCCGCAGCCACATCACCGGCCACCTGAGAGACCTTCACTGGCTTCATATCAACAAAAGAATTACCTTCAAGCTTCTTACACATGCCTACAAAGCCCTCCACAATCCAGACCTGCATACCTCAACCACCGCCACTCTCCTTTGACACTCCCATCAGACATCTCTGCTCCGCCCAACTGGCCCTGGCCACCATCCCATGGATCCGCAAGACCACGGCTGGAGGAAGATACTTCTCTTACCTCGCTGCGAAGACCTGGAACTCCTTGCCTCTGCACCGCAGGCAAACACTGCTGCAATTCAGGAAGGACCTCAAGACCTGGCTCTTTGACTGAACTGCAGACCCACCCCCACACTCAGCACCATGAGACCCTAACGGGTGAGTTATTGCGCTTTGCAAGAAACTTGATTGATTGATATATAAACAAATTTAGTTTTCCTTTAATATCTTGAAAACTACTGTACGGATTTAACCAAATACCAAAAAAGGCACCTTATGGATCAAGAGCTACCTTTCTGCCAAATTTGGTGAAACTATGTCCTAACAATAACTACCTACTGGCAAACGTGCTGAAACTTCCCATGAATGAATGAATGAATATAGGTTTTATAAAGCGCTGACTTAGCCCAGGGGCATCAAGGCGCTGGACTACATATAACCATGCACAGTTATAATCACAAGCACACTTTCTGGGGAAAATTTCATGAAGATTCGTCAACCGGCGCAAAAGATATAGGCATTCAAAAAGCGCTTGTCTTCTGGAAACTAGCCCATTGTGCACTTTTCATGAACTTTGAACCTGTGACCGGAGGGTTAAATACATATGTCAGTAGCAGGTACACTGGTCGTTTGAGCTATATTCCTGTGTCTAGAACCATTAACCTGAGTGTTACACACACATACATACATCTCAGTAGTAGGTACTCCAACCCCTTGTGCTATCTTCCAGTGATTGGAACTTGTGACCCAAGGTTACACATAACACCCACCACCCTTACCTACATGGTGTCTAACATTTGTTTAAGTAAAATCCAATTTTCAGGGGAACTCTATGCCCTAAATCATTTTTAGACCCTCAATACGACAAAAAATGGTGACTGGCATTTGTGGGCACTCTGAAGATATGAACCACAAACAGTTAAGGACCGCTAAATCATGTTATTGGCCTGACAGAGAGGTGGCTAAAAAGGAAGCAAGGTCGGCTGTGTTTAATTATTGGTTATTTCTGCAGCTGGAAACCTGTTTTCAATCACGATGCTGGTAGGTGATGAACACCCACTTGTACAGTTTTTCTGCAGTTAGCCACTAGCTTTCAAACTTTAATGGAACCATCCCTGCAAGTAATATAGGCTTTCCAGGTAGTCACAGTAGATAATATTACAGGGACGTTATAGTTCAGAAATAAAATTTAAAAACCATAAGAAATTCACTTAAAAACCCACAAATTACAGGGATGTTAAAGTTAGACTCAGATTTTGCACACACAAAACCATAGAAATTCAGCAGTTATAGTTACCTGAGCTAACTATAACTTATGCCCCCACAATGCACTGCTTATGACCTTACATATAGCATCACTCATGAGATGGTCAGTGACATCACCGATGACATTACTGGTGACATCTCAAATGACATCACTGATGACATCACTAATGGCATCATCCACAGAACCACTCACACACCCACTCATACTCCCACACAATTTCTCATATACCACTGACACCCAAACAACTACTCACACACCCACTTACTCAGCCACAGAGCCACTCACACAGCCATCTACTCACAGCCACAGCCACTCACTTACACATACACCTTCTCACACAGCCACTCACTCACCAGTCACTCACATAGCCAGTCACTCACCCATACAGCCACTCACATACCCACTCACTCATCAATATAGTTACTTACACACCCAGTCACTCATCCGTACAGCCTCTCAGCAGAGCTACTCACACACCCATATAACCACTCACATACCCATTCACACATCCATACACTCACTCACTCACCCATACAGCCACTCATACAGACACTGTCTAATACAGCCACTCCTATACCCACTCAGTTAACCAAACACCCACTCAAACAACTGATCACTCACCCATATAGTCATTTACCCGCCTAGTCACTCACCCATACAGTCACTCACACAGCAATTCAGACATCCATACAGACACTCGCACACCCACTCACCCACCCACACAGCCACTCACTCACCCGTACAGTCACTCAGACACCTGTGTCTCTCACCAATACAGCCACTCACTGCCCATACAGCTGCTCACACACTCACTTATTCATCCATACAGCTACTCACACAACCACTTATTCACTCATACAACTACTCACACACCCCTCACACACCCAAACTGTCACTCACACACAGATACAGACAGCCACTTGCATAATATATATTAAAAATGGAATCACTCATTACTAGTATACAAAGTATATTAATTTAACTTTTGTGGTACCTTAGTATATATGTTTAACACTCAGAAACTTTTCGAAAACACTCTCAATCACTGGATGATGTCATCAGTGATGTCATCAGTAATATCATCAGTGATGTCACTGACCATGTCATGAGTGATGTAATGTGTGAGGTCATAAGCAGTACATTGCGGGAGCATAAGTTATTGTTAGCTCAAGTAACTGCTGAATTTCTATGGTTTTGTGTGTGTAAATTCTAAGCCTAACTATAACGACCCTGTAATCTTTGTTTTTTAGTGAATATATATATAGACAAGAAAATGAAGTGCTCACTCAGGTTTGTGTGGTAAGCTTTTACTGCAACAAGACGCGTTTCAGCCACAGGTGTGACCTTGTTCACATGTACAGTTGATAGCCAAACAAGGTGTATAAGTAACAAAAACATAGAAAGAAGACTGCTGTTCACCACTGTGGATAAAAGTAGTGCCATTTTTAAACCAGCAATCACAGCACAATGTATGTATAATTTACTAATGTATATGTCATCCCTGACACTCATAAAATGTGCTGAGGTAACTATAAATGTAAAGCAGTCTGAGAAACCTGGCTAAAGTGGAAAAACAGAAGGGAGAGTAAAATGGGAGAATAAAGCAACACGTCACTGTGATATTCTTATGTGACAGATACCACTCGGCACAGACAATGGGTAAGGAAGATTCATGTAGTTGCATCCCAGGTGGTATAACATGCGCAACTACCATGTTGTAGTCAGTGTTGTCTCTACCCTCATGATTAAAAAGCGCTAATGTCTGTGCGGCCGGTGTTCCAATATAGATCGGCCTGAGAGATGATTCTGGGTATCCGGGTTCCCCAATGTATGGAAATGTGTCAATCAAGAAATGTAGTTAAGGCATTAGTGTAATGAGCTGTGCCCTACGTGAACTAATATTGATTGCACTACTGCCCTGTCGGGCATGACACAAACTGGGATCTATCATAAGAAGCATGCACAAAGTGCTTTATTAGTACCTTCCCATGATCGTAGGTCTAGAGGGGAAAAGTGTGGATACAAAAAATACCATGGTAGTAGGAAGTGCACCAGTCAGTCAATGGTCCTGCCCAAGTTGGCCGTAGAAAACTAAAGAAAAATAAAATAAAATACACTACAGTGCATGTGTAGCTGTGAATACAGCAACTGTAGACCCCTTATGGGCAAATGTATCATGGCAACACATATCTGAGCCTGAAATAAACATTCTACCATTTGTACACAACGTGCAGTGCTGTCCACATACATTAATATAAAACATCTGTCAATTAATCAAAAAACCATCAAGTAAAAGTAATCTAGCCCAAGTGGGCAATGGATGTCACAAACTAAAAACTAAAAGAATCAAGTTTGAATAGGCTACATAAATAGTCGAAGCTATACTCTCAGCACATTTGTGTGTGAGAGAAAAAGTATCTAATCCACTGGATATCACTGTGCAGACTGCAGTCCATATGTAAGGAAACAGTTCATGCAAATTCTGTAAGAAACCAACCCCAGGCCAAAGTAAGGACTTGAAATGTCAACGTATGATACTACCAAATAATGGTGCCCAATGTGCAAAACATAAACACAACCAAATAAAGTGCAAAAATTCTTATCTGTAGTGCAACAACACTGTGACGTGTAATGAAGAAAAGGGTAAGTTGACCCATAGGTTCTGTGGTATCCGTGTCCAGGTGCACCTCTTCCTTTCCTCCTGTAAGAGAAACACACACAAGAGGAAAAAGATTAAAAGGATGTGGGTACACCCGGACAGAGAGAGGCAGAGGTCACGTGTCTAATACAAAATAAAGTGAGTAACAATCAGAGTAGCAACATAACATGATCGGTCATTGTGAAGGTGTATACTGAGTTCTTTGTCCTGGTTCAGACCTCCAGGACTCAAGTTTCTGAGTTCTTTAATAAGAATTGGGATTCTCTTTTTCTCGTTCTGAGTGTGCGATCACCCCCTCTGACATTGGGTGTCAATGACATAGAACATCATCCTAATGAGATCACTCCCGTGCTTGTAGTGGAAGTGCCTGGCCACCAGATATATTTAGAGTTGCTGTGATCTGTGGCCCTAAAATGTTCCATCACTCTTTTTTTGACAGGAAAAAATGTGCTACCAATGTATTGGAGCATGCACGGGCACTCCAGGACATAAATCACATGTTGGGTACTGTAGACCAGAAACTGTTCAATACTGCGTGTACCACCGTTCGTGATGGTGTAATCTTTTTTGATGCAACTGTTTCTACATGTCTTGCATCGACCACATGGAAAGAAACCCTGTAAGTTTGTTCTCTAATACTCCTGGTGACCTTGCCCTGTGGTATGTAATGCTAGGCCTGTTTCCCACTTCTTGACCAATGATGGGATCGCAGCAAAGTATATCCCAGTTCTTAGTTAGGAGTTTTCTCAGCTGTTTGGAATTATCGAAGGTGAGGATCACCCTACAGGTGGGATTCTCTGTTTGTGCTGGTGTGTTGTTGAAGAGGAGGGATTCCCCCGTGGTATCAATCACCTTTTTGATGGCTCTGTTTAATACCCACTGAGGGTATCCTCTTTCTTTAAATCTCTGAGTCATTATTTTCAGTTCAATTTGGAATGCCTCATCTGTGCTACAGTTGTCCTTGTCCTCAGTAATTGCCTGTAGGGGATACTCAATTTGAGGTTGTCCAGGTGACCACTGAGGGCACAGAGAAGACTGTTGCCTGCCATGCTTTTTCTGATGGGCTTAGTGTGTCATTCACCATTGAGAACCTAAACACATACATCTAGATATTCAATGCTGGCCCTACTGATAGTATGCATAAAGACCAGCTTAAAATGTTGTTAGTCAGCTTGGTAACAAAATTGATCGCCAAGGTTTCAGACCCTCTCCAAATAATGAAGAGGTCATCCATGTACCTTAGTCATAATACGACTTTTCAAAGTCATCATCCAGTGACACATCTTCAGATAACTGTTCCTCCCACCAGCTTGGGAAGAGATTCACCAGGCTGGGGGCAAAACACATACCCATTGCAATCCCGAGGGTTTGGCAGAACAGAATCCATTAAACATCAAAATATTGTTTTGGAGACAGTACTGCATCATCTCCAGTATCATGTTAGTGTGTGCCAGGTATTTGAGTGGTCTCACTCTCACACCCACAAAACCACTTACATACTAATTCACAGACCCATACAAGTACTTTCATAACTACTCACTTATCCATAGAGCCACCCCACACCCACTCACTCACTCATAGAGCCTGATCATACAACCAGTCACTCACCCATGCAGCCACTCACACAGCCACACACTCACTCATACAGCTACTGACACACCCAGTTATTCACCTATACAGCCACTCACTCACATACACACTCACTCATTCACACATACAGCCTCTCAACAGTGTCACTCACTTACCCATATAACCACTCACACATACCCACACAACCACTTACATACCCATTCACACATCCATACAACCACTCACACACCCATACAGCCAATCCCACAGACACTCACTCTTCCATACAGCCACTCACACACCAACTCACTTAACCAAATACTCACTCAATCAGCCACTCACTCACCCATGCAGCTACTTACACACCCAGTCACTCACTCATACAGCCATTCAGGTACCCACTCTCTCACCCATACAGTCACTGACACAAAACTCACCCACATACAGCCACTCACACACCCACTCTCTCACCAATACATCCACTCACACAGCCACTAAGTCACCAACACAGTTACTCAGACACCTACTTATACACCCATACAGTCACTCACACACCCACTCACACACCTGTACAGTCACTCAGCAGACACCCACTCACACACAGATACACACAGTCACACAGTGAATCACATAAACTATGTTAAAAAAGGAATCACTCATTAGTAGTACACAATGTATACTCATTTAGCCTTAGTATATACGTTTAACACACAAAACCTTTTAGAAAACACTCACAGTAAAGCGCACGTTCACCCAGAAGGGTATCTTGGCCCTGAATAACAGATGTTTACTGTTACCCAGCTCAATGGTACTCATTTTATCGACCTCAGAAGGATGAAAGGCTGAGTGGATTCGCCGGGATTTGAACCTGTGACCATGAGGTCAAATACAGGCCCCTATAGTGGGCACATTAGTCCACTAAGCCACCAGACACAGCTAGTGGACTAATGACAATTTCCCTTGATTACTCAGGTTCATAGTGTTTTCTAGACAGGATTACTTTTTCACCCTCTTTGCCCAAGGGTTTCACTACAACACTTCTGGCCTCTTTCAAGGCCTTCACTACCATTTCATTAGGTTGTACTTTTAGCCTGTTGATTGCTTGTTCCTCATTTTATTTAGTCCTTTGTTTGCAACTTCAAGAAAAGTGTCTGTCACGTCATATGCTGTGAGGGGGACATATTTGGACATGGGTTTAAAATCACTGCTTTGTTCTTGCCCCATACTGTTTAGAAAAGGTTCAATTTCGATTGGATTTTCCATACAATCAACACTGTCTAGTAAATTCCTTATTCAAGATATCTAAAGTCTTCAAGGTTTCCGGGTCATCCATAGTTAAGACATCTGTTTCCCTAGGTGTTGTTTCAGTCTTTCCTCTCTTGGTTGAGAGTGCATGCAAATTTTGGAGTTAAAGTTTCCTTACAGATTTTAAATGGTCCGTTCTAGTCTGTGCATATTCCATTTTAATGGTAGGGCAAAAGGTTAATCCCAATTGTAATACTGCCAATTCATCTGGCTTCATAGGACGATCACTTTGTCTAATTACTGTATCATCGATATTTTAATTTCCTTGTAGCCTCTTACTGCGTATTTCTCTTGTCTGTGAATCCCTCTTCTCATTTCTATTTCCTCCATTTCGACCGCCTGATTTTTCTCCTATATTTTCTTCTCGTGCTTCTTTTCTATTCTGTGCATTTATTTGCGGTTTCGTCTGTGCGTGCATGAGTAATCTGTATTAGTCTCAGAAAGTGTAGTTACTATTCGTGCTGATACTCCACCCATTTCATTCTCAGATGTATCTGTATCCGAGCTGGTTTCAGTTTCCGCAACTTCTGCCTGGGACAGAGGGGGTCACATTTCTTGTTCTTAATATTTCTCTTCTTGGGCCTTCACATTTCTTAGCAAAATTCAGGATTCTACCACTGAGCTAGGCCTGTCAGTCTCTTGCAAAGTTTCGCTTCTGGAACCCCACTATTAGTTCTCTTCTGTTGCCAGCCTGTTCATACCCTGCTACTCCGTGGCAGAATCAGATATTATTACTACTCTAAGCTGTTCAGTTGAGACCTAAGCTTGACCAGTACACTGCATATGTCACGCCAAATATAAGGCCAAACTCTATTTCCCATGTTATACATGCATTTAGCTGCGCACAATCAGTGGGGGCTGCTACGCAACAGTGATGATGGCACGGGGGTTTTAAAAAAAAGAAATTTTCACTTACCTGCCCACCACTTCTCCTCTGTTTTTCTTCTGTCTTCGATGCACGGAAGCAGGAAGCACACAGCTCCCAGACTCCCCTAGCCAATCACAACGCTGCTGTCATGATTGGTCTGAGCACCCTGGTTCAGTGCTCAGATAGGGAGTGGGAGCCTGTGCATGTTCTCCAGCCGACCATGCAACACAGCCGCTTGGAGAACATGCTAAGTGCACATGACTGTTGAGCCGGACTAAGATGGCCGGCCAAACCATCATGCACACTTAAAAAGTGCCTACCACGCCTACCTCTGCTGGCTGACAGCCCACACCTCAAACAAAACAAAACTGGGTCAGTACGGGAAAAATAAAATGATAATAACATTGTGTTATTATAATTTGTTTTTTCCTGTGGGGGACGCTCCTCCGCCTTAGTGGAGGAGACACCACTGCGCACAATACCATACCAGTCATTCCATCACCTGCACCACATTGCGGAATTAGACACCACGTGAGGTGCAGGCAGTGATAAAAATAAACAAGCAACAAAATGGGGGTGGAGAAGCGTTTCAATCAACATAACAGGGGATGAGTCAAGCTACACAACACTGTATGAGGTGCAGGGCAGATGGGAAGGAGAAAGTCAAGCAAAATAATGGGGGGTCAAGTTAAGCGACACAATACGGGGGGTGTGGAGGGCAGTTGATATCTTAGAGCCCATGCAATAGTTGAGCGCTCAAAATATTTGCTATGTAAATCATACAACACACATCACGTAAAATATGAAAAGTTTCTGCAAACTTAAAAAAAGTGTGTTTATTTTTACCATGTGAAACGTATGATTTCCGTGTCTAGATATGTGCAGCATTTACAGGAATTTTAAAAAAGCAGACATGAAAAATGCAGTGACTTAATTTAGATACTCTGATAAAATAGGGTCGCAGGAAGTTTAAATGCTGTGCACATTAATACCTACCATTGCTAAAAGTCATTATAATTTATATGGAGTTCAGGAACAAAAAAAAGAGGAATTTATTTTCTAAGTGTGCCACTGAATTACTATAAACACTAAGGGGTATATTCACAAGAACGTGTGAAAACTACCGCAAGAGTAGCGTAACACAACTTTCAATATCGCAGCCCATCGCGGGAAAATAACCCCGTGTCAACGTGGAATTCACAACAAGGCGGTACCATGCGATAGTCACCAGATAACGCGTCAAATGTCAGCGTGAAAATCAACGCCACGCCAAAATAATGCGAATCACGAACGAGAGAAATCATGCGATGAGGCCAATCACGGTACAAAAAGTAGCAAAAACCAGCCTCAGGCCTGCAAATCCCACGCGTCTGGCGGGAAATTGCACCATAAAAACCACAGACACAACACACCAGAAACAAGCCAAAGCACGTAGCAACATGGATGCACCATGACCCAGCGCAGAGGGCAACGCGATCCCCACAACCCCCACAGACCACCAGCAAGGAACAACTGGCTCGGGGAAGGCCAAGGAGAAAAGGGAGAGGAAGACGGGGTGCAGACCGCAGGAAAACAAGACCAAGGCCACGGAGGCGACAGAACACTACCAGCAACTGGCCCACAAGCAGACCACCTGGAACGCAGTCGGAGTGCCCAGGAGGCCAATCCAAGAGGCCAAGAGGCGCCGGCAGGACGTGACAACCTAAACCAGGTACAAACCCGCTGCCAACAGGAAGGCAGCCACGGCGATAGGAGGTGGCAGTTCAGCGCCACAGGAGGAAACCCAGGCTACAGTCATCAGTGTGGAGAGGGTGCAAGGAGTAGGGAGAACGGACACAGCTCGAGAGGACCTGACACAACAACAACAGGGAGAGGATGCAACAGGGACTGGGGGGACGGGGGGTGATGGGCACAATGCCACACATGCACAATGAGGTGTAACACACTGCACACCCACAATTACCCAGGGACATGTCCCCCATCCCCGTGGCACACTGCAGCACACACACATAGCAATCACAGCACATACCATGACAATGTGGCACAAAGTGCAACACCCACACTGCAGAACAGGGGACACAACTGGGTCCACCCAGGTGCAGAAACAGAACAATCACATTGGACAGAGCAGGGAACTGTGAGATGCACATCTACCCCTACAACCCCACATCAGCCATGTAGGCCAAATGTACACTGTCCCAACTCAAATAGCCACCACCTCCCAAACAGTCACAATGTACATTGTCACACAGTCTGCATGTCGACAAGAACAAGGCGCCAACACAATGCCAACATGCACCTCCCCTTCACAATGCAGAGGGACAAACACCTCCCGCAGGTCAGAACAGACAACCCATCAGTGATGCCTGAGACGAACACCACAGCCCAGACACCGATGCCCTACAACAGCCCATGGACATCCCACACAACCCACCACCAGGACCAGGGCAAACAAGCTACTCAGAGGAGAACCCAGCCCCTGCAACAGACCACACAGCATGAAGCACCCCCAATCACGGCTGGCTCACAGCACTTCACCCACCCACACATGGCACCCCAATGCCAGGTGGCAGGACGCCAAAAGGAGGTGGCCCAACAGGTGCGGGTGTTGCCCAACCCATGGAATGCGAACTAGAACACATACGTGGGTGTCCAATACCCTTCAGGGACCACCTACACCCCACAAAGGAGACCCACACCTCCACAGAGACACATGCACATATCATGTTGAACTGGCTACGGACACATGCGCCCGGCCCCTTTATTGGCAGGGCCACATGTACAGTGACGCCTGTGCTGGATGTGTGTGGGGTGAGTATAAGCCAGCCCGCACGGAGTGCTTGGTGCTGGCAACAACCTGAACAGTGGACACCAGTGTAATGGAAACAGAAAACACCAGCATAACAGAGTCAAATGCAGAGCAACATGGAGGGATCCGGAGTAAGGACAGAGATCACCCAATATTCAGTCAGGAGGTTCCGTGAGTTGCAGTGCACTGAGGTAGGGGCACTAGAGAAGAGCGCGCTCATGTGAAGACATTGCTAGGATTGTGTCCCTTCCGGTTAGTCCTGCAGATGCAGTGGGGTGTGTTACACCTGCAGCAACTTCCTCATCAACGTCCCAGGTCTCCCACACTGCCTGAGGTGACAGTTGCATCCGCAGTCCACAGCGCAATACCCAGTATTAGATCCGGGTGTGTAGCTTGACTACCACCACCAGTCTGCATTCCTGCCTTGGGGCTGTTGCCACCTGCCCTCCCATTGTCTGTGCCTTCTCCCGTCCGCACACTTGACACATCCTCATCATGGTCCCAGGCCTTCCCCACTGCATGAGGTGACATTGCTGCGCAACCTCACAACAGCACAAAACTCAATCAGTAATGGACAATGGCTTGCGGTGCACTGAGTCACTGGCACCTGGAGTGCTGAGCAGGGTATCAGGCTGATGATGGCATCCACGACAGGTCTGAGCAACTCCGTAGGTCTGTCAGGACCACCGTTTCGACTCTGGCAGATGGGGGTTGGAGGTGGTCCTTGCGTGGTGGCGTGTGCCTCCTGCGGTGATGCGACGTCCGGGCCGGTCAAGACTCGATGCTTTGCGTGGGCCCTGGTGGCCCGCAGTTGAGGCCGGAGGATGCGGACAGCGCAGGGCCACAGACACATGGGGTTGATGACCCCAAGACCATCGCTACAGAGGCCATTCAATGTCCCAGAAGGAGGAGTCCCAGGCCTAAGCAGTACAGAGTTAGTGGCCCCGGATGCACTGCGGCCGGCACAGGCACCCAGCCACGGGACGGTGACTTGCGGTGCAGTCAGATGGGCCATGCGACCTGAGCGGGTCCCCATCAATATCCGAGGTGTATGTTGCAGAGGGTTTCGGGGGACAGTGGAAGGTGTCCTCCAGGGCATGATGCGGAAGGTCTGATGTTATCTGGAAGCAGCAAATGGAGGAGTGGAAAGCGCAACCCTCGTTTCCACCAACAATTCGGTATCAGCTACATGAGGATGAAAACTAGCCCCTAGTCCATAGACTCAAACGCCACCAATGTACGACCAGTGAGTGTCCATGAATGACGGGGAACAAACTTAGTGGCACAGGTGCTGAGAGGGGATGCAGTCTGCGATGATGCAGGTAAGAGATGTGAACTCCAACATTGCCAAATCAGACTCTGTGACCTACTGGACCGCAGTGTAGGCCGGAGGCAGCGGTCAGCATGGGCCCACAGACACGTGTCGTGTGCTTGTTTTCTTTTTTTTAAATATATTTATTGTTTTATACATATACAGCATCCCCCCACCCCTGGGCCCACCCCCCACCCTTCTCAGACTTTACGCAACAAAAAAGAAGTACTTTGATTATATAATTCATCAAAATCATGAAACAAAACATAAAAATTCTCCGGTGCAGAGTAATCCATCGTATATACATAACAATCTATTCTTATATCACATGATTAAATCCTGCCAGGCATTTATCCTTGTATACAAGAACTATAGTAAGTATCTATCCAGCCCCGGTATGACTTTGTATCCACTGCAATAACGGATCCCATATTGCCAATCCTTTTTTACGTTTATTACGCCCTTTTCTTTTATAGATAGCAACCTCTAGACTACATGTTGCCAACAATCGGGATCTCCATTGATGGAACGTCGGTGGATTCGGATCTAGCCATGCTGAGGCTATACATATCCTTAAGACAGCCATTGCCACGAATATTAACCGTTGCATATATTTTGGCCGCCTAACATTAGCTGTGCCAAGTATAATTTCATCCGTCGTGATGATTAGACTTGTTTTTAATATCTCTGACAAAAAGCCTGATATTTCGTTGATTAGATTAGTTAATACATCACATGAAGCGAATATATGCACGATATCAGCCTCAAATAATGTACAGCGTGGGCATGTCATTCCTTTTCCGGACCCCCACTTTGCTATCCTGTTTGGAGTGTAGTACAGTGAGAAAAAGGTTTTATAAAATTGGGCTTGTAATTTGATAGACATTTGATAGACATTAAGCAAGTCTGAGATAATTCGTATGAATGATAGGAAGTTTCGGGTAAAACTCCCAATTTAGACTGCCATTTGGTCACGCATTTATCCATATCATCTGGGTAGTGAGAGTTCATAGATTCATAAACTTCTCCTATAGTTATTGTAGCTTTCTTAAGCAGGTTCTCCATGGTTTGAATTGCTTGGAATTTTACCCTGCCACCCCCTTTCTTTATCAGAAAATCTCTAACCTGTAGAAAGTTTATAGTCGTTTTGTAATTCCTCGAAAGATTTCAACCCGATAGGAGAGTAAAAGCAACCGAGCTGTGAAATCCCTTCCTGTACCCACCTATCCATGCAGTTATCCCTAAAAATCTCTGGGAGATCTTCATTATTATATAATGGTGTATAGTGGGATAGCCATCCGAAGCCCAACAACTTCCGTACATTATACCAGACCTTATGTATACCTGAGATGGTCTTGAATCTGACCTTCTTGAAGTAACTATCATTGGCATGTCGCCAAAGGCATCCTCTACAGCCATCACCCAATAAAAGTTCTTGAGGTGTGGGGATATTGCCATTTGGTCTACTATCCGTCCCTGTAGAAATTAATAAAATGCAATATCTCAAAGTAGTAGCCCAATAATACAATTTAAAGTTGGGCAGTGCCAGTCCCCCTCTATCTTTAGGTAAGGTAATAAATCTGAGTGCTCTGCGAGGTCTCTTATATCCCCACAAAAACCTGGAAGACATATACTCTATAGACTTAAACAATTGGGGTGGAAATTCCAAACATATAGTTCTGAAAAAATATACAAATCTGGGTAAAAAAGCATTTTGATCACATTGCATCTACCCCCGCTGGATAAATGCAAATTATTTAACCGGACCAATTCTTTTTCGTATGTTGTATTAAGGGTTCAAGATTATTACTAACTATACTTTCTACTTTTGCCGTTATACTGACCCCTAAATACGTGACTTTCTCCATTACTCGGTCGTCTCTCATCTTGATTTTGCAATTGAGAATAATCTGAGTTTTGCCTTGGTTCAATTTATATCCGGATACCTCTCCAAAAGTTTTAGCCTCCTCTTCTATTGCGTTTATTGCATTAATAGGGTCAATAGCGACTAGGGCAATATCATCCGCATACGCCAATGTTTTTGTAGAGTGATCTCGTGCCCATATTGGTGGAATTAACATATTGTTTTCCAGTCTGCGGATGAAAGGGTCACGTGTCGTGTGCTTGTGATGCATTCGTTTGCTTCACTGATAGCAGGGAGTTTAGTGACATCACCCCTGCAGTAGACATCCAGTCACTGCTATGGTATAATCAAGACTCAGTTCCAAATGTATGACCTACCTGACCGTGGTGTAGGCCTGAGGCAGCGGTCAGCATGGCCCATTCACCGAGTGTCGCCGGCATAGGTTGGATGGCCCCACCGGCCTGCGTAGTTCAGGTTCAGTGGCACCAAGTGTAGCCGGCTGACGTTGAACAGGGTTAGTGGCACCACGTGTCGCAAGATGCCCATATGGAACTATGCCTCACTGATCGGGGGGGTCTGGTGCTGTGGCCGCTGGCCCGGATTTGGGGTCACTGCCATTCATGACTCAGGACACAGTTTCACATATGGGACCTACTGGTCCGAAGAGTAGGCCGGGGGCGGCAGTAGAGTACGTCAACGAAAAAGGAATATAGCGGGCCTGTGTCGTGGAGGCCGTGATGGTCTGAGGTGGCTGCCAAGGTCGCGGGCCTCGGGCTTGGGGCTTGCGCCGGCACGTGGTGGGCCCTCCTTGACACACGCCGGTGTCGGAAGGTGATCAGTGTGGCCTGGCTGCGCAGGGGCTGGCCTGACGGGTTCGTGGTCCAGCGTGCCGGGGTCCGGCAGGCGCACAGCATCACAGGCAACTCCGCTCACGAGGATGGTGTCGGCCTCGTGGCGAGGTGGGAGGCGCCGTCCTGGCAGAGATGTGGGTCTTTCCGGAAGAGGACCACGCCCAGGCCTACGTGCTTTTTATTCACACCCCTACGCTGGCGTGGCGTACGCCGGGCCATCCCACTCCGCTGACGCTTAGGGGGGGCGTAACAGGCAACATTTCCGCGAGGTCCCCCACTGGCTGGGGTGACATGGTGGCGTCCACTGTCCACTACACTCCATACGCAAGCGGTGTATGTCGCCATGGATATGGGTGTGTTCTGCATACTGCGAGGTGTCCAGCACATCTCCGGCACTCTTGGCATTGTGTACTTTCCCAATCATGGTTCTACTGCATTCTTCACACATGCCTTTTGCCACCTCTCCCCACATTCAGCTATTATGTGGCTGAGGTGCCATGCCGTTGCTGGCTCATGTTCAGGGCTTGCCCATGTGGACATTATTTATTTTATTTTTATTTATATAGCGCCTGAATCGACCCCCGAAGGGGTATCTCTGCGCTTCGGGTGTGCAACGTGAAGTGGTACAGCTATACCTGAATCAGAAGTGGAAAAGGGTGGTTTTTAGCAGTTTCCTAAACTGAAGATGGTCGGGACATTGTCTTAGAGGAAGGGGGAGCTCATTCCAGTACTTAGGGCCTAGATAGGAGAGGGCTTTTCCCCCCGATCTGGTCTTCATGACTCGGGGCACCATCAGGAGATGATTGGATTCTGAGCGTAGAGATCTCAAGGGAAGGTAAGGGGTGAATTTCTTCATGAAGTAGGCAGGGCCAAGGTTGAACAGCGCTTTATGAATGATACAGCAGATTTTGAATCTTACCCGTTGCCGTATTGGGAGCCAGTGGAGCTGCTGCAAGAGGGGTCGTGAGGCAGTTCTTGGGGGGGCATTAAGGACCAGTCGTGCCGCAGTGTTCTGGACTACTTGCAATCTGTTGAGCGAGACCTCATTCGCAGAGATCAACAGACCATTACAGTAGTCCAGACGGCTTAAGACAAGTGCCTGAGTCAGGGTCTTCCGTGTAGAATCAGGAAGCAGAGGGAAGATTCGGCGAAGCAGGCCTATGGTATGCAACTTGAGGGGGGCCTCACTGCAAAGTACGTGGAGGGGGCTCCCTCCCTGGCCCACCACCTAGCACTTTTGCTGAGGGCCCCCCCCGCACCGGGGGGAGCTGCGTGGACTTATGTTACGCCACTCCCTGGGACTCTTTTCTGTTGCATGACTGTACCATGACATAATCTTCAATCTTCATGGTATATTTATGGGCAGTAGCAATTTCGTACATTTTTCATACCAGCGAAAGGTGGACTGTGGTCTTGTGTTTTGTTGTTTCTCTCCTGATATTTTGCTCCCCTTCTTTCTATCCTAATGTTATGCCACCCCATGGACCACCCTGACTTTATTTCACTGGTGTAAGGTTCCTTTCTCCAATACCTGATTGTCTTTCATCTTCCTCCTGATCCCACGCTACTGGTTCCATTCTTATTACGCTGGTGTCATCCCTCCCGCTACCATCCATATTTAGTCTTATATCCCCTCCCACGTCTACGGCTCCGTGAGCTTTTGTTCCCACGCCTTCCTACGTTTCAAGCTACATTGTAAGTTGTTCTGTCTTGTCTGGTGGGTGGGCATATTGTTGTGCCTGTTGCATGTGATTTTGTGACGTGTGCATTGCCAGCGTTGTGAGTTGCATGGTTGTGGAGTTGAGGTATGTGGGGTGTTCATTTGTATATTGCCAAGGGGCTGTGCATTTCCCTTGTTGCCATCCTGGGAAAGCTGGTTGATGGACTGTCGGAGGATGAAGGTATCATGCACACTGGCTGTGTATTTGAAGGCGACATTGTTGGGTGTTCCGTTGGGTGTTCTGTTGTTGCCTGCACATTGGTGTGAGACGTGTACTTCCTGCTGCAGTGATTGTGTGCTGTGTCACCAGGGGGCACAGTTAGTACATGTGTGCTGTGTATTGCCCCCAACACGTGCATGCATCCTGCTTGGGCGTATGGTCCTTGCTTGGTCTCCAGCGGATCCTGCGCATTGTGTTGTACGTATGGGGACTGGGGTACCAGGGTGATGGTGATGTCCAGGACAGGTGTGGGGGACTTGGATGTGGCTGGCTGTGAGACTCCTCCGACTCTGGCGGGTATTGGTTGGGGGGTACCAGGGGCCAACAGGTGCAGCCAAGCCAGCAGCTTTGTGTGGGGTGGGATGTTAGTTGTCCGCTGTGTTGTTGCCGTAGGCCTGTTAGGCGATGATGGTCAGGATGCGTAGGTTGGTTGTCCCTTTCAGCATGTAGTGGAAGGTGACATTGTCAGATGTTGGGTCTGTGCGGCTGGTACGTTTCCTGGGGTTCCGCTGTCTTTGTCTGCGCTGCGTCTGTGGTGGTCCGGGGGGGGGGTGTTCCGGGTGTGGGTTGGGGTCCTGGGGTGGTGGAGGTGGGTGTTGTGGCCCTCTTGGGTGTCCGGGCCGCATGATGGTTGGCTCCATGGCATCTGTTGCCCTTCCGATGTAGCCCTGGGCTGTGCTCCCTTTTGGTTTGCAGGTTGCCGTCCGACTTTACACCAGGTCTGAGCAGGTGTAGATTTCCTGGTGCTAACGCGCCTTATCGCCTGTTTTGTGTTTTTATCGCGGATGTGGCTGGTCGTTGTGAATGTTGAGGTGTGCTGTTGTCTCGACTTTTGTCACGGGAACGCCTACTCTGCATCTCATTAGCGATATTTGTGGGGGTCCTCTGTGGCGATGTTTTTTGCGGCTGCTATCGCGGGTAAACTGGTGCTGTGGGCTGTTAACACCGGCTTGTGAATGGGGAGGTAAATTTATCACGACTTTGGCTGCGATAAAGTGCCGTTAATTCGGCGATGGCTCCTTGTGAATATGCCCCTGTGAGTAAACAGCTCATCAGCACACAGGAATAGTGACCACTGTTAAGCAAGGCCTTTTGGCTTTGAAAATGCTTATTGGCAGTATGATATAAAAAATTAAAATCAATGAGTTTGTTGTGAATACTATAAAGTCTTAACTTATTTAAAAATGAAGTGATTGTACAGTAAACTACAATTTTCTCTATTACAAATGAAAACTTGAAACACCGACTGACTGAAGCAATATATTTTGATATACTGAGGCGAACTGTTTCCACATTATAGAAATAAACTTTTTGTTACATGATGCTTATTGAACGATTTACATGCCAAACATATCTATGGCTTTGCTTGTGAAGCCAGACTATTGGCTTCGCTCTTCCCTTTAATTTGTTAGCTCGTCCGCCTCTGTTTTCATCCCAGGGAAATGCTGCGCTGTGGCCCGTCAGATGCCTTCTAATGGCAAAAAGTACAACACCTTTTCTCATTTTAGGCCTTGGGCCTGTCACCTGTGCAGTGAGGTTGGGATGGCAGTGACATTTTCTTCAAAAAAATTCCCAACTTTAAAAAGAGAGAAACAGTGGGGGCAGGGGAGAGCGGGGGCAGTCTTTGTCCCCCTCCAACCCCAATAGGCCAACTCCGCCTACCTTAAAACATTTGCTCGCTGCGCCACTGGATTCAAGCTAGCCTTGCTGATGAAGGGTGATACCCCGAAACCGGTCCCAGAATGCTTGTTTCTGGTCCAGGGAGGACATTTCCTGGCAATTCGGGCTGAACGATGGATTCAACCCAGATCTCTTCACTGGGGGTGTGTTTGAAAAGTTTCAGCACTCCGTCAATCGTCATTGTGTTTGCTTCCATAAACATAGCCTTGATTTAAAACATTTCCATTCTAACTAACCTCTTTCATATTCAACATTTTTTTTAAAGATATCTCACATTAAATACTGGCCTCTTCCTTCAGATTTTGTTTAGGACACCCATCGGTGTTAAGAGGACAGAGGCAGCTAGAGAGGAATAACATGCTTTGCCCAGAGGTGCACTGTTTGGGCAAGTGGGAAGCCCTGACTGCAGACTGCAGTGCAAATGTCCTGGTACTACAGGGGGCAACTTGGTCAATGGATCACCTCCACTCTAAAATCCAGTGGTGGCACACATGGAGTTATAACACGGAGGCTTTCATCATATAATTACACCCTTCTTTATGGATTTTTCTTTTTCCCGTTTTATATAGCGTGAACCGGATGGTATTGGAGTGCTTTACTTAAGCACATTCCTTTTTTTAAGCAAGCAGAGATTAAGTGATTTGCCCAGAATCACAAGATGTTGAGCTATTGCCAAACTCGAACTTGGTACCCTAGTTCCAACTTCAGGAGCTCTTGCCGTATGACCCCATCGTTTGCAGGATGAGGGGTTGCATTTCTGCAACCATAACAATATTTCCACCCAAAAACCATATTAAAGCATTTGGCAATGAGGGCATGCTAGGTTTCCAGTTTAGAGTCAAAGTGATGTAGACAAGCACCACAGGAAGCACTGCAGAGATGGGTTGATGAGTAGGCAGAAGTGTCGATGGGTTGATTGATTGAAGTGTAGATGGAGGGAGGATAGATGGGTGGATAGTCAGATAAGTGAACAGATGGGTTGATGAGATGGTAATTTAGTGTGTAGCTGGATGTGTGGGCGCGTGGATAAACAGCTAAGTGAATGAACACAAATAGCTCTGCCCTGTGATCTGAATCTCGCTTCAGTTTGACCCTAGATCCTGAATGGGCACATAAAGAACATACATAAAGTTGAGTTTATGATTTTTTGCTTCCTATTTGGGATACACTCTGTTTAGCTTTAGGTATCTGACCTGTCACAATCGGTTTATCAGCCACCACATAGCATTCACTTTCAACAGCGATATGGGCACCCCTGGTGTCTCCCAGATGGCTGTCCTTTGTTATCTCACTATCATTCAACTATGGTCTGTGCTCTTTATGTCACGTGGTGTATTTCTTTGCCAGTTTACTCTAGAGTATAAAGAGAGTGGGTGGCTCCGCCGTGCACTTCTACATAGAAAGCCTGGTGTACTCATACATTTGTTGCTCACTTCCGCTCCATTACTAAACATGTCTCAGAGAGGAAGGGGTGACCCTAAAAGCTCATAGATCATAATGTCTGTGAAAGGTGCCTATGTGTATTTTTTTAAAGCGCTGCAGGCAGGTCGTGGCGGAATCAGAGCTGCTTGCTGCTTATAATTGTCCATTAAAAATGCACTACAGTCACCAAGGTTTCTGTATTTTTCTTCACCCGATGTGTCTAAGCACCCCTCTGCTTCTCATACAGAGATAAATGTGCAATAATAACATATTAATATTGGTTTGCCTCTATATTGCCACCTTATAGTACCTAAGTAGACACTTCAGCAAAATTACTTAGTGGAAACCATTTGTAACTGGTCAACTTGAATTTCCACTGTTCAAGATAAAACAATTTGCCCAAGATTATATTGCAGTCAAGTGGATGAACTGGGATTGGAATTTGGGTCGCCTCGAGCGAGACACTGTCAGGTTGTTCAGTGCATTATACAAATGTCCTAACCTCAGAGAATTGACAGTTAGATTCTACTGAGTGGTATTCCTAGTAGTCAAGACGATGTTTGGGACTTACGAACCATCAGGTCACAGCCAAAGGCAGGTGGGGACAGGAAGGGAGGGTGTGTGTGTTTGTATATAATCTGTGATTCCTATGAAACCGAAATGCTAATTAAACTTGCTTTTGACTCTACACCCGGCACAGTCCATTGGCGGGAACGTCTGTCCTTCTTTAGTTGGGAAGAAGGCGGCACTGACTCATACTGCTTGACAGCAAACCCTCAGGGTAATGAGTCCTCGCACGGAAAGGGGTAAACAGATATATCACACGTCCAATCAGTGGTAATGAGGACAGTGGAGTGGTGCCATTTATGCTGGGAGGGTGGCCTTGGTGCATATTCTGTTCTTAATGACTCTGGAGCTGATGAATGGCAGGCGGCAAAGTAGGAGACGGACAAGTCTCTTTTCCAATAGGGTTCAGTGCTCACTCTTGAGGGGGCGCTGCAGTGTTGTGGTGGAGGCGGGAGAGCCGGTAAATACATGTTAAAAAAACAAGTCCTGATAAATACCCAGAGGTGGAAAGTCGAAGTCGTGCATTCTACCTGCAGGTATCCGTGTTACCTGCAGGTGCGGGAGGCTTCCTGTGAGGAGGCCAGCCCCTAGAGATGCATGAGTCACAGTATGTACACCCCGGCTACCCTGCACCAGCTTCTGTGGTACATTTTGTCTGGCTACCTAGCTAAGTGACAGATGAGAAAAGGTCAGGGGGTGTCCGTGTACTGTCCTGAGTGGTTTTTCCCCATTGCATTTAGTTTTATCCATACCAATGAGAGAGACGGGCAAGTCCATTGTAGACTTGAGGTGATTGTTGCGACTGCTGAAAATGTGATGAGATAAGGACATGATTTACAGACCTGTTTACTGAAACGACCCTCAGAGCTAGTGAAAACCCATGCCCTCCTGAGGCCGGCTTTTTAAGAAAGAAAAAAGTAGTGCCTGAACAGATGTTAAAATGGTGAGCAGTGTATTTATATAGTACTTTGTCCCTGCTCTTGGGGATGGCGAAACATAGCAAGAGGCATGACAAATGCATGCCATGGACAAATGGGGAGAAAGAATAGGAGTGAGACGATGGAGCCAACAAAAGGAAAGCCTACGGGTGGGCTGTAAGCCCACAAAGTATATACAACATGTCTCGAAAGAGACAGCGCAAGCACTTTCTAGCCGAGACCTAAAAAGGAACATGAGGTGTGGGGCATGTGGGGAATGTATGGCCACCCTTCCCCTTTTAAAAAGAACACACTGCAAAATGGAGGCAGGCCATTGAGTCTGAAAAAAAGAAAATCTTCTGGGTTGTGATTTGTCACCATTTCATAAGAACAAGGGTGCCGTGCCATTATTCTCCAAAATCGTAGACAGGAAATGAAAACAGCAACAGAAAAAAGGTGATAGAAAGGAAAAAGGGAAACACGCATTGGAAATTTAAAGCAGGACGGACGCCAGTGCAAGGAATGTGTCAGTGAATGCCCTATAGTGAAATGTCCTAGAACTCTTCCCTATGCATACAGCCTCTCCCATGTCCTTTACTAATTACTGATCATACCCCAGACCTCCTTCCACCTCATCAAGGATTAGCAGTCTTTCAAGGCAACGCTCGCCTCTAGTCCCAGAACTCATTCCAGCAACATATCTTCTTCTGTTATGACTACAGAGTCCATTGAAGGCCCTTTGGGGGGAAGACAACTGAGGTTAAGCAGTCCAAATGAATCTCCCAAGGTGGAACAATTTCCACACACTCCATTCCTAAGAATGCACACCCGTAATAGGGAGGCACGACTTTCGATCCAAAACCACATTGTGCCCAAAATCAGAATAACCTTTGGCTTGTCTTGGTGCTTTGCTCTGCTCAGGATCTACTCCTTTTTTAGCTGGGCCAAATCTAATCTTTCTCTGGTTAGGCAGTTCACTAAACCATTTTAGGGAAAGTAGAAAGGGTTATAGAGTCTATTCTCTGCTCTAAAAAGTGGCAGTCATACTTGCCCGCTATTATGTTGTTCTAAAGAAGGCAGATAGGCTTCACCCAATGCTGAATTTTATTTTATTTGAAGTGGTCTGCAAAAGTTTAAGATGCTGAGAGCGATTCAGGGCAAAAAAACGGTATATGACCTATAGATCTGCAGGACACATACTTTCATGTTGCCATCCAACAGACCCATCTGTAGTCCCTCAGTGCCTCAACGAAGAACTAGCACTACCAGTAAGGTCATCGCCCCCTTTGCATGAATTCATCCTTTCAACTCTTATCCAAAATTCTGTATCTGATAGAGGTCTTTCTATGGGTAGAGAAGGAAAAGGAATGGCTACTGCTATCTAGAAGATTGTGTAATAAAAGTGTCATCCTAAGTCCTGGCTGCAAACAACTGACCCATTCTATTCAGTGCCTTTCATAATGTCGGGTCCTGAGCAAACTAACAAAAAATCCGATCTGGGCTAATCCAAGAGTATACAACTCATTTGGAACCCAGGAGTGTTGTAAGACCCAGAGAGAGAGTAAGAGTCTGGGTGGTAGACTGGTGGTTCAAGGGGCTTCAAGGGCTGAAAGGGTCTTTTTTGTAATGGTGTCCTCATGCCAACCTGCGCTTGTGCTCCCTGCATCTTCACTCTGCAGTGCATTGGGACACCCATTGGAACCAGTCCAAGTCCATCCGGTTCACAGATTTGTTTCCAAAACTTTAAATGGGGAGCTCATGATCCAGTCGAGTATTACTGGAGGGCACAGTTCAGAGACAGCCTGGCAGCGTCCTGTGGAACAAATCTGAATCCTCCATCCACATGTTTTTTTTATGTTACCAGCTTTACATCCTGTGCTCACCCAAGAGGTGGCGATAGTAAACACCAAACCACTGTAGCCCTTTGATACATAAGTAACCATAGGAATACAGTAAAACAGCAATCTAGAGGCTGTTATGGACTTGTCATAATAATAGATATGTTTGTATTTGGGAGTTGTAAATTTTTGTTGTGGGCACAGACCCAGATTACCCACCACACCATAAACTCAAACCTCAGTAATATAATTCACAGCAACCCAGAGTTCAGGCCCATAGAAACTCTACAACCACTTACAAATTATGAGGTCCTCCGATAGATGTTTGTAAGAACTAATAGGGACTCAGATAATTAGAGACGAAGTCATTCCTTCATGAGGACCTGTAATAAAGAAATGCCTATCTAACAACAATAAATAAAATCAATAACCAATAACCATAACTTGTCAATAATATTCATCAATAAGTAAACAAACTCAGTATATTTATCAAGGCACTTTTATCTATACATCAATATGAATGGTTAATACACAAAAACGCAATAGAATTTTTAGTACATGATTTTCATTTAGAATACAGGTAAACCACAATACAATCACAGTTTAACCCCTTCGATGCTCATGACGAGCTCAGCTCGTCATGCTGTGCGGTCGCGCTGTCCGCATGACGAGCTGAGCTCGTCACGACCACACCCGCGATCGGAATGTCCAGCACCTGGGCGGAATTCCGATCGCGGCGAAGCGGTTAAAGCAAAATACATCATAAATCAAATAACTGGCGTGAGGAGATAGAGAAAGAGCAAGAATAATCATGCATTGCAAATTCTGTATGCAATTTTATGAATAATAATACGAACCAAAGTTCTGATGTAGATTATCAGGTCTGAGACGCAAGATGGACTAATGCACAGCGTGCAATAGTCTGGAATATTTAACCTTTCAGCCAAAAGGTCTAGCCTGCTCACCACCCGAGGAAGTGCAGGGAAAATCAGGTAAGTTCAGTTCAGGATAGTTAGAGTTTGGACCGAGAGCATGTCACGCCCAAGAATTGCAAGGAAAATAGCCGCACACGTACTTTTGCCACGAAGATTTTATACCTCGAAATGTTCACAATACCAGCCCACAAATGTAGCTTCTTCCACAGTTTTCATAATTCTACTGGTTGAGATCCATGGTGTGATCGTGGAATGATCATTCTTCAGCCCAAATGGTCCGGAACCTACACGTAATACCTCGGTTCTCTGTCTCCCATTTTCTAAGAATGTACAATATCTAATTTCACCTTGTAAGTAGGAAATACATTTGCAACTCAACATGTCCAGACTGTCGCTTCCGAGTTTGCTTGCAACAAAATTGACACAATTACTCATAGAGAGAGGATATTCAGACTGTGAGAAGAAAACGTCAGTGATTATACTTGTAACTAAAGCAAATTAAGTCAGCATTTTATTCTATTACGAAGGAAATAATGAAGGACAAAATACATTTCTCTAAGGCCTGCAATGGAAAGACATAATACATTTTGAGGCCTACATGGAAAATCAAAGAGTGTTAACGTTAAAACATTTGAAGAAAACGTATACGCATAAGAATCTAATATATCTACCATTACACTATTTTCATAAGCATAGTCTAATCATATTTCATTAACAAACAAACAGTTTCCCTCTGCAATTTCAGATTTACATTTGAGAAAGCATAGCAAAACACACTTCTATAGAGAAATCTTTTCAAATCATATTCTGCTAGAAAATAAACACTGCATTATTTTCTTTTCACATTATTATCGTAACACATTAGTAGTTTTCTCTCTTTATCGCAAAATCTTTCAGCTCCACAAGTTTGCAACCCTTCTGCATGCTTTTACGATGCAGTTTTAAAAACTTTCAGTTTCAACGAGACACAATGTTAGTCATGTTTTTCTTTTAAGTATGTTTTATTAATTCACACGATGAGCAGGATTTGATCAAGCAAAATCATTCTTAAATAATCATGCTCCATCAATCCCTCCTCTGATAGCAAATCAAGCCATCACACTATCTCCATTAATCTGATTACAATCTGATTATCCTAGAATGCCCTTGTTTTCATCTGTTTTAGTCTAACACCCTTCTACATCTTTTAATACTTCATAATAAGCACCCTTTTATCTTCTAACTCTATTTCATCCCTCCTTCTTTTTCTACCTCTTCATTTTGTCTCTTCTGCCTTGCGTTTACAACATCTCTATATCAGTACTATAATTATTATGCCAACAGCAATTATTGGTGTTAGTATTTGCCCTACTAAGCTGTTACCCAGTGCTTAAAGTTTAAAGCAAAACCAATTTCCAGCCAAGGAAAAATCCTTACCAAGTTTCTCTCATACACGGTCAACCTTTAGTTCTGATAAATCATCACGCAAATTAGTAATGTTACTGATATAACCCCACAAGTCTCTGCTTTCGTCAGGGATATATGTGCAACATTGTTGAATTTTCAGCATGCTACAGACTCTGCCCTCTTTTGACAATTATACGTTAAGCGCGAGACGGTTTTATAAAACCATCGATATAATAGCAAGGATTTCAGTATCAATCACTAAGAACCCACCAAATCACTCCCACTGAAGGTATTAATGCACCAAATATATCACCCACAATTTCTGCAGCACTTATTCCCCTTTTACTCTGTGTTAATTTATTTTCATTGGTTCCATGATTATCCACGTGATAGATTTTTGGAAAAACAATTCCCACATAACAACATCCATACCAATGTTGTGGCAATCTATAATAAGAATTTTTACCACACACAAAATACACCCCAGGAAAAACTGGGTCAGTGCCACCTTTTAATCCCCAACCCCCGTAATTACGAAGGTATGTTCACACTCACTAGAACCAATGAAATAATTATTATAGTAAGTCTTTTGTCTTAGCAAGCAAAGCTTTCACTTGTGATGCCAATCCAGAGTAATTGAAGCATAAGTCTTACCCTTTTTGTAATCACCCTCTCTATGAGCCCATGGAGGTATTCTAGATTTCTGCTCTACAGATTTTCTTTTAAACTCTTGTCGTCTATCCTCTATGGTATTTATAAACTTTATTTTTACACTACGTAAACTACAGGTTAGATTGTTTCTGTGCGCATATACAGTATCGATAGGCTTAGTGGTATGAAAAAGTTCACCCATATATTCAGCATTCTTTGAAGAGATCATTATATTCATATTCTTTTTAACAGGAACTTCCGAAAAAACTAAATCATAATTAGAATAGTAGTATTGAAATTGCTCCTTGCCATAGAACAAACTTGTTAGTACATTACATGAAATTCCATATGTTAAAGGAAGGTGATGATAAGTCACCCCTTCCAACACAGACAAAAGTAATTGCATGCACACATAACAACCTCTTGCATCCATAGTATCAACATATTCATACAAAAGTTTGGTAAAAACATTTAACGAAAAATCATTAATAGAGTAATCTTGGTGTAAGTCATTCCCTGTTAGTTTCTTAATGTCTATCTCTGTGTCTTCTTTTAGTATTTTTGTTACTTCTGTGGTTGTACCCACATATTCATTAATAGGTTTAACAGGAGACATAAAATAAGGCACTATTAGTGTTAACACCAACAAAACAAGTATTAATACAAAAGCACATATAAGACTAGTGTTAAGACACTTTCGTCTATTTGAGCTTCAATTTTGATTTCCAGTCTCAAAACTATCCATTTAAAAGGAAAAATATTCAAAAAGTAAAAAAACTAATATATTCGAAGAAAAAGAAAATCAATCAGCTAGCTAGCAAAAGTTTTGAAAAAATATTCAATCAGCTAACTAGCAAAAGTAAAAAAAAATATTCAATCAGCTAACTAGCAAAAGTTTGTGTATCCCACACTTTTTTGAACTTCAACTTTGGCTGACTTCAGATCACAGCCTTATTTTTCAAATCTCCTCTCTTTTGTTTCTCTTCCAGCACCCTTTTTTTCTCAGACACAGTTCATTTAGGGTGGGTCATATGATGAGTTGCTTCTTGAACAAAACCCAATGAATTATTTTTCCCAGTCACTTGTACTTGCACTCGTGGCAGCCAAATATGTCCATTCAGGTGCTGCGTATCTTTGACTTGGAACTTGTGCTCTCTTTGTTCTGCGTACTGTGTTTTCTTCTCCGTCTGTATCACTTTGTTCAGATTGGCTAGAAACTTCTACTACAGTTGTTGGAATCTTTTTGCTCAAAGTATCTTTCAACTGCTTAGTTCCTCGAGGCCATTTATCACCTTTTCGCACACGTTTTTCTGGTACACTGTTTATTCCACTTATTTCGAGACTTCACTTAGTTGATTTCCTTTTTTTTCTTTCTCCATCACTTTCAGGGACCAACTCTCTCTCAGTTTCAACAGTGATAGTGTTATGAGACCCAATAGCTTGTGCCCACTCTACTTGATTCTCAGTCTGTTCAAGTTCTCTTTGTTCTCTTAGTTTACCTTCAACTGACTCTGTACTTTCAAGTGGACAGGGGACTCGACGAGTATGCGCAGCATGCACCCAGTTTGGCAAACCACCACATTTAACTGCTGTCGTTGTCACAAGAATCACTTGATATGGCCCATGCCAACGGGTTTCCAAACAAGACTTCCTCACATGTTTATTCACGAGTCCCCATTCACCTGGGCACAAGTCGTGTGCTTGCTCTTGTTGGACAGTAGTTGCGACTTCTCCAACCTGGTGAGACACAGAACGCACTACATCAGCCAATCCTTTACAGTAATGGAGCACTAGATCATCAGATATGTTCACAAGCTGATTTTCTGGGACTGTTGGCTGTCTCATAGCCCTCCCCACGTGGGGACAGTCCTGTTCTTCTGTCTGGGATACTTCTCAAACTCATCAATACCAATGGTAATGTATCAGGCCATTTCAGTGTTGAAGATGCACAAACTTTAGCCAATTGCGATTTTATTGTGCCTTTTACTTGTTCGACCACACCTGATGCCTGTGGTCAATAAGCACAATGCAATTTTCGTTCAATTTGTAAGGAAGCACAAAGTATACGCACTACTTCATAATTAAAGTGCCTTCCTCTATCTGATTCTAACAAGACTGGAAATCCAAATCTAGGTATCAACTCTTTAATCAGCAATTTTGCAACCGTTAGGCTGTCATTACTTCTTGTCAGGTATGCCTCAAACCAACGTGAAAACAGACACACAATCACCAAGACATATTCTAATCCATTGCAAGGAGGCATTTCAATAAAATCCATCTGCATACGCGTAAATGGACCTCCTGCTTTTCCATTTTGACCCAAACTGACAACTGTCTTCCTTCCTGCATTTTGTTGCTGACATATTTAACATCTTTGGCAAAGACTCTATGCAATGACTCTGAATTTTGTATTATACCATGACTGTTTGAAAAGCCTTATCATAGCATCTCTGCCTACATGAGTTGGGCCATGGCAAATTCTCACCATTGGTGACAACAGACTATCTGGCAACACAGGTCTCCCATCTGTGTAAACCCACACATCATCTTCTGCTCTACATGTGCATCCTGCTTTGATCCACCCGTCTCTTTCTGCTTCAGTAACTGCGTCTTGTAATTCTCTTCCCAAGTTTCAACAATTGAAAACATTAATCTGCATTCTGTTTCATCAGATTGTTCTTTTTAAATGTTCCCCATTGACAGTATACGAATTTTTAGCACAAAAGCGCGCAATCTCGTCAGCATATCTATTGCCGACGGTGACATAGTCATGACCAGATTTATGTGCTGAACATTTTACCACCACAATTTGAGCTGGCAATTGTAATGCCATCAGTAGGTTTTTCACACACTGCCCGTTTCGTATAGGTGAACCGAAGAGGTCATAAAACCATGTTGATATCAGAATTGCCCAAAATCATGCACCACCCCAAAACCATATTGACTATCTGTAAATATGGTTACTCCTGTTTGTTTCGTAATAGAACATGCCCTTGTCAGTGAAATCAACTCTGCCACTTGCGCTGAACTCACTCCTTTCAACCATGATGTTTCAACGACACTCATCACTGTACAAGTCACATATGCAGCTCGTAAGGTACCTCCAGAATCTCTCAAGCATGATCCATCCACAAACAAAACATGATCAGATTCAGGTAACGGAGTATCTTGTATGTCAGGTATCGGCTTTGTACAAAATTCAGTCACATCCAGACAATCATGATCTACTTCATCCACCACCACTTCATAACTAGGGAGCGGTAACAAAGTAGCCGGATTCAAACTCTTGCATCTCGTCACTGACACATTCTCCGCACCCAAAATCACCTGTTCGTATTTTGTTAAGCGACTGCTTATAAGGTACGAATTCGCGTTAACAAAATCTCAACTGAATGTAGCACATACACTTTCAACGGATGTCCCATCACAATCGTCTCACTCTGTTCCAAGCTCATACAAGTAGCTGCAACTGCTTTCAAACAACCAGGCAAGGCAGCAGCCACGGGATCCAGTGTAGCAGAAAAATATGCCACTGGACGGCGTGCTGTTCCATGCATTTGTGTTAAAACTGAAAGTGCACATCCATCGCGTTCACTGCAAAACAGTGCAAAACTCTTATTAAAGTCTGGCATTCCCAATGCTGATGCCCGACACAAACTGTCTCGTTGTTCAAGAGATGCTTTCATGCATTCATCATCAAGATGTACAGGATCTGACACATCTTTGTGTGTCAATCTTTGTACTGGCTTGGCTATCAGTGAAAAACTCGGTATCCACTGCCTGCAATATCCAACCATTCTCAGGAACATTCGAACTTCCTTTTGTGTACTCGGCGGATTCATCTGCAAAATTGCATTGATCCGATCTTGAAACACTTTTCTGACTCTTTCTCAATATTATGTCCCAAATAAAGAACTTCTTTTGGACAAAATTGTAAATTTGCTGGTGCCACTTTATGCCCACCTACTGCCAAACGGTTCAGTAGAGCAATTGTATCAGTCAGATAAGCTTCTTTTGTTCCCGACGCAACCAGTAAATCATCAATATATTGCAATAAAACTCAGTTATTAGGCATTATTAATGATTCCAAACATTTCTTCAATATCTGATTGAAGATTGATTGGCTCTCTGTATACCCTTAAAACGTAAACGCATAAGAATCTACCATTACACTATTTCCATAAGCATACTCTAATCATATTTCATTAATGATTAATAAACAAACAGTTTCCCTCTGCAATTTCAGATTTACATTTGAGAAAGCATAGCAAAACACACTTCTATATAGAGAAATCTTTTCAAATCATATTCTGCTAGAAAATAAACCCTGCATTATTTTCTTTTCACATTACTATCGTAACACATTAGTAGTTTTCTCTCTTTATCGCAAAATTTTTCAGCTCAACTAGTTTGCAACCCTTCTGCATGCTTTTACGATGCAGTTTTGAAAACTCTCAGTATTCAACGAGACACAATGTTAGTCATGTTTTTCTTTTAAGTATGTTTTAGTAATTCATACGATGAGCAGGATTTGATCAAGCAAAATCATTCTTAAATAATCATGCTTTATCACATAGAAAACACGTAAAATCAGAGGCTAACAGTCTGGTGCTCATATAAACGAAGGTAAAGCTAAAGTTCCTCACAAAACGTTAAATATAAACTTTTTGTTTAAATAATGAAATACAGTTACAGTCCATCATACAGTTCATTAGCACATCATTTCTTTACAAAATTCCATTGTTCTTTTTATATTTCCTTGGCAGATAAATAATGTGATTTCCCATTAGCAAAGATTAAAGGCTTCTCTGGCAGAGTTCATATGTAATGCCCAACTTTTAAATACAGTTTTAACCGTTGAGCCGAAGGGCAATTTAGTTCTTTAAGTATACATATATCATGTGTAACAGTTACCGTCTCTAAACCACAAGCACAGTAGCATTTATAAGAGAATTGGAAACCCGTCCAACCAGTTTTAATGTATACTATTTGTGTAAACCTGTGAAATCATGTTAAACTTTAATAGATATGGGTTCAGTCAGATTTCTTTGTTGATTTAAATTACGAAACGTGGAACTCAAATAGCTGTTCTTTTCTCAAGCATAACTACTCCATGCCTTTAGAAAATAATTTTAAACTACCTTCCTTGCTTCGACATGTATTCAAAAATAGGTTTGTCTTTGCACCAAAAACCATTACTCTATAAACTAATGCTGGATATATTTTGCCGGGTATTATTTTCACAGTTGGTAAGCAGCAGGAGACAGCATGCTCCTGTACAGATTTGCTGTTGCATAAGATAATAACCTACTTTTCTCTTTCAGCTTTAAAACATGCTCTTACGAAGACATGGATGAGAAAACATGTACATCCAAGTTATAATAATATATGGCTCTGGTCACTTCTGACCCCTCAATATAACATTTCAGTTACTTTTTTTTTTTGCCAAACTTATCTATATGTGTCTTTGGGATATTTCCTTCTAGGCTGTTGGTTTTGTTGCAGGTAGATAAACATTATAATGCACACTGCTTACTTCAGCCATTTTACATGGCTTGCCCTCAATTTTGGTGGAAAAGTGCTCAAGTAAGAGACTGTTTGAGGTCAACCATGAAGAAGTTGGGTTTCAGGGGTGCTGAAACATGTGCAGTAAATAGGGGACACGTGCCAGCCACCTTCCGCTTGTATTCCTACCCATGTCCTACCGTGGAGTATCAAGTAGTATCATGTTGCATCTGAGTACGTCCAAGGCGAATGGTATCAATTCACCATTTACTGAGCACCTTCCACAGTGCCCACTGTCTACTCAATCGAATGTTTCTTATTAGCCTATAGTTCTCCCCTGCCTGACTGCAGGAGGGAGCTCCCTTGTAGAGTGAGGTGACCATGGTGCTTAATGCCGCCAAAACTGAATTCCTACTCATATCTACTCTGAACAACATTCCCAAAATTGATCTTTGGATGAAACATCTTACTGCACTCAACTGTTCTCCACACATCATAGACTCTGCTAGATCCTTGGGAATTACATTAGAAACTTAAACCTTTCCTCCCACAGGAGGACTTCAAGCATGCGGTTCAAGCTCTTGTATTGCCCAGATTGGACTACGGTAGTGCCACACTATCTGGCCTACCTAGAAACAAACTGGCCCATCTAAGGGCCTCCCTCAATGCGGCTGCCAGACTTGTCTCCGGTACAAAACGTAACAAACACATCTCCCCCACTCTAAAATCCCTGAACTGGCTTCCTTATGAGGCAAGAATTCAACTAAAGATAGCATGCATGACACACAAAGCCCTACATTTCAATATTCCCAAATATTTGGCCCAAAAACTAGAAAAATCGGGGGGTTGCAGACGTCGCGAAGCGCGAGATCCCTGTTACTGAAACCACAATGCTTCCATAAAAAGAAAACTGGATACATAGCTTTCTCGGGTGTCGCACCAAAGATATGGAACTCTTTGCCACCGGATGTTCGCCTAATTTCAAGTACCGCTTCATTAAAAAAAGAAATAAAATCATTTCTGCTGAACAATTTTTTACCCTAAGCTATCTCCTTTGTGTGTATTGATTGTATCCATACCTGTGACTCTTTTATGATGCCTGGCCTTTCCTTGCTGACTACCTTTGAGAACAAGCGTAGTAATTTATGTATGCTCAAGGCTTTTTACTTCTTTTTATATAGGTGATCATGTTAGATGTTCAATTATACTTATGTAAAGCGCTCTGATACCCACTAGGGTCATGTTCGCGGTATACAAAACTTTATAAATGGTGATGACACGCAGTCAGACAACAGCCAGGCAGCTTGAGTGCACAAACACACTTGTTGGTTGAGAGGGATGAGTGAGAAGGGCAGGGTCAGGCTTGTCCTTGAGAGGGCAAAGTCTGTCATGGGGATTCAAGAGTACACTAGGCTGTGTCCCAGTGCTTGCTTCTAAAGCCTAGAGACACGTGGATGCAGATATACTTGCAAAGCAGCTGTACAAGAAGTACAGCAGGTTTGCATCTTGGACGAGAAGTACTCCAGAGTCCCTTGAAAATGGGCCCATGTTGAATTGGTGGGACAAATGTTTGTGTCTTCCCTCCCCTACCTATTTAGAGTGTAACAAACGATCAGGGACAGCTTTGGGGTCTCAGTCGTCCTTTCGACCACAGCTTTGGCTACTAGGCCTTATTCTCAAACATTCTGTAACTCCTTCATACCAAGGTCATCTGTCTTCCACAGAGGCTTGAACAGCTGCCGTTGTTTAGAGGAAATCTTTCCACCATCTCTACAATCACAGAGCCTGGTTTCTGAAGAGCTAAACTAACTTCGTCAAGGCTTCGACAGTAATAGAACTGGTACCCTATTTTAATAATCAGGGGATACCTTTAACTTTAATTACGTTTGCTGCTAACCCTGTTTTAAAAAAAAATCATTTTATATATTTGTTTCGAAAAGCAGAAATAACTTTCTGCATATCCGCCTTTTCTACTCTTCCTACTTTGTCCAGGTGACTGATTATTCTTGGCATTAAGAAGTGAAATTTACTTCTCCTGGTTGATTTTGTTGAAACAGATGACGGTATGTGTGAAAACTCATACATCATCATTTTAAGAGTTAATATGTCTTCTCAGATTTTTCTTGGAGAGTGTGGATTTTAGACTGTGTTCATAGTGAACAATGATGGAAGGACATACGAACTGTTCAGTAAACATTCTTTGCATTGAACAATTACTTTACTAAAATGTTAAAGTTTTGGAAATAGAAACACAAAATTTTGATACCCAGCGTTTACATTTTTAGGAAAAGCTGCATGGTTCAAAATCTCAGTCAATCTCGATTTTCGAGATAAAGCCTGGCGAAATACTGCAAAGCGTTAATACTCTTACCACATTTCTCCGAAATGTTAAAACTAAACTGCACTATAGTATAGTATAGTTCACTTTCTACTGTGCAGTAAAAAGTATGGAATCCACAATGACACAGTGCAGTGATTGTACACTGGTTCATTATAGCAGTGTGGTCATTTTGCACACCATGACTGGCCTAAATACTTTTATTAAGCAGTAGGGTGCCAATGAAAGGCTGAAGGGAAGAGCTCTGAATTTGTACACCTTGGGCCAGATGTACGAAGCATTTTCAAGTAGGGGCGTGTTTAGGGCGTCTCTTCCTAATACCGAACAGCACTGGTATGGATGAATGTCTTGCAACCGGGAACGCGGTTGCAATACATTCGCAGTTACCACCAACTTCCTGTTGGTGATTCATAAACACACCAGCGGAACCCAAGCCCCACATAGGTCTATTGGGTTATGTAAAAGACACACTGCCGGAACACAGGAAATTGCATGCCATGCTATTGCTTTTCGCCAAACGCAGGGTAGCCATACATTGGGGCAGGAGGGAAATTCCCAGGCTGCAGGACTGGATAAGAGACGTTGTATTTGGGCATACACAACTAACGACATTCTGGGAACTGATGCCGCCTGCATCCAGGCAGAGAGACATTTGGGAACCATTCCTGGTGTGGGCTCGTTCACAGCAGACTGGGGGGGAGGCAAAGGGGGGTCAGACGAGGCTGCAGGATACGGATCTGGGCATCCCAGGAAGCAGGCCTATCTGTGAGTAACAGCAGATAAGAGAATCAGGCCCGAACTAGACGCCCACCTACGGGGTACTAAGTGCACAGCCCATGCCTACCATGAACATGACGGTCGGGTACATGATTCCGGGCTCCTAAGCAGCCCTATTTTGGCTATAACATAGTTTGTACTGTTTTGCATGAGAAGAGTTCTGTGCTGTATCTGTCCTGTCGAAGAACCTTATAAATGCTGCTCCTACTTACTGTATCGAAATCATTCTACAAAGCTCTGTATCCAATGCCTTATGTTGGTATTTGTTGGTTTGTAAAATCTCAATAAATAAATAAAAATAAAAAAACCTCCTGTTGGTGGTAACCCATTTGCAAAAGGGACGCTGTCCCCAAGGGACCCCTTCCCCTTTGTGAATGTGGGTGCCATCATTTTTTAGGAGCAGGCAGTGGTCCCACAGACCATTGCCTACGCTTAAAAAATGAAAACGTAGATTTTCATTTTTATTTTTGTAATGCATTCCATTTTCCTTTAAGGAAAAAGGGCTGCATTACAATAAAAAATATTGCTTTGTCTAAAAAGCAATCAGAGACATGGTTGGCTCATCCCTGAGCAGATGTGTCCCATCCATCCTAAAGTAGTGAAACCTGACCGCTTGTTAAAGTCCCTGAGATTTATCACCAGATGATGGCCTTTGTCTTTTTTCTTCATGAAGACAATATTGCACATAAACCTTCTCGGTTGAGCCACTGAGCGAATGATTGCCCTTTTCATTTACAGTTCATCACTTCCTGGTCTATTAGTTCTGAGTCCTTTTCCAAGAAGGTGATCGGCCGCTGTCTCTGCCATTGCCTCAGCAAGTTGTGAAATTCCCATACGTTGGGAAAATCCAGGCATCAGAGTCTGCCATTTGTGGACAAATAGAGTCAATTTCCCTACTACTCTTATGTGGGAAGAAGGAATCAGACTTACCAGAGTATACACATAAAGAGTAATTGGCCCCTCTGAAGGAACTTTTGGATCCGCAACCCGTCCCTGCTTCATGGTAGCGGAACTAACCGCCTATGCAGTTCTGATCCTGCAATTGTCCTGTCTTTTGACACCTTTCATGTTTGAAGGCCCTGGTTGGGAAGTGGTAAAGTGGCCAGCTGATTGCCCTGTGCCTCTTATGGGCCCTCAAAAAACATTCTGACTGGAAACTTTCTTAATGGAAACTTGCACTTCATCCAAATGTGGAAACAAACTTCCCCAATCTTTTGAGGAACATTTCCCCAAATAAGCCTCCTTTGGCCACTGGACTCGCTTCCAATATAGCTAGCTCGTCTAGCTTTGGGTCCACCTTGATGAGGAGCGATCTGCTTCTCCCTTGTATATAGCATAAGTCACATTTCCCAGGAATATGATTGCGCTTTGCACCCAGCCTGAAGACATCCCAATACAAAACAGGGTGCTTGTTTCTTGGCTTCCTTCACCATATTGAGGATCTTTGTCTAAGTACCTGTCCAGAAGCTTGCCATGTCAGGTGCACCAGGACCTGTCAATGTCCTTCTTCTGGTCCATGACAAACTTTGTGAAGAATGTTGCCATTTGGCCTGCAATTTTGGGAATGACTACCACCTTCTACCTAGTGTAAGGTGTAGCATTATAATACCGACATTTATAAAGCGCGAACAGCTACCTCAAACAGAGGTGTCCCGGTGCTATAGCAGTAAGCGGCACGCGAAGATGACACAACAAAATGCAGACCCCAAGAACACTAACCTAGACTAAAGAGCCAAGTTTTTACAGATTTCCTGAATAACGGCTCTGATTCAATTTGGCGAATATTGTTTGGCATAGAGTTCCACAGCTTCGTAGCCCCCACTGTGAAGCATCTGCCTCCTAAGCGAGCTTTGCAAATCGTGGGGTACATAACAAGTTTTGAGAATTGGACCTCAATGAACGATTCTGTTTATATCGACATAGCCGTAGTTTAAGGTAGCTAGGACATTTACCATGAATTGTCCGAAATGCCAAGGTCAAAGCCTTAAACTCGATCCTTCTTGCTACCGGTAGCCAGTGGAGCTGTTTCATGTGCGGAGAGATATGATGACGAAATGGTACACGTCTAATCAATCTCGCAGCCGCATTCTGTACCATCTGCAGTCTTCTGACTAGGTACACAGGCAGGCCCAGGTAAAGGCCGTTTGCATAGTCCAGCCTAGAGGTCACTGTGGCATGGACTATGACTCTGCGACAATCCTCCGGCAGCAAATGTAAAAACTTTCTCAGATTTCTCAATTTGCAAAGAATTCTGCCTGTCATCCCCAAATCTCCTTATTGAGAGGTTTTCTCAATCAGCCTGCCAAGTATTTTCTCTCCCTGGGTACATTCCAAGGATGATATATATCCTCCAGGTCCGGCATGCCTGAGTGTCGGTTATCCTTCTGGCCCTCCTGCTTATCAGGCTTGTGATGTTTATGGCTGGGGTTCAGGTGTCAGGGCTTGCCCACTTCGTATCTGTCATGCAAATCATTTTGCAAATCCTCACCATATGTGCGATCATTTACACAGGGAATTAAGCCCGAGCAATTAGGGGACTAAACCCAAAAAATAAGGACAACATTGTCACTAAAGCTTCCAGGGACCAGACCATCCTGCATGACTGTAGACCACTCCTGGAAGGCCTCTCTAAGCCAGTCAAAGGTATCTGCCCCACCTCGTTGATCCCTTTTTGTTTTGGCCTTAGTGTTGGTGGGAATCTGATCCTATGGCCTATGTGGATTCAGAAGTGCCAAGTGAGGTTCCAACATTTTCCCTCCAAGGGAGCAATTTCATATGGTTGGTTGCCAAAAGAAGCTTTTGTTTCCTTAGAGGCTCTAAGGCACTGGTTATTGCCTATTTAGGTCTGGCGTTAGCCAAAAACTTTTGATTTTTAAAATAATATATGTACAATATACTTATTTAAAGGGGCTTTCAGCCAGCTTTCTTCATCCGTTGGTCTGTTGGTGTGTCATTCACATTTTGCTTCCATCTACTGCAGCATACAGCATGGGGCAGGGGGGCAGCCCACTTCAGGAACTGGATGACTGCATTTTGCACTTTCACAAGGAGCACATCCACACACAAGCTAGTTTCCTTCTGTGGTAATGTTTTATTTTTTATTCAATAATTTGATGTTGCCTTTGTGCTTAGAGTCTGATTGAACAGCAGGACACTTTACCAAATGTGAGTACAGGTCACATTCCATATGTTATACCTTCCTGGGCCTTATCCACAAAGGTAAATTTACACTATTTTTTGGCTATTCACAAACTATGATTGTAATTTTTCATGTAGTATCTTTACGACTACAGAGAACTCTGCACATAAAAAGATTGGACAGTCTCTGCAGTCGTAAAGATACTACACATAAAACTACACTCGGAGTTTGTGAATAGCAAAAAATAAATAAACTTACATCAAAAGTGTAAGTTTGCTTTGTGAGTAAGTCCCCCTGTATCCTGCCAATGGTCTAGTAAATTCCTTCTGGAATGTCCTTTGTTTACTGTTTGCCTGCTGGTATTTCATAGCATAACAGACTGCATCCATTTGAGACGGTTCTGTATTAAGTTATTGAAAGTTTCAATATTATAAATGTGAATTCATAAGGGGACAATTCTTCCGAACACATTTATTCTGGGGTAAATTTCACCAATGGTCTTTAATAACTTTGCCCAGGAAGAAAACCAGCCTTTATCATGTTTAATTTGCAGCACATGTAACACTATTTTTATTTCCTTCTTTCCTCTGTTTTTTACTTTCCTTCTTACTTTGTTTCCTTCTTTCCTTCCTTCCGTATTTCTTGCTTTCTTCATTCATTCTCTCATTCTGCTTTCCTCTTTTCTTTCTTTCCCTTCATTATTTCATTTCTTCTTTCCTTTATTCTTTCATTTTTTCTTTCCGTCTTTCTTGCTTTCTTTTTCTTTCATTCCTCCCATTTTTCTTTTGCTCTTTATTCCTTCTTTCTTGCTGTCCTTTTTCCATCCTACCATTCCTTTCTTGCTTTTGTTTTTCTTTTAGGCCTTATTTCCTTCTTTTTTGCTTTCTGTCTTGCCTTCTTTCTTTTCTTCTTTGCTTCCATCTCCTGTCTTTCTTCCTTTTTTTCTCTCTTGCCTTAAGTCTTTTTTGCTTTCTCTTGCTTTAATTCATTCATTCTTTCCTTCTTTCTTTCTTTCATTCCTTCTTTCTTGCTTTCATTCCTACTTTCTTGCTTTACTTCTTTCTTTCTTTCTTTCTTTCTTTCTTTCTTTCTTTCTTTCTTTCCTTTCTTTCAGTCCTTCCTTCCTCCTTTGTTTCTCTCTTTCTTTTCCTTTCTTTTTCCTTATTTTCTTTCTTTCTTTCTCATCTCCTTCTTTCTTTACTGCTTTCATTCCTTCTTTCCTTCTTCCTGCCCTTCATTCTGTCTTTCCTTCTTTCTTGCTTTCTGTCTTTCTTTTATTCCTTCCTTCCTTTCTCCTGTCTGTCTTTCTATCCTTCTTTCTTTTTTGCCTTCCTTATTTCTTGCCTACTTTCCTTCTTTCTTGTTGTATATCTTTCCTTGTCACCTTTTTTTGTTTCTTTCCTTTCTTCTGTCCTTCTTTCCTTCCTTCCTTTGCTTTTCTTTCTTTCCTGCTTTCTTTTTTCCTTACCTTCTTTTTTCCTTTTTTTCTCAAAGGCAAGAAGTCATTGACACAATCATTTGCTTTTTTAGGTCTGTGTTAGCCAATACCTTTTGATTTTACTAAAAATATGCATGTAACATAGTTACTTATAGGAGTTTTCAGCCACATTTCATCGATTTGCTTGTCGCTGTGCCTTTCCCTTTTTTTTCCAACCCCCTCGAGTATGCATCACAGGGCAACTCGCCACCCCACTTCAGCCATTGGCTGACTTAACTATGAGTTACGGCATGCTGCCTTTTCACAAGGAGCACATCCACACAGAAAGTAGTTCCCTTCAGTGCCAGGGAATACTATGATAATGTGGACTTTCTTGAGGCCCAAATACATTTTTGCCTTTAGTCAATGTTCTTTTTAGAGTGACAAACTCCCAGCAGCTTCCCAAACAATAAAGGCTTGCAAAAGCCATGACAAAACAAAACAAGAATCGCCAAAATGACTCCTATGCCAGACCTATGGGCTTTGCCAATGCTTGTTTCAATGAGTCATCCACTACCTTCACAAGATTACCGTCCCATGGAATGACGTCCGCCACCTACTTAATGTACGATTTCTGGGTTGCCTTCCGCATGATGTTCAGAGAAGGATCTTAACTCTAACACAGTTTATGACTTGGCCTTTGAAAATGTTTTCTATACTTTTTATAGTAAGATATATAGCCAAGCTTAGTATGAGACACAACTACACTGAGGCTCCAAAGGGTAGAATGGCTCATTCAATGATCCTGTTAATGTTTCTGCCAGTGTGAGAGTACAGACCCCAATTCGGGTTGTCACATTCCAAGACATTCTGATACTGCTCTGAATCTGCTAGTTTTCTCCAGGCTCTGTGAAGGCACCCCGAAAAGGGAAACAATGCCATCTGCACCGGCATTATTGGAGGACTTCTGAAGTGGCACAGATTAGTAGGAAGGGAGCTCTCTGGCTCCCTGTGGTAGTCATAGCACAGCTCGGGCAAAGTCTGTGGCCAGAGAAAGCTGTCAACAATGCAACTACTAAGAGTTCCTGAAAAGAAAGCGATTGAGTAAGTGGCATGGTGCACCTTTGCATCCAAACTCAAAGCATTCCAACAATTAGGGCTACATAAATCAAATCAGTGAACTAGCACTACTAACTGAGAAAAAGAAAACAAATGCTCAGAAGGTGAGGGTATACTTATCTGCTGATGGAACAGCAAAAAAAGAGAGGGAGAAGGAATCACTTGGAAGACTGCCCAAGAATCGAAAAGGACTGTTATTGGTTATCCGCTAAAAAATATAATTTTCCTGAGGTTTTCTGAGAAATCTATTGATTGATTTGTTAGTTTGACTGTTGTTGTAGAATAAAGTGAAACTAGAAGGCATAATGCTTGCCTCTGGTCCTGACATAGAATTAATCTGGGTATGTGAAACAGAATTGTAGCAAGTGAATGCCCTCTTGCCTTGCTCAGATTTCCAAATGGATATTAACTCTTTTACTGTGTGTTATAGTGATGTAATGTCTGATATATCATTAACAACCTTGCTTCTCTTAAACAATAGAAGAGAAAACTAAGAAACCAGCTAAATGGTTGTCTGCAGAACTCAAAACCAAAACGATATTAGTTATGCAGTTAAACAAAATGGCATTAAAAGTCCTTCGCTAATCTCTTCGCTGGCCTGCCTGCCAGCAGTAGAATTTTTAAAAACATATCTATGAAGCTAAAGACTCATTTCTTAAAAGCCAAAGTTGCACTGCCAAAATACATCTGGAACAATTAATTAACATTGTCATTCATGCCTTAAATTCAACTCTGTTAGACTTGGCATCTTTTGGCGTGTTTCCCCTGACTTTTTGCTTTCTGACCTCCCGGTTTTGACTCTGTTTTTGCTGGTGTAATGATTCTGCGCACTTCCCTCACTGCTGTCCAGTGGGAAAGTGCAAGTGCTCCTGTATAAAATGTGTTATGGATTGGCGTTTCCATGATTGGCCTATTTGGTTTATGTGTCAGTCCCTTGTAAAGTGCACTGCAAGTGCCAGGGCCTATAGACCAAATGCTGTTGGTGGGCTGCAGCACTGGATTGTGCCACCCACGCAAACAGCCCGTAAAGTGTGACTCGGGCCTGCCATTGCAGAGCCTGTGCGCAGCCTGGGGCTGCCATGTCGACTTGGCAAGTGCACACACTTGCAAGTCCCTAAACCTTCCCTTTTCTACATGTTAGTCACCCCTAAGGTAGGCCCAAGGTATCCCTGTGGGCAGGGTGCGTTGTATGCGAAAGGTAGGACATGCCCTGGTGTGTGTGGCATGTCCTGATAGTGAATTACAGCCTAGTTCGTTTTTCACTATTGCAAGGCTACCTGTTCCCCTAGGCCAGAACGGGCAGTTTTGATTGTTACAGCTTATAATCCTAACTGACCCCGGGAACATGGTAGAAATTCGAGTTTAGTATGCCTGGACTCAGAATGATAAAATGCATCTTTTAGTGAAGTTGGTTTTAACATTCTGTGTTTGAAAATACCACTTTTAGAAAGTGGGTATTTTCTTGTCTAACCATCCAAGCCTGCCTCTGCGAGGTTGTGTATTCCTTGTCTGGAGTGTGAGTGACAGGGGCTGGGGGATGCCAGGAGACAGGGTGAGTCAGCACAGGGCTGAATAGCAAGATCTACATGTAGATGGGTGGGAGGGGTTGCACCTGGGCCCTGAATAGGACAGTGCCTTCCCTCCACAATGCTGGCTCCACCTCCTGTGGTGCGTCTGATGTCCCTGGCCTACTCACTGAAAGAAGGGACGGAGACTTGTCAACAAAGTGCTCCAGAACTGGTTTGGACTAGGCAAAGGCCTCTCTGCCTTCAGAGAACAAAGGAATTTGGGATATAAATATTGGGGCCCTGACCCCATGAATTTAGATCTCGCTGGAATCAAGGAACCTGCCAAGACGAAGAGCTGGAAGAGCTGCCAGGAGGAGTACTGCCCCTTTGCTGTGTTGTTGCTTTGTTGGGTTGGCCTGCAGTTGCTGCTTCTGTCTTGGGCAGTGAAAGGACTGGACTGAACTTTCTACAAACTTGGGCTGAGTATCTCCAAGGGCCTGGAACCGAGCTGGCCTCCTGTTAAGAAGTCTCAGGGACTGCAAAGACTTCACCAGCCTCTGGGTACCGCTTCTGGAACGCTGTTTCAGTTGCCACAGAGGAAGGGAACCGCAACCGACTCCGTCAACCGAATCCATCCCTGGCCGGTGACCTGTTTGCACCGCAGACCGCATCGCCCCGCTTCGCATCGCAACCCTGGTCTCACCGTAGGCGACGTCCGACGCCGTCCACATCGAGCCGCTGCTTGCACCGTGACCTGTGGGCACCGCAGTTCGCATCGCATCGCTTCACTGAGCCAGCCGGACCCGACCGACGCGGTCGCTGCAACTGGCTCAAGAGTCGTGACCGCATCGCATTTGGGGCACCGCTCGCAAGTCTGCGACGCACCGCTCCGACTCGCACCGCTGTCCGACGCCAGCTCCCGCACTCCGGCTTGGTCGCCTGCATCGCAACCTGTCAGCACCGCATCGAGCATCGTCTCACCCTGCATCGCACGCCTTGGACTCACCGACTCCGTCTACACGACGCTCATCGAGCCGCTGCCTGCACCGCATCGAGGGACACCGCACCTTGCATCGCTCCGTCTTGCACCGCAACCGCGACGAACGCCGACCGGCTCGTACACTCCGTATCAGCCACAACGAGAAAGGTACTGTGACCGAGTCTGTTCACGACTCTGCTGGCCCGTATCGACGCGGTCGGCTGGAACTGTTAGACTCTGTGATTTTCAGCATCACGGTAGGCTCGGACGGAGCTACCGACTCGTACGAACTTTGTTTTTGGACTATTCCTGCAAAGAAGAAGTTACCTTATCAAGCATTCATTTTTAAAGTATAGTATTGTGGATTTTTGTCGTAATTGGTCTTGTCTTGAGTATATAAAAATTGGTTATTTTTCTAAACTGGTGTGGTGTCCGTTTGTAGTGCTTACACTGTATTACTGTTGGTTATGTGCAAATGCTTTACACACTGCCTCTGAATTAAGCCTGACTGCTCATGCCAAGCTACCACGAGGGTGAGCAGGGGTTACTTCACGAGTGTAACACCCTTACCCTGACTAGGAAGAAGGGTCCCTACTTGGACAAAGGTGCAAGCCCTTGCCAACTAGAGATCCCATTTCTAACATTGGTTGTCAGCGGTGAGGATAGGACTTGTGTTTGCACTTGACTTACAGTGATTGGTGTGCACTACTACCATATCGCAGACCATTACGTACCACATACTGGTTCTTTTTCTTTTGGCCTATTTTTGATCTTGCCAGTTTCAACTCACTACTTTTGTCATGCCTGAATCAATTGCATCATCCGTTGCATCTCTGGAAGTTATCTTTGAGGAGGATAGGTTGGAATCCTACGCCGTAAAGGAGCTACGAGCGATTTGTAAAAACCTGAAAGTCCAAATTAAAGGCCTCACAAGGAAGGAGGAGCTACAGAAGGCGCTGAGGGCCTGGTTAGCAGCCAGACATGCCAGTGGGCAGCCTGGTAATCTCAGTGAGGAGGTGGAGGAGCCTATTTCCAGGGTGGATGTGCTTTTGGGTAGGGGGGAACCCGCCAGGTCAGGCAGCAGCAGTCTGTCCCCAGAGGAGCTGGAGGACAGGCGGGAGGCAAGGCAGTTTGAGCTGCAGAAGCTCAGGCTGGAGAGTGAGCAGGAGGAGATGAGATTGGCCATAGAGGAGAGGAAGATGCTCTTAGAGCATGAGAGAGAACTGAAGGAGCTAGAACTTAGGAGTAAGTCAGGCTCAGATGGTGGCAGCAATTCGTCCAGAAAGGCAGACAGGATTGTGCACATTCCCAAGAATGTAGGCAAGGAGTTCAAGAAGGGGGATGACATACAAAGGTGGTTCCAGGGTTATGAGGCAGCCATACACATGAATGGGGTCCCTGAGGAGAATTGGGGAGCAGGATTGTGGCCACTCTTCCCTGAAGAAGCAAGGGATGCTCTGATAGCTTTGGGTAAGGGGTATCACCTCACCTATGCTGACATGAAGGATGCCCTTCTCACTAAGTATGGTCTTACTCCTGAAAAGTACAGGGATCAGTTCAGGTCCAGTAAGAAGTCTGATGCCAACACTTGGTTGGAATGTGTGGATGTGTTCTGCAGGTCGCTGGATGGTTGGGTAAAGGGCAGTAGTGTAACAGATTTTCAGGGGCTCTACAACTTGATTGCATAGGAGCACTTGTCTAGTCTATGTTTTGCAGATCTGCGCCAGCACCTAGTTGATAGTAAGCTAACTGACCCCAGGAAGCTTGCTATGGAAGCAGACCGCTGGGTGAGTACCAGGGTCCACAAGAAATCGTTTGGGGGAGACTCAGCCAAAGGTGGGCAGGGTCCCCAGCAGAAAGGTGGGGGGACAAGGGTAAAGCACAGGAGTTCTCTAAAGGGCCCCAAACTAGTACCCAGGGTAAAGGTTCCCAGCCCCCGGTGATAAGAAGAAAGGGGTCTCTACAGGGAAGCCTGTTGAGACCGGCCCCGCAAGTGTTATGCATGTGACCAGGTAGGTCACTTTAAGGGGGACCCCAAGTGCCCAAAGGGGACACAGCCACCCGCCGGTGGACAGTCCAAAGTGTTGGCTAGTGTAGCGCTTGGGGAGGAGGGGTGCCCACAGGAGGGTGGGGATCCCGCAGAAATGACCCTTGTCTCACTAGGGGACAGTGAGATGGTCCCAGGAAACAAGGTGCCCCCTAACACAAAGAAATATAGCACCTGGGTGACCATTAATGGGAACAGGGTAGAGGCTCTCAGAGACACTGGAGCCAGTGTGACCTCAGTCCGGTGTCACCTGGTGTCTGAGAAGCAAGTAGTCCCCGGGGCATTCCACCAAGTAGTTGCTGTAGACAACTCAGAGCGCCAATGTATGGTAGCGCAGGTTCCCTTTGAATGGGGGGGGGGTCTCAGGTCCCTTGAGGGTGGTTGTGAGCCCTACCACGCCTGTAGATTGTCTGCTAGGAAACGACCTGGAGCAGTCCTCATGGAAGGAGGTTGAGCTCAGGTCTCACTTGGAGATGCTTGGGTTGCCAGAGTGGGCATGCGTGTCTACTCGGTCAATGGCAGCCAGAAAGGGTGATCAAGAGGACTTGGAGCCTGGAACAGTGGCCCAAGTCCCTGCCAAGAGAAAGGGCAGGGGGCGCGGGAAACCGGCCCCCGAAGTTCCCACGGACCGGGAGGAGGCGGACCTCGAGGGGGACGCCCCGGTGCCTACAGGGGAGCAGGTAGCCGAACTGGGAGACATCTCTGAGCTGACCCATTGGCAGCAAGAAGGGGGTCCCACCAGGGAGGAGTTCTGCAGGGAGCAGAACGAGTGCCCTACTCTGGAGGGTCTGCGGCAGCAGGCTGCAGACCAGGCAGCTGGTAATCAGTCCGGGTCACATCTGATCTACTGGGAGAGTGGTCTCCTATACAGTGAGCCTAAGGTTGCGGAGCCTGGGTCAGCCCGTGTGCTGGTGGTACCCCAGCGCTTCAGGACCTTCCTACTGGGTCTGGCTCATGACGTGCCTTTGGCAGGACATTTGGGGCAGGACAAGACCTTTGACAGGCTTGTCACCCACTTCTTTTGGCCCCAAATGCGAAGGCAGTCAGATGCACACTGTAGGTCTTGCCAAACTTGCCAGGCAAGTGGTAAGAGTGGGAGGAAGGTCAAAGCTCCTCTCCAACCTTTTCCTGTTGTTGGAACACCCTTTGAAAGGGTAGGGATGGATATTGTGGGGCCACTGGATCCCAAGACAGCCATGGGCAACAGGTACATCCTGGTCTTGGTGGACCATGCCACCCGGTACCCGGAGGCAATCCCTCTCAGGACAACGACGGCGCCAGTGGTGGGCCGGGCGTTAATGGGGATCTTTTCCCGTGTGGGATTCCCCAGAGAGGTGGTTTCTGATAGGGGGACCAATTTCATATCGAAGTATAGGACATCCCTGTGGAAGGAGTGTGGTGTAACCTACAAGTTCACCACTCCTTACCACCCACAAGGAAACGGTCTGGTGGAGAGATTCAACCAGACCTTGAAAGGCCTGATCAAGGGTCTAACAGAACCCATGAGGCGTAAGTGGGACGTCCTCTTGCCATGCCTACTCTTTGCATACAGGGAGGTGCCTCAGAAGTCTCTTGGGTACAGCCCCTTTGAGCTCCTGTATGGCCACCCTGTCAGAGGACCTCTGAGTTTGGTAAAGGAAGGCTGGGAAGCGGCTCCCAGGAAACCTCCCCAGGATGTATTTAGCTACATGCTGGCCTTTAGAAACCAAACTGCCCGCTTCAGGAAACTCGCTCAGGCGAACCTAGAAGCAAGCCAGGAAGAAATGAAGAGATGGTATGACCAGAATGCCACTCTGGTCGAATTTCAACCTGGGCAGAAAGTGTGGGTCATGGCCCCAGTGGCACCTCGTGCCTTGCAGGACAAGTGGACTGGGCCATATGAGGTAAAGGAGCGCAAAAGTGACGTCACCTACCTGGTGGATTTGCAAGCTCCAAAGGAACCCTTTGAGGGTCCTTCACGTGAACCGCCTCAAGCCCCACTTCGAGAGGTCCGAAGTGAGTATGCTCTTGGCGACAGATGATGGGGTGGAAGATGAGAGTGAGCCTCTCCCTGACCTCCTGTCTACCAAGGAGCATGATGGGTCAGTAGAGGGTGTGATCCTCTCCCCTACTCTGACTCAAGAGCAGCAGGGGACTGTTGCCAGTTGTTGGGACAGTTCGCCCCACTGTTCTCTCTGACCCCCGGTGTTACTCACTGGTGTACCCATGACGTGGACACTGGTGACAGCCCTCCTGTGAAGCACAAGATTTACAGGTTGACTGACCGGGTCAGAGCCAGCATCAAGGAGGAGGTCTCTAAGATGTTGGCGTTAGGGGTGATTGAGCCCTCCCACAGTCCTTCGGCCAGCCCAGTGGTCTTGGTCCCAAAGGCTGCTGCGCCCGGTGCCACTCCAGAACTCCGGTTTTGTGTGGACTACCGTGGGCTCAATGCCGTCACCAGGACTGACGCGCACCCCATCCCCAGAGCTGATGAGCTCATTGATCGGTTGGGAGCTGCCCGGTTCCTCAGCACGTTTGATTTGACGTCTGGGTACTGGCAGATTGCCTTAACCGATGGGGCCAAGGAGAGATCCGCATTCTCAACCCCAGAAGGTCATTACCAATTCCGGGTGATGCCCTTTGGGTTGAAGAATGCCCCTGCCACCTTTCAGAGGTTGGTCAATCAGGTGTTGGCTGGGCTGGAGGATTTCAGTGCCGCCTACCTGGATGACATTGCTGTGTTCAGTTCCAGCTGGGAAGAACATTTACAGCACCTTGAGAAAGTGTTGAGGGCTCTGCAAGGTGCAGGCCTCATGATCAAGGCCAGTAAGTGCCAGATCGGGCAGGGTTCTGTGGTGTACTTGGGACACCAGGTAGGAAGCGGCCAGGTGGCGCCCCTACAACCCAAGATTGACATCATTCTGGCTTGGGAACCCCCAAGACCCAGACAGAGGTGAGAGCCTTCTTAGGTCTCACCGGCTACTATAGGAGATTTGTTAAGGGCTATGGCACCATCGTTGCCCCCTTAACAGAGCTGACCTTCTAAGAGGCAGCCCAGGAAAGTGATCTGGACTGAGTCCTGCCAGAAAGCTTTGATGCCCTGAAGGCAGCCATGTGCACGGCGCCCGTGCTCAAGGCACCTGACTTCTCCAAGGAATTCGTCGTGCAGACTGACGCTTCAGAGCATGGTGTGGGAGCGGTGCTCTCACAACTGAACGAAGAGGGCCTGGATCAGCCTGTAGTCTTCCTTAGCAGGAGACTACTTCCCAGGGAACAGAGGTGGAGTGCCATAGAAAGGGAAGCTTTTGCTGTGGTCTGGGCGCTGAAGAAGTTGAGACCATACCTGTTTGGGACTCACTTCCGGGTTCAGACAGACCACAGGCCCCTCAGATGGTTGATGCAAATGAGGGGTGAGAATCCAAAACTGCTGAGGTGGTCCATCTCCCTACAGGGAATGGACTTTACGGTGGAACACCGTCCTGGTACAGAACACGCCAACGCAGATGGTCTGTCCAGGTTCTTCCGCCTTAGTGAAGAGAACTCCAATGGGGTTGGGTAGTTCTCCCTACTTTCAGCTGGAGGGGACATGTGTTAGACTTGACATCTTTTGGCGTGTTTCCCTGACTTTTTGCTTTCTGACCTCCCGGTTTTGACTCTGTTTTTGCTGGTGTAATGATTCTGCGCACTTCCCTCACTGCTGTCCAGTGGGAAAGTGCAAGTGCTCCTGTATAAAATGTGTTATGGATTGGCATTTCCAGGATTGGCCTATTTGGTTTATGTGTCAGTCCCTTGTAAAGTGCACTGCGAGTGCCAGGGCCTATAGACCAAATGCTGTTGGTGGGCTGCAGCACTGGATTGTGCCACCCACGCAAACAGCCCGTAAAGTGTGACTCGGGCCTGCCATTGCAGAGTCTGTGCGCAGCCTGGGGCTGCCATGTCGACTTGGCAAGTGCACACACTTGCAAGTCCCTAAACCTTCCCTTTTCTACATGTTAGTCACCCCTAAGGTATCCCTGTGGGCAGGGTGCGTTGTATGCGAAAGGTAGGACATGCCCTGGTGTGTGTGGCATGTCCTGATAGTGAATTACAGCCTAGTTCGTTTTTCACTATTGCAAGGCTACCTGTTCCCCCTAGGCCAGAACGGGCAGTTTTGATTGTTACAGCTTATAATCCTAACTGACCCCGGGAACATGGTAGAAATTCGAGTTTAGTATGCCTGGACTCAGAATGATAAAATGCATCTTTTAGTGAAGTTGGTTTTAACATTCTGTGTTTGAAAATACCACTTTTAGAAAGTGGGTATTTTCTTGTCTAACCATCCAAGCCTGCCTCTGCGAGGTTGTGTATTCCTTGTCTGGAGTGTGAGTGACAGGGGCTGGGGGATGCCAGGAGACAGGGTGAGTCAGCACAGGGCTGAATAGCAAGATCTACATGTAGATGGGTGGGAGGGGTTGCACCTGGGCCCTGAATAGGACAGTGCCTTCCCTCCACAATGCTGGCTCCACCTCCTGTGGTGCGTCTGATGTCCCTGGCCTACTCATTGAAAGAAGGGACGGAGACTTGTCAACAAAGTGCTCCAGAACTGGTTTGGACTAGGCAAAGGCCTCTCTGCCTTCAGAGAACAAAGGAATTTGAGATATAAATATTGGGGCCCTGACCCCATGAATTTAGATCTCGCTGGAATCAAGGAACCTGCCAAGACGAAGAGCTGGAAGAGCCGCCAGGAGGAGTACTGCCCCTTTGCTGTGTTGTTGCTTTGTTGGGTTGGCCTGCAGTTGCTGCTTCTGTCTTGGGCAGTGAAAGGACTGGACTGAACTTTCTACAAACTTGGGCTGAGTATCTCCAAGGGCCTGGAACCGAGCTGGCCTCCTGTTAAGAAGTCTCAGGGACTGCAAAGACTTCACCAGCCTCTGGGTACCGCTTCTGGAACGCTGTTTCAGTTGCCACAGAGGAAGGGAACCGCAACCGACTCCGTCAACCGAATCCATCCCTGGCCGGTGACCTGTTTGCACCGCAGACCGCATCGCCCCGCTTCGCATTGCAACCCTGGTCTCACCGTAGGCGACGTCCGACGCCGTCCACATCGAGCCGCTGCTTGCACCGTGACCTGTGGGCACCGCAGTTCGCATCGCATCGCTTCACTGAACCAGCCGGACCCGACCGACGCGGTCGCTGCAACTGGCTCAAGAGTCGTGACCGCATCGCATTTGGGGCACCGCTCGCACGTCTGCGACGCACCGCTCCGACTCGCACCGCTGTCCGACGCCAGCTCCCGCACTCCGGCTTCGTCGCCTGCATCGCAACCTGTCAGCACCGCATCGAGCATCATCTCACCCTGCATCGCACGCCTTGGACTCACCGACTCCGTCTACACGACGCTCATCGAGCCGCTGCCTGCACCGCATCGAGGGACACCGCACCTTGCATCGCTCCGTCTTGCACCGCAACCGCGATGAACGCCGACCGGCTCGTACACTCCGTATCAGCCACAACGAGAAAGGTACTGTGACCGAGTCTGTTCACGACTCTGCTGGCCCGTATCGATGCGGTCGGCTGGAACTGTTAGACTCTGTGATTTTCAGCATCACGGTAGGCTCGGACGGAGTTACCGACTCGTACGAACTTTGTTTTTGGACTATTCCTGCAAAGAAGAAGTTACCTTATCAAGCATTCATTTTTAAAGTATAGTATTGTGGATTTTTGTCGTAATTGGTCTTGTCTTGAGTATATAAAAATTGGTTATTTTTCTAAACTGGTGTGGTGTCCGTTTGTAGTGCTTACACTGTATTACTGTTGGTTATGTGCAAATGCTTTACACACTGCCTCTGAATTAAGCCTGACTGCTCGTGCCAAGCTACCACGAGGGTGAGCAGGGGTTACTTCACGAGTGTAACACCCTTACCCTGACTAGGAAGAAGGGTCCCTACTTGGACAAAGGTGCAAGCCCTTGCCAACTAGAGATCCCATTTCTAACAAACTCCCATAGTGTCTTCAGCTGATAAATTTGCAAAAGGTGATTAATGTATGCGCAACAGCTCTGACAGCTTGAATGTAGATTGAACTGCATCCAAAATGGAACCAACCTACGCATCTCCTATAAAAAAGTTTTTTTTAAAGGATATCTCTCAGACCCTGCCCTACTTCTAATGCCCAACAGCTCCGAAAGTAGCTCCGGGAACCTGTAAAGTGAAATCTAATGAAAATGTTTCCACCTTTTTCATGGATATAATGCAGATTTAGTGTGTGGTTGTTTAGTGAACTGACAAGCTCTAAACATTTATGAGGTATCTGGGGCTGTCTCAGACCAGGATGAAGCTCAGAATCATCGCCACAAAGACTGAACAGATGGGTTCTGGGAGACATCAAATAGACAAGAGCGGACCCCAGGGTGAAAAACATCCCCGTAATTCACTTGTTACCTAGGTATAATTTCATGTTATGTATGCCCCCCAAACTCATCTGCCTTGCTTTCAGCTGCTTCATGGAAGCAGAAGAGTAATGAGACAGCCATACTTAACATGATCTTTCCTCTCAGTCCCAAAATTACTAAGAAATTCCTGAACTGACCCCCACCACTCTTCCTGTCCTCCTTACCTCTCCTCCAGCTGTGCTTTCTGCTTTCAGTCAAAGCAGACAAGCAGCGCTGCGGTGACATGCTCTAGGAGAGTCCTGTCAGCCTGGCCTGGAAGGCTTTTATGATGTTGCAGCAGTGGGTAACACGTTTTGTTGTCAGCTATTGCTATGTTGTAGCAGTGAGTTGCCAGATTTAGAATGTGGTGTAAACCATTGAGGCTTGCTATGGAAGCAATGCACAGCACTAATAATATTTCCATAATACATTTGTAGGAAGCAAAACTACACCAACTGGCCTTCGAATACATTCTCCAGGATTCTAGCATAAAACAATAATTTAAAGAAACATAAAGATTCAGAAAAACATGTTCACAGGTAGGCATGATACTAAGTACCACTTTCTTAGAATGGGAAACGTTGACCTAGACAGTCCTCTCTGGTCCGTCCAGTAGCATGAAAAACATACTTGGTTTTCCAGTAGAGATATGCCCTACTGCCCGGCCCACTATATCTAAAGTTACCCACCCTGTTAATGTTATTTTCCCAGCTTCTATAAAACAAATTACAATGATAGTAGGCATGCTATGCCCTGGCATAATGCCACACCTGTCTGCACTTTTTTTTCCAAAGAAAGACCATCCCCCCACTTTTCTCCCTGACCATTGGAACATGTGTAACAATTTCCTAAAATGTACATACATGGTTGACTCAGACAGGAATAAAGCAGGCAGACATGACACAGGAAGTGCCATCCTAAATAGATAGGGGAGACAACTCTATCTGTGCAAAAAGGGACACTTCATTCCCTTAGTCTCCAAATGAAGCTGAGGAACATATATGTGCATGGATGAAAAATGCAAATTTTGGGGGATTTGAGTTATTGCCCATCTCTAAATGAGGCCCTTAGTCTATTGAGCAAATTGAGGAAGAACTGTTTCAAATCTGCCTTTTCTGCTTGGTCACCCCAGATGTCTGGACCTTATATTTGCTGGCTGTAGACCTGTGTGCACATTACCACTGCTAAAAAGACGTAAAGTGCCTGTGGGGCACCCTCTAAACATAGTTAAACTGGCTTACCCTAATTAACATATTTACCTTGTTTATAAGTACAAATGCACCCAGGGCCTGGAAGATAAATGCTACCTGTGGACTGCAGCGCCTACTGCGCTATCGACTGAGTAGGCCTGTAAAACCTGGCTTGAGGCCTACAATGTGTAGCTTGACTGCAGCCGCCTAAAACCTGCTGTCAAACCTGTCAAAATAACCCTTTTTGACTGGCAGGAAATCCTGCCTTTTAATATTAATAGGTCAACCCTAAGTACACCTTGTTGCCACAACGTTGGGAGTCTGAGTTATAGAAGTCTAACAGGTGTAACATTGAAGTTGACATATTCCTGCAGTGATGAGCCCCCAAAAGCTATTTTCTCTGGCAGGGCTATAGCTGAATCCTGGAAGATTTAAATGTACAGATTATAAACTTTGTTCTTTAATATATGGCAAGGAACACCTACAAAAGCTGTTTAGACTACTTTTGATGTTTATTAAAATTCCCATTTAGTGTTAAAGTTAATTTTTTAATAAATATTTTAGGATTCAGGTGCACTACGTGATTGGTTGCAGTAAGGCAAACAGGAACTACTGAAAAAGTAGGCAAGATTGCCCCTTGAAACCTTTACCCCATTGGTTGGGAAGGAGCCAGGAGTCACCCCTGTCTGCAAGCTAATGCCACCCATAAACGTGGCACCCTCCTAAAAATACTTTCTGGAACTGTGGAAGATCAGTAGAGGGCTGGACCTGCTGTGTGTTTCCTGAGAGGAGCCCTGAAGGACTGGACCTGCTCCCGCTTTTACGCAGGACAGAGAGGTGGACTCCAAGGGTCACAACAACCTGCAACAGGACTTTTTTTCCTCAAGTGACCAGTTGACCACTACTAACTAGTACTCTGCTGGCTGTCCTTGAGGTCCCAAAAGCCTTAGAAGTAACCTAAAGGAGCTTCTCCAGAAACACTGAAAAGTTGGGACTTAAAATGTTTTTAGACTTCCAAGACCAACAGAGCCACCAGTGGGACCATGTGGAAAAGTTCCTGATTTCGATGCAACTTTGCCAGATATAGCTTCAGGCTTACTCTGTTGGAGGATTTCAATCTCCATAACAAAAGAATAAGGCCCTGATTACGAGGTGGTCAGTATATTCTGACCCGTGTGTAAACCCCTGTTTACGCACAGGTCGGAATTACGTGTTAGTTATTTAAAGCAGCTGATAATTATAGGATGTGTTAAATAACTCAAACTTCATTAAATTTCAACAGATCAAACCTGCTGAAATTAAACGGGGAAAACCATACAGTATTTACCCTATCATGCAGATTATGGTGCATTAAATACCAAAATGTGCATGTTATTTACCAACAACTGATAATAGGAGGTATTTATTGCACTCAATAAATAACGTACCCTGTGGTATTGTTATTTATCATGTATGGAAAATACCACCTATACTCAGAATCAGTGCCTATGTCAGAAGGGAAAATCTTTAACTGGGATGAGCCAGCTTGATGTATCTAACCTGTGCTCCATCGCGGTTAGCTTGAAATCGCGCATACGTTCCAGTCTAGAGTTTCTATAGACTATAATTGGCACTTAATCCTGTTTGCCACTATTCTTGCCTAAATCTTTAAAGATTCATTTCTGTGGTTCCCCTTATTGGAATTTTGTTGTTTTGGTGTCAATTTGTTCATTAAAATGTACTCTATTTTTCTAATTTAGAGAGTTGAGCTCAGGTTCACTTAGTGGCTTTTGGAGTTCACTCGGATGGGATAGTGTTATTATTCCTAAAAGTAGGGAACTGCCCAACTCAAGTAATAACCCTCTTCAGTACTAGAACAAAAAGAAACTTCTTCAGAGTGTTTTTGTACTCATTGTACACTGAAGTCTGCCATGTGGTGGAAGCTACCTTTGCTGAGCTAGCTATGTTTTCATGTAAGGTCTGATGTGGAGACAAGCAGTGGTAAAAATCTATCAAAAGCTCATCAGGTTTAGGAGGTCTACCAGGAGCAGAATAACTGCCAATTTAAAGTTGTGCCAAATGGCAGCCTTCCTAACGCAATTCAATTTACCAACACTCTTCTGCTATCCAAAATGAAAAAAGTAGTGGCTGAAAAATAAGTAGTGGAAGGATACAAGTAATGAGACTATAGAGGGCACAGATGAAGGAAGTGACACATACAAAGCACCATGAAGTGTGGGAGAGCATCAAGGACCGCAGAGGAAGAGAAGAACATGGGTGAGAGAGAGCAACTTGGAGCTGGGGTGAGAAGCACAAAGACAAAAAAGTAATATGGGGGAGCAGAACCACATGAGGGTGAGTGCTATATGGAGAGGGTGAGGAGAAGCACACAGGTGAAAGAGAGCAAAACGGAGTGTGGCAGAGGGGGAAGAAAAGCACATGAGGGAGACAGCTGGAAAACATATCGTGGAGTGCTTAACCAAAAAGAAAAAAGTAGTGCCTGAAAAGTAAGCAGTGGAAGGACACAAGTAATGAGACCATACTTCAGAGAGGGACAAACACAAGAAGAGATACAAAGGACCACACAAGTTAAGAAATAAGGAGCAAGCAAATGAGAGTGACAATAAAGCCAACCAATGGTAAGCAATGGGTGCGTTCTGAGCCCACTGCAAGCTGACATTAGTTATTTTCACATACAGACAGCCTGTGCTGTCTGTCAGCAAGACCGAAAAATTATTTTTCACTTGCGCGAAAGAACGTGGCACAGAAGCAAATGTCAGCTACCTTTCCACTGAAAAAGTTAACAAAAATAATGCTTCAGGAGTGGAGGGGTGGGGACAGCAATGGAGGAGCAATGCGGGAGCCATTGAGTAAGAGGTCAAGCGGAGCTGGAAGCAAAGAAAATTGAGCAGGGGAGCAATTGAAGAGCTTGAGGTGGGAAGGCTGAGGGAAGGGGGAAGAAGAAAAAACTGGATTGGCGAAACAATGGAGACTTGGAGGTGTGGGGAGAAACAACATTGAGCATACGGGGAGAGGGCAGGTGGGTATTTGGTCCACAAGAAGTCTTTCGATAACAGACAGCTAGTCTGCCCTTATTGGAAGAAATTTGACAGAAACTGTGAGGCCGACATTGGCAATTTTGCTGGTGGGTTTGCCCATTGGTTGTAAATTCACCTGGAAAATCAAATTTTTTTGCTGGAATTGCATCAACTCACCTAATAACAATCTGCAGCCCTTTTGGAAATGAATTTGCACAGCCAACATAATAGAAGTAAAAAATTCAGTGTTGACAGAAACTGTATTTCTGTAAGCTAAACTTGAAATCTGGCCCTTAGTCACAGAAATAAACACCATCCAATGAATGCACATTCAAATTAGAAAAAAGTGTGTACCAGTGCCCAAAGAAAACATAGAACACCCAAATCCATTGAGCTTCACTAGCTGCAGAGGTAATGCTGCATGTTATCTAACAGGTATACTGAAAAGGCCATAAGAAAATCTTTATAGATGTACTCCAGGTAGTACAACCTGCATTGAGCCTGGCTGCTGAATTAGGATCTTACATTATATTTGTCAACATTTTTAGATTAAATTGTCACTAATGAGTCAAGGTCCTGGTGCATCAAAACTATAGAAATATTTAAGGCCCAAAAATGAACCAAAGTTTCTGCCCAAGAACAAAGTAATGGGTTGATCCTTGCTCTATGATGAGAGAAAGCAAGGTTTGCATGACAGGAGTCAGACCAGATGGTACAGGTAGGTAATGTCATATTACCTAAAATGTTACATTAGTCACCTTTGATTTGTTGGATTAAGGGTCGAGATTGTCTTGTTTATTTCAAGTTATCAATCTTTGTGATCCCCCTGAAAGAGATATATTCACAATTACTTTTATGGTATTTATTTTTTGCCATTTCCGTCTGTATTTATCCATATTTATTTTTTGGGCATTTTAGCTATATTTATCCACATTTATTTTTGCCACAAGCAAAAGACGACGCTGAAGCTAGTATTTTTCCACAATTTAATAAAAATTGACAATGCACACATGCACTTAGTTGTTATTGGTTAACACAATACATTCATCTGAAATGTTACTGTATACAACGGTTACCTCGTGCAACATCCCTGGCTTGTGCAGACAAGCTGGGTAAGGACACCCTCCCAAAGTTCGCCGATCAAACACGCCCCAAAAACACATGTGCAACTGCACAAACTCCGCCAGTGTTTCCACACGGACCTGTAAAGTTACACAAACACAAGAGTCGAGGAAACGATAAACTAAAATGGCAACTTAACACACACCAATCCCAAAGTGAAGAGAACACCACAAGACCCCTCCACCCAGATGAGGAAGGAGGACGGAGGATACGAGTTCGGACCCTGGTGCTGCTGGTTCATACCGGGGGAGAGGAGCCCAAGGCTGCAGTGGGACAGACTGTGTCAGGAGCGGCTTTCTAGGGGTAGTGTCCAGGCTTTTATCTCTCTTCTGTTTCTAGGGACACTGTGAAGCTGCCATTTATCTGTCCCCTATGGCCGCATTCATAGGGGAAATACACTTACCTTTTGAGTTGAAATGGCGGCGGCCTGACGCAGAGCTCACTCAAGAGGCGGAGCCCTGGAGATGGTGAATTCAGAAGGGTCGGGGCAGCAACAAAAGCTGACTGTGGCAACAGGGAGGCATCTTTCTGCAAACACAGTGGCCAGGTGGTGGTCATAGTGTGGGCAAAAAGGAGGAAATAGGAGGATGAGCCCCAAAAATAAAGGGCAAAAGTTATGAGGGTGGGGCCAGAGATGTTGACACACCCACACAGTGACGCTTGGATCCGACCAGGATTGGCTCAGGGGCACGGCAGTAGGTCACTAAAAGACCCTTATTGGAAGGATTGGAAGGAATTTCCAGCATCAGGAAGAGGGGTGTGGCGAGTTAACTCTGGGTTTGTGCACAGCAGCGCGGCAAAATTTGCTAGTATTGTGCTGTTTCTAAATATAAATACAGACAAAGGAAAAATAGTTTTCCATCTGTATTTATATGTAAAAAAACGTTTAAACGGAAAACTGGGAGCCCTAAATATACAGTGGTATTTTAAAATTGTTTGCACATGATAAGGGTGAAAGAAAGGTTTGCTGTATTGAAGGTAAGTAGGATAGAAGACTGAAAGCGTAATATGAGGTATTCTTCATTGTTTTGAATGTGCTCTTCATTTAACAGAGCATGCACTTCTCTAGCTATTCCTATTCAGGTAAAAACTATATAGAAGGCTAAAATCTTTACAAAGTACAAAGGACCAGGTTTAATAAAATGTGTCCAACTAAAAAATTGCAGAAAAATATATTTTGCAAATACCTTTTACCTTTCTATAAGCAAACATTAGCATTTTCATGAGTTCCATCATATCTCTTGACATAATGCTACTATTGCAAAGTACAATGGTACAAATACTTAAGGAGTGACACCCATCCTCCTTCATTAATAACAGATTGCATACAAGCACACATCCCTGGTCTCCATTCATCCCCAATTTCCCTATTTATCCCCACTGTCCCGTGATCCTCCAGTAATTGAGAGGTCTCTCCCCCAGAATCAGTTCCCTCTCAATCGTTATTTGCCAACATTTTAGTAAGTAGAAATATTGCTGCTACTGTAGTAGCAATAGTAGAGGTAGCACTTTAAGAGTGTAAATGTCTTCTTTTCATTTTCCCATCACCTTAATTTGCTCTTGAGGCACCTCACTCCCATGCCTCAGCCAGTGTCTTATGGCTATCCTTTCTTCTTTGGAGGTGAACACTCTTCCAGTTGTTTGCAATAGCACACTATGTTATGCTTCACAGCTACTAAGCCTACTTTTAATGCCTGTTCCAGTTCTTCCAGTTGTTCAGAATTATCCGCTTGAGTCTCATCTCTAGTTCTGGACCTGACACTTTTTGCACGGTTGTCCCCAAACGTTTTACCTTCCTCCACCTATTTTTCTGACATTATTTTTGTTGGCTTTGGGATTCTGGGCATTTTACCCCTGCTAATCAGTGCTAAAGTGCTTGTGCTCTCTCCTCTAAACATGGTATGATTGGTTTACACCTGTTTGGCATATTTAATTTACTTGTACATCTTTTGTAAAGTTGTATCCCATATACCCATGCCTGTAAATTAAATGCTACTAGTGTACTAGTGGGCCTGAAGCACTGCTTGTGCCACCCACAAACGTAGCCTTTCAAACCTTTCCCAGGCCTGCCACCGCAGGGCTCACATGTGCAGTTTACTGCCACTTTAACTTGACATTTAAAACTACTTGCCAAGCCTTAAACTCCCCTTTTATACACATAGGTCACACCTAAGGTATGCCTTAGGTAGCCATATGAGCAGGATGCTGTGTAAGTAAAAGGTAGGACATGTGCCTTTATTGTGTGGCATGTTCTGGTAATGACAAACAGCCTATTTTGCTTCTCACTACTGTGAGGACTACTCCTCTCATAGGCTAGCATTGGGAATTCCCTTATATGTGTTCAAGTGGTAATTCCTGATCTGCCCTGTTTGGTATGTTTAGAATGATAGTGATAAATCAAGCTTACTGGTGAAGGTGGGTTTTTTATTTCTATTTTAAAAATGCCACTTTTAGAAAGTGAGCATTTCTCTGTGCTTATGACTCTTGTGCTTTGCAGCCTGACTCCCATACATGTCTAGGGCTGGGTGACAGCTATCCTTGGTGCATACTTTCCAGACAGCCACAACTAAGGAAGGGCTGGGTGTGACAGGAATTACATCTGCATTCATCTACATACTGATGGTCTTCCTGGGCTGGTAGAGGTCGTTCACACTTTACATTTGTATAGGTTGTGTCCTACCCTCACACCTAGGGCTGATTTACCCCCTACTGACGTCTGGAGCCAGGGCTGGGTTGAAAGGGTTGTTGCACACTTGAAAGTGTTCCTTTAAAGTCAGCCCTTGAACAAAGACATTTTTGAGTATAAGTACAGGGGCTCTGACCTCATGTTTTTGAAGCACTTTTGGATCTGGAACTGAACCTATGTCAGAAGGACTGCTGCGCTGCTTAAAGGACTCATCAGGACTGCTTTTCTGCTTGTTGCCCTGCTGCCTGCTAGCTGCTGGGCTGCTTAAAGGACTCAACTGGACTGCTTTTCTGCTTGTTGCCCTGCTGCTCCCTGGGTCTGGTATAACCAGACACTGCATGGGACTTGTAACCAGATGCTCCTGGCTCTACATTCTGCACATTGACAGAGGACTGTTGTGCTGCCAGGAGGAACCGCCATTAGGACTACCTGCTTTGTTGTGCTGGCCTGCTGCCTGCTCAGCTGATGGAGGGATTGTCTCTTTGCCAAGGACCTTTATGTGCTGGCCTGCCTGCCACTCCCTGTGTGCTCCCCCAGTGCATGGTGAGCACTGTTAATTGCTCCTTGCCTGACCAACACAACGCAGTTGGAGTGTGGGCACTCCTCCAGAGGAAGCACAAGGTGAGCCCTGCTCAGCATCCTGATTCTGGAAATAGCGCATGTGGAGCATTTTATTTGCCTGCCTGAACCCGAGGCGTGGACTCGGACCAGCAGATTCTCCAGAGACGCACATGTCAAGGGCTTCACTCTGTCTGTGCCCATGTCCCCTGGGAGTAGGACCGGTATGTCCCCTTTGCGAATCGCGCTGCACAAGCAGTGGGGGCACGAGTCAACAGGCTGCTTTGATTCCCAAACCTAACGTTCATAAGCACATCACCGGAGAAACCGGAGGCCTTCGTACGGCAGCAACGCCGCCTCTCCTGGCCCCCTCTGGGGACTGAGACCCACGTGGCACAACCACCGGCCCTTGAGATCACCAGTGGGAGAAGCCCATGCCGAAAGGAACATTGCTGCGTTGGTGTTGCTGGGTCTCGGAATGGGCTCCCGACTCTGCCCCAATGGACGGCCGCCCCTCACAGAGGTACAGAAGTTACTGGGTTGGACCTGTAGTCCTGTGTGATCCCCACAGCCGCCTGCAGCCATGAGCAGCCAGTACCGACTCTAACACTCCATCTCAGAGGACCCGCAGGACATTCCAGGGGTAAGGTGTAGCCGCCCCACCTCCAGTGTTCTGTGGGCAGTGCCCAACTGTGACCATGATATTCACCCTAACAGGGCTCCCGTAAAGCTCCTGAGAGAGAAAGGGGGGCATTTTACCTCCTTGTATTCTCAGACGGTGATTCGGGTGTGTTTCTCTAAAACAACGGGCACTATTTGCACTATGCATTGCTTCGGTGCTAAATGGTTACATCTGGTGATTTCTGTAATTGCTCTTTATTCCTGCATTTCATGATATCCATCGTTATCTTGCTTTAATCAGAACAGCGAGTACTATTTGTCAATAGACATAGTGGGAAGAGCATATATAGGGTCCCGGTAGTACATTCACTGTGATACTTAGCAATTGCATAAGGTGCAAAGTATTTATGATTCATGCAAAATGTGCCAGGTATTAATGATTCATGTATAATGTGCAGAGTACTTATGATTCATGTTGTATTTGTCTTATGATATATATAATATAGGAAGCATATTTTTATATAATTATGTGTGGAGTCACTTTTGTGGTGTATTCATTGTGTTGCTGTGTGAGTGTGTTGTGCAAATGCTTTACACATTGCCTCTGAGGATAACTTACTTGCCCTGACTAGAGTGGTGGGTTCTGTCTGGCTTAGGTGCATACCCTAGCAAGCAGAAACCCAATTTCTAACATCTAGAGTTTATCCCACACCATAGAACAAGCTTTTATTATTTTTTTCTCTTTGCAGAAATTTTGAATTACTTTACAACTCCAAATTGTATGGAAAATTCACCTTTCTCGGTTAGGTATCTCTGACAGCACAGGCTTGGCTTCAACTCATATTCAAGTGCTTTCACCTGGTATAATATGATAAATCTGGATTAAGCAAAATCTATCTGATATTTATCTATTGATGAAGGAGTTTGGTAAAGCGATGCATGTTGCCTTGTGATTACTTCAGAGTACCAAAGTTCGACTATAAACTGTAGAAAGGAAGAGCAGGAGTTATAGTCCAATCCAAAAAGAGCAGGCCCCAATCTGATTTTCCTCATCACAACCCGCAAAAGAGGAATAAAAGAAAGAATATGCCTTAACTGTTTCAGTTGAAAAAATGCAATTTAAACCACTGAGTCCACCTTTGTTTGCCTAGAAGGGTTTTGGTCAAGTATGAATCTCATATTTATTCGCTTTTCCACTGGAATGCGTAATGTTCTTCGGGAAATAGCCAAATCCCAGAGGACTTTACTGTTACTGCCCACCATGACCTCAGCCTTGTTTATGTTTAAGTTAAAACATTTGCATTCATCACTCATAGCTTCCCAGTATTCAATTCCAAATTAGGATTTGGATACCAAAGTAGGTTCATGATCCAGCTGATATTTCCACCTCCTTTGATACCATGTGTGCTTCCTGCCACTGCTCCCCTGATAATGTTCCTGCATCTGTCTCCCACTTCCTCTAAACCTTCTCAAAGCTATTTGATTCATTTACTAACAGGATTCCAAAGTGGGTAATACATCCTGTTAGTTTCCAGTTTATGATTTTCATTTTACATTCAAGCCCCTAAATGCTTACTTTCTTATAATGACTCAATATATTTCAATATATTTCTGTACCACACCAGGGCATGCTGTATCTGCAGCTAGCTGTAAACCTGACTCTTGTAGAAGTCATCTCCCTTTCCAGGGTGGGCAAATTACTTCACTGAACACTGAGGGGCATATTTATCAGAGTTTTGCATCACCCTTGCGCCACGCAAGGTAGCCCAAGGGCGACGCAAAACCTAGAATTATATTTACCAAGCCACGCAAGAGCATCTACTGTGGCCCTGTGTGACATGGTAAACCTGGAGTAATGCAAGGCAGCCCAAGTCGCTACCTTGCATTACGCTGTCCCAGGGAGGTGTTACATGGATGAAGCGTGGATGTTCCCACTCATCCACCCATGAATTCTGAAGCATTCCCAGATTTACCAATTCTGATAGACCTGATAATGTCTCAGAATGCTACACAGTCCCAGGAGAGGCATTACAAGGAGAAATATCTTTATTACTCCTTGTTTTTTCCTCTTTCTACGTGTGCTGCATTCTGCATTCTCAGCACACGTAGAAATAGGAAAAAGCCTCAGGATTGTTTTTGTACAAGATTTTGTCCCTTCCTGCACAAAAACATTCCTACCTTTAATGCCGGCACCCTTGCACCATAGTGCAAGGGTGCCTGCATTGGCACTAGGCAGCAGTTTGTGTGCCAGTACAGGCAGAGAGCAGGAATGTGCCATATCTTGGTAGCTATGGCGCATTCCTATCCCTCCATTTCACGCAGGTATCTTGCTGCGTTGTGTTGTGTTCTGTGAAATAATGATAAACATGGCCCTGAATTCTTATCAGAATAATGATACAAATAAACAATTATTCACTGTTCACCATAATATATAAACACACTATTATATAAAAAAAAAAGCAGCCCATCACTTAACAACCTCCATCATTATGCTGGCCTTTCATTAGCAAAACATTCTGTATTGATCATCACATTTCTCGTCTTTAAAATAATTTCTGTAAAATGACCTGCAATTAAACAGTTTCAGCGTGTTACCATTGCCTGAACGTTTTCGTATTTGCATCAGAATTAAGGCTTTAACTACACTTAGTTTATCTTCTAGAATGCCATGACTTTCCTTGTTGTGCAGGAGACATTCAAGTAGTAACCTCTATAAGATTTCCACAAATAGTAAGTTAAACCAGCATCACCTCCTACCGCATCTAGTTTTTACCGGTTTCCACCAATAACCAATAATTTAATGAGCCCAGTTCTGAGAGACATGAGCCCCCATTTTATTTCGGTACTCCCACACTAATAAAATATTTGTGAATGCTGTAGTGAGCCACCCTGCCACTATAGCCCTAGCTTGTGACCCAGATATATCGCACCTCAACCCTCAAGGCTGGGTGCGTGTGAGGGTATAAATAAAAGGTCTTTGCCCATACCCAGTACTTGGTGTGGTGACTCTCTGGTGTTCCTGCTGGTGACCGTCCTGTCCTCCTCGGCACAGCACATTACAACATTGGCGATAAAGGGGGCCCCTCACATCCGCTGCCACCTCTGCCCAGACCAAGGCATTGCCGGCTGCTATCGGCAGCACCACCCTCGCAGCCCCGCCTATTCACCAGCCCCGGACCACGTGCCTGGTCCAGCGTTTCACCCCTCATTTGCTTTGGTCCGGCGAGCGTCAGGCCTCTACTACATGCCTCACAACGGTCTGTCCTGGGCCTTTAGTCCCACTGCTGGCCTCTGTTCTGGTGCCCAAGAGCAAGTACCTGCATAGTATCCAGCCTCATCACAAGCCCTGTAACAGGCATTTCCTGACCCTACGATCCTGCTAGCCGCCAGTGTGCAAGCGCTTACACATGATGCATCTATGCTCCATCGCCTGCCACCTGGACCGAAGAAGAGGCAACGCCCTGGCCTGTCCCTCTGCCCCACAGGCGTCAGTTTGCCCGCAGGAAACCCAGGTGAACACCGACTGCATTGCACTAAGCCTCTGAGGCACAGACACCACACTCAACATGCTGTTGCGGATGATGTCCATGCCAGATGTGCACCTGCACCCCCACAGCACAATCCAGTTGCATCGATTCAGCCCTTCAGCAAGCTAGTCGATCCTTCCACCGCAGCCCCCATTTGGAAGACATGGGTAGGCCGGCTGAACAATTATGTCAAAGTGACCTGCAAAACCGACAGCACCATCAAGCGTTCCATCCTGCTTCATTATGTGGGGGAAGAGATTTACAATATGTTTGAACAACTACCTGGCATGGGCGCCAATGATGACTATGATACTGCTGTGATGGCCTTGAATGCCCACTTCGAGCCCCAGTTGAACCCAGACTTTGAATGTTTCAAACTGTGCCAGGCACACCAATGCAAAGGGGAGTCAACCAACAACCTCTATGCCCACCTCCAAGAGTTGGCCAGCACCTGCATGGTCGACAACCAGCCAAAAGAAATCCGAGGATGCCTACCTAAGACCCTCCGGGGCCTGATCCTGAGACAACCTAACATCAGCCTCGACGAAATCCTCGTCCTGGAGAAATCCCATGACCTCTCAGCAGCGTGAGCCACAGAAATAGACATGGTGCTGACCCATAGGCACAGCAGCACCATGCCACCTGTCGTCAAGACAAAAGTCGTGGACACAGTGTCCACAGGGACAAAGGGCACCCACCCCAAATAAATGGCACCTGTGCCCAACACTCGTTGTAGGTACTGCGGGAGAGGCAACCACCCCCTGGACCAGTGCTGGTCTAAGACCCTCCGGGGCCTGATCCTGAGACAACCCAACATCAGCCTCGATGACATCCTTGTCCTGGCGAGATCCCATAACCTCTCAGCAGCGCGCGCAACAGAAATGGACATGGCGCTGACCCACAGGCACAGCAGCACCATGCCACCCATCGTCAAGACAGAAGTCGTGGACGCAGTGTCCACAGCAACAAAGAGCACCCACCCCAAATAGATGGCACCTGTGCCCAACACTCGGTGCAGGTACTGCGGGAGAGGCAAACACCCCCTGGAGCACTGCTGGCCTAGGGAAAAACATGCTCCGACTACGGCAAGCTCGACCACTTTGCCAAGGTGTGCTTTGGAGGCCCGAGGAGCAAGAGGAACCAAAGGGCGGATGCCTGTAACAAAAGCCATCTGAAAACTCCCACTGACTGACCCAGGAGACCAAAGTGTGACCCTACAGTGCACATGGCCGAGTGGTCCCCAGGAGGAGACGCCCTCAGAAGACGAAGATGTCTTCCTCATCTCCTTCATTGAGCACCTCAAGAAACACAGAAGGGCCCAACTCATGTGCGAAGTCGATGCAGTGGGCACGACCATCAGGGCCCTCATTGACACTGGTGCGTCTGTCAACGTAATGTGCTTCCACCGATACCGACACCTCTGCCTGAGGCCGATGCTCTCACCATCTACAACCAAGATCTTTACCTATGGAGGACACACACGCTTGCCGTTGAAAGGGATAATGACCATACTGGTGTGGTCGAACGGCAAGGAGACCTCGGCAAAGTTCCACATAATTGAAGGGGAGACCGAAATCCTCATTGGGTGTCAAACAGCGGAAGACTTTGGCCTCGAGTTCTTTGTACAGAATGCTCAGGCCTTGCAGGTGGATGAACTCACAAACCAGTTCCCCAGCCTGTTCCTGGAGCTTGGGCGTCCAAACCCCCCCAGCAAAACCACACATCGACACAACAGTCAAACCAGTGGCATTAAGACACTGGAGAGTCCCGGTCCACCTGTTGCCACTAGTTGAGCAGGAGTTGGACAAGTTGGAGAAGCTGGATATCATCGAGAAAGTGTTTAGCCCCACCCCGTGGGTGTCACCAATGGTCATCACAGAAAAAAGCCAGGCAGCCGGGCAAGATTCATCTGTTTATAGATATGCGCCTTACCAACAAAGCCATTTGATGGAAGAGACACATCACACCGACGATGACGATATCATTGACAATATTAACGGACTCGGTGGTTTTCAAGGCTCAACCTCAAAGCTGGATACCACCAACTACAGCTTGATGAAAGCAGCAGTTGCATCATGACCTTTGCCACACACCTCGGTTTGCGGAGGTACAAGCGTGTAAACTTCAGTATCTCTTGTTCAGAACACCATTCAGGAGGTTCTCTTGGGCCTCCAAGGAGTAATGAACGTCAGTCATGACATCCTGATATATTCCACAACAGCAGAAGAACATCACCACCTACTCAGAGCCACCCTGGAGGGACTGTACATTCACCGCCTCACCATCCTGTGCGAAAAATGCTTCTTCTTTGAGACAAGCATTGAATTCTTTGGCTATTTCTTCATCAAGGACGGCATCCAGGTTGACCCGTGGAATCCACAGGCAATCCAGCAAGCCCCCACGATGCAACAGAAGTCTACAGCTTCCTGGGGATGGCCACGTATTGTGGTCATTTCATCCCTAACTTGGTGCCCATTGCAGAACCTCTCAGATCCCTAACAAAAGCAAACGCCTGGTGGGCATGGGGCCCTAAAGAAGAGGACTTGTTCCAGCATATCAAGGCCACACTCCTCAGTAACTGAGTAAGCCAAGAGTGGCCTACTTTGACCCAAAGCAGAGAACAGAGATTATCATTCATGCCAGCCCGGTAGCACTGTGGGCAATGCTGTTGCAGGAAGTAGAACCCGGGCAGTGGGCACTGCTCGCCTTGCAAACAGAGCCCTCACTCCAATGGAAGACAAATATGCCTAAATAGAAAGGGAAACCCTTGTCATCATGTGGGTCTGTAGCCCTTTCCACCTATACCTCTGTGGGTGACCTTTCCAAATGGTCACCGACCACCAACCATGGTCCCACTCTTTAAGGACACTGTACCCCATCCTCTGCCCAGAATAGAATGGTGGGCAATACAGCTTCAGCAATATCAATTTGAGGTTGTATACTGACAAGGTTCCTGGAGTCAAGCTGACGTCCTCTCCTGGCACCAGAGAACAGCAGGGCAGAGCACAATGCGGGACGAACTTAAGAGTACATATGGTTAGTAAGCAGAGGAGCATGACCAAGGGTGCTGATACTTCAAGAAATCAGCCAAGCAACCACAGAAGATGGAGTACTTGTGAAGGTTATAATGGTGCTACAGAAGGGGGACTGGAGCATGTTCCTGCAGGACGCCAACCAATGGAGCGGCCCAGACAAAGAATGGCTGATGCCTTTCCTGAGGGTCAGTAGTCCAGATGCCCCAGCACTGGTAATCACGGAGGAAAAAAGGATTGCCCCATCCTCGACTTTGGCAGCTTCCCGGATGGACGCACCATCATGGTGCTAGTTGCCAGCCACACTAAATACCCCACAGTGGAGCTAGGTGAGTCAGTGACATTTGCCATAGTCTGCCCTGCACTAGAGAAGGTCCTGGCGCTGTTCGGCCTCCTAGAGGAGATCAGGACAGACAATGGCCCGCTGTTTCAAGTCCTTCAATTTCAAAACTTCCTGCAGTGTCTTGCCATACGAATCAGACCTCAGTGGCCGCAAGCCAATGGTTATGTTTTGCGCTTCATGCGCACTTTGAACAAGGGGCCAAGGATCGCCGTCCATGAAGGATCCGACCCTGAAAACAGCCTACACCGATTCCTGCAGGAGTATCTTTGGAACCCCACACTGCACAACCAGGTGCCCTCTATGGGCCCTTATGCTGAAAGGGCACTGATGGGACACTATACCGGCCCACCCCGATTGGTTCCCACCGGAAGACCTCACGGATGGTACCCAAGTGTGGAGGGAACAGAAGAACAAAGATGCAAGGCGTCAGTGGAGAGCCTGCCACTGCCACTTGGAAACTGGGTACTATATGCTTCTGAGAGACCACCGTTCAGGGTGGAAGTTCTGCACACCCTATGAACCCAGGGCATGTAGATGGCATGATAGTGAGTGCTCACAAGGGTGAGGAGATGGTGACCAGGAAAATATTGTGGTTTAAGAAAGTGGATGCCCCGCAGGGAATGAGGGAGATGGCGAGAAACGACCAGTGAGGAACTGGTTATGATGGTAGGGGATGGTCTCAGTAGCCAACGACCAGAAGACCGGCGGTCACCAGATCATGCCCACAATGAAATTCAGACCACAAGACCCTAGGGAAAAGAGAAGGTGACCAGCATCCCCAGGAACCAGCACCATAATCTGCACCAAAATTCCCAATCTAACCAAAGACTGAATGACTTTGTATGCAGGATGCAGTCCTGGGAATCAGAGTAAAGTAGAGAAGGGATGTAGGGAGCCACCCGGCCACTGTAGCCCAACTCAGTGACCCAGCTAGCGCTGGGAAGCCCTCGGGCAGCCATGCGCTCTATAAATCCTGAAACTAGAACTAGAAACTAGCTGTATCGCACTTCAACCCTCAGGCCAGGTGCAGCCGAAGGTATAAATTAAAGGGCATAAGACCGCTCGGGTTTTTGCCCGTACCCAGAACTTGGTGAGGCAACTTTCTGGTGTTCCCGCCGGTGACCGCCCCATCCTCCAGGGCACAGCACATTACAACATATGCCATAATTGGTTTGAAGTTCTAAAAGAAAGTAGAGGAAGAGTTTGACATGTTATCAGTATTTATGCCAAACAACGAACCAATGTGTCAATGTTAACCATTTCTTTCATTTTGGGTTTGAATTATTCTTCCTTATAGCATTGTTCACCCTTTAACCAATGGACAAGATATCATTCCCAATTACGACACTGCGGGCTTTGAGAGGGTTGGCCCAATCTCAAGCAGATCTAACATCATAGACTCCTGAATAAAGAGCATTTTCATGGCTTTGTCAAATTAAATGTCTCCTAAGACATAGGGGCCGATTCCGATTCGGGCTGGAAAACGTACCGACCGACTCGGAGCCGGAATAAATACCGACCGACACGTACCGGTGCAGCCCGACCCGCAAAGTACGATGAAAAGCGTGCTAAATCCGACCGACTCGTACGGAACACAAGCCGAACGACCGAGCCGCGCGGAAAACAGCCATCCGGCCGGAAAAGCACGCGAATCGAACCGACCGACACGCTCCAGGAAGAATCCCGAACGAAACGTACCCGCGAACTCCGACCCGCCAAGTACGATGCAACTCGTGGAAAACACGACCGAGTCGCACGGAGCCCAAGCCGCATGACCGACACGCATTCAAAACTGCGAGCCGAAGCAACCCAAAACCCCGCGACCGACGCGTACGCAGCACAGAAAACAGCACAAACACAGCGTGAACGAATCGGAGAGGCTCGCACGAGACAACTGGAGGGTCCGACTCGGGCACAAGAACGTCTCCAACATGCACAAAAAGAACCAAGGAAAAAAAAACACAAAAAAAGGCCAAACAAGCTATCACTAAGCAAATAAATACTGGGGGGGGGAACAGGGAACAAAGACACACCCACAACTCCACCCATATAAAGGACACTAATCCCTACCATGATCTCTTGCAAATTCAAATTACCTGCCAGCACTCAACACCAACAGACAGCAACCACACACACACTCACAGCTCATCCATCACACAAGCCACACACCAGCAGCACCACAACAAATAGCACCCTCACATACACCCAGCAAAACACACACTCACACACCCTCACTTGCACACCAACACACACATCACACACCAGCACCACCCAACACCATGCCCCCAAAGAAGAATCACAAGTTCCTAGATAGTGAATTGGAAGTCCTGGTAGATGAGATCCTCAGGGTAGAGCCACAGCTGTTTGGCACATTGGTCCAACAGACACCCATGGCGCAGAAAACCAAGATGTGGGAGAGGATCGTCGACAGGGTGAACGCACAATCACCATGTTTGCGCACAAAGGTAGACATCCAGAACAGGTGGTATGACGTGCGCAGGAGGGTCAAGGAGCTGTTGAAGAAGGACTACATCTTGAGCCAACACACCGGCAGTGGCCCTCCTGCCAAACCACTATACCTCAGGCCCTGGGAGGAGAAGGTGCAGGCCATCCTACCACCAGTGAGCGTCTATGGACTAGAAAACATCCCAGAGCCTCGTGAGTACACAACAAATGTACACAATATTGTGCCACAATACACACACATCACTGTCAAGGGAGAGTCAAACCATGCACCCTTAGCAAATACACACCAACCAAAACAGATCATCGCAAAATGTGTATGTCAGCCAGATAAACACAATACATGCCAGCTCATAGTGAAATGTAACTGTGTCATCACATGTACAAACCTAACAACAAATAGAGCTAGGCAGTGGCACAAATATAACCAACAAACACAGTCAGACATGTAGCCACCACCACAACACCACCTCACAGGGAAGCTCACTGAAAGGAAGGAATACTGTGTATGCTGGGCAAGTCAGTGTAGCCAATAGCATCATGGGAGTCGTAGTCACAGAAATTGCCCACCCTCACAATGCGCACATCAACACCACCATGAACCATGCACACATCACAGGCAGTGCAAAACAACT